>OZ025239.1:22219353-22326853 GCA_964019155.1 Osedax fenrisi
AAATATTTAAAATTAATTCACCAACTATAGTTGGTGAATTAATTATTATAATAACTTTTGCAGTATTGATTGATTTATTCATATGGTGATATCATTGGGTTACGTTTTCATCTTCGCAGTAATACCGATTACAAAATAATTAAATTATATTTATCATATCTTAATATTGAATAACGTAATTTTATATGTCAACTAATTTTATATTTAATTTGTAGAATGACAAGTAACATAAATAAGGTATCGCCACATAGCGAACGATGTCCCACGGACAATGTAGGACGTTTTTGTAACTGACACAGAGTTTAGAAATTAACCTATATATATTTGTCATCTATATATCTATATATATTTTGCACCTATATATATATATATATATATATATATATTTATACAAAGTACCTTTTTTACTCTTTTATAAATAAATAGTCTACTATAAAATTGTATTTTATTTATAAATGAAGATAGCTATATTATAAAAGTAAATATTAATATGTAAGTATAATATTTAAATATTATATATTAACAAAAAGTATTATTTGAATTACTTATATTTATTTAACTTATTTACCCCCTTAAGAAACACGGAGTTCCGTTAATTTACATTAATATATAGTAATAACAAGTAATATATTGTGAGCTAAAATTATAACGAGAAATATCGAGAAATATCGAGTAATATCGAATACTATCGAGTAATAACGAGTAATATCGTGCAATTGTGATGATTCATGTCAACCGAGTGACTCATCGCAATGATCATAATTTATACATAAAAAGCGAACCGACAATCTCAATTAAATAGTAAAAAGCGAACAGGGGAGTTCATTATATACTAATTGCAATTGATATCCGCGATTGAAACAATAGCGCTGTTGTGGGCAGATATGAGTCACCCCTCTAACGAGAATGAGTCATCAGCCTACGTAGCGCCCATTGATAGGGGGGGGGGCTGGTCTCGATCACAGTCTATTTATAGAATATCTCTCTTTCTCATGAAAGAGAAAACAAGTTATAAAGAGATAAATCGTCGCTTCAGAAGTAGTCTCACGGTAGTAAAGAAGACGCTGAGAAAGATACCCTTATAAAGATATTTTATATATCGCTAGACAGGCTGATAACGAATGTAAACAAACACCCATACGATGCGTTTATTAAAACGCACATCAATGCATGCAGACGTACATACAGCAATGAACAAATTAATGCATACATGCATAATAATACACTGCCACATCTCTTATTAACTCTTATTAACGAACATCTAGTAAATCATAATCCAGTATAATAATCTAACTACAAATTCAAAAAGTAACATTGTATTATTTTAATTAATATATATATATATTTATAATTTACATCTGCGTATATACTAGGTTATTACTTAATATGATCATGTTTCGGACATTATCGAACACTAAATACAGTATAACCTAAATACCTTATCGTACCCTAAGTACATTAAGGTATAATTATACCATAAAGATATTATTTTAAATAACATATTATTTTAAATAACATCAAATATAGATATTTGCCATTAACATTATATATTAATTTATTTATGCTATTTAACATAAATTATTATAATAAAAATGTGATTTACTCGAATAATAGTAGTTATTATATCTAAATAAATTTAAATATATATATATGTAATAATGAGTGGCTGAAATAGTTATTGGTAATATTCATAGATTTATAGTTTATGTAAACTATAAATCTATGGTAATATTACACCACTCAAAATGATAGAGGACCGTTGTATTTAAATTACATTTTATTAATCAATCAGAACAAAAACTATACAATAATGCTGTTAAAAATATATACAACATTACTATATAGAATATTACAATATTTAACTTTGTACAAACCTCAACGTGCCAAGGTATAATCAAAAATGAAATAATATTATTAAATCTAATATAATTCTGATTATAATATTGCTACGCAACAGTTCATTGGTCCAACCAATTCTATTAAAATAAACTAAATAACACTAAATAAAAAAACACAAAAATCAATATACACGAAATCAATATTTATACTTTTATAATTATTTCATAACACAAAACAAAAATATAACTTACTAAACATATATATTCAACTAAATAACATTAACTAAAAAACACAAAAATCAATATATACGAAATCAACATTTATAATTATAACATAATATATTATGTGTATACACAACAACAAAATAACAAATTAAAAATATATATCCGTATATAATAGGATATATATTACATACTTAAAAACAACTACATTAAATTAAACTTATAGAAGACGTTAGTCTGCTACATATATATATATATATATATATATATACATTTTTAATCAATTCTCAATTATAATAATTACAAAAACAAGGTCACAATATAATACACATAATAGTGTGTTCTTTGATGGAAATGTACATCTTAATAGCACAGTTCCTATTGTTATCTTTGAAGGACATGAACATTTTAATAGCACAGTGCCTATTTTTATATTTGATGGACATGAACATCTTAATAGAACAATGCATATTGTTATCTTTGAAGGACATGAACATCTATATAACAAAGTACCTATTGATATATCATCTCTATAGAGATGGACGACTTTCAATTTAAATTATCAATAGTTTTGTTATATTTCATAACCTGATTTAAATATATCTAAACCCATGTTATCATAACTTCAATAATAACATTAACAAGTAACGATATCATGTCCACTATTCACCATTCATATATAATAACATTTTAAAAATGTATTGTACATTCCTTTAAAGTTAGCAATTTATTCTAAGTTATTTAGTTACGGGTATCCTCGGTGTAAGCTAAATGTAGCTTCTGGGTACCCATCTGATTATTGTAGTCAATATTTCTTAAATAAAATGTAAGCATTCATTCATATATATATATGTAGGGGAGAGTGCTCTGATATCGACATTCACGTAATATCGACACCCTAGAGATCTCCTAAAATATAATTCCAATCAAAAAATAATTAATGTATGAAATGTTAATCAATATAATTCTAATTCATATAAGTATATATTTTTTTTTAATATTTATATTTTTTTAATTATAAACAAAATACTGATTTTTTCGTTACAACTCTAAATTTATGAAATTTTTGAAGTACAATATCGATTCTCAATCATTTGAAAATTTATATATTTTAAATAATTTAAATACATCGTATATATCTTATTATATTTTACAATGTGCCGAAAATATTTTGTATTTTTCATAATTTGTTACAAAGTTATTGATGTTTACCTAAGCAACATACATTTTCATAATACCGACACCCTATAGGGTGCACGTATTATATAATAGGGTGCCAATTATAATTGTACGTAATATCGACACCCTTTAATCAATCAGCGTTATTTGTTTATATGTGCGTGCGTCGCACATGTCATGCGTTATGATAATATTCATAAATTAATAGAAATACCTAATAATATACAAATATACTTGGAATTGATTCTAATTGGAATTAAATAGTCTTTCAGGAACTATATAAAACTCCTATATACGTACAATATTCGCATTATGTAATTTATAACTTAATATTTATAATATAATATAAAAGATTACATATTTTCTAAAATTAATCATAGGAAAACAACATATGAATTGCGTGTGTTAACTAAAAGTAACGCGCATTTAATTCTGATTGGATAGTGGATATTAAATAATATATGGTAGGGGAGGGAAGGGGGTAGTGGCCGAGGAGGGAGTAGTGGCCGTTTTAATTAACGCTTAAATGGTGCTTGATAGGATAAAAAGTTCTATATACAATATTTAGATAATCCAAATATCTATAATATATAGTACATTTTATTTTTAATAATTAATTAATTACTCTAATTTATTATATAATCATTTTTTGTCAAATTTTGACAAAAAACATGATTATATATATATATATATGCTTATTTATATGTAAGAGTACGTGTATATATAATTCAATCATTGAATCAAATAAGGTGCGTATGCATCATAAATATTACATAATTAAATAAATATAAATCGAATACATTACGAGACACCTATCGCATTTTCTGGTACTAGCGGCTACTACTATAGTAGAGCCTTGCCTTATTTTAGTGCTTTTTTTAATGCCTAATCAAACGTTTATATTATTTGGATAAATACTTTATATATAAAAGTGAAATCACAGTATTCTAGAACTATATGATTTCTAGTTAATTCAAAAAAATAAGAGCCTAAAATTCAGTATTTATCGATATATTAGAAATCTTCTGAGGCATATTAATTATCGGCCACTACCACCCTTCCCTCCCCTATATCTAAATATCGATATATTTAGGGTGTCGATATTATGTGCCAAGGTATCGGTATTCGATGCAGTGCCTTTAATATCGACAACCCTGTTATCTCATAGTTAAACAAACTAAATTAAATTTTAAAATAGCTATTATATGTATATACCTACTTAATACTTATAAATAAAATTTGGAAATATTTAATTGAGAAATAATAAAGTTATGCTGATTATTTGTTAGGGTGTCGGAATTCAATTACTCTCCCTTAGTGATGTGAAAACTACTTACTAAGTACTACATAGTATTAGTACTACTTATAAATAACACTATAGTGTGAAATCACCACATGGTAGCATGCTTAATCGTGAAGATTAATAAAGTCATCAAACATTAATTGATATATATATATATATATATTCCTTATGATATATCATGTAGATAATAATAATAATAATATTAATAATAATAATAATAATATTTATGTATTGAACCACGTATACACATATCATATATAAATGGACCCCTCGAGAAGTCATATCCTTTTACTCGTAATACATAACTGCGAGACGCCTGCAATACAAAATAATATGTCATATTTTGTTATTTTTGTTTTTTTTGATAAATGTTTATTACATTTTTGATAAACCTAAGAAAATGTATATATAAATGATATATAGACCTATGTTTAATAGACCTATGTTTGACCTTAGCTATTTTTTAATACAAAAACGTACTCATATAACTATTAATACATATTGATAATGTGTTTACAAAAAATATTTAAGATTATAAATACAATGGGATATCACTTAAGGACAATTAAAGGACATTAGTGATACTTTTCCCATATTTACTGATTTCGATAGAGAATACCTACATTCAAAGCTAAAACGAATATTAAAATACACAGAATTAATGATATAACTATCAGTAAATTAAAATGCATATAGGATTAACGCAATTAAAAATTAGATTTTTTATATATTGAATTAAATTGAATAGGTTTGAATAGATTCTTATTGAAAAGTATATAGTACATTATAATAGGCAGTTTTGAAATAATAATATTATATGTTTAAATATCTATCAGCAAGTTCCGATGAACCTGTACGGTTTATAGTAGGAGATATACAGTAGCATACCAATCAGCTTCTTTCATTTTCATACTTCACCTCCTACTGCATTACATATATATTAATTACAGTATAATGTATTAATTACAAAATGTATGGATATTAATGCAGCATTTAATTATTTTACAGATATATGAATATATTTTAAATAAATATTGGCCTCACATACCTTTAACATACGAATACAAATAATAAATCTTTGGATAAATAATTCCTTATTATCATGTAATTCGAATAAAAGACATGTTGACAATATACATATGTTCAATAATAAGTTATGATTCATAATTAATATAAAAGATATATACTTGATCTCACTTCGATGACTATAAATGAAATTGTAATACAATTATATATAAAATAATAAAAGTAATCCTGATAGTTTAAATGCACTATCATTAACGTACACTAATTCACATATAAAGCACTCTTACATTATTCAACACTTCTGTAAACTAAGGGACATTCACTGTTAGCATTACAATGGATAGAGTTACCTTTCGTTAAAAAGGGTACTTAAAATACAGTAAAACATCATAAACAATATTGAATACAATATTAAAGGAAATTAAAAACAATATTCAAATAAGGAATAAATTCCTCGTTTATCTAAAATTTATGAAAATATCCTTAAAAAATACATATTTTCATTACTAAATTTTTAAATGAGTCACCTTTTCTTGAGATCTAAATTCTCGGCCGAAAATATGCTGCATTACTTATCCGTGTATTATACATTAATTATTAAATATTACAAATTGATTCATTATCTCGAAATATCCGAATACATGTATTCGATACATTATACCATAACATATATACTATCCATATACCGATAGACAACATTTATACTATAGTATATTCGCGATTTAATTTATTGTTAACAATTGAATTCACATTGTATGCTCATTAGATGGGCATTAGATGTTTCAGGATGCTCCTCACCGATCTGTCAGTTAAGTAGTGCCACGTATTGTAGCGCCCTCTATTACTTGTTATCTACATAACATGACTAACGTATTCGAGAACATTCGACAACAATCATTTCGCTGATTATACTACATTTACGTTCACCGATTGTTCGGTGATAAATCATCAGAAGTTGTACAATATAATGTACATCTAATTTTACGAATTATTTATGTACTTTAAATGAATCTTTAGAAATAAATAAAACTAGAGTAATTATATACCTACTATTTGAATTTATAAATTAAACAAGCGAAGATGTATAAATCAGCATTTAACAAATTATATAAATAGATCAAATTGATACACTATTGGGTGTCTATATATATAATAATAAATAATAAAAATATTTGTTTTATTGAACTACGAGTACAGATAGCGAATACAAACGGACCCCTCGAGAAGTCCTCGACGTACACACGTTATAAATAACTAAGAGGGGTCCAAGATAATAAAAAACAAATATGTAACATTTTTTTTATTGTGTTTTAATTTTTTTATTGGTCGGTAATTAATGTAGTTTTTATAGGTGCATGTATATTGATACTATTTAGGAGAACAGAGTTTAGGAGTACCGGACAGAGGGAAGTAGGAGAAGATATCTCAGTTTTTATATTGCTTATAAATCATGGTATGTTAATATACTTAAAATCTCTATATGTAATACGTTTTCGTTTAATTTTTGTGAATTTTAGATTTATAGAGAATTCAACAATAAAATGATCCGTTAGTAGTTAAATTTGTTGAAAGAAGATAGAGTTTATTCATCCAATAAGAGGATTGGATAGGGATGTAAATATCATATCAAGTGTATTACCACTGGAATGGATGGGGAATGATATATGTTGTCACAAGGAAAGATACTCAGTTAGGAGTTTAAAGTCACCATGGGGATAGATGGGAGAATTAAAGTGATAGTTTTAGTAACCAAGAATTATTGGTAAATATGATGAAGATGAAGGAAGAGTATGGATAAAATCATGACATTTATCAAAGAATAAAATGGTTTCATATTTTGGGGGACGATAGATTACGGTGAGATGTATAATTACTCTAGGAAGCTTAAGTGTCAGCGAAAGACAATCACTATATGAAAATGGAGGGAATATAAATCCAGGTCTCAGTCAATGCTATTATAATACATATTTTTAATTTAAGGTATAGGAACAGTAGAGATATATTTGATCTCAAGAAGCGAATATTGATCAAGGCTATATTGGAGGCTAGTCAGGCTTTAGAGGATGAATTATTTATAAATGATTTCCTATAGTGATGAAAAGAATCAAACCATTTTGTTAGATCAGATTCAGGGTTGAGAAAAGGGGGATATGAAAGAGAATTATTGTTATCCCTTAGTTAAAATATTTGAGAACGATTATTGATAAATACTTTATACGAAATGAGCGTTAGTTTTTGTTTTAGGGTATGATATAGTACCTTACCAAGAAGTCTAGTAGAGTCAGGTAAATAATGACGAATAAAGATACGCTTAAAATTACTATGTGGTTGGATCTTTAGAAGGGAGGAGAAACATGTATCACGAGCAAAAATATTAGTGAATCGCAAGATAGCAGTGCTTGTAAGAAATGAGGCAGAAGTAATATAAGAATGGGGAAGTTTTATAAACTAAATTAATGATACTAAGACATTATAGTTAACGTGAAGAATGTGTTCGAGTACTAGTGTTAGGGAATCATCTATGGATAACTGATGCCTTTCAGGAAGTTGAACTAGATCTATAGGGTTGGTGTGTGATTTGAGGACAATTTTAAATCCATTTGCTTTGGAATATGTTTAGGAGTATTATCATTGGGATGATGCTGGGGCTGGATATTAATAGTCGTAGTAGAAGTAGATATATCAGATGTTAGATGTGGCGTTTCCTTAGCACCAATATACTTATCATATATGATGTGTAGATTTGGTGGTTATAATAAAAGGTGAATATGACATAGGACTAGGAGGAGTAATTGTATGATTAGACGAAGGAAAGTTATATTAGGGTGAATAATTGGGTGAATTTAATATAGCAATAGCATAAGCGGAAATGGGTTTTTTAGAATGAAACCAGGATTTAATAATAATAGATGCGGGGTATAGATAATTATAATGTAATATAGATGAACATGTTTTACATTTGAGATAATATTCGCATGCAGGAAGGTTACAATGTGAATAATTTGAGGACATGGTGTAATTGAGATTGTGGGATTAAATTGAATGAAATAAATAATAATAAATATAATAATAAATGTATAAAAACTGGTCGTTAATGGGATATTTCGGAATAAGTTTGGTATTCAGTCCGATTTGCTATATAACGAGATGATTTGAGGAGCACCGATTGACTTTAACAGGCACCTGGTATATTCGATGGCAGCCGGACAATGATGGTCCTATTGTCATGACTCTGCATAGAAGGCAGTGTATCGTCCGAGATAGAATTGATGGATCTGTATGAATGTAAATACAACAGCAGACTATCTAAGTGTAATTTGGTAGCTAACCTCAAATATTCATACACACACACATATATATTGTTATTTTTTTATTTGATGGAGTCCTTTCATACCATCCAGGAACTTAGATGAAGTTTTCACTTATAACCATATGTGGCTCTAATGTCTCTTCGAAGCCTTATATATATAAATGAATGAATTAATTCAATTTATAGACAATGTATAAGAAAGAATCAGTGACAGCGATTAACTTTTTTAATTTGATATCTCCTAACAGTAGTGTAATTTCATATTTCATCATCTTCATTCGGATAAAATAAAATAAAATAACATAAAAATGGATATTAAAATAAACAATAAACACAAATATAAAAGAAAGATAAAACAAAACTAAAACACATATTTGATTCCCATGTTAGCATCCAAAACAAAGTATACAATATAATTAATACATTTTTCATAATTGTAATATAATATTTATAAAATAATCACCTTACCTTGTGCTGAACAACCTTGTGCCGTCGAGTCGAAACCGACCCCTGGCGACATCCATGGTAGCTATTCTCCATCCTGCTCTGTCTCTAGCATCTAGTCGGAGATTCATAATATCTTTAGAGAGATATTTTAATATATTGTCTAGCCAGGTGCAGTGTGGTCTACCACTTCCTCGTCGACCTTCCATTCTTCCTAGCATCATTTGCAAGTCCATCATATCTGATCTAACAAAGTATCCGAAAAAAGATAGGGCAGCCTTGGCAATTCTGGATTCGAGCGTTCTTTTAGGTTGTATTATGTCAATTATGTCAGTATTTCTCTTCCTATCTAATTAAGTAACTCCGAGAAGTTCCTGCAGAACCATAGTTAAAAAGCATCAATTGTTTCACTATCTGCCTTTTTGATAGTTCAGGTTTCTGCTCCATAAAGGATAATTGGAAATACCAGTGTTTGAACAATTGTTATTTTTGTCGTTAGTCTAATGCCTCTATCTTTGAATATACGTATCAGACTTCCCATGGCACATTTTCCCATTACCAGTCTTCTTCGTATCTCCTTATCGTTAACTCCATCATTTGTAATTAGGACTCACAGGAAGATAAATCTATCAACGATTTCGATATTTTTATCATCTACTATTATATGATCCAATTTACCTGTAGTCATTTTAATTAGCTCTGTGAGATCATATTTTGTTCCTGCTATCAATGTAGTGTCGTCAGAATATCTAAGGTTTGTAACTTTCCTTCCACCTATACTATTGCCCTTATCCCACTTTTCCAGGACATCTCGCATTATTCTTTCTGCATAGATATTGAATAGCAATGGAGATAGGAAATATACAATAGTTTTGATAAATAGGAATTTTTGTAATTTTCTATATATTTTTTATATTTCTGTTTTTTTTTTAATGTTTTTAATACTTCTAATTTTCAATACTGTTTTGTTTTATTTTATTGTATAGTTATATATAATGTAAAATATATAAAAATGTAAAATATCTAATAATGTAAACTTTATACGGAGAAATACCTATTTAATACTTATTTTTTAATAAAGTTAGATATATATATATATATATATATAGTTTATAATTTAGGGGCATCGATATTATTTGAAGACTTCGTTGAAGTGTCATTTGAGTTTATTTAGATTCTAAATTAAATTTAAAAATCATATAAACAAATTAAAAAATAATTGATCATCAATATTATATCCATTAAAGAAATAATCCCCATGTATTACATCACATACACTATATTAAATGCGGTATAAATATTTATTTGATTACCGTTTATATAATTGTGCTGAAATATGGGGTAATAATTATACAAATAATATCAAATTATTATGTAATATATAAAGGCTATATATGTAATTCTATATAAGCACACCCATTTAAACACATATCATAACCTACACTAATGCACACTCACAAAATAACCACACCCATATTCGTACTTATTTATACTAAACAAATAAACAATAATAAACGGCCATTATTACTACATGTAGTAGATTCTAGTATTTATAACGTATTACTTGCAAGTAGATTCTAGTACTTATTTTATAATGATATGTTTCATAATATATGACAAACAAGAGATTATATAATTCCAAAAATAATGTATACACAAATTAACAATGGAATTTTTATGAAGGGTATATATATTGTAATACCCTTACAAATGTGATAAAAAATATATACAATTATAAAAATTAAATTTATTCTATTAAAAAAGCGACGAATACAACAAAAAAGACTACTTTAATTCAACATTTCAACATGGATACCATAATTAGCATAACATGGATGTCAGCCATTAATAATTATTCTAAGAAACTTAAATGTGTCCTATTGAGGAAGACATTTAAATAAAATGAAATAAGAAAGAAAGAAAAAAAAGAAAATTACTTCGAACGAACGATTACTTCACTCGATAACATATTATTCTCTTCTATATTTGTTGTATATTGTAGAATATTATCACTTATTATATATATATATAATTATTATATATTATAATATATATATATATATCATTACATCTTTTTATAAATAAATATATATAAAATATTATAATAAAATTATCATATATGCACATCTGTATTCGAGACTACAAAATAGAAAATACAATATATTCTTTAAATCTTTCATTTTACATTTATTTACCTATCTTATAAATATTGACCTCTCTTGCCGTTATCAAACTGAATACATATAATATATATTTTCCCAGCAAACAATAATAGCAGATTTAAATACTTTTTAAAGCAGTAATAAATGTTGATAGATTTAAATATTTAAGACAGCGTTAAATATATCTTAAGATATCGGAGATTATTAAATCAGAATTAAATCAGGCTTTAATACTTAATTATTAAAGCAGTAGAAAGATGTTTTAAAAACGTTTAAATCGGTTGTATTAAAGCAGATTTTAAATCAGAATGTGCGAAATTCTGATTAAAATTGCTTTATAAACTTCTTTAATAAGTATTTAAATCTGCTGTTATGGTTTACTGGGATTACTATCTCTCATACTTATTATTAATAAATAACAATATTACCACTTCAAATAACACACACAGTACATTAGTGTATAGTATTATGCGGTCTATTTAGGCAAAACCACGTGTTTACATCGACACCAAATACTGAATACTACAACAAACCTGAAATTCTCTCTTATGCTAAACAACTTACTGGTGCAAAGCAGTCTAAATTATAATTGTATAACTTATAAGTGTCTCTTGTTATAATTGGCGTAGCCACCCATCTTCCCTAACGTCTAAAGACATATATTCGTTATGCCTGATAAAGAATGATATTACGCTACTCAGTATTCGTACTAGGACAGGAAGTCTAAATATTTATCGTAAATACTGCTGCAATGGATTATTGTAAAATCCCTAATTATCTGGCCTCTCCCTTGCCTATTTCGTCATATGTTTATTATATATTTTACGTTATTAATTTAAGTGATAAATGTATCTGGTTATTAACCAACCATGGTCTGAAGAAAAATATATATATATATATATATATATATATATATATATACCATGACTGTGGTATACCAGAATACTGATTTATTATTTTTATTTTTATGTTTTTCTCGTTTACGTCTAATTTTTTTTGTTATTTACGAAGTCCTTAAACGAATAAATAATAATAATAACGCATTAATTACAAGATAACTAGTCAATATATCGACTATACTACTTAGTACTCATGCGTACCTCGTTATAGTCTAAGACAGGTGACCACCTCTATCGATTACTTCCGGTACTACAGTACATGTAAGAATATACTTTGTAGGTAACACATACACATACACAGTATGTAAGTTGTTTACATTATACACATAGGTGCATTTAAGGTATACATATTATACATTATATACATACATTAGAAGGTATATTATATACACATAGTACATATGTATAATAGTAAAATATCTAAACTTACAGCGCCATATCAATAATTGTACTACTTATTTGTAAATAATAGCGCCAATTTTTCAAAAATACATTTCCATATTAGGTAACATTTCCATATTAGGTATTAGTGTTGTGTTATTGTATTAGTATCTTAATCACGTGGTCTACGATATTATATATATACTATTACGTTGTCTAAAATGTATAAGTTTAAATGTAGTCACATGCTAGCTTCGTAAGCGACCAATAACTCGAGTTAATAACCCCTAATAACCCCTAACCTCCCCTAACCTCCCCTAACCTCCCCTACATATACAGTGATGAATCACCACTGATAAGAGATACATCTCTTCGAAGCGACATTAGAGCCATATATGGTTATAAGTGAAAACTTCATCTAAGTTCCTGAATGGGATAAAAGGACTCCACCAAATAAAAAAATAAATAAGAGATAAATCTCAACAACTGTTACCACGAAGGGTATGTTTGTATCGTGGAAACTTGGACCGTTGGACAAATTACTATCATATCTACGCAATATATTAACTGATTATCTCAAGAGTGTTCCATGGAGTGCACTACCCCCCATCGTCGTGTATTCACTATTAAATCCGGTTGAAAGTGTGTGATAAAGGTTCTATTTAAACATATATTAATATATATATATATATATATATATATATATATATATATATGTGTGTGTGAGTGTGTGTACTATCTAACTGTATATCTTACCAAACATACATTAAATCAGAGACGGGCATAACATATGTGTGAAATCTCTCTCTCTCTCTCTCTCGGTATCTTTGCGTGTTGACGACTGCACTCGTTAGGTGGCCGCAGTAGTCGCGTGACGATGATTGGTCGATACGACACTCGTGCTGGCGACACGGTGCGGTGCGGTTGTGTGAGGTGCGGTGCGGTTGTTATTGTTGTTGTCACTGTACCGTAATATATCCATCACCACTATCATCACTAGTATCAGCACCACAATAGTGGATCGTCATAACAAACACCACCGCATACATCACTACCATCACAACCACCAGTAGACTATCAACACCACATGCATCATTACTATCACTACCACCACCGGCACCACCACACTCATCAATATCATCACTACCGGCGCCACCATCACCACGGTCACTACCATTACTACTAATAATACTACTACCACATACACCGCATGAATCATCACATCATGAATCATCACCGCCAGCATCGCTGTCAGCATCACTCGCTTGCCCCATACATCATCCTATGTAATGGATGACCTCCTCAAACACTTCAGAAAGTTAATCCCCGCGGTGAACGAGCATCACTAAGCAGTTCCTTAATCATTAAGCTGTACCGATCACGTGATATGATGTAATCAATTATCACATAATACGTATATATATACGTATATATATATATATATATATATATATATATATATATATTCATATGCACATGTGTGTATACATATATGTGTATATATATATATATATATATATATATATATATATATATATATTGATGTAAGTGAGTGGGTGTTTAATTGATGTTTATGCGTTGGCTAGAGATTACATAATAATTATATATATACTTAGATCATAAATAATATTAATTATGTGAAAAATATCCGATAGTTAAACTTTGTTGTTTCTTATTCACTTATTACTATTAATGTATTCGTGCATAAAAAAAACAGTAAAAACGTAATACTACGATGATATATGATAAGATATATATATATATATATATATATATATATATATATATTTATATGTATATATCGACACATATATAATCATGATTATCTTTATAAAAACATAAATGGAATTTAAATTGTGTATGTTTTTTTATTTTTAATTTATTGATTTTAATTTAAATGAGGGACTATACTAATGTTAGTTTATAGACTTGATATACTTTATAGACTCTATAATATAGTTTATGCTTATCGTTTACTAAACTACGTTATTATACGTTTACAAACAATTTATTACATATTGATCTACGCTTAACAAAATAATGAGATGACCGCATTAATGAAATCTAGTGTCGGTCAAAGTACAGATACAATAATCAACCGTAGTGTAATGTGTTTAATCCTGGTGTCGGTGTAATATATAACAACAATAACATATATAACCGACTTATTTGTATAGTTGTAGAATATAATCATATCTTATATATAATAATGATATAATAATTGTTGTTATCAAATTCAGTTGACGCAATACTACAATTTTAATTACAATTCATATTTATTATTCATGTATCTTAATGTAATTCAAATACAATTACTAGTAGTACGCGTTAATCTTTAAGAATACTATTATTTGATTAGACATCGTGTGCGAACTAAATAGTATTTTCACGTGACTATGTTATTACGTAATCGCTATTATCTTCGTATAGTTGTCATTACTTTCATCTCTCTCTATCTCTCTATATCTATATATATCTATCTCTTTCTCTCCCTTTCTCTCCATTTCTCTCTGTCTATCTCCACCTCCTCTCTCTCTCGATAGTGTGTCGTTGACAGTGATGGGCACGATCACGACTTTTCACGATCGCCGATCGTCGATCAATTTCGTCGATCATTTTCTAACGATCGTCGATCGTCGATCTTTTTACTCGATCATTTTTTAACGATCGACGATCGACGATCGTCGATCGTGTAATTATTTTGATCGTCGATCGCGATCTCGATCATCGATCGCCGATCGAGGATCGAGATCGTATTATTATATAAGCGTATGCATTCCGGGCTGCTGCATGAACCACTAATGATCCACGCAGTACTCGCGAGACTCACCCATTCACGCCGTCATATCAATATATTTATATATATATAGGTATATATAGTCCTATATATATACCAATGTATCTTTTTTACTAATGTATACATATAATAGTAATATTTTACCGCGCGAGACATGCAAGATCAAACAATACGTTTAATTATCTACTCTATAATAGAGTCTCTACGCAAAAAATGAGTCAAACTGTCAATTTCCCTTTAGTCGTATTATATAGGACTATAACTTTACGTAGGTTTAACGATTATTTTTCATTTGAGTATTCTATCAATAGTACCATTATAGCAATAATATATAACCCAAAATGTAAGTTAAATTGGTTAAGTAATTACGTAGAAGAAAAAGATATGATGTTATCTACATTTAAGAAATATGTTAATAGACATATCCCAGATAACGAGGTTTATATAACTACACCAGAACAAAGCGAAACTAATTCAGATGAATTCTATGTTATTGATGATAATGGACCATCCACTTATAAATCAATGGTAGAAATACAAATACTTAATTATATAAATAGTAAAAATACTAATTTAGATATGCTAAATAATTATCCTATTATAAAAATGTTATTCATAAAATACAATTCTATACTCCCATCATCCGCGCCGGTGGAAAGAATGTTTAGTATTGCTACCAATATAAATAAACCGAAACGCAATAAACTAAATGATACTAACTTTGAATTGTTAGTTCTATTGAAAGCAAATTCATTATATTAATATTATTTTATTATTAATTTGATAGTATTTCAACATTTTCATAAATAAAAGTTATTATTATATCCACTATTTTGTTATTTCTTGATTTAAATATATATTAAAATTATGTTTACATTTTTTTCACGATCGTCGATCGCGATCAGTTGCTGACGATCGTCGATCATTTTACTCGATCATTTTCTAACGATCGTCGATCGTCGATCATTTTACTCGATCATTTTCAAACGATCGTCGATCGCGATCAAGATCACGATCGCGTACTCGACTAATGCGATGATAGATGATCACTGAAGTCCAACAAGAAAAACAGCCAGAATTATATAGAATTTATAGAAAAATAAATGCTACCAGTAGGAAGGAAATGCAAACGGTAAGAGATAACTAGATCAAAATGCAGTGCAAACCAATCGACGATGATATGAAATATGAAAGATAGAATAAACGAGTGTACCAAATACTGAGAACCATCACAAATACATCACCAAGAAGCATCTCAATCATTGAAGATAATAATGGATTATTATCCAAACACGGAGGTAATTCTGTTGTAGAATTCTTACTTGCTGTGCCAAAAATCATGGACCTGTAAAACATGGCCATCACAATGGACTCAATCACTATTGATACCAATTCCTAAGAAAGAAAGCCTAAAGAAATGTCAAAACTACAGAAAATTGAGTTTAATCTGTCATTCAAGCAATATCTTATTAAAGATAATTTTTAAAATACTGAATCCTCAAGTGGAGCAAATACTGTTGAGGAGCAAGCAGTATTCTGGAAAGGAAGAAGCACGGTGGATCATGTATTTAACTGCATAAACCTCATTGATAAACATCTGAACAACAAAAATAATCTATTCCATAACTTCATAGATTTTAAGATGGCATTTGATAGAGTATATCATGATGAACTATGGTCCGCACTGCACAAGTTTGGAATCCAGAATGAAATCATTGTGATTATCAAAGCACTGTATGACAACTCTACTAGTGCATTCCTAATTAATAATACTCAAGGTAAACTTTTCAAAACTATAGTTGGAGTGTAACAAAATTGTCTACTCTCACCTATACTCTTTAATGTCTTTCTTGACAAATCATGGCAAACATACAGTACCAATAATCATTATCTATATCAATCGGCGGAATACCATTATGGAATTTCAATTTTGTAGACGAAATTAATCTGTTAGCAGTTACAAACGAAAACTTCAAGAACTGACAAATCTACTGACTAATCATGCTGATAGATATGGTATGGAGATTAGTTCAGAAAATGTAAGGTAATGGTGAAGAATAATGATACTTCAATACATGCAAATATCATTCTTTATGGGAACAAACTAAAAGGAAGTGAACAAGTTATGTTCTGTCAAATGATAGATCATATGAAACAGAAATTAAGATAAGATTATCGCTTGCAATATAGTTAATCTATAGTATCAATACTAATATATGGTTGCGAGACATGTACGATAAATTCAGTTATATATAAAAGAATCCAATTATTCGAAAAAAAGGATAACATAAAACAGAAAACTGATCGGGATAAAGCATAAGGAAAGAAATAATAACGAATACGTAAAGTACAATTTTATTTCTATAATCGGTATCTACGAACATCTCTTACAAACGATTAAACGACGAAAGATAAAATGGTATGGACACATATCCATACATGACGGCCTCTGCAAAACTATAATTAAATGAATTATTGAAAGAGTACGGGAAAAGGAAGCTTCAAGAATTCAGTATTCATCAGAAAAGCACGATGTGTTATATAATTTGTTTAACTTAAAACAAATATTGAAAGAAAATCATTAATATATAAATACATTAATATATATATACACTATAAACTATAATTTGAGCTCATATCATCTCGATATTCCCGTGTACTTGTAAAACTTGAACGACGAGTCACACAAGACAAAAGAGTTTAAACAAAGAATACAAACATCAGGATTACTATTATTTAGGAAGTTATTGGGTATAACATACCGAGAGCGAATTGCACATAAAGAAGTCGAGTAAATTAATGAATAAATTAAATAAATTGGATTAGTATGGTTAAATTAAAGGTAATAATATACATTCATATAATGCATTCATACAAGTTGTTGTTGTCTAAGTATATTTCTCCAGAATGCTACCGATAAGTATACGACTGGTATAAGGGATGCCCGATTCTCCCGCTATCTTCATCCTATATGCTTTAATTATTATTCGCAGATGATAAAACAAAGGTGACGTGACAAGTAAGATAATACACTTCAATGAATGGTGTCCATCAAATGGGATGTTGACATGATAAGAACCGATGTTATATTTAAATTACCTTACGAGGTAAATTCGAAAGTAAAAAGAAAGTTAGGAATCACCAACTAACATATAATTCTTGATGACGTCGAGGAAGGATTACGGTTCAAAATATCACATATTGGCTCGTGACCTGATGAAATGGAGGAAACCGGTATTAGAGAAAACATGATGTATTCCTACGGTACCAAAATGAAATATGGGATAAAGAAATTATTTTATAATACGACGAATAAGATATATTATTAATACAATGTTATTATAAAATAAATCCATTTAAATTATATTTCTATGATGTTTCTATCTGCTATGAAAGAGCAACTATTATTTATCAATTAATACACAATTATTTATCCATAACATAACATATTCTAGTTTAAATTATTGGTGATATTATTTTTCTAAACTATTGCAGGCATAATATTACCCAACTCTAAATATCATATATATACAGAGCTGGGCAGTATCGCCGATACAGTATCTATTAAGGCAAAAAATCAGTATCGTAGATACATTTGTATTTGTATTTGTATCTATTATACAAATTATAAAAGTATTTGTAATCGTATCTATTAGTCATAAATAGTATCTACGGTACGTATCTACTAAGACAATTATTTAAATAGATACATTTTATTAAATAATATATCATTTGGACATCATATGTTGATTTTGTATCAATATTTTATATTATCATATTATAAATTAATTTTAATATATATAAATCATCAATATATTTTTAATCAAATATCTTTTGTAAATATTGAAATTAATTCATTGTTAAACATTATGATATATCAATTATAGTGATATTATCAAAAACCATTATATTCATTTATTGAAAACAAAGACATTATTTATATAATATATTTTATATACTAATTGATTTATAATTCAAAATTATATATTACTTTGAAAGATAAAATCATTTTAATAAATATGATTAATCTAAATAATAATAATTAATAATATATTAATAATTTAATTTTTGTATATTTGATAATTTACTCTATTCGTGTTGAACATTCGAAATTAAAGGTCGCTGATTATTTTGAGTTGAAAAATAGTATATTGTAATAATGTATATTTCTCTATAGTATGTAATGGCTCATAGTATAATTTCAGATGAAATACACACTGGTATACCAGCGTGTGTACAACTAATGTATACACCTAATGTATATGGACGTGCTTTTTAATGTATTTATTGAGAAAACGGCATGTTTTGAGATTTAAATTGAGTATTACAGTTGAGTCAATTGACCGGATATGGTGAAGTAGATCATTCCAGATTTTTGGAGCCTGGACGGAGAAAGATTTATGTTGGGCAGATGTTAAATATGATAGAACTGGAGTTTTTAATTTGAATTTGTTTATTTTTGTTGTTGTAAATAGTTATGTTGGGAAGTTAGTAAGTTAGTGAGATAGTCTGGTGTGTTATAGTGAGTAGATACATGTATGATGAGTGAAATATTATAAATTATACTGGATTTTATTGCCAGCCAATGTAAGTTGGTTCTCAGGAGATATATGTTGTCTGGAATGTTTAGCTATGTTGAAAAATATATAAAGCTGATAGCTGTGTTTTGAAGGCGTTGGAGTTTATTTATTAGATTGTGAGAAGGCATATATGTCCCTATATGGACAGGAATTATAGTAATCAATGTGGGGTAGAATGAGGGATGTAGCCAGAAGATTGCAGTATTAAAATTAATGAAGGGTATTATTGTTCGTAAGTTTTGTAGTATGTAGTTAATTGACTGTGATAGTGATATAGTCGGAATGTGACATTTTAGTGTCGATTAATATACCAAGAGTTTTTACTTTATTAGCATAAGAAATACTCAACTTATTAATGGTAATTTGTGGTGGAAGGAGTATAGTAGTAGATGTTTTAATATGCAATGATTCAGTTTTAAGACAGTTTAGTGATAAGGAGTTGTTGGTGAGCCAGTTATGTATATCAGTAATACAGTTGTTAAGTAAATGTATTGCATTGTTAGGGTCTATCAATCTACAGTGTAATATGTCATCTGTATATGAGTGATAGTCGACTATAGATCTATATTGGGGGTATTTGTCAATAATTTTAAATAAGGGAAGTAGATTGATATTGAATAGGAGTGAACCAAGGACATACCTTGAGGTACTCCATGAGTAACTTTACAAGGTTTAGAAATTAGTCAATTTATGCTAAACAAATGTAAACAAATGACCAGTTAGGTATGAGATGAACCAATCGAGTGAAGTACCAGATAGTCCGATAGATGATAGTCCATTTATAAGGATATTATGGTCAAGGGTATAGAAGGCAGCTGATAAATTAAGAGAATGTAGTGAGTTATCCCATTACTTTCCGACAATTTTCGGGAAATATAGTGACTTAAAAGGGCTCCCACTACAACTTGCTAGAAAATCACTTTCTAGCAAACACTTCGGGATATTATTCCGTGTAATGTACCTTGATATGTACTATCAAATTCGACATCGATGAATATATATATATATATATATATATATATATATATATATATTATATGATATAATATATATCTATATAATTTATAAATCTATATGTTTATATATATTTTATATAATTATAATGTATTTGTATCTACTAAGATGTATCTACTAAGAAAATTCTGTATTTGTAATTGTATCTACTATTATTTTTTTTAAAGTAATTGTAGTTGTATCTATTATAAGAAAAAAGTGTGTAATTGTAATTGTATCTATTATACATTTTTTGAGTATCGTGCCCAGCTCTATATATATATATATATATATATATATATATACTATATATGTATACAGTATATATACTGTAAAATCTGTAACATTTATATAACCCACGAACCTCAAATAAGTGGACCAAACCATAGATAGATTAAGTTAAGGATTCCATTTAAAATATAGAAAATTAAATGTTTTATTCTATTTTGAAAATCGATCCAATTATATAATTCAAATATAATATTTCATAAATTTAGTAATTACCATAAAAGTGCAATTAATTTAATTATAAATAAATTCAAGAATTAGATGAACGTATTTTTTATTCTAATTTTACAATACTACCATTATATAACATACATTATGTATGACTCTTTTAATAATTAAAGTATTAAGTACTATTGATAGTGCATTAATGCATTTTTAATAATTATTAATAACTTTTATATGTTTATGATTGTATATTAATACATTTTATATTATAATTATGAAATAAAACCCTTATATAACTTACAAGACGGTTATATGTGTTCGCTTTATAGTAACTTAGTGCCATTGATTGGGCCACTAATAAACTATTATTTATAACTATTATTTATTCTACTTTAGCGATTCATGTCAAATTCTCTAGTCTATATGACCTACTTAAACACGACCTGTCTACGTATGAACTAGACCAATGTACAATATATTATAGTACGCAAACGAATAGTATTACTTCGTACTACGAAGTTCATACTACGAAGTTCGTAATATTCAGTTAATAATTATTAATATTTCAATTAATTACGCCATTTGTGAAAGATTGTAATCATTAATTATAATTAATGTATTACAATCTTTCACAAATGGCGTAATTAATTGAAATATTAATCCCAGGCGATCGATTACATGCGTTGTGTTTGTTTACCTGGCGTGACCTTTGAGCTTATAAGCTATGGTTAGTGTACGACGTATTTTATGTTACGAACCAATGCAGACATTGGCGCATATGGTATGGGTATCAAGTTATTTATTTATCTTTATATATATATATATATTTTCTATAATAGTATCACTTGATAATGTTAATCATATTGATTTGTTCTCTCTCATAAATTGGTCTACACTTGTAGCTCTGTAGCTGTATTTAAATATATACTATATAATATAGTATTGTCTTTAATTATTTACACATTATTCTTCCTTTTCATCATTATAACATTAATATGTTTAGTTATCGTGTACGTCCCTATAACGTGTTGACATATTTGTGGGACATGTATTTACAGCGCTGTATTGTATAATATATAATACACGATGTATAATGAATATTGAATAGTATCATTCATTATATAATTATATAATTATTACAAATAAAAAATAATTCTCGAAAATGTGAGTAATTAAATTTATAGATTTACTATAGCACATATACTATAACATTGACAAAATATATATACGCTTACTTGCTTAATTTCGAGGATGATCTTGTTGATCTTCTACTCGGCCATCAGTATTTGACAACTCCCGCCAGACATCTCTATCTAGCATGCTGGTTTTTATCTATTGCTTCTCTGGGAGACCAGTGTCTTTTCTTAACATATACACATAGATTAAACGCCTGCGATCTCTGTTAGATTTGTCTTATGTAGGTTCCCATAGAATGAACGGGTGTACTGATAGTTCAGAATGCCGTATACAGTGTCCAGCCATTACCATCCTTCTGGATTTAATTTTGGAAGAAACAAGAGGTAATTTACAATACATATATATATATAAGTTTGAAATTACATATATTTTGTCATGAAAAGGATTTGAAACAATAATGTAATATAAATAATATAATATAAATATATTACTATTATATAATATCACCTATAGGTTATAGTATATAATAGTTAATGATGATTATATATATATATGTTAATATATGAAATAAAGTAAATACTTCAATATAATATAAATAAATGCTTATAATTAATAAAACAAATTTGTAATTTAATATTCATTTAATACTTCAATATAATATAAATAAATTCTTATAATTTATAACACACATTTGTAATTTAATATTCATTTATTTGAAATCTTAATTAAGAAAGTAAACACGTGATGAACAAACCTGAACACGTGATATGTATACGATATGTTACATGCACCGATATACATGAACACGTGGTTGAATGTATATAGCCTATATAATATAGCCCCTATATAATAATTTATAGTTTATTAGGTAAACAATAAAGAAATAAACAAAAATATGGAAGAAAAAATAGATATGAATTGATAGCCAAATCGACATGGTATAACAATTAACATTGGGTTTACATTTAATAACAAAACGCCCTGGTTTATGCATGCGCCGAATAATACAGGTATATCTAATACGTTAGGGTGGATCATATTAACAGTGAGTAGTATATAGTATTCATCCATACGTTTACAAATATATAACTATATAACTATATATATATATAGCCGTGAATCTATTTGTATGTCTACACGTTGGTAGACACCTACTTAAGTTAATTAAGTAGTACTTTTGTATAGGTGCCAAGAACAATACATAAATGTGAACGAGAATAATAAAAAGCATACAAACTCAAAATGAAAAACCTGAACTTTCGGGTAATAATAATAATAAATAAATTATAATACATAATATAACTGTATCATGGAATTATAATAGAGAGGTGGGAACTAAAGTTATTAACAGGGTAGGAATATATCTCAGATCTAGGTATGAGATATGAGTGAACGATTCCATAATGAGTGAACGATATACCTAAATGATAATAATAAAGATGATATGTGGTACATGTTATATAAACTATTAGATACTATTAGATCAGATGCGAGTTAAGATAAGACTAAGTATGGGATGTAAGTTATACGATAGGATAGTTACTAACGGAGGAGGTATTAGTAGGTGAGAGGATTCGATAGAGAATGCGATGTTTCGAAAGTAATTCATCCGAGACAAGTTGTCGGTAGCCTGGCAAGTTATTGCCACCACTATAAGTTCAGTGGAACAGTCAGAATAGTATAGTTAATAGCGGCCTAATATACTTTTAATAGCAATATAATAGCATAACTAATAGCCTCAAATTCTTATATTGTGCTATTATGATTCTATTATGTTGCCATTAAAAGTATATTAGGCTGCTATTAATTTGTAATGTTATTATGCTGCTATTATGTTTCCATTATAAGTATACTATGCTATTTTTTTACTATGCACAATGTAAAGATTTGAGCTATTAGTTATGCTATTATGTTGCTATTGTGAGGCTATTACTTTTTCTGAGAGAAGAAGATATTTGAAATAAGAGTAAATAGCGTCAACACAAGGCTATAGTCTAGTGTATATACTATAGTATACTATAGTAGGGAGACTAGTAGAGAAGGGAACCAAGGAGTATAGTGTTATGTCATCAGCGCATCATATCTGAAATTCTGGACCTGAGCAAGAATATGGTGTAAAGGAGGTTATGTATGTAGAATATAAGAAGGCTGTATATTGTATAGTATGTATGTATATATATACATATATATATATATATATATATATCATTAAATGCTTAATATCTAATTTAATTGTGATACATGTTCCTTCTAATTTAGAAGTTCTAAATATAGCACAAGTATGCATGAAGAGTAACTACGTAACTACATAAATATTGCATTTCAGCTAGATCATATTATATATATAATATATATAATATATATTATATATATATATACATATATATAAATATAGTTACGTTAATTCGATAGCCATCTGATGGTAACGGTCAATGCCGTTAATTCGCCACGGTAAGGCGAATACATTATAAACCCTAATGATGATGATGATGATGATGATGATGATGATGATGATGATGATGACTATATTAATACTAATAATAATAACGATGTTACTAATCCTAATGATAACAAGTTTCGTCATCTCAAACATCTTCTCTCGTTGGTGAAATGTGCTATCGTTGCTATACGAGTCGTAACCTTGTACACTTGTAAAGGTCAAACAACAACAACAACGTTATGCATGCATATTAATACATTAAGTAGGGCCGCGTGAGTCATCTCTGCACCTACCCAAGGAGTAGATTACCACGTAGAATTCGTATACACAGTACAACATTTAAAAACGACTAAATCTCATTTATTTACTATTTCATTTTCTTCACTTCCTAACTGCATTCGTGTACATTTTGTATTATCGTTAATTTCATATTTTTCATGATTATTATATTACTTTTTATTCGAACGTCTGCTACGACAATATAGTCTGGGTCAATAGAAGGCGGTACCACAAGGTCAACATAACATCATGCTCGGTAGTCATGATCGGTAGTCATATAATCACACCACTAAGCATATCACTAACCACACCACTAATCACACCACTAAACACACCACTAACCACACCACTAAACACACCACTAACCACACCACTAAGCACACCACTAAGCGTAGCACTAAGCGTAGCACTAAGCGTAGCACTAAGCGCGTGTACATACGCATATACGCAGCTATCGCATTGTCTCCGAAAGAATATTCGTCCGAGAGAGTAAGATATTTGTTTTAGTAATAGAGGATGAAGTCGTCAAGTAGCCATGACAGATGGACGGGTTGACAGGTCTCCGTTGTATCTAAGCAATGTATCACCTGACCGTCCACCTGTCCTTGTGGACAACTTTCCGCTAAAAATACATCCTTAGTAAAGTATTTAAGCTAACATATTCCCGCGTGTATCCTATGATATATCAAGGGCATTATAATAGAGTGTTGTGAGGGCATATAAAGTGATATTACGTAAATTAAACAATATATAATTACTAATATTCTCTATAATTAACAGTCTACAACTTTATCCGGATAAAGACGAATTTCATTGAGAGTTATATTAACGATATTTGTAGTATTACATAACAAGTAAACATTACGTAACATTACATAACAGTACTAGTGAACATGACATCCATATAAACATATCAAAATAATACCATACAACTTATATTGTATACACATATTTTATTAAGTTAATGCAAGTATAAATATATGTATATATGTAAATATATATATATATATATATATATCATCGTTAATCTATATATGTAACACATATGATGACGTCACAAAGATATTACATAATCACGATGTACTAGCGTAACACGTGTAGCACGATAGAGCGGGGATACCCTGGTGATTAGACCAGTGGAATATTCTCGAAATATATTCGCGGAATATTCCGCCCCCTATACAGCTAAAACAACTACATAACACCCTAGCGATCAGCGGTCTAATTAGTTTAATCGTTTTATTAATTCAGACCCCACTACGGCACCGCTTATTTACTGGTTCGTCTGGCAGATAGAGAGAGCGAGAACCCCAGTGTGCTATATGGGTCACCACCCCATCACCACCCCAGACCCACCCTACTAACAGGCGGGGTAGTTTATTGAACCCAATCGTAAACACGACAGTACAACATCATGCGATAATGCTATATTTAGATATTATCATACGTGTATTATGTAATACGGTGTAATGTATGAGTTAATCATCTATAAATAGAAACCGATTCGCTATTAAATTATGTAAGGCGAATGAATTTTATTTTAGTATTTTATAATTTATTGTCAATAGTTTTTTTGAACATTTAATTTAATTCGTAGACAAAATAATTTAATATTTGTGAAAATTGTTCCGTATTTAACATTTTTTTAAAATAATTAATTAATTTTTATTAAATAATATAATAATTTATTATTTTTAATTTATTATAGTATTAAATAAATCATTATTATATTATAATTTATTATCTTGATTTATTAATTTTTACGGCGAAACTTTATAATTTATGTTTATTATCATTTAAATTATAATTTATATATATAATATATATATATATATATGTGTGTATAATATTACTGATATATACATCAAGTTATAGAATATTAATCATAACTATGACGATATAGACACGCTACTAGGAACGTTAACACGCGTTCGTCACAGTGCTCGCAAATCAACAAGTTATTAACATTTATTAATAAATAAAATAATAAACAAAACAACAAACATACCAATAACCTATAACCGCACAATGCTATAATGCGATATATTTGTGTATTTGTACAATTAATAACAAGACAAATTGGAATAAAAGGGTTACAATATTAAACTAGAATATTTAAGTTAGGACATATATGTATATTATCTATATATATATATATATATATTATACATATAATCTTATAAGATTGCTAGTAAATGAAGGGTAATAGGGGTTACATGTGGGGGTAAACAGAGAGGGGTAAACATATATAGTTGACGCCCGAATCCGACCGAAGTGGGTGAATATACTCTATAGGGCAGCGTATACCCCCTGTAGGGGAGTATAATATATAAATACGACAGCATATGGGAATGGCCTCCAAGATAGTTTACACAATAAATGAATTCAAGAATGAATTATTCTATTTAGAGGAGCAAGTTACGTAGCAGGAAGGTGATATAAAAGAGTCTACAAGGGTAGTAGTATTGTATATACATTTATACTGGAACAGTCTTACCGGTGACTTACCATATAATCTTTTATTACTTTTAAATATCGACTATATTCATATATGTTATCATTATAATGTATTCTTTTTACATTTATTAATATTCGTGTATTTATTTATTTATTTGTTTTATTATATCAACTTGACGCATATAAACTTCTATCGTTTTCATTGAGTCAATAAACCTTTATATTATATATATATATATATATATATATTTATTAGAATATGGCGTATCATAAAAAGTAGATAGTTTTCAGATTTAGAAACTTTAGACATGCATATATGTGGAGAGGAAGATGAGGACATGCACAGATATTAAAAGTTGATCGGTTGAAAGATTAAGATGACTAACAGTAGAATATGGAGGGAATGACAATGAATCATATGCATGTTAAGAAGGTAGGTATTCGATGTATTCAAAAGCAGTCACATTGTAATGCATGATGTACATTGAATGAGTTGGGAGTTATCAGGATTTGATGTGGGCGTATACGCTATAGTATAGTATAGTATACTATAGTATAGTATAGTATAGTATACCCTATAGTATAGTATACTATAGTATACTGTAGTATAGTATAGTATAGTATACCCTATAGTATGTAGTACAGTTGTATATCATCAGCATAACTATATTAGTAATGGAATCAGGAAATTATGAAACAATATCATATAAAGGTAGAATATATATATATATCGACAATGATAATAGTGCAACGAAATAAGCCAGAAGGACACCGATCATAGAGGACGCGGTCGATAGAGGTCATAGGGGTCAGAAGAGAAATCACATACTTCAACTACAGACGATATATTTAATATATACGATTTTAACCATTTAAATGATGTACCATTAATACCTATAATCATACGTATGCATATACATAAGAATAGCATTGTGTAGAGAATGAAACACACGTACAAGGTATAATAAGACAAATTAGTAATACATATATGTAGGGAGTTAGTTTTATATAAATATTAATCACGATTTGTAAGAAAGCATTTCTTTTCTCAGTAAAGTGCCCAATTCTAAATGCATTTTCAAGAATATCATGATTAACTGTTTACAAAATAACAATTATGATTGACACTTTTATAAACTAATGGGCGTATTTTAACGGAGTATAGGCGTTCTAACGCTTTAACTGACATATCATTCGAGATAATTTATCTCTTATTAGATTTTTCACATTTTACCTATATTTTAAACTTTTCACATTTTCAATTTTGTTCACATTTTCGATGGAAAAATCTTGAAAAGACACTTGACTTTTGCCTATAACGAGTTGTATTACAACTTTTTAATATATAATAGGAGACAACTACTAGAACACATAATTATAATATCGTAATAGAACCGCATCCTTAACATTTTCAAAACAAGCGTAACCCCTTAAATATATTATTTAATTAATTAATAAAAACCCGGTTAGAGCAAATAGTATAGATTTTTTTAAATATAAATTTCCATTTTATAAATACGTCGACTCATACATATAAAGCATTAGTATCTATTCTCAATAATCGTATTATAATAACTTTGTATGATCTATATTATCTACAGATATCATTGCGTGGAAAACTGTGAATATATTAATAATTTATTATTCATTTATTATTAATATAATAATTAAATCTAGTGAAACAACTATTGTTATTAAGTAATAAATATATACACAAGTATATAAACATGTATATACACATGTATAAGTTAATTTAGAGGAGGATACACATGTTGCCTATGTTCTCACTGATGCGACGTGTAGGATGGTATAGCTGGGTAACCCAATGATGAAGTATGATATTCGTGAAACTTTTAGACGTGTTATTATTTTAAATATAGTATATACTATAGTATATAATATAGTATGATATCATACTATTTAGTTATCATTATTTGTATTTGATTATTTGATTTAATATTATATATATATAGTTATTTTGGTGGAGTTCTTTCATCCAATCCAGGAACTTAGATGACATTTTTATTTATAACCATATATGGCTCTAATGTCCCTTCGAAGCCACTCTCGTGTTAAGGCATCCATGGTTTTAATGAGAGCCGGTCATTTATTTATACAACATTATATAAGATCACTTCTAAATATTATTTTGAGACCTATTTGAATGATCCGTTCGGGGATTGAATTATAGTGATACCTATAGGTACTATAGGTACTATAGTAGTTATAAATTGAGAGTTGGAAAATATAATTAAAAAGGATGAGTGATTGATAGATGAAAACTGGGTCTAGAGATTATGATAGTATAAGTTTTGGTTATATTTGGAAAGAGATTTATGAGAAAACCATTCAATGAGATCAGTGATATAATTAAATATAGACATTTGAATCATATCAGTATCACTAGAACTAGTAAATTATATGTATATATATATCTGTAGATAATCGGAATAAAGATGGTAATGAATATTAGGATATTTGCGAAAAATTGATTTTATAGGAATAATATAAATAATGAACAATATAGGTCCAATGATAGAGCCTTGTGGAACACCACGTATGTTAACATACTGAGGAGACAACGAGGAGTTAATCTTCACCGAAGAGTTAATCTCATATAGTAGAACATTCCAGATTCTCAGAGCGATACGCGAGTAAGCTGATAAGGAATTAGCTGTTGTATGCGTTCCACTATTGTCATCACGTGACTCTTCCAACTAGACATGATATAATGCAAACACATAACGTGTAAGGTTAGCATTACGTTACCATAGCAACATCTAGTCTATTGACTGATTCACATATACGTGTACGAGATAGGTAGCCATAGGTGCGTATCCCGGGCTCCAATAAAGGAAAGACAATCGATTCTTTTTGAGGAGATTTATGAAATGAAGAAATACAATTATAAATATTATAAAATATTAATTAAAAACTAAATAAATGTGTCCTATTCTATTCTATATAATATATAATATATATTTTAATATATTATATATATATATATATATAATATATATACTATATAAAGTATACATTATATAATATATTTATATGAGTCTTCTTCTTCTAGAGTATTTATTTGTTATTGTAAGCTTAAGCTTATATTAATTAATATAGCATATGTAGCATATAACCTATATAATATACTCAGCACTATTATTAGCCAACTCTACTCAGAGGTATAAAATAAATCATTATATAAATAAAAAGTATAATTTAAATAACAAAATAGTAACGGTAATGCATATATATAGAGTATTAAATTAAATTGAAAAAATATTTATTTATTAATAAATTTATAAATATATCGCTATATTATAATCGCTTAAATATAATAATATCATAAAGCAAATATAATAATATATGGGACGGAAAGACCATAATAAATGTTATGCGCACAAATAAATAAAACAATATACACGCAATAGGTCGTTGTTGGATAATACAAAGTAAAAAACAAAATAAATAGAAAACGATGGAACGAATAACAAAATATAACGAATTACGACTATTTAAAATGGATATATAATTATCGTTTGAATAACGAAAGAAAGATAGGCAGGTTGAATACATCGTCGCAGTATTTGCTGTCAACACTTTTTATTATAATCAGACAGATTTATTAATAGGCAATCATTACTTTTTGATAACTCCAGGGAGTGACTTATTATTATAGTTAGAGTTAAAGTAAACTAGTTGTTCATTCTACGAATGTAAAGAGATGCTAGGGAACAGATTTATATTTGTTAGAGATACGGGGTTAAATCTAGAATATTCTACATTCTATATAGTGTGTGACTGTACGACGTACACTACACGTTGCCAGCGCTATATAATGCCACCAACCACTAGCACACACACATAATACACCTGACTACCTAGCACCTCTATTCAAACTTGCATGTTATTTCTTGTTACTTAACTTGATTACATTTTATTAAGAATTAAATATCGTCTTCAATTTGTTCTCGTTCGTTTTTATTCGGATATATATATATATATATATATATATATTACTTTGATGCTGAAATAAGTTGTGTAAATAGTCTACAGTGGTATACATATATTATAAATATCTATATACATAATATATTATGCATAATATTATATACATAATATTATGTATATGATAAATTACACGCCCAATTCATTCACTCAATTAACTTACAATCATGTTTAACCTCACTGCAAATTTGGCTTACAAAAAATAATGTATTACTAAATCCAACAAAAACTGAACTCATCAACTTTATAACCAATTCCACGATCAATACTACAGTTCCACTAATAAATATAAATAACATAAATATAATACCGACTGAAAATACAAAATACTTAGGTTTCCACTTTACTAACAAACTCGACTTTACTAAACATATCAGTAAAATGAAACAAACTTCTTCCTTTCATATATATAATTTAAAAAAACGAAGACCATACTTAACCAAACAAACAGCTATAATTCTATCAAATTCACTGATAATGTCCAGATTTCTATACTGTAACTCTTTACTAGCCGGAGAAAACAAAACAGTTACTAACATTATTGACCGATTAGTAAATAGAACTACTAGAATTATTTTAATCTAAAAAACACAGATTACACTACTAGCATTACGAACTTACGGTAATCACTAAACTGGCTACCTACAATTGACAACATCAACATTAAACTACTAACTATACTTTACAAAACTACAAAAACAACTCAACCTCATAATTTACATACATTACTTCACAAACAAACCACTAACAGACAACTGAGACAAACATATATACTTGACATACCGACTACACGATTACGAAAGTACGGTAACAAACGATTTAGCTGGAGAGGTGCAACTCTCTGGAATAAACTTCCCCAATCCATACGCAAAGAAGATATGTCAATAACAACTTTCAAATATAAACTCAAGGAGCGATTTAAACGTTCCCAACTAAAATACCACTTATCTAACCCTCTTTGAAATGTAATCGTGTTATTAAATTATTATCATATTATTAAATTTAAGAATGTTATTTTATTATATTATTTTTACGGATGATCGTTAAATCATCCGGGAACCCACACCTGTAAACTGTTCGACAAACAGTAAAACACATTGTAGAATTTTATATTAATCTTTGTGTATAAATAAATACTATTACTACTATTACTACTACTACATATATATATATATATATATATATATATATATATATATATATAATAATAATTATTTAAATTTAAAATTAATGTTTTCTGCTAGCCCCATGAAATAATTTAATTTCGATATAAGCGAAATTAATTGATTATTAAAAAAGTGTACTTTATTTGCGGTAGTACATTAATGATTGTGTGTACATACACACATATATATATATATATATATATATATAATCTATGAAATGATAAATAGATAAGTCCTAGACTTAATAATTTGATTATAAAAGCCTAATTTATTACCGCGTTCACTTTCACAGAAAGCTGACTAGCTAACGGTGACATCTAGCGGAGATTAATCACAACAACAACAACATCACGTGACAGCTTACTTATTATATAACCAGACAGTACAGTGCACACTGCGTATTAAGTTAACACTAAATAGTAGTCTTTGAGTATATCTATTTATATCGAATGTGATTTTAGGTTTAAATTAAATTGATTATTATTCTATTATTACCTAATTATTAACATACATTTTATCTTCATAAGAGCATATATAAGTGGTACTTTATAACACTATGTTTAATTAATAACTTGACTTACCTAGTACAGCTCTCGATGATGATCACGTGGGAGATAACTACTAAGTGCACGTGCACCTAACACTTCTGTAACGAGGACACTGATACCGTATACCTCTAACGGTAACGGCGTCGGGGTTAACCTCATCACTATAGTCTGACTATGACTCATTAATTCCTTACTGGATTTAAATTTGACACTTCTATATTATTTAGCCTTGAATTGGGCGCCATTCCATCATTCGAGTTTATGATATAGCAATACTATATATATATATATATATATATATATATATATATAAATATATATAGGCTAAACAATACTTCAATGCTAAACAATGAAGAGGTGTATTTAAATTCAGAAAGAAATGGACGAGTACACGGTTGGATAGAAACACGGTAAAAAACTGTTCACATGCCAGCGTTCTCTAAAATATGTATCAGTAATGAATGACCATTAATTAAGTATGCGTAATATTATATACGTATACACTATATTATATATGAATATATATCTACGAATGTACAACATTTGTTCATTTCAATATAGACTATTAAAGTCTTATAAGAATGGTTGTGATTCCAGTTATAAGAATTATATTTAATTTAAAAAGTAATTATTTCTGGAGAACCTTCCTATTTATCAACGATACTAACGGAGAAAAGAACGAAGGCTATTCGAGACGTTATCCACTAACACTTGAATAGGGTCAATTCAGTGTTGACTGAAAATCACAAAATGCATTTTGTACCATGGTAGATCTGGATGCCCGCTAACTCGATGTGGAACAATATACCTATGCTGAAAAGATATGTTTCTTCCATTTCAATCTCGCATAAAAGACTGAAGAAACATCTTTTATTATAATTATTATTTTTAACATTATTATTTGATTATACATTGGATAATTGATTCTACTATTATTTAGTAGAAGTGTCTACATTTATAAAAATGTATTTGTATATAATAATCAAAAAATAAGTTTCTACATAAATATATTTAGAATATATTACGTAAATGTGTAACATATACTCAATAATTTATTTAAATTACAAACATATTATTTATTATATTTGAGTAAATATAAAATATCATATATCTAATTTTTGAAATATACAATATACTAAGTGTATGAAGTATATACTGTAATACCTCTCTATAAGAAACCTCTCTATAAGAAACCTCTTTATAAGAAAAACTTCTTTATAAGAAAATCTTATAAGAAAAATATAAGAAAAACCTCTTTATAAGAAACGTATTGTATAAAAAATATAATAAATAATTATATATAAATAGAAGTATTGTATATTGATAACAATTATAGAAATTAATTATTATATAACATATTTTTTTTTCTTACAAATATTTTATATTACATAAATCAGCTCGAAATTTATTAAAATGAATTAATAAATGTTATTATATCCTTAAATGTATTGATGATACAATTTATTATATTATACAATTAATTGTTAAATAATAGATTATTATAATATTGTAATATATACATTGTACATATAAAATTATTTAAAAGCAAACAATTATTAAAAACTATTTTAAATAAATCATATTTCTTAACTATTCTTTTGATTAAATAAATATAAATAAATAAATATACTATATATATATAACCTATAGGTTATATAATGCATTTTCAATTATAAATTAATTCTTAAAATCATTGGAAAAGTAAAAACCTCTTTATAAGAAAACCTCTCTATAAGAAAAAAAGTACTGAAAAAAAATAGTTTATTATAGAGAGGTTTTACTATATATATATATATATATATATATATATATATATATACATATATGTATACTAATACATACTGGTAAAGTATTGAACAATTATAAATCAATAACGACTAATATTTAATTGAGTAATTATACATATATCTACAATTTCCGAATACTACAATCAATTTATCGTTTAAACTTAAATCACAAACGGAAACACTGAAAACTAGAATTACAACCCACGCTAATATCAACACCCATTGAGACAATACTACGACCGAGTAGTTGACCTCGGCGTGACCTGGCCAGACCACGTGATCTGGTCAGACCACGTGACGTCAATGCGGTAAATTAAAGTCGGAGTTAATTTAAGGCTTCGACCTAATCAATTACGTGATATAATCGAGAGTCTCTTTCTCTCTCACTCTCTCTCCGCTAGTCGGCTCTGAAATGTCATAGGATGCTAGTTGTTGATCTAGTACGGCGGTTACATGAATAACGCGTCAGCTGCTGCCTTTGTGGTAACATCACCGCAGTGTAAATGATCACACATGCACACGCGTATAGCAACACATAAGTGTTCATATATATATACGTATATATATATTTATATATATATATATATATATTTTGTATATATATATATATATATTTTGTATATATATATATATATTTTGTATATATACATATATATATATATATATATATATATATATATATATATATATATATATATATATATATATATATATTTATATATATATATGATCGAGCCGTAAATAAGATGTTGATATTCAATTATAAATCTACGTTGAGCCGTCTACATTTCATCGAATATAGTAAACGTGATTTATTATCGAGGTTTCGATACACGGAGGTAACCGATGATACCGTGAAACGAAACCCCGGCGTAACTTGCAGCGATATTCATCTCGCCGACAGGCTTGTTCGAAGAGAGAGAGGTTGACTGATGTACGACGTACATAAGTACACTGTACGTCGTTAACGTGTGTATGTATTAGCGGGTACTCGCGCTAAATCACGTTTAATTCACAAGCTATATATATAAAAAAAATGTTTTTTATTAGAATAACTATTTTAGATATTACGCGGATCCAATTGTGCGATCTAATCGGGTATCGTCGTATATTACACGTATGTTTGTTTACATAAATAACTTAATACATCGTTTAGTTTCACAATTACCTATAAAGTATTAATACATCTATAATAGTTGTTACGCCTTCTTAAAAACCTAGATATATAGATAGATATAGATATATATATTGAATGTTTATTTAGACACTTAAATAAATCATAAATGATTTCTCAAAAGTATATATATATAGAATACAAATAATAAAAGTAGGTAAACAATAAATACCATTAATAATATAAAATAAAATAGAATAAGCCGTACGGAAATTAATATATAAAATAATAATGACAAACAATATTAGTATTTCAGGTTCCCACCTGAGATCAATTATTGTATATATTTCATGAATGTTTTATTCTATTTTATGGATCTAATATAGGGTGTGAGTGAATTCCATAGCTTAGGACCAATATAACTCAGTGATCGAGTATTTATTTTTGAGGGACGTAGAATAGGGGTAGATAGAAGATGAGATGAATGGTTTCTAAGTGATGGAACTGAGTTTCTTTGTACTAGAGAAGCAGAAATATAGGAGGGGCAATTTGAAGAGTATATTATATAGGAATGAACAATAGATAATATGCGATAAGCAGAGCGTTTGTTAAATGTGAACCATGGAGGTAAGTGTTGGTATGAGGAAGTAGAGGAATGATCTCGAATACGTATTTTATATGTTGTACGGATTGATGAACGAATAACTCGATTTAGGGGAGAGATAGAGGATAATGGAAGATTGATAAGGATTGAGGAACAGTAATATATACGTGAGAAGACAAGGGAATTAACTAGAGGTTTAATAAGAGATACAGTAATTGATTTTCGTAATTTTCTAATTCTAAATAGATGATAATTTGCAGATTTAGTGATGGCAGTAATACGTGGAATGAATGAAAAAGTAGACTCAAAAAGTATTCCTAAGTTAGATGCAGTAGGAGAAGGAGATATTACAATGTTATCAATAAGAAAAGGAGGGAAGTAAGTTGGTGATGGAGAAAGATTCAACAATGTAGTTTTGGAAGTATTAAGGTGATATTTATTAGAAATAAGCCATTATTTAATGTCATTAGCACAATTAGAGAGTTGATTATGGAGACCTGGTGATGAATTAGTTGGAAGAAATATACATAACGTTATTGTAATGAAACGAAAAAAAACTACTCGAAAAAAAAATATATAAAAAATTATAATAATAATGAAATTATTGATTTACACGGGCTGATTATAATAAAGTATAATAGCATATTGTCTATATATATACTACAAGTGAATGAGATGTGAATGTGGTGAGTAGTACATTAACTAAACTACGTGGTATTACGATTCGCTTGATCGGATACATAAGACATGATTGTGAATATATGTTAACACAAATATTGATATGTAATAAGAGTGTATTGTGTGCACATTGTACAGTAGTATGTTCAGTATTATGTGCAGCATTATATGCAGTATTATGTGCAGTATTATGTGCAGTATCATGTGATGTATTATGTGCAGTATTATGTGCAGTATTATGTGCACATTGTACAGTAGTATGTGCAGTATTATTTGCAGTATTATGTGCAGTAGTATGTGCAGTATTATGTGCAGTATTATGTGCAGTATTATGTGCAGTATTGTGTGCACATTGTACAGTATTATGTGCAGTATTATGTGCAGTAGTATGTGCAGTATCATGTGCAGTATTATGTTCAGTATTATGTGCAGTATTATGTGCAGTAGTATGTGCAGTATTATGTGCAGTATTATGTGCAGTATTATGTGCAGTATTGTGTGCAGTATTGTGTGCAGTATTATGTGCAGTAGTATATGCAGTATTATGTGCAGTATTATGTGCAGTATTGTGTGCAGTATTATGTGCAGTATTATGTGCAGTATTATGTGCAGTAGTATGTGCATAGTATGTTCAGTATTATGTGAAGTATTATGTGCAGTATTATGTGCAGTATTATGTGCAGTATCATGTGCAGTAGTATGTGCAGTATTATGTGATGTATTATGTGCATTATTATGTGCAGTATCATGTGATGTATTATGTGCAGTATTATGTGCAGTATTATGTGCAGTAGTATGTGCAGTATTGTGTGCAGTATTATGTGCAGTATTATGTGCAGTATCATGTGATGTATTATGTGCAGTATTATGTGCAGTATTATTTGCAGTAGTATGTGCAGTATTATGTGCAGTATTGTGTGCACATTGTACAGTATTATGTGCAGTATTATGTGCAGTATTATGTGCAGTATTATGTGCAGTATTATGTGCAGTATTATGTGCAGTATCATGTGCAGTAGTATGTGCAGTATTATGTGCAGTATTATGTGCAGTATTATGTGCAGTATTATGTGCAGTATTATGTGCAGTAGTATGTGCAGTATTATTTGCAGTAGTATGTGCAGTATTATGTGCAGTATTGTGTGCACATTGTACAGTATTATGTGCAGTATTATGTGCAGTATTATGTGCAGTATTATGTGCAGTATTATGTGCAGTATTATGTGCAGTATTATGTGCAGTATTATGTGCAGTATTATGTGCAGTATTGTGTGCAGTATTATGTGCAGTATTATGTGCAGTATTATGTGCAGTAGTATGTGCATAGTATGTTCAGTATTATGTGCAGTATTATGTGCAGTATTATGTGCAGTATTGTGTGCAGTATTATGTGCAGTATTATGTGCAGTAGTATGTGCATAGTATGTTCAGTATTATGTGCAGTATTATGTGCAGTATTATGTGCAGTATTATGTTCAGTATAGTGTGCAGTATTATGTTCAGTATTATGTACAGTATTATGTGCAGTATTATGTAAAATATTATGTGCAGTATAGTGTGCAGTATTATGTTCAGTATTATGTACAGTATTATGTGCAGTATTATGTGCAGTATTATGTGCAGTATTATGTGCAGTATTGTGTGCAGTATTATGTGCAGTAGTATGTGCAGTATTATGTGCAGTATTATGTGCAGTATTATGTGCAGTATTATGTGCAATATTATGTACAGTATTATGTGCAGTATTATGTTCAGTATCATGTGTAGTATTATGTGCAGTATTATGTGCAGTATTATGTGCAGTATTATGTGCAGTATTATGTGCAGTATTATGTGCAGTATTATGTGCAGTATTATGTGATGTATCATGTGCAGTATTGTGTGCACATTGTACAGTATTATGTTCAGTATTATGTGCAGTATAATGTGCAGTATTATGTGCAGTATTATGTGCAGTATTATGTGCAGTATTATGTGATGTATCATGTGCAGTATTATGTGCAGTATTATGTGCAGTATTATGTGCAGTATTATGTGCAGTATCATGTGATGTATTATGTGCAGTATTATGTGCAGTATTATGTGCACATTGTACAGTAGTATGTGCAGTATTATTTGCAGTAGTATGTGCAGTATTATGTGCAGTATTATGTGCAGTATTATGTGAAGTATTATGTGCAGTATTATGTGCAGTATAATGTGCAGTATTATGTGCAGTATTATGTGCAGTATTATGTGCAGTATTATGTGATGTATCATGTGCAGTATTATGTTCAGTATTATGTGCAGTATTATGTGCAGTATTATGTGCAGTATTATGTGCAGTATTATGTGCAGTATTATGTGCAGTATTATGTGCAGTATCATGTGCAGTATTATGTGCAGTATTATGTGCAGTATTATGTGCAGTATTATGTGCAGTATTATGTGCAGTATTATGTGCAGTATCATGTGCAGTAGTATGTGCAGTATTATGTGATGTATTATGTGCATTATTATGTGCAGTATCATGTGATGTATTATGTGCAGTATTATGTGCAGTATTATGTGCAGTAGTATGTGCAGTATTGTGTGCAGTATTATGTGCAGTATTATGTGCAGTATCATGTGATGTATTATGTGCAGTATTATGTGCAGTATTATTTGCAGTAGTATGTGCAGTATTATGTGCAGTATTGTGTGCACATTGTACAGTATTATGTGCAGTATTATGTGCAGTATTATGTGCAGTATTATGTGCAGTATTATGTGCAGTATTATGTGCAGTATCATGTGCAGTAGTATGTGCAGTATTATGTGCAGTATTATGTGCAGTATTATGTGCAGTATTATGTGCAGTATTATGTGCAGTAGTATGTGCAGTATTATTTGCAGTAGTATGTGCAGTATTATGTGCAGTATTGTGTGCACATTGTACAGTATTATGTGCAGTATTATGTGCAGTATTATGTGCAGTATTATGTGCAGTATTATGTGCAGTATTATGTGCAGTATCATGTGCAGTAGTATGTGCAGTATTATGTGCAGTATTATGTGCAGTATTATGTGCAGTATTATTTGCAGTATTATGTGCAGTATTATGTGCAGTATTATGTGCAGTATTATGTGCAGTATTATGTGCAGTATTATGTGCAGTATTATGTGCAGTATTATGTGCAGTATTATGTGCAGTATCATGTGCAGTATTATATGCAGTATTATGTGCATTATTATGTGCAGTATCATGTGATGTATTATGTGCAGTATTATGTGCAGTATTATGTGCAGTATCATGTGCAGTAGTATGTGTAGTAGTATGTGCAGTATTATGTGCAGTATTATGTGCAGTATCATGTGATGTATTATGTGCAGTATTATGTGCAGTATCATGTGATGTATTATGTGCAGTATTATGTGCAGTATTATGTGCAGTAGTATGTGCAGTATTGTGTGCAGTATTATGTGCAGTATTATGTGCAGTATCATGTGATGTATTATGTGCAGTATTATGTGCAGTATTATGTGCAGTATTGTGTGCAGTAGTATGTGCAGTATTATTTGCAGTAGTATGTGCAGTATTATGTGCAGTATTGTGTGCACATTGTACAGTATTATGTGCAGTATTATGTGCAGTAGTATGTGCAGTATTATTTGCAGTAGTATGTGCAGTATTATGTGCAGTATTGTGTGCACATTGTACAGTATTATGTGCAGTATTATGTGCAGTATTATGTGCAGTATTATGTGCAGTATTATGTGCAGTATAATGTGCAGTATTATGTGCAGTATTATGTGCAGTATTATGTTCAGTATAATGTGCAGTAGTATGTGCAGTATTATGTGCAGTATTATGTGCAGTAGTGTGTGCAGTATTATGTGCAGTATTATGTGATTTATCATGTGTAGTATTATGTACAGTATAATGTGCAGTATTGTGTGCAGTATTATGTGCAGTATCATGTGCAGTAGTATGTGCAGTATTATGTGCAGTATTATGTGCAGTAGTGTGTGCAGTATTATGTGCAGTATTATGTGCAGTATTATGTGCAGTAGTATATGCAGTATTATGTGCAGTATTATGTGCAGTAGTATGTGCAGTAGTATGTGCAGTATTATGTGCAGTATTGTGTGCATTATTATGTGCAGTATTATTTTCAGTATTATGTGCAGTATTATGTGCAGTATTATGTGCAGTATTATGTGCAGTAGTATGTGCAGTATTATGTGCAATATTATGTGCAGTATAGTGTGCAGTAGTATATACAGTATTATGTGCAGTATTATGTGCAGTATTATGTGCAGTTTTATGTGCAGTATTATGTGCAGTATTATGTGCAGTATTATGTGCAGTATTATGTTCAGTATTATTTGCAGTATTATTTGCAGTATTATGTGCAGTATTATGTACAGTATTATGTGCAGTATTATGTGCAGTATTATTTGCAGTATTATGTGCAGTATTATGTACAGTATTATGTGCAGTATTATGTGCTATATTATGTTCAGTATTATGTGCAGTATTATATGCAGTATAATGTGCAGTATTATGTTCAGTATTATGTGCAGTATTATGTGAAGTATTATGTGCAGTATAATGTGCAGTATTGTGTGCAGTATTACGTGACTCTAATAATATAGTTTGGAGCTGAACTGGGATACGGTGACGAGATGAACCGAATATATTAGGTTACGTCACGTCGTGAGTCATCTTGCAGATTTAGAATATTTAATGTCGAGGAATGTAATATATATCCTTGTATACCTTATCACCTGTGCTACATATAACATCTCACGTGTGTACCGGATCATGTGTGAATATATATATATTAATGATATTTCAAGTATTACAATATAGAAATTTCGAAATATCACGAGTCGATATTAAGATAGAATGTAAATATACAATAAACAACTGTAGAAATATGTATGTCAGATGGAGATGGCTAAAAAATGGTCAGAAATGAGACAGTTGATTATGATTTATAATACGCAAACAGTAACCTCCTTATACATCAACATTCCGATTACATAACATTGCATAGGATTACATATATATTTGTGGTCGGATTCGTATACTAATAGAAATACGACTACTCGACAAAACAAGTCGACCAAGTACTATTTCCACCCATCACTACGTGATATACACGTGTAACAAGAGTTCATCTATAATCGAGGTTAATGTAGACGTCTTTGTATTCGTTTACCGCGTTACATTTTTTACTTCTATATATTACTTAATATTATTTATTGCTTATTTATTAATTATTTACCTATATATTACGTATTAGTATTTATTATTTACAGCTAAGGGAAAGACGGGTAATACCGACAGGGGGGTAATACCGTCATCCTGCGTTTCTCGTAAACAATAATTCTGATCAACAAAAATGTAACAAATTGAAATATGCAATTAGTAAAAATTATATAAAATCACTAATATATAATATGAATCGAAAATTGGAATTTATTATTAAAGAGCTCTTAATTAAAATATATCATTAGTATATTTAAATAGTATATTTAATTAAAAATAATATTATTGTAATAATATCTATTACATCCTATGAATATATATATATATATATATATATATATATATATATATACGTATAATAAAATAAAATATAACTATCTATTCTATAAATATATATTAAAATTAAAAACTACAGAGTCACTATATATATATATAGATTCTAGCTATGGTATTATTTGACAATACTTGATATAGAGTAATGCCACCTAGTGGGTTAAATCCTGACGTCACTACACTCAAATGGCAATATTATCCTTTTCGGAGGGTGTTGGGCCATATTAATCATTTCAAATAGGACAAAAAAGTTGAACAACATAAGTTATCAGTCCTATTCAATATAATTATATGTATCTATATTTAATACTATATTGATTAGGAATAATATTCATAGATATATGAATATTATATATAACTCGAATTATACACCATTATTTAAACAACCCCATTTTCTGAAAATTTACAAATAATTCTCCTGTATAGAGTAGACTCGAAATCAGATAAATTATAACAAAGTTAATTTTACCTACGAAATAAAATATGTAATCGAATAAAGATAACAAATAAAGAAATAAAGATAGTGATTGTAAGTTTGACATTTAGTATATTAATTTAATCAATTAATTTTGTGATGCATTTATTTTAATATAAATTAATTCACTGATGTATTTGTAAAATGTAAATCAATTAGGTGATGCATTTATTTGGAAGGTCATATTTATGAATATCTAACTCTTTAAGTTGTTTTCCCAATTCGTCTTTATAATTATCTGAAGTCTTTCCATTTGTGAGCTTGTTGACATCGAATTGAGCGGTCTTTGTTTTTCTATTCACTGTCAGTTTGAGTTTCATGTTACATAGTACAAGGTAATGATAACTATTGATGTCTGCAACTGGATATGTTCTTGTGCTGGTGCGAATGATACTAGATTTGAAACGTTATGGCGTTAAGATATAATATATTTGGTTGTGTACACCATTAGGAAAGTGCCATGTGGTACACCTTGAATTTGTATGTGGAAATATTGTATTCGCCGCTACGAGTTTATGTTTTCCCGCGAATTCTAGTAATCTCTGGCCTCTATCATTTCTTACTCCTATTCCAAATCGCCCAGCGCATTTAGCCCATTCCTCATTTGCATCACTTCCAATTATTGCATTGAAATCACCTTGCGAAATTAATATATCTTTTTTTATGTGATTCATGTATAGTATTATCAACAGTTTCATAGAATTGCTCAATTTCTTCATCATTTTATATATAGATGTAGGGGCGTATATTTGTATTATAGTGATATTAATTGGACTTGCTTTCATGCTTTCATTGAAATTACTAGGCTGGATATGGTAGTATAGTTTAGTACTGCATTTATCTGTTTCTTGAATGAATGTATAAATAAATGAATGAATGTTTATTTATACACAAAAATAACGTTGGACGTTCTCTATTGTGTAAACAATAATATAAAATAACAAAATACACAAAAAAAATATAAATCAGTTAATCAGAAAATAATAAAATTAATTTTTACGAATTAATAACCATAAATTTGATTTAAAATAATAATAAATGACACTAGTTTTTAGTCCTACAGGTAGCGCATTCCATAGGTCGGCTGCAGCTACACTGAAAAAACGTTTTCCATATATATTTAGCTTATAATTCTTCTTTTGTAATAATCGAGTAAACGCGTTTCTTAAATTCCTCTTGTAAACTTTGAATTGTAGGATGTCAATCAAATAACTCGGAAGACGATTCTTCAGTACCTTAAATATTAGTTTTAAATAGCTGAAGGTAGATCTCTGATTCATATTTAACCATTTAGAATTAACTAAGTGATACTTGACTGATTCATGGTCATATAATTTTACACGATGTAAAACTCTTATCGATGATCTAATGATTCTATCTAAGGATTTAGAAGAAGTAGCAGGAAGGCCATAATATAGAGAACAACAATAATTTATACCTGACATAACTGATGATTCTATTAACATTTTAGAAATTCTAAAAGGTAAGAATTTCCTTATTGATCGTATTTTATATAATTGATAATTAGTTGATTTACACACATTAGCTATCTGATCTGAGAAATTTAGTTTATCATCAAAAATAAAACCAAGGTTTTTAACATTATTGCAAGGAACAATTGTGATAGAATCAATGATGGCAGAAGGAAAAACTGATAATGTTCTAGATATATTTAGAAGTTGAGTTTTATTCATATTCAACATTAAGCTATTTTGTAAAAACCAATGTTTAACCACATTAATACAATCAATTATAGCTACATTATCAGATGAATTGGCTATTACTGGAAGCTCAATATACAATTGAATATCATCAGCAAAAATGTGATATTTTACAGATGGAAAATTAGATATAATATTTTTAAGAGGTAAGTTATATAGAGAAAATAGTAATGGCCCCAATACAGAACCTTGAGGCACTCCATAATACATTTTACAAGTAGATGAATAATGGTTATCAATTTTTATAGAAAATATTCTTTCAGATAAGTACGATTTAATCCAAGCTAGAGGAATTACTACAACACCAATATCTTCAAGATGTTTAATGAAAATAGAATGATCAATAGTATCAAATACAGCAGATAGATCTAATAAAATAAGCTGTATATTAGAATTATTATCAAGCTTATTATGAAAATCATAAAAGAATAGAGAGAAGAAGTGTTTCAGGACTATGAAATTACCTATATGCACTTTGTCTAGTGTCAAATAATGAATTTGCATTTAGATAATTGATTAATTGCTTGGAAACTATTCTTTCCAATAGTTTACTTATAAAAAGGAATTGGGATATTGGTCTATAATTAGATAAACACTCAATATCCAATCATGGTTTCTTTAGAATAGGTTTTATTATAGCATGTTTTAAAGATGAAGGTACAATACCATAATGGAGAGAAATATTAATAATATTTAAAATAAATGAAGTTAGTATAAAAGCAAGCTTATGAAAAAGAGATAGAGGCAATGGATCGATAGGAGAAGACGATTTAGAAGCCAACATAAGATCTAACACTTCAGAGAAAGAAGTAAAAGAAAAAGAGTCAAAATATATATTGTATATACACCACACCCAAGTAAAATATCACATAAAGGAATAAAAGACATATTATTTGTTATAAGCTTAATATTAGAAATAATATTTGAAACCATATCCTGAAAAAAAATAGAAAAATTAGAACATAATATTAAATTAGGTAAAGTAGGATATATAACTGACTCTGTTTTAGTTAAAGAGTTTATAAAAGAATAAATCTTTCTAGTATTATAAATGACATCTTCTTGATGTTTTTCTCGTCCACTATAATATATTTTATTGCCTTCATACGTCGTTAGTTCTCCACAACCATTTAATCTAGTTTCTGCAAGATCTACTATATCACATTTGTATCTGATTAATTAATTTGTTAGCTCCTCAATTTTCCCAATTCTATTTCGTGTTATTACATTCAAAGTTACAATTAAAACATTATTTTTGGTAGTCTTATTGAGTATCCAGTAGTCGATTTATCGTTCCTATCCTGGATATTATCGATGGACAACGCTGTCGTTAATCCGGGCCTCGGCCGATCCGGCATGACTGTATTGTTGTTATTAGACGTCATTGATTTTTTCAGTAGGATTTATAATATAGATGGCGCCTATCTCCTCTCCTATATCTCTCTTGCATCTTAGCCCACTTGCTAAAGCCATTACCAGGAGGTGGCACGAGGAGCCGATGTAAGAAATTAGGTTAATGTTGTGTGACACATACTGTCTACCACTCTGATAGATACAGAGTGTAGCACTAGCCAATATGTGTTGATTACACACCATTAACTCCACCCCCCCCCCCAATAATAATACTTATCATTTGAATAACTTTATAGTTATAATTATTCGTATAATAGTATAATTAGGTAATATTGTGGTTCGATAGTTCACATGTTAATGTAAATGATGTTACTATACAGGTATTAGGAGGTTAGTGGTAGTTTCAATAGGTTAGGTTATTCGTGTGTATCCTATATACGTTGGCATTTATAAGTATAAACTGCATACATTTGTATTCCTCTATGTATAATTAGCTTACCTTATCACATATGAAGTTGTTCACACTGGAAAATTTCCTTTTTAAGGCAGAGGATCGCTTGTTCCACTTATGACTGTAGTATCGGCATATTTGTTTTATATTGTAGTTATTTATTGTAGAGTATTTAGTTATCTGTAGTAATTACTACAATTAATTGGATGATTATATATATTATATATATATATATATATATATATAGATTATATATATAGATATTTATGACGATATATCCATTTTCGTGTTCTAGAGGGTTTTTATTTTGTCTAGAGGGGTTTTTTAGAAGAGAGAGTATTTAGTAGAATCGTTTAGAATATCCGAAAGTTATATTGTTATTGTAAACTCAACAATAAAGAGAAATTCATTTCTGTTCCACTTTTAATTTATATCTGTCATGACGTTTGTTATTATTGTATTTATCTTATTATAATCTCCTGCAAACCTTTTTATTAATTGTGTTAATAGTCTTCTTTAAAAATCTATAAATTCATTTAAAATCAAATAATGTTTTTATTTCGAATTGTATCCAGAAGGTTTCTATAATAGTGCGAATTTCAATAATTAATCATATTCTATAACGGCATATTGATCAATGAATCTGGAAGCTGCAGCTTTACATGTAAATGTACCACCTATTTCAGCTTAATACATTTCAGCAATTTTATGAACGAGAATTTTATTCTCATGCTTTTTTATTTATTCTTCGATTTAATGTCAACTACAAATTAAAGAGTATTATGCAGTTGTCGGTATACATATCTACTCCGGGATAATTGATGGTAGTTGTTTTGTTCTTGCTTAATTTGATCCTTTGAGGGATAACATACAGTTAGTTGTTCGTAATTTCGTTTAGGGGCATGCCATGTACTATTTATAGAATATGTGTATTAGACATAGCTATAGCTAGTATATGTTAATATTTATGGGATAACTTTAAAAGTTTATGTTAAATTGAGTTAGTGTTTCTCAATCGATATTTCACAATCACGTTTGGCCACCATTCCTACGAATCTCTGCCTATTTTAACGTTCAAATTTCGTTATATTATTAGAGAGTTATTATTTGTAGTATTGGTAATAGTAAATTCTATCTGTTTCTACAATAGAATCCTCGAATTCAGAGGTTGGTACGATTATGTACGAATACTGTAAATATATATCATTAAAGTATTCGTAGGCATAGGTATATCTGTAACTATTACTATTGTGATTCCTATTACTAAAAGTATGTATTATACACTATATAAGTTATGATATATGTAATTATGTCTTTCTCCAGATGAATGAGATATCTTGTTTATTTTACATTTCACGTCCTTTGACACAAATGTAATGTCCTTTATTATAGATTTGTCTTCACTTCCCTCCATCTTGCCTCATCTGATCACAGTACATCACCTCGTATACATCATGTTAGTGGACGAACTAACTACGTTATGGTTTCATATGGATGTGATTCTCGAGGATTTCACTTTCCGATTGTTATAAATTATACGTGTAAGTTATAGATTAGTATATAATAGTGAATTCTATTGTAGATTTCAGTAGATATCACGTTTGTAAAATGTATTTATTTAGCCTTTCTTTTAATGCGGATATATTCCTGATATAGTGAATACATCTAATATAATTATTATATGTAAGAAAGATAATCGATTTGATTAATCAAGTTATCGACCGATTTCTAAATTCTATAATATTTTTAGAAATTAATAAAAATTAGAATTACAATTTTTTTGAATACATAAAAATTTAAAAAATTTATTAATTTTGTTTTTAATAATCTACAACAACTTGTGATGCACTTCTTGGCTTCACTGATTATTTATAAACCAATAAATATAAACATTGCGCGGCAGTCTTTATTGACATTAAAAAGGCATTTGATTCACTTGATCATTCCATTTTAATTGAACAATTATAATTATATGGTTTTTGAGGTTTAAGCGATGATTTTATTAAAAGTTACTTAAATAATATAAATTAATATGTATATTTTAATTCATCTATATATTTTACCTTACCTATAACATATGGTGTTCCGCAAGGTTCGGTGTTAGGATTATTTTATTATTTTATTTTATTCTTATTATTTATTAATGATTTATCGAATATACAAAATCCTTATAATTTTACACTTTTTGTAGATGATACAAATATTGCATTCTATAAAAAAAATATTTCAGACCTTTAAAATATTATTAATGAAACTTTAGTTTGTATTCATGAATGGCTATCTAATAACAGATCATACCTAAATATTGAAAAGCCTAATTTTATATTATTTCACAGTCACATTTAACATATATTAAATATAAAAATAATAATTTAATTATAAAGCAATCAAATTATATTTTATTTTGGGTAAATTATAGATGAAAATCTCAAATTTAAAAAATAGATAAATAATATTAAATCCAAACTTAATTGATGTTTCTCTTTAATACACGGATTACATTTTAATATATATTCAGAAGGAATTCTATATTTAATTTAGATTAATATGAGAGAAATTTATTATCAAATAATAGAATAAAATATTGACCATATTTATATACAAAAACGTATTTTCAAATTTAATGATATTATTTATTTCAATATTTTTAATTTCATGTATACTATTATTATTTTTCATTACTATTTATTATTAATTCATTAATTATTTATTATTCATTTATTATTTATATTATTTTTATTATTTTATAAAGGAGAAGGATTTCATATTTTGTGTATTTGTATGGTAGTATTACGCACACTGTGCGGTGGTGTGTTATATGCTGAATAGTAAGTATATTGGTATACTTGTGGGGGATCATCTCAAGGTAATACTGGACTTCGCACATCCATACTGAAAGTTGGTAGCTTTATACCATTTGTTCGTTGTTGTCGACTTATCAACTATATGTTATATGTGCATATCTTAGTGTATTGTTATGTGTATCTATTATTATAATATTATTTTTACTTATATATATATATATATATATATATATATAATACTTATATATTTCATATTTATTTGTAATATATTTATTTTAGTATTTAAAATATTACAATTTATATTTTACTTTTCTAATATTATTTTACTATATTATTACTTTTACTATATTACTACAATGTTTGTTTTTCCCTTTCCTTTTGCTGACAGGTTGATATCTCGATAGGTTCCGTGACTTCTATATATATACCTGGGTTTACTCTCATTTATTACGATGAACCAATCTGATTATTATTATTAAATGTATGTGAGATAGTGTATAATTGAATACGTGTTAATGCATGGTATGTAGGGGCGCTATAACGATTTTGTATGTAGGGGGGGGGGGGACCAACCAATCAAGATAAATGTTGTGGTAAAAGTTTGGGGGTGAGGGACCAATATATAGGAGGTCCCCTAGATTTTAAAGTTGGGGACATATCTCCCCCATCCCTCCCCCACGTTGCAGCGCCCCTAATGGTATGCATAGTATATATTACTCGAGTATTATTTATTGACCTTAAAACTTCAGCACTTCAACTATTAAAACATTACGTAACCTATCGAATATATATTAATATATATATATATATGTTCCAAATTAAATGTATCAATATATGTTTATATTGACTCATCTACCTAGTTTAAACTTTGAAACAAATTACAATCATATATAAATATATAAATAATTATATATTAATATATTATTCAATATATTAATGATTGTAATCAATGTATTACATCATCAACTATATATATAGTGACATATGTACGTATATCTTATATTCTTATATTAAAGTAATAATCATAAATATCTAATGTTAATAATCTATACTTTATTTAATGGTATTATAACTATAATACACATTATAATTAACGAATCAATGAAATCGACGAAGAAATCAACTCGATCGTAACAACAAAACCTCATTTCATTCATCCCAATCGATACATCTACTAGTAACTCATCTACATTCTTCTTTGTCCATTCGTTCATTTTGCCCATCTAGTTATTTCGGACCTTGCACTATTCCAGGCTCATTCTACCATTACGTACGTTATTTTTATGAATAGAATTTGGTATGGTATAATATTCCCAAACTAGAAATACTTTCTGATTTTGATTTTTGAGAAAATACTCTAAATTCCTACTATTGAGATGGGTTTATATAGATATATTTTCAAATCTTGAATTTTAAAATATTTAAGGTATCTACGATTCGCATAAATCATTGGAATTGAATGACATATTTAGACTGAATGAATTATAGTTTGAATAGGATATTTATACGACTCCGAATGTATTATAGTCTCACAATGATGATATTATTAAACTGTTGCTAAATCTATTCAAGTTTACACATATCCATATAACTCGCACTTTTATTTGATAACGTAGAACCTAGATATGTTAATATATCTACTTGTAAGTATACTACATTTGTATACATGCTTATTTTAACACGGATATCCATGCCACTACTGTTTACCATCATTTTCTTTTATTCAACGCTGATTTCTATTGCATAAGCCCATATACGTTTTACTAGTTATCAATGCAATACTTTCGAATCGTTGTTTTATTAAATCATAAAATCTCGTAAAGTTGTAGAGTAGGTATACTCTGAGAGACTATAGTCTCCCGACGAGTGCTAATTTCGCTATACTTTATTTCGTTGTTGTTTTCTTTTAATATTAATTTTATTTCTTTATTTTTCAAAAATAATACCCGGGTTCTTAGTTAGAACTTCTTACCGGTAGCATTAATTTTGATATTGATGATATAATAAGTGTATTTAAGTATATAAGCATGAATGTGACATAATTAGGTCATTATTAACGCTTACCGTCGAGATTTTTAAATTATATTTTTTTAATTGGCAAAATCTGCTCCCTCGTGTCTAATGTCGATATTATTTCACTTGAAAAAAAATATTCTCAATTATCTTTCATATGGAAACTTGAACCAGATATGATGATACCGATAGGCTATATCTGTATTGTAATGAATAGTACAGCAACCACTTCAATCGTATACCAATGACATAGAAGGTAGTATTTTTATTGTTATTCATTATTATTTAACTTTTACATAAAGTTCTTCACTAATTTTATCTTAAGCGATTATCTCGTATGCACCTTCAATATTACTTCAGATATATTACGTTATATAATTATATACCGTATACAACTAAGCCTGACATTAAAACATTATTAGATGAATACATATTTTCTGACTTTTTTTGAATACTGATTGCTATCAATTCAATGCTACTCTAAGACTACTCTGAGACCAATCCTTAACGATGTTACTCATTACTCCGAGTAATTTACTCGTTACTCGTACTCATATTCTTCTTAATTCTTGTCTCAACATTCGTTTTTAAAACGTTCTCTCATAAAAATATAACTTAATATACATATTTCTCCTATGAATAAATCTTAATCTTAAGTTAGGAACACATTTAACACTACTATAAAATAACATAACATAATATTCTCTTTAGATGACAATATTTATTGTTTGTATTATCACAACTAAAACTGAAACCATGGATGCATTAACATGAGAGTGGCCTCGAATGGACATTAGAGCTATATATGGTTATAAGTGAAAACTTAATCTAAGTTCCTGGATGGGATGAAAGGAATCCACCAAATAAAAATGACAATAACAATAGCAATATATATATATATATATATATATATATATATATATATGTATACTTAATTAAAGTATGAGAAAGCCTCATACTAATACTGTTTCAAGTAACCATATTTCAGTCTATAGACATGTTTTGATATTACATAATTATATAGAATTAATAATGTAATTGCAAACCATGGTTAAAACATGGGTATTTACTTTTTCTCACTCTTCGATGTTGTATGATAAAATATTGTTGTATTACAGCGTATATTATCGCTTACAATATATTTGATATATATATAAAAATTATACTTGTATATATATATTTATGATAATTTATTTTGACCTATATTAATAACATAGAAATAAAAATAAAATATTAAATTAAAAGACTTAATGAAGGAGACTTATAAATATGATATTAGTATTAGTATATGGGTATCAATAAATAATAGCCGACCATATCACGATTACAACTATATATACGATAACGAATGTCTGCACTTTTAACCTACTTATTAACCTATTTTATCACGTGATCTGCATATATCTTATATCTAGACCATCGGGTGCTCATTAAGGCTGCACGTATCTCTTTTATCTCAATGTTATTACAATGCTTTGTTAGTTTTAATTAGTTTAACGACTTCATAAAATAAAAATAAATCTTTTTCGAGGTCAATTAGAAAACAAAATAAAACACATAAAATCAAACATAAAATCAAACGATAAATAAAAATAATAACATAATGATATATAAATAGAATAACATACAAATATGTATTTTTAGTGAACAAAATAATTACAAGTAATTCATCTCTTAAAAAATGAGAAATATTTAGTTTGGCGTATATCGAAACCGAGCGATTTGCACAACAATCGGAACGGCGACAACAACATCGTAAGTTATGACTCATAACTACCAGACATCAACATAGTATGCGTCATCGTGATGAGTAACACGTGTCATATCGCACATCGCAGTTAGGTTGTGATCTCTTGCCGGTTGATATTGATAGTAGTGTAGCCTGCTACTTCGGCGTACCCATGTGACTAACCCGTGTACAATACACCCAATGTACTTTATAAGGTACATTTATGTGTATGCACGAATACAATACATAGTGTACTTTATAAGGTATATTTATTTGTATACACGAGTATCTAAATTAGAGCTAGCCAATATTCTACGTAATATAAGTAATTAATACACGAGGTATACACCTAGTGTATACTACAGTAATATAGAATACTATAATTATAATAGTATATAGGAATCAATATGGCTATAAGTAATTGTATACAACAATGCAGAGATGTGTAGAGCTGTATATTCATACATAATAATTGTTTTCAAACTAACGATTTATTTCGGATTTTAAACTTAAAATATCGTATATATATTGACATTGTTATTTTAGTCCTTTCATCCTATCCAGACAATTATATGCAGTTTTACTTATAACCATACGGCTCTAATGTCGCTTCTAGGCCGTTAAATGGTATTCATGATGGGTTTTAACGAAAGCCTATTATTTTGTTATTTACATGTATATATAAACATTACATATACTATTAGAAATAGGTATATACTATAATATAATTGCTTGTTTGGTATTCTATTTACATTCTAAAATAAGATAAAGTATCATTAGTGTAGGCAATATATTTCTTTTCTATTAATGGTAATATAAATTTGTAATTACAATTAAACTAATAATAAAATAATATTTATGATACGCCTTTTAATGTCTTAATGTATTTAATGTCTTTTAATGTTGTATGTTAACTTAGTAACCTTTTGACCTATGATCTTCATATGAATATACATATATAGGATATAACACATATAGCACATATCACTATAGTGATATGATGTATCGTATTTAATAATCACTACATAGTATACATGCATTATGCAATATATATATATATAATAATGTTGTCACAATTTCTAAAAATAATAGGTATAAATATCGTATCAGTACCGTTATATTATCAGTATCGTTTGACAATGGTATCAGTATTGTATCATATTATGGGGTAGCAAGATGATGAAACATTTGACTGGGAAACTGAATCTTCCTTCATATATTTGTTATCATATATATATGCTTTGTATACCTACCCACATGTTCGACGAGGTGATCTAATTAACAAATGTTTATAATAAATGTTATTGCCTATAGGATACGCGTGTATATTAATATGTACAAATACATCAACATAATTTCCATGATTCTAAATATTATCTGTTACATCTTCTAAATATGTATTCATTAAATACTGCTTACTATTTTCCCTATTCCATCTACGTATTCTGATTATCAATGTAATATTGACTTATATCGCCTTAGTCATAAGTATTGGTGTATCTTAATGATGATTCGAGTATACAATGTTTATAACATATGGCAGAGAATCACATAGAGTAGACCCTATATATATATATCAGTAATATAGTATAGTTCTATTTATAAATATTACTTCTTCGTTCTCTCTACATCCTATCATCTAACTTATTATTTGTGTATTCGATATTTTGATCTCATTTTACTTTAACGTATTATTATTATCTATTTTATATCGTATACTTATGTTCTTCCCGCACGAGCGAAGGGGTCTACATATCCCTATTATAATAGATAATTCTCTATAGAGAGCTTATTAGATTACTGTAATATATCACAGTTCGTCATAATTGCTAATAAACTGCGTAGTGGTATTGAAACTAGGAGGTACAACCTAGTAGTTGCTAGTTTGTACCTGTGTTACGTTATTAAGGGTGCGTTTTTGTAACGGTTTTTGTAACGTACCACAGTACCACAGTACCAAGTTAGCAAGCGTTTTTCGTAACGTACCACAGTGCCACAATCCCACCTGTATGCTTATACACGTAAACACAAGTGGAACTGCGGTACTGTGGTACTGGGACGTCGAAAATGTAGTACCACAGTCCCACTTGAGTGTACAGTGTACATGTATTATACATGTACACTGTACGTGTATAATCATACAGTTGGTACTGTGGTACTGCGGTACGTTACAAAAAGCACCTTAACTCTACGTTAACACTTCGCCCGCACTAACTCTCATACGGATACGATGTACTTCTCTCTTTTTCTAAAACTCGAAAGAATATGAAATATATATAAAATACTAGAAATTGTATTTAAATTAATTAAGGATACTTATCTTTTAATGAGGGCAACACATTAATTAGATTAATATCATTTAATTCAACATATAATGTATGTATATTAATATATATATATATATATATATATATATATATATATACATATATACAACTCGTAGTTACCCTACGTACTTGCAAAGAACTTAGTTTATCCTATATGGTTGTATACAACTGCTATTCCTTAAGGGGATACCGAAGTATTTCAATAAGAACTAACGCATAAATCGTTGTTAAAAGTTTATTTATGTAATATTACTTTATTAAATGTTAATTAGTATCAATAAACAAATTAGCCAGGAATGTATCTAAATATCGTAAGGGCATCTTTTACGACACACAACCGTACAATTAAATTTATAAAATGAATTATTTATTATGCAATCTAACATCCTAACCGGTATAAATGTATTTATAGCGATTTATAGCTTATACATTTAAAATATACCAACAATAATCATATTATCGGTTTAAAAAATATATATATATGTATAATTTTATGTAGTTTATAAAATCATAACAATATCTCTTACGAAACACCGTTATAAAATGAATTATGTATTGAGTAATCTAGATGTGTTTTACTAGGTATACTTATTTTGCATTGCTTAATAATCATAACATAGTTACATAACATTAGTATATAACCACTATTATAGTTATCTTACTATTTTGTTTTGCTATATATAAAAAAACGTATGTATATATATATATATATATATATATATATAGAACTAGGAGCTTATATGTATATAAATATAATTGAACATAATTGATAACAAACAATTTCTATAGATATATCTGTAAATAATTAATGCGCATTTGTATGTCTATAACTACCATATATATATAATTATGTAGATATGTATTCGCAAATAGTTATTGAAACCTCCCATTTCCGTATACTATCGCTGATTATGCGGTATCATCAAATGTTATCTACCTAATTATATATCTGTGATTAGTAAATATGAAATATAATATATTTTATTAAAACCCTAGCGATTCTTAGCGATATATTAATATATGATTGTTTGTGTAATAACAAGATATTATGTGATTTGCACTGAAAGAAGCTATGATATAGTATATTAGGTATATACTTATATACTTATATACATATATAGATTTCCATATATATATATTATAGTAGTACCTATAGGTATACTATAGTACCTATATATGGGAACATGCGTTACCTACGTTTGATCTTCAAATAGACTTTTTATTTATATTTATTAATCTTGTTGATAATGTTGTAAAATGTTGTTTACTATGCATTATTATATACACAATTTATAGTATATCCGCACTTTTTAGTTGCATTAAAGTATAATCTATAAAACAAGGTTTAACAAAATAAGTTACACACGACCATCATAATATTCCCATTATATTCGTTATAGCATTTATAATATAATTATACCGCGAGCTCATAATTTAAATAAGTAAATTATAATGTAGATGTTGTTGTTTTGATTTCAATTGAATATTTATCGTTTGGTAATTTTATAATAAAAATTGTTATTGAAAACATATGTATAAAGAATATTATAATATACTGTACAAGTATTAAATCTTGTCAATGTATTTTATATATATGAAATAGTAATACTCTATATAGTATTGATGATATATCTTTGATATATCCTACATATATATTTATATATATGTAATACGTCGAATTTATAGAACAAAAATTGTGAATATAATCTATTATAATAGACATTCTTTGATTAACTAATAATTATCTTAATCAATATTGTTAACTATATATATATATATATATATATATATATATATATATATATATATATATATATATTACCATATTTTATATAACATATATCTACGTATACATATTAAAACATATATTATATGTACAAATATTTTTTCGTGATGATATTATTTAGGTAACAACAATAATATTTATTATAATTTATACTTAAATTATATTATTTATTATACATTATTATTAATAAATATGGACAAAGTTTAGTATTAATATATTAACATTTTATATTTATAATTAATATATATGTTATATACAACTTTTAGGTTTGTCATATTATTCAATCATCTAAATGTGTCTTAGAATTTTAAATTATTCTTAATATCGATCGATTGATCGATTCTACTATTCATCCACTTACTCCATTCAATATATCCCAAAATGGTTTCCTATGAAAAAAGTATTTTTCTCCCACATCTTTCACTGACTTATAATCTATGTATATATATATATATATATATATATATATATATATATATATATATATATAATTTGTTCAACGATATGCATTAAACATACTCCTATCCGGTACTGGAATGTATATAACTTTCCCCAAATATCATCTATACAGCATCTCTTACATATTCTACCATTTAGTTCTAGTGTTCCCTTTTATCGCCCGTATTATCGCCCACCGAACATAGTATCGTATATGTATACGTCTATGTTCCTCCTTTATAACCCATATTATAACCCGCCATTAATCTCACAATCCAATGATATCGTGTCGAATACAATATTTATTATTATCATTTCATCGTTTGGTTTTCGTTTATTGTTTTATTTCGTTTTATTATTATCGTTTTATTGAGTGGACCACTAGGCAGAGACGATGATGGCCCACACTTGTGCTGTCTGAATATAGACAACCGGTTCTATGACATCATAACGAACCTAATTGTCTACCTCCTATCTATATATAACATGTTTATAATATTGCATTATATTTATTTATTATAAATGTATTTATATATATATATATATATATATATATATATATATATGTGTGTATAAATATACATATACTTTACTAAGCTATATTAGGGAATATAGTCTTATTTTTAGAATGATATTTCTATCGTAATATTACATATATTTAAAAAAAAATAGTGACAAATGACTTTATTTTAGGGCAGATTACGCTAAATAAAAATGTCTCGTTAAAGTTATTTAGTTTTTATAATTGATAGAAAGTTGATCTCAAGAATATTCGTAAAATTACTTTACTGACACATGTGCACAATACAATATTAACTTCAAAAGTAATATCTATTATATATATTATTTATAATCTTTACATATATTATATATATATGCATATAATAATTATTGCACAAATAGAGTTGCAGTCATTATAGTAATTCTGATCAGATATATCGATATATATATATATATATATATATATACAGTAAATCTGACATAAATATGGTATCGATACAAATTATTTAGCATATAATGTTTTTAAATAATATAATATGTATACACAGAAGGTATATACTGAATTGTCGGCAATATATATATATATATATATATATATATATATATATATATATATATATATATATATATATATAATATAAATTAAAAAACTAATGTATAAAATAAACTATAATTTATATATAATTTAATTTAATGACTCTATCAAATAAATCATCATTATCATCATCGACATCAACAAGTAGAATAAGATGCACATTTTAATAATTATAATTATTAAAATATCTGACACTACAATGTCCACCACAATTTATGAGTCACCAATGTAAACCAGTTGTTACAATTTATTATAGAATTGTTTTATTTAAATGGTCTATATATTGAAAAATTAGATATATATATATATATATATATATATATATATATATATACGCATGCCTGATGTTAGTTTCTTATAGATATAGACACTGGTGTGCATATATTCAAACATCATATCTTAAAAAACAAGTTTATTAAGTAAAATCCTTTATCATGCATATATATTGAAACTAACCTAAATAAATAATAAACCTATATTCAATATACATACTAATTCAATTGAACTACGCCTTATATATAATTTTATTGAATGGCATCTGTCCCCTATTGCCATCCCTCCAACTCTCCTTATTGATTAAGAATATTCCTACCTTACATTTTTATATTCCATTCCCTCATCTGGTGTTCTCTTAATACTAATTTCTCTACTTTCGACCTCCCACCAAATAATCCTTATGAAAATGGCAACCCCTCTACTTCCGACCCCCGACCCAAACTCATTCCTCAAATACTAGTTCCTTTACTGCCGATCTACCACTTATCAACATTTCCTCACATATCAACTCCTCTACCTCTGTTCACTACATAATACATATTCCTCTAATACAAAGTCCTATATTTCTGTTCCCAAATCCCAACAAATAACTATTTCTGCTTTATCTCCAACTACTATTATATTTCCTATAGGTATACCAACTCTCCATACATCCCACCTGCTAATAATTATACTTCCACTTGAATTACAGCAGTTGTGGATATCATTAATATGTTATCTCTTAGAGCAAATTCCATTTTAGTATTAGCCTACCTTAAATCATCGTCCTTCGTGCTAATTACCCTCACAGAAATATGGAGCTCACCTGATGAAACTGATATATTCTCCCTATTCCTTGATATTGGTTTTGGTTTCACACTCTTTGTCTCCCCCACACTCATGGTCGTGGAAGATGTATAGAATATCTTATACATCACGATTTACCTACTCCTACTTTCACCCATCCTACTTTTTCGTATAGTGATTGTCTCTCCTTTTCATTCTCCAAGACGAACATTACATTTTATATTTATATTATTTATAGACCTCCAAAATATGATTATTCTCTGTTCTTTAATGCATTTAACGATCTCATTATGAATATTCAAATCTCCACTACACACCAGACCACTATTATTGGTGATTTCAATTATCATTTTCACTCAACCCACTGTCCTTATTCAAGTTTCAAGTATATTACTGACTCCCCTAGATATGAATCAAGTTTGTTTTTGTCATACCCATATTTTTAAGCATTATCTCGACCTTATTTGTTATCATTATTTGTTATTTATTTAATTAAGTGTACCAAATCTGATCTTCTTACAGACTATTTCATCATAATCTTTACAGTTATACTCCTCCTGATCCCTTATTTTCTGATACACTTCGTAAGCCTCATCTGACCCTATTAATAAGTATACTTTTAAAAGACTCGCTAGTACCATATCCCCCTATTAGCATACTATATTCGCATATTATCTCTCCGATGGAGTTTTACCCTAATTATTTTACCCTTTTACACATGTTGTCATCTCTCATATTCTTAAAAAAAACGTCTTCAAACCCTAATTTCTTATGTAACTACCGTCCTATCTCCCAATTTACTATTATCAGTAACATTCTTGAAAGAATCTTTGTCCATCAAATAAATAGGTTTATGTTTCTAAACTCCTCTCATGGTTCCTTACAAAGTACATTTCTTAGAGGTCACTCAACTGACTCAGTCCTCCTTCAAACTTGAAAAATATATATGCCAAAGTTTCTCCCTCACTATGTTTTCCAGTGGTACTCCTTGATCGCTCTTGCTTATTTGACCTATTCGCTACGATATTGCTGATTGATAGAAGTGGAACAGATCCTCAAAGAAATTATTTTTATTTTATTTGTTTTCTTTTATTAAGCTCCGTGATTATTTATTTATTATTATGAATTACTAATATGTAAATTGTTTACTAATTATTATTATATAGTTAAGATGGATTAACATAGGGATTATATTTCTGATTGTTTGAAACGCTAAATAAATCACTGAGTATTACACTCCTGGGTGTGGGCTACCCATATGGGATTTGGGCAACCCCGAAGCTTCCTTCACTTATATATTCCCTTTGATTATACTTCTATACACATACATGTTTGAATGTATAATATTTAATTGCATTATTATTTACTCTGGCCAAACACCTCGAAAGTCAAGTTGACTATTTTGTTTAGCCATTTATTGTTAAAAATCAAATGTTTTTGCAATAATAAATTATCCTTATCCTTATATCCAAATCTCAACACTAGAGATGATTGGTATTAATGTCAGTGTCCTGATTTGCTTAACTCCTAGATCCTAAACAGATCATATCTGTTAAATGCTGTTATTTCTCTTCTGACCCCATCCCTCTACTCTATGGTGTCCCATAAGGTTCCGTCCTAACCAACTTCTATTCTACATATATTTACCACTTATAATGTCTATTATATCCCAATATCTTGGTGTTTTCTATCATATGTATTCTGCCGATATCCAACTCTACTCCGTCCTCCCTATATCCACTCCAGATAATTCTCAACTAATTTTATGTGTTCCCTCTATTTAATACTGGCATATATTAAATACTTCACCTTCAAATTCAGTCCTCAATCTTGGTTTCATTAACTATTATCTATATTTTTTAACTATATTGCTAAATTTCTAAAACTGTTAATTATCATTTATATAGAATTATATGTATCCGTAAACATATTACTCGTTCCCTGTATTCTGTCCTTATTTATCGTATTGATTATTGTTCCTCTGTACTATATAACCTTCCTGTTTCCTCCATCTCATCATTAAACAGAATAATTATATCATCCATACGATCCATTTTAATATCTGACTTTCCTCTACTGACTACATTCAACTTCTACAACACTGGTTCCCATATCAAAAACGATTCCTAATTCGACTCCTTTCTATTACCTATATATCAATATATTTCTCCACTCCTTCATATATATTTGATTTATTCTTAATTAATTCTACCACCTACGATACACATTCACCGTCTAATATCCACTCACTTAAATTCTAGGAACGCTCATTATCATACATTATCACATCTCTCTGGAATGCATGCATAGGGATAGATCAGTGGTTCCCAGACTTTTTTCTTCGGAGACAACTTTTTAAGTTTTTATATATAAAATGATCCCTTATTTTATATATAATTTAAGTATTAATTTATATATAATTATATAATTATAATTATTAAGTATAATTTTTAAAATAAAATATTTTAAGAAATAAGTTAACTTTTAAATAAATTTATTAAAAATATATATAATATGTAATATATTATTTTTAAATATTGTGTATTTGCATTCTTGATACTAATATATCAATATCTGGCTATTTTTATGATAGAGTGCACCCCAGGTCTGATTCGACTTCTAATTTATTCTGTTTTTATTTTTCAAATTTAATAAATCTGAAAAGGCCCTTTTAAATAGATATGAGCTTGCAAAAGGTAAAATATATTTAATTATTAAATTAAATAAATGTAGATATTTTAACCGAAATCCAAAAATTATATCCTGAAATTTCCTAGTTCTTTTGTTTCTAATTCGTGCTTTGCACCAATATCATGTTGCATCATTACGAGTTCACTTTGTTCCAGGTTATATTAATCAATATTTTTAATATCAGCATAAAAGGGATGAATTATTTATATAAAGGTGATTTCCAATTTCTGGAATACACATTTTTAATTCATCTGAAATATTAATTAAATGCGTTGTTATATTGTCTTGTATTTAAGTTTGCGGAATTTGATTCAACATATTCAGTATACGTATGGAACATTGCGAAGTTCTTGTTTAAAGTCTTACGATATCAGTTGTCCAATTTTTCAATAAATCTATGAATCTGAGATATTAATTCAGGCAAATATTGATTTTTTCCTAGATAAATATTTTAATATTATATCAGATATATAAATAAATATTACATTGTAGAGAAGTGTTCAATGTATTAATAATATAAGTAAAGTCAAACATGTCAATAAGATATGAAAATCCCAAGATGAACTTATTTTCTTCTCATTTCATTGCTAGTTAAATCATATTTTGTTCTCGAAGAAAAATAATAATGTTATCCTTAGAGAATAAACTCTATTTACAACCTTATCTTTTGATAACCATCGGATCTGATTATGATATAGTAATTGTCAAAGTCTGATTCCATTTCTATACACATTTTTTGAATAGCCGATTTCTCAAAGAACTCGACTTAATGTAATTCACGGTTTTTATAACTGGATATATATTCTGGAATAACTCGTGAAGCTAACGCTTGTCTATGAATTAAACAGGGTAATACAGATTACTTCTGGTGAATATTCTTTGATAAGTTTAATTAATCCTTATCGTATGCCTAACAGCCTTGGTATCCATCAGTACTCACGGACATCATTTAATCCATTTTATATCGTTAGCAATATAACATTAATTTAATATACCAAATACATCTACTCATTAGTTTTCGTTGAAGGTCATAATTGGCTCACAGAAAATTAACTATTCATTTGTAGATTTGTTTAATATGTAAAGTACGAATACCATCAAATATGACATGTGAGTTACATCGGTGGATTCATCCAATTGTATACTAAATATTGAACTATTTTTGACTTCACAAATAACCTAAAATTAATAAAAAATATAATAAATGTAAATAAAATATAAATTTAACTATTTTGAGATCAGTAATTTATAAATAAATGACGACGCTCCATTTAAGACATAATTATTAAAAAAATGAATTGTTATTTATTTTAATATTAAAATAACATATGTTATACAATATATAAAATAACTTCCTCTGTAAAATATCTAATTGTTGCTGATGATATTCAATTGTATATTAAGCTTCAAGTAATAGCCAATTCATCTAATGATAATCATCTAATGTAGCTCTAATTGATTGTATTAATATGGTTACAAATTGTTTTTTTTTACAAAATAGTTTATGAATAATAGTTGTTGAATATGAATAAAACTCAACTTCTAAATATATATAGAACATCATCAGTTTGTCCTTCTGTCATCATTGATTCTATCACAATTGTTCCTTGCAATAATGTTAAAATCCTTGGTTTTATTTTTGATTATAACCTATATTTCTCCGATCAGATAGCTAATGTGTGTAAATCAACTAATTATCAATTATATAAAATACGATCAATAAGGAAATTCTTACCTTTTATAATTTCTAAAATGTTAATAGAATCATTTATTATGTCACGTATAAATTAGTTTTGTTATCTTTATTGTGGCCTTACTGCTACTTCTACTAAATTCTTAGATAGAATCATTAGATCATCGATAAGAATTTTATATCGTGTAAAATTATATGATCACCAATCAGTCAATTATCACTTAGTTAATTCTAAATGGTTATATATGTATCAGAGATTTACCTGTAGCTATTTAAAACTAATTTGTAAGGTACTGGAGAATCGTCTTCCGAGTTATTTAAATGACATCCTACAATTAAGAGTTTACAAGAGGGATCTAAGAAACTCGTCTACTCTGTTATTACAATAGAGGAAAATTAAGCTATCAAGATATGTAAAACGTTCTTTCAGCTGCAGCCGATCTACGGAACGCGCTACCTATAGGATTAAGAACTAATGTCAATTATTCGTATTTTAAATCTAATGTATTGTTATTAATTCGTAAAAATTAATTTTATTATTTTGAACTGATTTAAATTTTGTATGTATTTTGTTATTTTTATATTTTTTTTACACAATAGAGAACGTTTAACATTATTGTTATGCCTAAATAAACATTTATTTATTCATTCATTTACTTACAAGGAGTATCATCACTTTATAATGGTGCCAAATAAACCATACTTTATTATCATCATCATATACCAAGGATGGGGTTAAATATATTTGTCAAATTCAAATACAATATTTGTTAACAAAAAAAAACAAACATAAGATACAAATACAATATTTATATAATATATTATTCAAATATAAATAATAATATAAAATAAAACAAAATACAAATACAGAAATTTGTGGTGAAATATTTTGAGACAATTGAATTATGGATTATTAGCTAAGTATTTAGTAAGACTTTAATAATAACATCATTTATAGTATTACAATTAACAAACATATATAGTTGGATATACTATGTGTATGATTAATTATACTATTTTTAATAACTATATTTAATTGATTATATCTGTAAATATAAAAATAATACATTTGTATTTAGAATGTAAAACAGCAAATTCAAAAGTAATGTGTGATATCTTAATATATTTATTTTATTTTATTAAATTCAAAATTTTAAAATTATAGTTATATATGAAATATTATTTCTATAAAAATATAGATACGTATACAATTGCATAACTTATTACAATAAATTACATAATAGTAATCGGATTAAGAGATATACATTCATAAGGTATAATATTTATATATTTAAAAATACATTTAACACAAATACATTACGAAAAAAAATATATGTAATACCATACATAATATTACTAATATTTATGAAATTAAGAATATCTCTTACAAAATATTAATGATCAATGTTTAAAGTATGATATCATTTTATAATATATTAGTATATTATATACTGTATATATACCTACTATGTTCATGCTGTAAACTTATTGGTATATATCTCGTTTTATTAAGTACAAATATAATATAAGAATGACATCAAATGTACAATGGTAACATATACGTTTATTGATAATATTACTAATAAACTGATATTTAAATATTACATAAAGTAATCCAAAATTACTGTGAAGTTGTCCTAGATTAATTTGACCTTAATCTCATATAAAATAAAGTTATATTTATCGATCAAATCAATTAAAAATGGTTATCAGTATTATTATATTCATAAATACTAATAGTATATCTAGGTATACATATTTATAAATAATATTATTGATATTATGTTAATTAACAATACTTTAAACTGCAACATATTTCATTATATTGCTATTCTATGATATGTTTTATAAATTAAAAATTATATTAATTCATATTTATATTAAAACCTAACATATATTATAGATATTAAATAAACTTTTAATATTTTACATTCATAAATTTAATAACTTTATAAAAATTCTATATAAAATGTTGGTTCTATTTAAATAATAATTAAGTATATGTTGAGTATATGACATACACTGTATGTTATGATGTATGATGAAATACACCAAATATAAATACACCTACCAGTTTAATTAAATACAAATACGTACTTGACTATATCCCTATTATATAGGTTTTTGGAGTTATGTAGCATTTCTGAAAGGTTGTTTATTTCAAGTTGAATAATATACCTATAAACATATATATATATAAAACAATACAGTACAGAAACGACTATACTCTCACTACTCGATGATCTACTGACATCTTTGACAACGACCTCCCAACACAACTACTGCTTCTCGACCTCTCTTCAGCATTTTACACCACTAGCCAATACTTACTTATCTATGGACTAACACTATTTAGACTTGATAATACTGTATTACTCTGGTTTTCCAATTACATCACTAATATAAATCACAGTATATACATCTTTATCACCCAAATTCATATTTAGACTACCTCAAAGATCATCCCTATCCACTATACTATTCTGTATTTACCTACTCCCTATAGCAAACTTATTATATCTTTTCCTTCCGTCAAATAAAATATTTGTGCAGACGACATTAAAATTCACGCCAATTATCACCATCATATAATATCCACTTTCACTCCTTTCTCATTACTATCAATAACTGGCTCACAAACAACTATTTATTATTTAACCCCAATAAGACTTTTCGTAATAAGTAATTATGCATTTTTCTCTTCAGAACTCCCTTCCCACCACAATATTCCCATAAATATACCTTGGTAATACGACATTCCTTCTACTACAACAACTATCTAGGAATTCATATTAATAACATCTTAACATTTAATAAACAAATATCAACCTTAAAAGCCTCCACTTTTTACCATGTATTCAATATAAACAAAATACATCCTTACATCACAACATCCACCGTATTAACTATTACCTAGACTTTATTCTGTCTCGACTAAACTACTGCATACCTATACAACTTTCATCACACAATACATACTTTACAACCATCGACCGCTTAACTAACAAATCACTTAGATTAATCTACCGACTGAAAACAACTGACTACACTATAAGTATATATACTTACACGTATATTATAACTGACCTACGAACATAACTGGAATAACATGACTTAACTGGCCATCCACAAACAAAATCGCTCAACTTATATAGGAATGAATATCAACTTATATATATCAACGTATATATATAATATTATAATATTATATATTAAATATCCATTATATATTCCTCTCTACTGACTAAACAACTGATTACTTTCATCGACTACTATATCTCCATACTGGACCACGTAATATACGATCTGCAAACTATACAGTACTGACTGAATCATCCTTTCGCCGGAAAAACTTGGGAAGCGTCGCTATTATTGTTGCTACAATCTGATGTCGAAATTTGCTCTTTTATTTTATTCTGTAAAATTCAATCTTGAAAACTAAACAATGTATAACCTGAGATGATTCACAAAATATATATATTGAATATAAACTCACGGATATCAATATGGCCAATGAAACATATTGCAATGACATAATTAATATATTAAATTAATATATTAATATTAATACACATATACCTAAATTAAATACACAATTAAGAGAAATAGCTAAATAAGTCTTCGGTAAGAATCTAGCAAGGAATATATGTTAGATAACTTAACAACTTCTAGATCTTTGCGATGAAAGAAGGAATCTAAATAAGAAGAAACCCGAAGCAGGTAGTTTATATAAATTAATAACATAAATATTTAGAATTGAATTAAGAAAGCTAAAGAAGAATGTATAAAAAATAAATATCAAGATATTGAAAATAAAAATAAATAACTACAAGTTAACCTACAACATAAAAAGCAGTTAATTAATTTCAAGCTTAATACATTATTTATAATTCAAGATAACTAATAAAAAGACATTGCATAACTAATCATATACAGATATTTAATAGATGGAAAGAATATTATACTTACATTAAGTATTAAAAACATAAAATACCCAAACAACGATACTATACCTAAAGTTCTTCAAATTTAAAAAGATCTTCAATTTTAGAATCATAGCTGAAAAACACCTACAAATGTAAAAATCATTATATTATGTATACGAGTATTTACAAATATATATAGTAGGGCATGCGGCATCAGAGAGAGAGCAATGAAAAAATTAAATATAAATATAAGTAGTACTACAATCATTGCCAACTTATTGATAACATATTATATTAAAAAGAAGTGCATGCACTTACTGCATAACCACATAAGGTACAATTTGATGGAAGAAGATATGAATGTTCAGAATAATTATAGGAGTCATGCAATGCTGTTTAATATCCCTATAATTGTTTAATATCACGCTAGAGAAGATAATGTTAAATGAATCAGATATGTTATCAACGATTTTTCTAAGAATAGATAACACTTACGCAAAATCGTGTACTTCTATTTTGTACACAATACATAAACATCATTAAAAGGTTAATTATGTTGACATTTTGTGTTTATAATGTATATTCGTATCAAACTATACATTTTAAATGTAAAATAATATGTTTTAAATTATTATTTATATGATGAAAACTAAGTGTGCATTACTAATATATAACAAAGAAATAGTGTATGTTGGTTTTAAATTCTATAAATAGCAATGTAGCGAGAAAAAGCTAATTTATATTGAATGTAATTTAATAGAGAATTGCAAATACTATTGTATGAATATCGCGGAAATCTACATAGGTGACGTATATATAAAATACATAATCTATAATCTAAATATATTTCAGTGATTGAGATACTACTGATAGCGTCGATAGGGAGTAGTTATTATGTCCTTAAGTATGTTGCATATATGCTATATATCTATAGATAGGCAGTATTATATCTCTGCTTCGTAAAATCTTTGATGGTACGGTACATTTATATGGAAGACGATCAATATAATTTATGATGATAAAGATATCCTCGCAGATGAATATTACGTCACTAATTCTACATTGAAACATAACTTTAATGTCTTTTTAGTCAAATTGATAAAAAATCAAGAGAATATGACATGGAAATTAATGCAGGAAAACATATATGTTTTATTATAATGGCAAATGATGAATCCGAATTTATAACTGAACTAAATAAATGAATATAAAACCATTACTTATAGTACATAACTTAACTTTCCTAGATGAAGCATTTATGAGTCTGGATCGAAACCAGAATTGTTAGCAATGGTTACGTAATCAATATCTGCATTGACCAATCAGCATTGACTAAGGTCGACCATCACATTCAAACCGAAACTAAATAATTACCTTCTTGTTCATAAGTGATGAACTTGTCTGTACTTTTCTTTAATTACTTTTATTGTATCTATTATGAATAAATGAATGTTTATATAGACACAAAAATAACGTTAAACATTCTCTATTGTGTAAAAAAAAAATATATAAAAATAACATAATACACAAAAAAAATATAAATCATTAGAAAATAATAAAATAAATGTTTACGAATTAATAAAAATACTTTATATTTAAAATACGAATAATTTACATTAGTTATTAATCCTACGGGTAGCGCATTCCATAGATCGGCTGCAGCTACACTGAAAGTACGTTTTCCATATCTTGATAGCTTGTAATTCCTCTTTTGTAATAACCGAGTAAACGAGTTTCGTATATCTCTCTTGTAAACTTTGAATTGTAGGATGTCATTAAAATAACTCGGAAGACGATTCTTCAATACCTTACAAATTAGTTTTAAATAGCAGAAGGTAGATATCTGATACATATATAACCATTTATAATTAACTAAGTGGTAATTGACTTATTGGTGATAATATAATTTTACACGATGTAAAACTCTTATCGATTATCTAATGATTCTATCTAAGGATTTAGTAGAAGTAGCAATAAGGCCACAATAAAGAGAACAACACTAATTTATACGTGACATAAAAAATGATTCTATTAACATTTTAGAAATTATAAAAGGTAAGAATTTCCTTATTGATCATATTTTATATAATTGATAATTAGTTGATTTACACACATAAGCTATCTGATCGGAGAAATTTAGGTTATCATTATTAACATTATTGCAAAGAATAATTGTGATATAATCAATGATAAAAGAAGGAAAAACTGATGATGTTCTAGATATATTTAGAAGTTGAGTTTTATTCATATTCAACATTAAGCTATTTTGTAAAAAAAACCAAGTTTCAACCATATTAAAATAGGAAAATATTATATTTAATTTTCCCTCTGTAAAACATTACATTTTTGCTGATGATATATACAGAGAAAATAGCAATGGCCTTAATACAGAACCTTGAGGCACTGCATAATACATTTTACAAGTAGATGATTAATGGTTATCAATTTTTATAGAAAATGTTCTTTCAGATAAGTACGATTTAATCCAAGCTAGAGGAATACCTACAATACCAAAATCTTCAAGACGTTTAATGAAAATAGAATGATCAATAGTATCAAATTCCGCAGAAAGATCTAATATAATAAGCTGTATATTAGAATTATTATCATGCTTATTAAGAAAATCATAAAAGAATAGAGAGAAGAAGTGTTTCAGGACTATAAAATTTCCTATATGCACGTTGTCTAGTGTCAAATAATGAATTTGCATTTAGATAATTAATTAATTGCTTGGAAACTATTCATTATAATATTTTACTTATAAGAGGTAATTGAGATATTATAATATAGTCTATAATTAGATAAACACTCCATATCCAATCCTGGTTTCTTTAGAATAGGTTTTATTATAGCATGTTTTAAAGATGAAGGTACAGTACCAGAATGGAGAGAAATATTAATAATATTAAAAATAAATGGAGTTAGTATAAAAGCAAGCTTATGAAAAAGAGATAGAGGCAATGGATCGATAGGAGAAGACGATATAGAAGCCAACATAAGATCTAACACTTCAGAGAAAGAAGTAGAAGAAAAAGAGTCAAAATATACACCACACCCAAGTAAAATATCATAACATAAAGGAATAAAAGCCACATTATTTGTTATAAGCTAAATTTTAGAAATAATATTTGAAACTTTATCCTGAAAAAAAAATAGAAAAATAGAACATAATATTGAATTAGGTAGAGTAGGAAATATAACCGAATCTGTTTGAGTTAAGGAATTTATAAAAGAATAAATCTTTCTAGTATTATTTTCAAAGGAACTAAATATATTATAATAATAATTTTTTTTAGCAATTAGAATAGATGATTTATAAAAATACCTATAATTAACAAATGTAGTATATATATATAAATATATATATTTCATTAGAACATTTAATTTTATATAAGTTTTCAATTTTTCGTAAATGACTTTTTATTTTATGCAATTCACTATTAAACCATGACAAATTATCATATATTGTAACTAAAACTCCTATTAGGTTAATAAATATCTAATAAATTTAGAATTGAACTATTGATGTAATCAAGATTTAGATTACAATTTGAAAGTGAATTTATAATTTCATTAGAAAAATCATTAATATTCCATGTTTTAAGGTTACTATAATTAATTAAGGCGCGTTTTCTTTTTGTATTAGATAATTTCAATCGGAAGGTAATAGTAAAATGATCAGTTATTAATTTTTATTTAATTGTTATAGATATACAATATCTGAATCTGAATTTGTTAAAACTAAATCTAACGTATTTCCTAAGTAATGGGTTTTTACATAGGACATGTTGTTTAAGTGATACAAAATTAATTAAAGATTTGAATTCAAGATGAGGGTTTATTAAAGAACCATAATGAAATTAAAATCACCCACAAATATAGTATTATATATATTCGAATTAATAACAAGATCAGAAAATGCATTAAAAAAAGATGTAAAATCATTATTTGGTGGACGATATATAACAATAATTTAAAAAATAATATCATTGGAAGATTTTAGAGTAATAGATAGTCCATCACTATATGAAAAGACAAGACAATTTAATGATATTATACGAACATCGTGTTATAAATCCTTTTATAAACTATGTCACTACGAATAAAAGAATAAGTATGTAAATTAGTTGAGAAATTAGAGAGCATATTAATGGTATAAATATCATTTGAAGATAACCAGGTTTCAGTAAAAGCAATGAATGTCGGATTGTATTCAGAGATATAGGCTAATATAATATCAACATTTTTCTTAATATATCTAGCTTTTATTAAGGCAATGATACATAATGAGTTTAGTCAATTTCGAGAAATAGAATAACTCACTTTTGTACTATTGCTATAAGCTAAAAATAAGTCAGACCATTCCTTCATCTCAGCATCTGATACTGATCGAGAGTTTTCCTAGTCTATTTCAATGTTACCATCAGTAATATAAGTGCTATATAAGTGATAAGTATTTGATCTATGATTACAAATTGATTTAAATCCAGTAGGGAATAAGTTTAGATTTAATCGCATGATAAAATATCCTTCCTTTTTTAAATTCCTCATAACTAATGTGATTTCTGAAGAATAAAAACGAAAACTTAGTTGATTTCAACATGGATCTAGTTAAAAGAAAGTTATTCTTTTCATATATATTTGAAAAATATAATATATTTTTCAAATATATATGTAAATAATAACTTTTTTATACTATTATTCATACTATAAGAATGTTATAATTACAGTAGTGTTAACATAAAAGCATCTTCATCATCATCATCGACAAAGCTTGGCATAATATGCAAAGTTCCAGATATATCGTTATATTCGAAAATTATAATAATGCCATCCTTTATATCATCGACATTCTTATATTCATGTTAAAGCAGACATTGACTAAATCATAGGAATTAATAAGAATAAATACCATATGGAACCTTCGTAGATTATACGTATATTCATTTAATTGATATAATTTATAACGAATTATAAAATACGGTTAAGAATAAAAAACATTCATCCTATAGGATATATATGAAAATGGATATTTGTGATTATTAAACTATATATTATTAACATAAGCTAAAAATGTAACACTTAAATAGTACGGTCATATTTCAAGGTCAAATATAAATACAATGACAACAATTCCTATAAGGAACTTTCAGAGGATAAAGAGCTACATGATGAAATAATGCCCGATAACATCTTTAAATGTATTTGAATGCCACTAAACGAAGCTACGTGAGTGATCTACAATAGAGAAGAACGGAGAATATTGCTTGTAGCATCAAATATGTCCTAAGGTACGCGGACGCTACGGGATAGTTAAACGCAATATATAATAACATCATAACATAATAATAATAACATAATAATATCAGATTTGGAATAAAGCCTGGGTGACGGAAAAAGCATGGCTTGTCAAGTATTTCACCCATTTAAGAAAATGGGAAGAAAAATGTTAATAACTAAAACCAATAAACGAATGCAAAATAATATAAAATGAATAAAGTAAATAAAAATAAAAATAATAAAATACATTATATATAAATTGCTGTTATAAATAAAAATAAACATAAATATAAAATAAAACTTACATTTTCATAAATTGATAACAATATTACAGATTGTATACATGCATACTTAGTCCACGAGACTAATAACTGAAACAATAATGCTTTTCATCAAAAACTAAACATAAAAATGAAATAAATTATCAATGTATCATCTCATTTTAAAAATGTCAAAAATGTTCTAATGAATATATAAATATAATAAAGTACTAAAATATAATAACGCCTCAAAATATAAATAATCATTTAATAAAATGTATACAAGATAACCAAAAAATACAAATAAGTAAATATATCTAGATACAAAATAACATAGTATTCTTAATATTATATATAAATATTATATATATATATATATATATATATTTATTTAAGATTATAATTAAAAATTAATATCGTTATTATTTATCAGTAGTCGTTTAAAATAAATAAATATATAGGTATAAATATACATACATTAACACAAACATATATATATATATATATATATACTTCATATCTGACAAACCGCAATATCTCTATTATGATTGACAAATATTACTCTCCTCTTTCTCTACTTAATAACGGTATTCCCTTAGGATCCAGTTTAGGTCCATCTGTACTGTATCCGCCATATTGCTGATCTAATTAAGAATTTTCCAAATATACACTACCATATTTTCTGATGATATTCAACTGTTTAAATTGCTCCCCATAAATTCTCATAATACCATTAACTCTGAATTAATCGAGTGTAGGAATCTACAAACTGTATACGATTATTGCTCCTCTCCAATAAACTACTAATTAATGCCTCTTAGACTACTATAATATATCTACTTTTGATACTTTCTTTCCAAAATTTAGCTATATATCTAATCTAATTAAAAACCTCTCTTTATCTCCCGGGACTCGAGTAAAACTTCCCTAAATTCTAGAGCTTTAAAAATTCCGGTCTCACTCTATGGAATTATCTCCCTCCCAACATTCGTTCTATTATATCCTTCAACATATTTATTAATCTTTCTTATTCTTTTCTCTCTACCTCTAATCATTAAATCATCCAACTTATTACTCTTGTATTCGTTATTTCTGTCTCGGTTTATCTCCAACGTATTTTTTAATCAAATTATTTTTATCTTAGGTAATCCTATAATTATTTTCTTCCCGCACGAGCGAAGGGCCATTATTTTAGTTTTTAATAAACCGTATATCATCATCATCATCATATATATAATACAAAATATTAAAATATGTAAATAAATAGAACAAAAATAAAGATAAAATTATTAAAATTAAATATATATTTTGTTGAAATGTTTCGAAAATAATTTAAATTAGAAATTATAATTAACGAACTTTGAAGATTATTCCAGTACTTTAAGCTAATATTTGTTAAACAAAATAAGTTTCTAGATATCCTATAGGATACCATATGATATCTATAGATGCCTTTCTAGTAAATGTATTACAAGAATTTTTATTTTTAATAAGACTTATTTTTAAATTAATTTGTAATTTATTATAAAACCTCTATATATAAATTTATGGAATTTATAGAATTAAATTTAACATCATCATATAACTTAAAAATAACACTATTACGCATGAAATCATGAATACTAACATTTGTATTTAGTGTTATGTATTGTAATGTTATTTTCTGTAAAATTGAGATATACGCTTTATTCGATTTAAAAGTATTACCCCATGAGAACAATAGTTTAATTAAATAAGATATGAATAATGATTTAAAAATTAAATTCTATTATTTAAATTGAGGTTATTATTTAATTTTTTATTATAATAATAACTCTACATGGTTTAAAAGTTGCATGTACATGTAGTTATTTCCAGTCTAGTTTCTCATCAATATAAACTCCTAAAAACTTATAAATTAATACATGTTTAATTTGAATGTCATTCAGAACAATTGTAATGTATTACTTGAGTGAATATCCCATACATTAAAAAGTAAGTAAATTCATTTATCAATATTCAGAGGTAAATTTGTTTATCGCTAACCAAGATAGTACATTTTAATTCACTATTCATTAACTCACTTAGATCAGGTATATTATTACCCGACAAAATTATATTCATATTATCGGCATAAAGTTCTGGTTTAAATAATTTCGAAATATTTAGGAAATCATTTATGTATAAAATAAATAAAATTGGTCCTAAAAAAGAACCTTGTGGGACACCACAATTTTCTTAATATTTTCTTCAAACTTTCTTAACATCAAATAAAGTACCATAAAATTCAATACATTGATATCTATCTAATATATATATATATATATATATATATAATATATAAGTAAGTATTATTAAAGTAAGTGGACCATTATGGAATTAGAGGCATAACTTTAGATGTATTTAAATTATAATTTAAATACATCTAAAGTTATGCCTCTAATTCCATAATGGTCCACTTACTTTAATAATATTTTATCGTCTATGTAGCGAATTCTTTTTGTAAGTCAATAGATATGGTTCCGCACGAAAACCGGCGCACATAATATGTATGCACACTATCATGGTAGGTTGCTGGAGCCGTGACGAGCTCGAGTGGTTCATCGCGATATCTATGTATATAGTTGGGTTATACCTATTAAGTATTACCCTTTTATATATAGCTGCTAAAGAATCAGCGTCTGGCAACGTCTCGCTAAGTATTTAATTAATAAGTTAACTTGTGTTTGTTAACTATGCTGTTTAACTAATGAGAGCTGATTGAATGCAGACTGAACTGTAAAGAAGACTGGAAGTTATCGATTATTGTCATCGTATTATTATCAGATTGGATTCGTTAACAATGTCCGCATTTAAATTAATTTTTGTTATTTTTGATTAGAATAATTCATATTATATTTATTACGACGCGACCTATATGGCTACGCCCACTTCCTTTCCATTAATGATAGTACATACTATTTTATGAAATTAGGTAGTAGTTTAATTGTAAAAATGGAAAAGATTTATATAAAATTAAGTAAGTTAAATGAGGAAGATTATGTAGATGAATGGTTGGCAAATTTAGATTAGGGTATTAGTTTATTAGGTATACAAGTAGAGGAGGCGGCGTCGTATGCGTTATATCATGTCACCGGAGGCGCTAAGCTGGAAATTTAAATGTTAGGGGTTAACCACAATAGAGGGAATTAAATATAGTTTGAAAGAACTTTATCTGAGGATTAGAAATCATAGTGAGATTATGTATGAGTTGATTTATACATATATTATTAACTACATTAAAATTAGGTAGAGAATTGAAACATCTAGTGAATAAGTGGTAGGAGATAGCTGTAGAGAGTAAATTAGTAGACATTTAATTGATATCAGATAAAGGCGGGCAATATGTAGTTTGGGTAATGATATTTTATTTAAGGAATTGAGGAATAGTAGTGTTAGTTGGTAGGAAGTATAGAAGACGGATACATATGAGAGTTATAGTGTTATTGAAGACAATAGTCAACGTAATTGGCAGGATGGTCAGGGTATAACTATAAATGTATCATTAAGGTCGGGTAGTCCGAAGACAAATTAATGTAAATGTCCTGAAGGTAAATATTTTAGAGAAGTTAGATGCTATCGATGTAATAGATTAGGTTATATAAGTAGTAACTATAGAGTAAATTTAAGCGAGAAATTAACTCGATAGGTGGGTCAAATTGAATTATAGATAGGTCTTGATATCTAGATATCCATCGGTTGATAGGTGATTGTGTTGGGAAAGTAGTATATATAGGGGGGAATAAGATAACAAGTTTGATTGCCATGGGTAGTTAAGTATCTATCATGCCATTTAGTTTCTTTAAAAAAACAGTTAATATAAAAATGGGGAAACCTTATCCATGGTTACAAATTAGAGTAGAAAATGATGAAAATTTAAAGTATATGGGTTATGTAGTATTATATATATAGTTTTAGAAGGGGTAACTATAGGGAAAAAAGGTTTCATAGTATCGGAAATAGATAATGTAAGAGTTCTAAGTATGAATGTGCTAGGTGGTTTGGGATATATGTCTGGTGTGATAAGTACTAAAGGTAGTATAGATATTATAGTGAAATATGGAGTTATTAAAATAGAGGTTCAAAATGAAATTGTACAGGATACAAAAATAACTGGTTATGATATACATCCATTATTTAAGAGAGTTGTTGAGAGTTTAGTGCATGCATTTTGTGATGTATTTGCAAAAAATGGTGATTGAAGAAATGTGCTGATATAGGTGAACATAAATTTAGAACTGTAGATGATATGCCGTTATCTCAGTCATGTAGGAGAATAACACATAATGAGTAATCTAGAGTTAGAGAGCATTTAAATGGGTTGTTGATGATGGATTTATATCAGAGTCAGAAGGTAGGTATGTTAACATCTAATAAGAAATATAGTGAAGTTAGAAATAAGGTAAATAAATAATTAGAAGAGGCGTGGAATAGAAGGGTATAAGAGAATAACTGTAGAGCGAGAGCGTTGAAGTTAGAAAGTGGGGATTAGGTGAGGATTAAAGATAGGTCATACACAATTATCTATATTATGGTCAGAGAAATTTGAGGGTATACCATGGTACGAGAATATTGAAGCATATGAGATTACATGTGGTGACGATCTTAGGGCAGAGCACAGAACTAATCTAAATCGTAGTTAGTTAATTATATAATTTAAAATGTTATATATTATATCTTACAAATTAGAAGGGGTATATTTAGCAAACTAGTGTCTTTTATATTTGTAATGTAGTTGTTTAATATTATTTAGTTTATTTTAATAGAATCTGTTGGACCAATGAACTGTCGCGTAGCAATGCTATCATCTGAATTATATTAGATTTAATAATATTATTTCCTTTTTGATTATGCTTTGACACATGGAAGTTTGCATAAAATTACATTGCACTATTCTATATAGTAATTTTGTGTATATTCTTAAGAGCATTATTATATGGTTTTTGTTCGAATATTTAATAAAAGTAATTAAATACAATGGCCAATCTGTCATTTTGAGTAGTGTCATAAGCCAACAGTTATTTAGACCACTCATTATTGTATATATATATATATATATACAATAATGAGTGGTCTAAATACAGTGTACACAATGTACACTGTACAATATATAGTGTACAATGTATAGTGTAGGGGACGTGAGCCCCATATCGTGAGGGTTATTTTAGCCTATGCAAATATCTCGTTTAATGTACAATTTAAAAAAATTAATACATATAAGAAATATTTTCTGTATAATTAGCAAATTAATAATAATATTACATATTTATAGAATACATTATTATATATAACAAATATTAGATTAACTACAAATAATAGTTTATAATTATAAATAGCAAACTTTTGAATTTTACAAATCACCAATTTTAAATAAATGGCTTAATTATATATATATATATATATATATATATATATATATATATATATATATATATTTATAATTAATATTATATATAACCTACATTACAATATATTTGTCTAAATAATTATTGTTGTGATGTAGAACATATGTCGGTACACATCGGACATATTATGAACTATCGGCTAAAAAGCCACACTCTTTAAACAACTATATAAAAGTACAATTTTCATTTGAATCAATACCTACAAAATGGTATAACAATTATAAAAATCTAATATATACAAATGTTAAAACTACATCTTATGATTTTAAATATGTATATCATATGAATAAATACTTTAACATATATTAAATTACATTCAACAAATTTCAAGACTTACATAATATTTAATTCGAAGTAATCGACTTTTTTAAATTAATTTATTATATGTTTGTTTTAAATTTATCTTTTAAGAAATTCAATAATATTAAATCAATTTGTTTTCTATGTTTGATGATTTCATTTTAAATTAGTAAAAAATCTCTAATATGTAGGTTCTATAAATATCTAGGCACGGAAATATAATTATAATTATATAATATCTATAGTATTAAATGAATTATGTAAAGTTATATAATATATATTGATGTGTTAATTAGTAAGAAATACGACATCGTCCATCGCCTCCTAGCGTCACCTATAATGTACATTGTATAGTAATGAAACTGAATGGAACCATCATTATTAAATGATACCACGTAGTATGCTCTACAGTATACTAAGGTATACTATAGTATACTGTAGTACTATAGTATGAACGAACTCTAGCGAATAATATAATATATTATATTATAATTAGTATAATGTATATGAAAATAAGAGAAATACATATATTAACTTATATAGATAATTACACATAAATAAATGTATAATTAAATACATGTAAGGGAAAGTAACCGAATACGGACAGTGCCCGAATACGGACACCCTCGGTATCTCAGAAACCATAAATCCTACAAAAAAATGTTTGATGAATAACATATTCATAATTATATATATAGTCTAAAAAAGTTTTTTTATTTTTTAATTATTCAAAATATTGCTGATATATCCTATAAACTGATTATATTATTACGTTTTTAAATTTATGAAAAAAAATGTCAACTTAAAACCTTCTCAAGAATATACAATTGTATTTAAAGGTATCTAATTAAAATATAACCCTATATTATTAAAAAACAAATCATTCTAAAATTATATATATAATTTCTATATTTGTTATCAAATATTTATTAAGTTATAAGCATATATCTAGAAGTCGTATAAGTCCCTAATACGGACACTATAGATGTCTTAATACAGACACCCTATAAACAACCAGCGCGCAGCGTATGAACTATTCTTATTTTCATAAAAATCGCGTGCATTATAATAATAATACCATCATGAAGCTAAATCTAACATTTTTATTATTTTGATACTTAAATTATATTATTAATTAAAAAATAAATACATTATTAACTAATTAAATTAGAATACATTTTTCATAAAATTAATTATAATAATGTAATTGTAATTTGTTTGATTGATTAATCAATAATATATAGTTTATCTAGTGGTACATAGGGTGTCCGTATTCGGTACCCATGTCCGTAACCCAAACCACCGTTATCTATGGAATTAACAGATTATATAAAATTTAAAAAAACAATAATATCTATAAATATGTAATATTAATATATTATAATTTCTGAATAAAAATAATGAATCATAAAATGTTAAAACCATTTATTATTAAAGTGTCCGTATTAGGTTATTTTCCCCTATACATATATATATATATATATATATATATATATATATATATATATATATATGTGTGTGTGTATATATATATGTACGTATATGTGGGCGAGTCTATGCATGATATTACAATACACTATGCGTCATATTGTTTACCTAAGGACACGCGCGTGGCCGGCTAAGGACATACACGTGGTTCACTAAGGACATACGCAAGGACGTACTAGACTAAGATAACTAGACCGCCGTACGCCATCAATCAAAACGTAAAAACTCATCGCCGTCGGGAAACCCTCCCGTTCCCTCGCCGCCCCTCTCCGCCCCACCCGCCCGCCCGCCCTCGATACGGGGCGCCACCGTCTTAAACGTAGTTCCTAAACTACTCGCCAGTCGTAGTAGTCGCACTCCGTTCATCGTCGTAATCGCGTGTCGACTGTTACATAAGATACCATCGGCGTACAGTTACGTTTACTGTTTACTAGACGCGCGCTTTCTTTACTAGTGTGCGATACGGAGCGAGCGGTGAGCTAACGGAATCTTAAGAACACGTGACTCACGCTACCTCACGTGACTAACGTTATCAACACCACGTGACACCTGTACGCGATGACCCTAACGGCGATAACGGCGTTCCTGGCGATTGTGGGCGTGGCTACCGCTATAGGAACGTGTCCGGATAAGTGCGTGTGTAAGCAGGCCAAAGTACAATGTCGCGGAATTCAGGCCACTCCTCAGGTTCCGGACAATACCAGGATACTGTTAGTACATGGATATTGAGTACATTATGATGTTAGAATACGAGTGTGTATATATGTATATATAGATACTTCAACTTTGATAATTATAATGAACTATATTTTCAAATAAATTTAAATTTAAATTTACTCTTTTAATATTTATATATTAAATGTAAATATATATATATATATATATATATATATATATATATATATATATATATATATATATATATATATATGTTAAGGTTTGTATATTATCAATAGAAAATATGAAACTATATTTTCTAATAAATTATAATTCAGGTTAATAGTTCGTAAATTAAATAAAAAATAAACTATAAATTAAATTAAATAGTAAATATATATATATATATATATATATATATATATATGTGTTTGAGTTAAGTTATATTTATTTTACACTAACATGTATAACATACATGCTATAATTATAAATGGCAATACATATAGTGTATGGTATTATAGCATTACTGATTAAATAACCAACCTATTTCATACAATAACTACGTTAAACATTTTAAAAAGTATGTAAGTAACGATATAATAAGTATCTCAAGTATATATATATATATATATATATATATATATATATATATATATGAGATATTTCTACATAGAAACGTATATTTAAAAACCAATACGTAGATATCAATACGTTATTTCTCAATATGTCTAGGGCAAAAAAAAATAGATAACGATAATAAGAAATCAAGTAACATAATAAAAATAAACACATACACACACTGCAATATAACACATATATAATTATATACATAAATATATATATATATATATATATATATATATATATATATATATATATATATATATATACGTATATAAGTATTATATACGAGAAGTCATGTTAACGCTACGTTCATCAATAGATGTGTACGCTATCGTAATGTACCCCGTGGTAATGTATACTATACGTATACTATATGCTAGTATAACTACATATATATACACTATGTAAAACTGTATACAGTTTTTATTATAGATATATCAATAATATACCCTTACCCCCCCCCCCCGCCCCCCCCAGTTAAGTTATAAATAGATTAGCAGGTAACATTTGTAACAACGATACTACGGTAATAATACAGTAGACGTTATCGGTGACATAAACCGGAAGTGATTAATTATATAGTATTCACTTTGACCCCATTATAATATTGCCCACTTTAACCCCCATTTTTATATTGTTTGTTTTTACCCAATTTGTATATTGTCTACTATATCCGTTATTTTAATGGTGGTCACCTTAACCCTAAACTTAATACGGTCTACTTTAATCCAACTTTCAATATCATCTATAGATACTTTATCCCACATTTTAATATTGTCTACATTAACCCCCCGTAGTGTCCACTTTAACCGATATTTACCTGCTATTATTAGTAGCAGGTGTCTGTAGACAATCTCCACTGATATATGTAATTGATTTATCACACACACACACACACGAACAAGCACGTAACATGCATAAGCGCGCACACAGCCACACACACATACGCGCATACGTATATAACGTTAAATAGAGCTACTAGGTGTGTGGTATCGTTAGCAGGTGAGTTGGACAGGTGTACTACTGTCCATTAGTCAGGTGTTCAGATGGACAGTGTCCGTTGATACATTACGTAGAAACAACGGAAGCATGCCCGTGTGTCTAACTGGTCAACTGTCCACGCTATAAATAGCACACTAACTGGTGATACTGCTATGATATTAGTAGTAGTAACAGTAGTATAAGGGTGCGTTTTTGTAACGTACCACAGTACCACAGTACCACAGTACCACAGTACCACAGTACCACAGTACCACAGTACCACAGTCCCACAGTACCACAGTACCACAGTCCCACAGTACCACAGTACCACAGTACCACAGTACCACAGTACCACTTGAGTTAAATTCGCGGCCGTTTCAGATTGTTCATTGGAAACATCGATATAAATAAACCCTCCATATATCTATATCGAGGATGGTACTGTGGGACTGTGGTATGGGACGTCGAAAAGGTAGTACCACAGTCCCACTCGAGTCTACATATATAATCATACAGGTGGTAATGTGGTACTGTGGTACGTTACACAAAATGCACCCTTAAACGTATGTCCGTGTTGCAAGCATCGCAGCATTAGTGACTAGGTGTAGTGTATCACAGTGTAGCTTGTACGACGTACAGTGTACGTGTGTTCCTCGACAGAGAATGCAGTAGAAGAAGCTGCTATATCAGGCCGGCCTCGGCGAATCCAATCAACGGGCTATGAGATGAATCATAGCCCGGTGATTCACGTATGAATCACGCCCGTCCATCTATAAATAGCGATTTATTAATAATGAAGTATAAAAAGCGTTCTAATAAGCCGTGAGCCGCGAGTTATGTAATATTACCCGGACGAGGAATGCCGTCGCTTACGTAACCCCGATACCGGTTAGGGGTACGATAGAGGGGTACACGATAGAGGGGTACACACGAGACATCTGCAATACTTCAAGCATATTGACAAGCAGCGGGTGTGTTAGCCTTGTACTGTATCGTAAGGCGTGCGGCGGTGTCGGGTATTGAGAATTTGTTTACATTACATCACGAGTATTACATTTCGAGTATTATATTATTATTTATATTGATATTAATTGAATAAGTATGTAAAACATGTTATAGATGTAGATAAATATACGTATACACGCAAACCCACTGTGGATTACCCAGTCGCACACACATACGCGCACACGCACACGCACACACGCACACACAACACTAATAGCGATAGAGGTAAAGTGAATACACAGAAATAAAAACCAAAGACTTTTTTAACATTTTATAATTGGGAAAAAAAAAAGTTTACATTACATAATTACATAATTCAATTTCTAGTGAACGTGATTCTTAGAACTTATATATATATATTTATATATATATATATATTTTTATATATATATATATATATATATATATAAACATCATGATTAATCATCTTTACATGTCATATCATGACACATATCATATTCACACGCGAAATTGCATATACTTTATGAATAATAACCGTATAAACTTATAAACATCACTCTATAGTATAGTATATACACAATATGAGAATGCACAAAGATGTACGTTTAGGTATCTCGCTAATGAATCATACGTGCATGAATCATACATGCATGAGTCATACACGTTGAGGTGTTTACACGTTTATCTTGTTTATCTTGTTACAGTTTACACGTGTATCTACTGTGCTAGTAGTACGTGTGCTTGTACATGTACAGTAACGTGTACAGCAACGTGTTAGGCTATGTATAGTATAGTATATATATATATACCAACCCTATAGTATAGGATAATATATTAGATAATAACACCCTTATTATAATAAGTAATAATATAGTAACACGTGTTACTCATATAACCCCTAACCACGTATACCCCATGCCCAATAATTGTATAGCTAATGCATAACCGATAATCATTTTATTATATAATAATTAAAGTTTCAACGTTGTAATATATGTGGTTTATTTTAATAATAAGTTGTTTTAGTAATTCTCTGATAGAAACTAGACAAGTATTCTAAATCTAATATGAATATATTTAATATTATTAATTTTCTTTCGAAGTGTATCTAATTTTGGATTGAAATAAAACAAATACAATCCGTTTTTTGACGTCAATACATTTTTATAAACTAGAAACTCTATATTGTATATAATTCTATAAATTAAATTAAGACAAATGTAGAATTAAGTTTAATATTTTGTGGAATTAATCAATGTTAATTTTCCTGATTATTAATTATAATTAATTATTGTAATCGTTAGCTTCAATATTCCATTATCATAGTATAATAATATAACATTAATGTATCTCGATAATAATTGACATTATAAATATTTAATTATTATCTTTATATATAACATATTTATTTGTATTAAATGTTGATTTTTATTGAAAACAGTTTTCAATATTACAATTTATAAGTAATAATAATTTAAATATAAGCCAACTTTTCATATGATATACATATAACTACAGACTGATTTCAATAAGATATTGTAACTTTATGTATACTTGTCTATATACTTATTCGAATGGTATACTTTTATATTGGCAAATAAATTATTAAAATTAATATTACTAACATTATATTTCTAATTTGTTAAATTAATGTAAAGTAATATAATGACGTTATAATGTAAATAATCAAAATTAATAATTAATAATTAATAATTAAACTAAATTTAAAATAATAAATAAATAAATCAAATTCAACAAATTTCAAGACTTATTTTTGTTTTTTACCTATCCCGTAGCGTTGAGCCGTAGGGGCGCTGATGAATCTCTCACAATTTTCCTCCACTTTGTTCTATCTGTTGCTGCTCTCATGGCGTCACTTACATTTAGTCCTGTCCACTCGTATATGTTGTCGGACCATTTCAGTCTCGGACGACCTCTCTTTCTTGTGCCATTTACAGTACCTTGAAGGAATATTTTTGACATATAGTAATCGTCGCGAATGATATGACCATACCACCGTAGCTTTCTCTCTTTCACTTTTGTTAGTAGGTCTTTGTGATTGCCGATTATCGTGAATACTCTGTTTCTGACTTCTATATTTGTAATTGTGTCTTTATATGATATTTTGAGTAATCTTCTTAGACATCTGAAATCCATTGCTGTTATTCTTCTTTGAAGTTCTTTGCTGATTGTCCACGTTTCACATGCATATAAAAATATTGAACTTACAAGTGAATGTAAGAGAAGAATTTTAGAGTTTAGCGTTAAGTTTCTGTCGTTCCAAATCGGATTAAGTTTTGTAAAGACATATAAGACTTATATAATATTTAAATTCAGAGTAAACGATATTTTTTAATAAATTTATCATTGTTTTAAATGTATATTTTAAGAAGTTCAGTAATATTAAATTAATTTGTTTTTATGACTGATGATTTCATTTTAAATTAGTACAAAATCTCTAATATGTTATATAAATATCTAGTCACGGAAATATAATTATATATAGTATTAAATAAATTATGTAAAGTTATATAATATATATATATATATATATATAAATATATTATTAAGTAATTATTAACTGAATTATTATTGAACTTAGAAACCATAGACATTAAATTTGTTTTTAAATATATTATTCATATCCGTTGTATTTAAAATTCGTTCATAAGATAGACAAAGTCATTTATTTCACATTGTTTTCATTTTGTGAAGTCCTTTCATTCCATTGAGGAACTTATATAGATTGCCAACTAATATTACCAAGTTGTTGATACACCTTTGGGTAATTTATATTCTTCTAATATTCTTTTAATGAATTATAAATAAATGATATTCTATATATATATATGAAATTAAAATACATATATGAAATTATAAATATATATATATATATATATATATATATATATATATATTGATATTGTTATTTGTATATATATACAGATTATTCATAGTATTGTTATTGTTATTTTTATTTGGTGGAGTCCTTTCATCCCATCCAGGAACTTAGATGAAGTTTTCACTTATAACCATATATGGCTATAATGTCCCTTCGAAGCCACTCTCATGTTAAGGCATCCATGGTTTTAATGAGAGCCGATAATTTATTTATAATCAATTATATAAGATCACTTCTAAATAATATGTTAAGACCCATTTTATAAAATTAATTAATGGTCCGGACCAGGTTCGAACCCGTTTCCTACTGCTTTTGTGTATAACGTCTTAGCCACTGAGCCACACAGGCAGTTATACAATATAACTATATTATCTTCATTTATAGCGTATTAACTTTATTCTAGACGCGAGCAAGAGTTACACCTGCATTACAGACTAGTCATTACGTTACGCCTCTTTTCGTACACGAAATGCGTTCTCTTACCGGAAACCCGCAGTCGATGTTACGTCATGCGAAACCACGTGGCATCGCCGCAGCACCGCTACATCGCGGTACACATTCTACACACACACTCACACTCACTCAGAGATGTTCTTTAGGACTACACCCCTTAAAATGGCTACTTCACACGTGCTCTCTCTCTCGCTCGCTCTCTCTCGCTCTCTAAACCGCACGAAAGTCACGTGATAGCAGTTCCATTTAGAAGTCGGTAAATTCCCGTCGTGGCCGCCACTTTTTACGCGCCCTAATCACTGCCGGGTACGACCTAGTACCCCGAGGCCTCGCGCGCTCTAGTACCCTGCCCCGTTAGCACCCCCCGTCCATAAACAATAGTAACAGCGTGTATGTTAGTCGTTAATGACCGTCGCCCTTTAATGACCGTCGAATGTTAATGACCGTCGCCGTTATTAATTACACGACTAACTAGGTTAGTCATAGCCTATGACCTATGAGTCATGACTGACAATAAACGAGGCCTACAATTTAGAATCGCCTATACTATACTGTATACGGTATATATGCGGTGTTTGCTGTTTGTAGTGTACCTATGCACAGGACGCTCCGATATATACTATTGCGGGGGCGATAGTGGCCAAAGCGTGGGCGATAATTGATAACCCGTGTTATTACGTAACATATACTATTGCGTAACCAATGTGGGGTGTCCGATTATCGATCGCAGTGTAGCTCTCTTTGTGACGTAACGCGGCCGTCATGCGCAGTACTTCATTCGTGTAGTCGGCCGCGGCGTCGCGGGAATGCCAGCTTTTCATTGGTCGAGCGAGTCTAGCTATATCGCTCTAATTAATTACACTTTTTTCGTATGATAAAGTGTCCTCCGTGCAAAAAACGCGCGCAACAATTAACGTCTATCGTCGGTACTACCCAATTAACGATAGCAATTACCAGCTATAGCTCATCTCGTCCGCTTATAATGTATTTATTATGTTAATTATTTATTTATCGACCGACTGGATTTTTTTCATCCGCCAACGTAAAAACCCGACACAATTAACGCGATAATTTACGAGAATTCTCTAGAGAGCGGCTATTTCCTTTATCCGGCATCTCTCCTTTGTTTCCTAGGCTCAATAGACTCGTGATAATGATGATGATGAGTAATGGCATGCGATATTAATAACATCATTTATTAATAATAGAACTCCATCGATTGTAGATGTAGTGGCATGTAGAGATGCTATTCTATTGTCCGATATGTAACTGTATCGCGCTTCAAACTCGGCCATTATGTCATTTATTCTATGTAATCAAACATATGTACAGGCTTTAGAATACTAGAGTATAGAATATATATAATATATATATATATATTATATATATAAGGTATATCATAATATATATATATATATATATATATATATATATATATATATATATATATATATATAATATATATATAAGGTATATCATAATATATATATATATATATATATAATATATATTATGTATATATATATATATAATATATATTATGTATATATATATGAGATATATCGTACGAGTAATTACATGTATACAACCATAGTTATCTACATGCTATTCGATATGGGTCTGTTCACTATATATCTATTGTTATATAACAATTACAATAGCAATTGTTATAATATTACTACATAACTTGTATTTACTTAACAAAATAAATAATAAAAATAATATTACAATTTTATTAATTGTATAATTATAAGAACATATATAACATACAATATTAATATAAAAATACTCTATATTAATATAGTAATATCATATTATATAGAATATGTGTTAATATAAATACATTGGTGAACGAATAGACCTACCTTATATCTAATATAATATATAATATTATGCATATATTTTGTATACAAAAAATACTAATATATATCTATGTATAATAGATAATTCACATGCAATTATAGTTCGAAAAAAATAAGTAAAACTTTCACATATATACACACACACACATATATATATATATATATATATATATATATATATATATATATATATATATATATATATATATATATATATATATATATATATATATGTGTGTGTGTGTGATACACTCTTTGTATATACTGTTTTAATTGGGAATGACAACGTCTGTGTGTGTATGATATGCAGGACAGCGTGGTATGACATACGTCATATGCGTAACATGAGCGATATTGCGATATTGTGGCCGGACAATACATAGTCCTATAGGATATGTATTCCAGTACACAATGGAGGCATGTATACATTGGCATTACATATATCGTATATACACACATACGCATATATATATAAATAATAAATAAATCAGATTTATTATTTCATGTTGTAAAGCATGACATAATGACGTTAATAAACAAATGTATTTGTTTTTTAGCGAGAAGTTCCCCAATCATCAATTCTAGATAAGTTAGATTCTCATGAGTACACGATGTAAATATAAATAATTAAAATGTAAATAATAAAAATATGTATCAATAAGTCAAGTTAAAATAAATTATATACAGAATATATATATATATATATATTATACATATATTAAGCATGCTAAATATACAACTACACTGACCTTCAATACGATACGCGTGTCACCTATATATAGGTATACATTGTCTACATAGATATGCGTGTCATATATACATATTCAAGCTATCATATATGAATGACTCATATACTGGAATGATAAGGAATCGTGTACATATTTAAACGTGGTTACATTTCGTAAACAATAAAATACCTGAATGAAATACCCGCGCCCATGTGATACGTTACATAACCGTTATCAGTGGATGATCTTAGTAGAGGTGCATTGTTTGTTTAGTAGTAAAGCATTGTTTATTTATGTTTATTTAAGTGCGGCGCATATATTTGCGATATAAGTGAATTGAAACGTCGTTAAATACATGTTACATGTATAACAATTTATCACAATAATATATAATCACATATCTTATTAAGACATGCATTTACTATATCTATAGTTTTGTTTATTTCATTATAAATTAAAGAAACATTATGTATATATATATTGTATACTGTAAATAATCAGTTTAACTTTTAATATGTAGAACATTTAAAATAGTATTTTAAATATATTTACATAGATAACATATAATATTATGTGTATAATTTGCATTTACTTTAATGTATGCAGTAAAAGTAAGGTAGTATTAAAACCTATAGGTAATATATTATAATTTAATAATATAGTATTATACATAAATAGTATGGTTGTATGCTGTAAAAGAGCTATAATACTTATGATAATATATATTGAGATATTGATACATTTTATTATTTTTTAATTTGCAAATGAATGAAAGTTATAGATGAAACTTATATAATAAGTAAAGACATATCAAATTTAATATATCTATAATGGGGTATAATGGGGTATAATAATGAGGAACTTCCTGGGTACAAGTATTACACGCGAGTACAAATAACTTTTAGTTTGAACGTTATTTACCTTTCAGAAAATTTTGCGAATTAAATATGTTATTTAAATATATAAAATGAGATCTTTTCAGATTAATAATAAATTATGTAATGAATATACACACACACACATATATACATATATATATATATATATATATATATATATATATATATATATATATATATATATATATTATATTTAAATTGATAACATACAAGTGGACAATACACTATACACAATACACACACACACACTGTTCGCGCACTTCTGCCTAGTACGATTACAGTGTTGTTCACGTCGCTAATGAGGTGTGAGGTGTGAGGTGTCATGAGACACTGATACACTGTGACAGTACAATAGTTAATATTACGGAAGGATATAGATAGAGATCGATATATATGGTATTGAATTAATACGAACATACGTGTACGATTATAAAACGAAATAATGTGCAAAAAAGACACGAAACAAATATGTAATAAATAACTAAAATATTAACATTAACAATTGTATTATACGTGCTTCGTATGTCCCCATCACCATCGCATAGCTAATGATGTTCCTGGTGTAATCCTCGAACTATTTATTTTCAAAGAACGACTAGTTTCTTTGTGAACTACTATTGTTCTCGGCACGAGCGTAATGATATCACGGCACCCTGCATGGCCTATTGTTATGATAATACATATGTACCCTATCCTAGGACAATCCTTAGCTATCTCAGTGATGTTAAATATTGTCCTAGCATAATCGTAGGACAATGTATTCTCTCATAACAACCGGCAATTGGATAGCGTGTTATGTAACAGGAAGTAGAGGTCACTTGGCCCGCCGTGTATACCGTAACAATGGCCTATATCACGGTATAGTATACTAATCGTATGGTAGACATTTTGTTTGTAATGAATATAATGAATATACATAACAAATAAATGTCTTACTTAATGTTTTAATTATAAAGGGCTACACATTCATTAGTATGTAATTATTATACACAAATATATTATAGATATTATAAATATATCTAATATATTAGATATTTATATATATATATATATATATATATATATATATATATATATTATATATAACGGTATTGCTATTATTTATAAATAGTAATAAATATATATATATATATATATATATTATTAAAGGTAGTAATATATGTAATGCTTCTACCTGGATGATATAATGGAATATAGAAGGAGTATCTTCAATGCTACATTAATGAATTACCCCCAAGTATAACTTGCATGAATGTACGATTTAACGACGTCACACAATTGTAACTCGGTACCAGTATATCATTTAATAACGTATTTATAATAGAGATAATCGAGTTTCAATAATACTAATAATATATAAATAAATAAATGATTAACATATTATTAACATTTACACATACATACGGTAATAGTTGTATTCATTAATGAAATACTTCTCTACACGACGCTATGTATTAATGTATACTAGAGTATTATATCATAATCGTATTCCATACAAATATAGAAAGCGTTTAATTCAGATTTAATAATATAGCGGATATCTATTCATAAATAGGGGTTTTCAACGCAACCGCGGTAAACAAAACCTAGCGATATTACTATCGACGTGTACTTAAGGCCGTATACTTAAAGCCGCGTTTTTACGCCGTATTTAACGCTCGTTTCGAAGATCCGTCCGTAAACAGAGCGATTAAAGGTCGCCACTTTTTCACGCGACGACGATTTCCTCAATCTTTGTATCTCTAATTATCGTCGCTCGTTATTTAGACGATTATAACCGGTAGGGGGCGCTCACCTCTGATAGATCACGTGAGCCGCTCACTTCCGCACTACTGTTATTTACCCGGTGATGTCCAGGCACGAGCGGTATACCGCACTCTTTGTTCCATTTTGGTCCGCTATCTTTATATAATACAATATTATATATCGCATTTACGAATTATCTAAAGAGTACATTATATTGTAGACATATATATATATATATATATATTAAAAAATGAAAATTATGTAAAGTATTATAAAATAAAAATTCATGAAACATATCGTATACGATCAAAGTGGAAAAGCTTTCACATATATATATATATGTTTCATGAATTTATATTTTATAATACTTTACTTACTTTTCTTTTTATCACATATATATATATATACTATGTGTACAATGTCTACTATGTAAACGATGTCTACTATATAATGTACTCTTTAGATAATTCGTTAATGCGATATATATGATGTACATATAGCGGATATAAATGGAACAAAGCGTACAAAGCGTATATCTGCGGTATCACGTGGTGCTATATAGACCACCACGTGATAACCCGGATGTAAATAGTAGGTCAATAGACTAATAAACAAATACGTAACATTTATAGGAACCTATTCTTGTATTTTGAATATATGCCTCTCGAGTTATTGGTAAATATAATAGATACATCTAGAACTATCTGTGATATGAACTGTAGATATATATATAATAATAATATTTATGTATTGAATCACACATATAATAATAGCGGATAAAAATGGACCCCTCAAGAATACATAGACTTGTACATGTTATAACTAGCTGTGAGGGGCCAAGGACAATACAATACAAATAGTAACATTTTTTTCTTGTGTTTTTATTTATCGTTTATTAAGTTCTTGATAAACACAAGAAACAAAAAAAAAAGAACTGCCTGGAGTCTAACACGGAATCTCTGGCTTACTAGCTTTTGGTTGTACTACTGAGCCATAGACCCCAGACAATATATATATATATATATATATATATATATATATATATATGAGTGTGTATGTAATACAATTAAAAATTACCGTTACAAAGCGTTGAGTTGACCGCACAGTTAAACAGAGGTCATAGGTAGTCATTATAGGTCATGCGCAACGCTCACCTACATAACGGCGTAAATGTCAACCCGTCGAGAGATGCGCACGTGACACTGCAATCACCACGTGACTACATCCGTCGTACACTATTATTGTGCTTAGTGTTAATTAGTGGCGTTTTTATCTTAGCAATCGCTCCTAATCGTTCGTAGCAACGCCGCCGTTTCGACAATAGCGATTTTAATTATTAATTAGTAGCGTAACAATAACAACAATGGGCTCTCGGAATGTTAGAAATGTCACCGGCACAACGAAGACGACGACTACTTTTTTATTGTTCGTTGTGTTGGCCTAGATATTCTCGTCAACAATGGCAACAATACAACAATGCGGAATTTGGCAGTATACCGTAATAGTAGTAGTATAGTACATATTATATATTATATACTATAAACTATAGTATATACTATATATAGTACTACTATAGTAGTAGTAATCGCGTTGCCACACAATATCCTATTATAATAGTGATATAACAATATAATTAGTCATAACTAATATTTCAATATGTTTATTATTTATCATTTTGTTAACGTTCACTAACACAGCTGCGATCTAATAATCTATACTTATTCTCTACTTTAAAAATATATTATTACTTATTTATGTATTGTTATTGTTATTATTATTTTATTTTGGTGGAGTCCTTTCATCCCATCCAGGAACTTAGATGAAGTTTTTACTTATAACCATATACGGCTCTTATGCCCCTTCGAAGCCGCTTTCATGTTAACCCTTAATGTATCCATGATTTTAACGAGAGCCGATCATTTATTTATACACATGTATACACATTTAATTATATAAGATCACTTCTAAATATTATTTTTTAAAGACCTATTTGAATGGTCCGGACTAGGCTTGAACCCGTGTCCTACTGCTTGTTTGTCTGACGCCTTCGCTAACTTATCCACAAAGGCAGTTTTCAGTATTGTTTCTTGTATTCTATTTTTGTTAAAACATAAATAGATTTTCGTTATTATATTTCTATATATATAAACCAACCCTCTATATACACATATATATATATATACCTATCCAATAGGTATATAATGATGACGGATTTTACATAATCGCAAGGGGTTATGGGTAGATATATCCCTTATTATATTTCGTATACTATAAATGCACGATCTTTCCCGCTTCACTAAATCGTCAGCATAGTTATCGTGTCATACGTACAATGTACGTCGACATCAACATTATCACGTGATCACGTGTCAATCTGTGTGGGGGGAGGGGGTTGTTAGTAGATCGTATGCGCACTATTGACACATCGTATAGACGTGTAAGGCGTACATATACACAGATCACGTGGTTTAGATAAACATCGTACCACGTGACCGTCGGATAATGAATTCATAATTAATAATTAATAAACGCCGCACGAAACAAAAGGTATACACATATAACTAGAACGACAACGATAACAAAATATGTCACGTGTAAAACTAGTTCCTTATATCACCACATTGACATCGCATAGAAATATAACAACCAATCAGATTAATCAATGGTTGACCCAGTAAACTTGACCTATATACATATGGCTAAACACGCCCATATTCGCCAGTATTTATAGGCATTAGATATATTGATTGGCTATTATAGATTAGCGAAATAGATTACATTATATTACGCCATACAAGTATTTATTTACATATATTAGTTATATCTATATATATATATATATATATATATATATATATATATATATAATATATATATATAATATGTATTTACTTATAAATATCAATTATTATCAATAACAATAATATAAGTAATAAGTAAGGGTATACCCTAAGTTATAACTTCCCTGGTAGGTGATATCGTAAACCATATGATCACCATTAGTGTTATAGGCTAACCCCATAGGTTATAGGATATCCTCATAGGTTACATCCTAGCTCCATGTGATATAGCATAGCCCCATGGGATATAGCCTACCCCATGGGGTATAGCCTATCCTCATGGGGTATAGACTATCCCCATGGGGTATAGACTAGTCCCATGGGATATAGGTACCCCACATATTGAACTATAACCTCACCATCACCCCTATATATAGGGGTGGCAATTGTGATAGAGTATACTAATACACGCCCTACAGTATAGAGTTATTAGTATAACGTGTAGGGCCTACTTTACACATGTTTAAATGTAAAGTACGCATATTGCATAATCTGCCTAGTATTACATAATGCATTCAGTACTTACGTGATCATATATATATATATATATATATATATATATCAGTATAAATATATATATATTATCGATATATTTGAGCACTAGCTAACATGTAAGTATATAATATTAATTCATTAATATTATACGCTTATCCGATTCAAGTTATGAGAATCGATTCGCATTAATCGTATATTATATATATAATATATGACTACTTTTATTATTGTATTGTATCTACTATTGTTACATTAATGTAAACATTTTATAATTAAATTAGTTTTTAAAAATAATTATTATCATCATCATCATCATATATAAATATATATATATATATATACTGATTATATACTGATTATATAGTGATTATATGTAATCTAGTACGCCTAACTAATGATGACAATGTGTACGCATCCGCCAGTAGTGTTATTGTTATTGTTAGTGAAACGAGGTGAGTCATACTTTATTACTGACTCAGCAATGACATCTCTCGCCACTGTGCCAACACCGGTACTTTCACGGTGCCTGGAGACGCGGAATAAGCTGCGCATCTCGTATCGGGCGTAGTAGGTCATGCGCGTACCAAAGGGTAACCACTACCACTAGTGTCTAATCAGTTTATACTATAGTATAGTGTTTATGTATAAATAGATATTTAATTTCTATCTTTAAAATAGTTCAATTTATTTTATAATCATATTCCCAGTAGTGTCATAGTATGCTACGACACTATAAGTATACGTATATATATATATATATATATATATATATATATACGTGTGTGTGTCGCTTACATGTGTGCGATACCAGTTATACGGTATGACCTGTAGGTGGCACTGGTGTACCGTAGATACGTCATACACCGGATGTAGGTATGTTATATAATATCAGTGATATTACATAATAATTAGTAATGGTAGGTATAGCTGTCCGCCTATATTCGATATTTACGCAAATTATCATACTATTAGTATCCTATTGTGTAGGTATGTTATTTCATATATATATATATATATATATATATATATATATATATGTGTGTATATATATATGTATGTATATATATAGGTGTATTTAGCTACATTACTAAATATAATGTACATAATTCTTCCGTTTGACATCGAATAGGTTATTACGAAAGTATATGTAAACTATTATGTGATATTTAGTATTATTAGTTAACTATTAGTATTATTAGTAATTATCATATTGATAGAAATGTTCTTTAGGAATATACATATAAAGCTATGCCACGCAAAAGGTGTATATTATAGTAGATAACAATACTTAACTATACCCCACGACGAGGGCCCCACTCCCCCCCCCCCCATTTATTAACATATCGCCCCTCTAGATACGCTACACCCGATATCGTCTAATTAGCCGTATACTAATGCGAGCATTACGTAATACCTAAGCATACAGCCATCACTCGTATTATGTAACGTTACGGCTTCGTTACGGTTTACATTCAACGAGACCACGAGTATTATTTATTACGTCACATCTATTATGTTTAATAACCGTTAACACTGTTTTTGTGAACCCGCCGGTTTTTAAACCAGCGCTCATAATTACATCATATTATGTTATTATTTATTGTTATGATTATTGTTTATTGTTATATAACTTCGCTATTTTGCAATGTGTTTCAGATATCTAAAATAGTATACGATCTATACAGTTATTAACTGATATATAAAAATACACACATATATATATATAACATATTTGTATTTTAACCTATACCTAAATGTCTGAAATATATAATAATATATAGTTTATTAGGTAAACAAAAAAATAAATATACAAAAATATGGAAGAAAAAATTGATATGAATTGATACCCAAATAGACATGGTACAGAAATTAACATTGGGTTTACATATAATAAAAAAACGCCTTGGTTTATGCATGCCGAACAATATATTAAATATGTAATACACCTATAGGTAGACAACTATTACCTAAGATTATATAGTGTGGGTTAGCGACTCACTTCCATTAGTATTAAGATGTCAAAAGGTTGCAACCTATTACCAAATTGAGAAAATAAGTTATTCTAAGTTGGAATCACAAACCCATTACCGATATAGGACTTATTAGCGATATGTTGCAACCCTTTACCTAAACAATGCTCCTAACATCGTACCTAACCTACTAACCCACTAAAAGTGTAGTTGGTAATCTAATCATAGTTGCTTATCAATGATTGTCATACGATTGTAATCATATTATGATACGTTAAGCACAAATCAAGACGATGATCAAACTGTAATTTAACTATACACAGTAATATGTTCACATTAATTAGTATTACAAATAACAAATACACGATTATTGATACCCCGACTTAGATAGTTAGCACTATTTAATCGTCAATTATTTTTCTGAGAATATAGTTTAAAATGTAAATATATATTATATTTAATAGAATACATTTTAAGGAAACACAATATACATTATTAGATGCATCATACACATGCATTAATATATTGCCCTACCGTTACTATCATTTCAGAAGGGAGCAACCTTAAACCCAAATGTCTCGAGTAACACAAGTTACATACTGTACATTATTTTATTAGTGGTTCTTTTAAAAATACATATATTGTATTTAATATTTTTTCTTCGCGTTTACTATTCTTATATTGCTACTATGTTCTACCTATATGTTATGTTATCGCATAGTCATGTATGTATAATTATTTTTTCTAAAACAAAAATGAAAATTATCTTTTTTATATGTGTGTCTAAATAAATCATATATCTATCTATCTATCAATATAAGCTATATATATATATATATATATATATATATATATATATATATAATAACTAGAAAAACTAAACTACTTCCGCATAAACACCAACGTATACGTATATTATAATATATTATAATACGTATACTCCAGTACCATAGGGGTATTTAGTCAGCTATTGCCCCCACTATTATTTGTTGCCCCCATTTTTAAGTGCTTGACCATAACAAAAGTAGATTTGTTCATAATCAGTTATATCATAATTCTATTTATTTATTTATGAATAGGTGTATTTATTAGATTTTTGTTCATATACAATTGAAAACAAAATAATTATTTGTGGAATTTGCCACTCACTTTCAAATACTTAAGGCAATGCACTGGTACACACATGTACACACTTACACACATATGCATACACGCACACTCATACGCATATACATACGCATATAACTAATACTCTGTCTGTCACACAGATTGTTGAACAATAACGCGATACACACCTTGTTCTTCAACGATTTCCGTCCTTTGAGGAAACTGCGGATACTGTTAGTATAGGTGGCGATGTTAGTTTAGGTGGCGATAGTAGTTGTTGTAACTGTAGTGGAGTTCATAGGTTTTAAATGAGACGTACAGTGAATTTTGTTTATAATTTGTTGACAATATTTTCTCTGTGCTAATAAATTCTAGAAATCATCAAAATTCCAAAAACATGTACATTCCCATTCACTGAACGTATTATAAATAGGTCAAACCCATCATAATTGTTATACATCGTACCCGGATATAATGTACACATAATACACGATGTAAACCACACGAGTCTACTTCCTATCAATCAATGATAACCTTCTTGGATCTGGCACATCCGAATTAACTGACCATATAGACTCATTGTGTAGTATGTATTAGTGAACGCTAACCAATCGCTGTGAAAAAGCAATACATCTATTATAATGTCATATCTTACTACGCGTATCCCGCATGGGTAGTAGGGGTATCATGTAAGCTAAGCACCCCATTGGGGGTTGGGTACCTTACATAACACCCCTTCTACTGATTCACACTGCGTAACACACATACCTCTACCGCCATACACAGGGATCTATCTTTTAACAAAATCACCGGTATTCAGTTTATCTTCATGGGAATAAGCAATCTCAGACAAGTGTTAGTATAAGCATACACACGCGCGGGCCTACATACACACGCATACACACGCATACACACGCACACGCTCGCCTACACACGCATACACTTCCGAACGCTTTATTTAAAAGTGGATTTGTGTAGATTTAAATACTTATTAAAGCAGTTTATAAAGCAATTTTAATCCGATTTTCGAACATTCTGATTTAAGATCTGCTTTAATTCAACTGATTTAAACGTTTTTAAAACATCTTTTCACTGCTTTAATAATCAAGTATTAAAGCCTGATTTAATTCTAATTTAATAATCTCCGATATCTTAAGATATATTTAAATCTGTCTTAATAAGTATTTAAATCTGTCAATATTTATTACTGCTTTAAAAAGTATTTAAATATGCTATTATTGTTTGCTGCGAAGATATATTTTATATGTGGAGATTATTAAATCAGAATTAAATCAGGCTTTAATACTTGATCATTAAAGTAGTGGAAATATCTTTTTAAAACGTTTAAATCAGTCGAATTAAAGCAGATTTTAAATCAGAATGTTCGAATATCTTATTAAAATTGTTTTATAAACTGCTTTAATAAGTATTTAAATCTGCTGTTATTGATTGCTGGGTGAGCTTTTTCTATCATGTCAAGTTGTATAGATGAACAGATGGACAGTTGTATCCGCGCAGTGTATAAACTGACTACTGTCCATCTGTCTATCTGACCACTGTCCACCTGTCTATCTGTCTAACTGTATATCTGACCATCTGTCTATCTGACTACCTGTCCCGCTACACAGATCACACCCGTATAGTATTTCAGTAACGCTATTTGCTGTTTAGTTATTCAGTCGTGTACGATGTCATTTTAATACATGAGTAACGTTTTAAATAAAAAGCTATTTATATACAATGTGTCATGCGGAGTACGTATTAGTCATCAGTGATGATACGTCACGTGTTCGATACCGTAGACGTGCGTACGTGGTAGGTATTCGTGCGTGTATGCAAGTATACACCCCATTCCGTAGATTTTATTTCCATAGTTGAATAGGTGTACTACGAATTTACATCGCCGTCACATGACACCTACGACACATGTCCTTCGACCGTTACGTGAGCATAACGATAGCGTAATAGATGTCTACGTAATTATAAACTGCGTAATAATGGCTATGATTAAACACCCGGACTAGACATACGACAAACCCGGAGAGAGAGACGTGTTGAATTACACCCCATGATTACATCACGAAATGTAAATAAATTAATGCCGACGTTTTCCTATGAAAAAGTTTACACTCCCACGCGCGCGCGCACACACGCGTGAATAACGCATACGTTGATATACATATATATATATATATATACGTGTGCGTGTGAGTGTGTGTGTGTGAGTGCATGTGTGTGTGTGCGTGTGAGAGAGAAAGAGCGATACTTCGGTATGTTGTTTAAACTAACGTACGGCCGGCCGGTTATTTCTGTGTATTATTAGATCACTCTTTCACACTTTGCGGATTAACGTTTGCTTTATACGCTTTGGCAATAGAGGAATTGACAGATTGAGGTCATGAGATTTATAGTCAATACATATACGTATATTTATGCTTATATATATATATATACTTATATATATATGTGAGTGTTAAGATATTTTTGTTATTAAAATGACATGCATAATATAAATAATTAATGCAAATTTATTTAAAATATAATAACACGGGCTCCGGTACATATTCGTCATAGTGTTATTAGCTATTATGTTTCATTCTCACACTTGTCGAGATGTTAGCGATAATATAACTATCATTTATTTATTTTCTCAAAGTTTTCTCAATTTTAATTATCATAAATATACTACTAATATGTGATATATAGGCGATATTAATTATATGTATATATATCTATATCTAACATACATATTACATATACACAAATACATATATATTGATTAATGTTTCGTTATGATGATGTAGTATTCTTTAGACAATATTTTAAATTATTTATATTTATAATATTAACATTAATATTAAGATTAATTATAATATCAATCTTTTTGATAATTATTATTAATAATATAAATATTAATTAGTTGTAAGCATACTTTAAAATAATTAAGAATTATATGATATTACTTAAGATATATATATATATATATTTTGAACCTTTATAACAATATTTTTTTTCTCATTTTAGAACACATTTCAATTGTTAAAATACAACATATATTTATAATATAATATATATAAGTTTATACGCGTACATGATTAGGAAATTAAATAGTGCGTATCATTAATAAAACATACTAAAGGATACTATATACTATCTACTATATATAGTATATCAAATATATATATATATATATATATATATATATATATATATATAATATATCAAATAGATATATATCACATATTATAACTCTTTACCACGCTGTAATTATGATTATAACTTGTAGTGTTACAAGGAAGTGTCTATAGGCATTAGTATTTATAGTAGGCATTATTATTAGTATACTAATACTGAACTAGGCTATTGCCACAGCGGTCAATGCATGACGTAACGAGTTGCATCGTTAACGGCTGCCCAGTAATCACAGACGACACTACCGGGAAACTGTCAACGATGTCGAGACGCCTGCGATATATATAGTTAATACGCCCACCTGTCAGCGGCAGGGCCGGCTTAAGGGGGGGGCAAACCGGGCAATTGCCCGGGGCCCCACATTTTGGGGGGCCCATGAATTATTTGAGAACATTTTTTTTACTATTTATCTAAAAAAAAATTGTCTTAACTGTATTTTTCTTATATATTATTAATTCTAATTAAATAAATAAAAATAATATAATAAATAAATTAAATATGAGTCATTTAGATCGATTTGAAAAGTGAATTTTACAAAAATGTCTAAATTTACACGAAGCTATGGTGGAAACATGTTTGTTTGTGCACCTGCAGGTACATGAAGATGTTGGAGCATATGCTAATAGTGATAACCATAGATCGTATCACACATCTCTGTTTGTCAGATAAAATAGTATGAAACGGATTGATAAATAATTGTTTGTTAAACTAGAAAATGATAAATGATAAACTTATTATCCTTTTTTACCCAATTTAAGGGAATATTAACCATAGTTCAATCTTAACAATTTATATTTCTATAATTAGTTTACGAAAATAAAGTATACTTCTTTATATTAAAATTAAATATGAGATATACATTAAGATATATTTTAACTATGATTTCTGAAAATGAAAGATATCATTATATACAATAGTCGATTGTCAATATGGATCCCCATATCTGCGCTGTACATTCCTTAAATCTGGTTTGGAAAAATGCCGTTGAATCTTCGACAATTGTAGCAATATTGTTTGCTTTCATCCCAAATAAATATAATTTATTTATCCAAACTAAATAAAGAATATATTAACATCTATATTTAAAAAAGAATATAATTAAATATTATTAAAGAAGAATATAATATGTTTTATTAAAGCATTATCGAATATAATATGGTCATCACAAACAGATTTTATTAGAGCAGTATCTTGTGGATTTCCCAAAATTACATAATTTATATCTGATATTATATATGTTAAATAATATATTAACATATTACGTAAATTACATTACTAGAGTCAAGGTATTTATTCAATTAAGATGATTAGTATATAGGTAATTTAGATAAGATAATTTAGTATTAAACATATATTATATCATATTGATATAAACCTCAAAGGAATGGACTATACAAATATTAATATATATATATAAATATATATATATGATGGGCTAGATATATCCAATTGTAGACATTTTCATCCTAATATATTTAATGGTAAATAATTAAACTTGATGGAGAATTATCTAACTTAAGCTTAAGCTTCTCTAAACTTAAAATTAAATTTGTAAATTATAAAATATAACATTGCAATGATTTTAAGTGGGTATCGTAATATCTATTTAGACCCATAGCGTGAAGGAGACCCCCTCTATATATATTAGATGCATCTTAAAGTGGGTCTCCTTCACACGATACATGTAAATATATATGAAAAACAAAATTTTTTAAAGATTATAAATATTTTTACATAATTTGATAGAATAATAATAGGACCTACATCATTTATATATATATATATATATATATATATATATATATATAAATAAATTGTAGTATTATAGATATTTGTTATTTCTAGAATGGCCCATTTAATATGTTTTGAAATTCGTATGGGGCCCATACGTTTTTTTTGCCCGAGGCCCATAGTATGCTTAAGCCGGCCCTGGTCAGCGGGTATTAGGCCACGCCTATATTTAATCTAAAGACACGCCTGCATAACTATATTGATATACGTAGATCGTGTTACAACGTGGGACTAACTCAGATAACGTTTTCTAGTCTATATATAGTTATATAATTATGGGCGTGTCAATAGTTCTATATATAGTATATATTATATACTAGCGTTAACACCGCAGCTAACCTATCATGCAATACACATATTCATGTATACGAATAGATAAAAGCGATTGATGATGAATATTTAAATGACGAATATTTATATATTATATTTAATATTATAATATATATATATATATATATATATATATATATATATATATATGTATTGTAATATAGCGACTATTTAAATATAATATAATAATAATAATATTTTTTAGAAGAATTTTAATTTTTTTTTCTGTTAAATTATAATGATATTTATATAATATTTTCTTCTAAAGGGCTTCAAAATAAATGTAAATTCAATATAATATATATATATATATATTTATTTTAAAATTAAAAGTGTGCACTAAAATATATATACCGTATACACTGATAGGTGTAATATATATATATTATAATAGTGGTAAGCCTATATTATTTACTATCATTAAAACACAGTATGATGTGATATGTTATAAATAATGGGTCACTTTTTGGTTAATAAGTTGTAATATAGTGTTGTAAATTTCTATAATATAAAACCTATCTAACTAGTTTAGGTTGCAATTAGTTCTCCGTTTTATCTATTTTATAATAAAAACTATAGGTTTATATAATAAAATTAATAATTATAATATAATAATAATAATAATTATTATTATATTAATAATTATAATCATATAATTATCATATAAATTGATAATATATAGTGTAATGCTATATAAATGTAAATTACATATTTGATATTAACATGTAGTCTATATACATATTTAAATTTATTATGTCATGTTTGTTTGTTTAATTTCCATTATAAATGTATATGTATACACTAATAGTAATCATAATATAAGTTAATATATGAAGTATATTTCTTGAAGTATACATATATGATGTATGTGATTTAATATGTAAAAATATTCCTGATCAAATAATACACAGCTAAATTAGCCACATATATGTGTATTGAATAGAATAGCGTATATTATTCAGTTATTAATTAATCTCATCTTTACTAATTTTATATTAATTTCCTCCATAATTCATAATTCTCCCAAACAAGCTTAACATTAAAACTTGAGGTTATATTATCCATTATAACCCGGGTAATATATGCAGTGCATACGGTGCACGGTTTAAACTAGTTGGTAGATATGGTTCACACTGAACTTCACAGTAATATAGATTATTATATAATATCAATAAATATGAAAACAAATAAAGTTAATACCATTCTATTGGCTATGGTTTTAGACTCTATGGATTTGTGTTCAACTTAAATATTGTATAGGAAATTAAAACTCAAAACTCGAAATAAACAATACTAAGTTTCTCTACATAATATATATATATATATATATATATATATATATTTATATGGCATATTTTATATATAACTAGTTTTTTTATTAATTGTTATAATCTTATTATATATATATTATTTAATTATAATTAATAACAATATTACATCTACGAAACTTTAATAATATTATAAAAATATAAAAGTTATATAAATATATTTCGACTAAAAAAAACTATAAAATTAAGTAATCCGTGAAGTTATCGATACATCCACGTGACACCTAAATATACATGTATCGCACGTAATCGCATCACGTGATAGCACCCCCCCCCTCCATGGCGAGAGAGGCTTCGATCTAGATCTATAAATAGATACGACAACGCCGGATTATAATCTAAAGTTATATAACTATATTAATTAATCTATACAAACAAAGTTAAGGATTATAATGTAAATTCGCTATAGCGACGCGTCTCGTCAAACTCGACATCACGTGGTAAACCGTCGAAATATTAAAAACGAACGCTCGCGTTTTTTCGGATTCGTTTCTGCCCGATTTAGAAGTTTACCGACTACTTAATTAGCGCAATTATATTTCGGCGAATTTTTTAACCCGTTTTTTAACTCCATCGAATTCGCTACAACACGCACGGATTCCGATGATACCACACACGACGTCTGTATATAGATACACGATTAATACCCGCAGAAAACCCGCGTACATATTTATATGGAGTTCTGAGAGCGCGAGTATATATAGAATACTATTTGTAATCGACTTAAATCATAGATTATGTTTAACGATGCTCACTTAGCTGGAGTTGATGGAGCGGAAACGCACCGGTGTGCGTGACCTCGCGATGGTCGCGGGGAGCGATCTATTTATAGAATTATACGGAATCTAAATTTAGATTTAGTTGACGCATGTGTGGATTCAATTAGCAGCGTAATAATAGCAAAACTAATATCATTTATAATAGTATTACTATAGATAA
>OZ025239.1:22329353-22359353 GCA_964019155.1 Osedax fenrisi
TTATTATTGAATATATGATTTATTATAGAAATAATCATATTAGATTCTTTTAGTATTCGTATAATTAAGACGTTTATACATATAAATGTATAATATATAATTAATATGACAATATAGAATGATGTATTTAAATCTTTTAATAGTAATATTAATATATATATATATATATATTATTGACTATATAACAATCACAATGGTATGAGTGGCGTAATAGTATTATGCAATAACCTATTGTTTAATATGCTTGTACAATTGATTAGGAAATTACAGAAAAATAAACTGAAACAATTAGACTCGAATCTATTCGTGCACAACACGGAGTTAATCAATTTGTTAGTATGTTACCACTGTTACTAATCATGGAAATGTATAACTAACTAGTATAACTACATACTATTAGTTAATAGTAACCGTTGTACATCGTATACAATGTAAACTACATTCCATTTACATTCCGCTAAACAGGGACTTGAGCTCAAATAAAATATCATTTTTATCAAAGGATATTTTCAAAAATTTGAAGAAATTAAAAATACTGTTAGTACATAGCTATAGTGGTCAGCGTGTTCGTTCATAGTTATGCTACTGCGTATACGTATATGTTAATGTGTGTAGTAGTGTCACTTTAGCATTTCGAATTATGTACTGTGATATATTATAGAAATAATCATATCGGACAATTTTTCAACCGTAGAAGTTAGACGTCTACATATATAATTGTTTTATATATAATTAATATGTCATTTATAGAATGAAATTGTAATATGTATATATATATATATATAATAATATTAATATATATGTATATATTATTTCCTATATAACACTCACATTAGTATGAGTCACATGCTATTATTATGCAACACTCTCATTTTTAATGTACTTGTTTGATTAGGAAATTACAGAAAAATGAATTGAATAATTATCTAGACAAGGATATATTCAAGTACAATGTCGAGTTAAGCAAGCTGTTAGTATTAACTACTTTTAACAATTATTACTGATTGATACTAACTATTATTATTAATTATTATTAATTGATATTAACTACATGTAATAAATAAATTTAATGAATTATTATAAATTATAATAATTATTAATATTAAGTTTAATCGATTATTATTGCGTAACTTTATAATGTAAATTACGTATATTAATTGCTTATTAAAGTGAAAGCCTAGTTTCAGAATGCCAAAGAGTCACTTTGTCGAAGTTCCAAATAGTAACTAACAATAGTTGACTCTTTCTTATCATTATTCTCTTCGCGAGATGTTACTTTCAGAAAAAGGGGTCTGTTTTTTTGAGATTTATAAATTGCCTTGAGACAATCCTAGGACAAATTGTGTTCCCATAACAACTGAGCCTCGATAACGCGGTGAATATCTCACACAATTAGCTCAGTAACTATGGTAACGATGACAACACGCGATGACGTCATAGAACTGTTGTTTACTATTGCGTCACCGCTAAGTAACCGTAACTGTATCTGCTTGACGATTACGTCATATTATACCGACCTGTATACACACGAACGTAACAGTAACTCTTTATATCGATTACTCTAGTTATATAATTACGTAATAATCAACTATAGTTATGTTATCACTCACTAGGTGGCTACACAAAAACATGTTAGTAAGATTTGAAGAGGACAGCGTCATCCACCTTAAGAAGCTGAAACAATTGTTAGGAACCAACGCATCTCCATATCTATATCATTATAGCTCTACCTCAATATAGCTCTACCTCAGCATAGCTCTACCTCTACATCTCTATATCATTATAGATCTATCTCATTATAGCTCTATCTTTCCATCTATCTTCCTGTCTCTTTATATTTCCATCTATCTCTCTCTCTTTATCTCTCCATCTATCATCCTATCTCCCAATCTATATATATATATATATATATATATATATATATATATATTTATATATTTTCCTCTACATAATTCTATTTCTCCATATATCTCCCTCTCTCTCTATATATATATCTATATATAGATCCCTCTCCATCTATCTCTGATTCTCTATACCATATTCTCTATCTATATATCTCTATATTTTTCATTCTCTCTCTCCCACTCCCCCATATCTCTATCTCTATGGCCCTCACGATCTCTATATCCCTTACCCCTAGTGAACCTCTAGGATACATATAACCTACCTCTTGCGAACATCTTCTTTACCTATATCTTATATTTCTATTACCCCTATCCTAAATCTCCCTTAACCTTAACTCTCCCTTACCCTATACTAAATCTCTCTTACCCTTAGTCTACCTATCCCTTATCCCTATCTCTCCCTTACCCCTAACTCTCCCTTACCCCTAACTCTCCCTTACCCCTAACTCTCCCTTACCCCTAGCTTACCTCGCCCTTACCCCTATCTCTCCCTTACCACTACCCCTCCATTACCCCTAACTCTCCCTTACCCCTAGCTCTCTCTTATCCCTAGCTCTCCCTTACCACTACCCCCCCCCCTTACCCCTAACTCTCCCTTACCCCTAGCTCTCTCTTATCCCTAGCTCTCCCTTACCCCTAGCTCTCCCTTACCCCGAACTATCCCTTACCCATAGCCTACCTCTCCTTTACTCCTAAATGTACCTTACCCCTAACTCTCCCCTACCCCTAGCTTACCTCTCCCTTACCCCTAGATCTCCCTTACTCATAGCTCTCCCTTACCCCTAACTATTCCTTACCCCTAGCCTACCTCTCCTTTACTCCTAACTGTACCTTACCCCTAACTCTCCCTTACCCCTACCTCTCCCTTACCCCTAACTCTCCCTTACCCATAGTACTCCCTTACTCCTAGCTCACCCCTATCGATAACCTCCGAGTTACCTAACGCGTATTACTATTACGTCAGACGGCTGTACAGGAACCCGATGAAATGCGACTGTATTACGTCATTGAAGAGTGCCTGTTGGGTCATCAAGTCCATGAAGGCTACTTATTGCGGTTACTTAACTTCATAACTATTACGTAACCGTTACGTTACGGTGACGTCATAGTTAGGCTACTGTGACGTCATAGTTAGGCGACTGTGACGTCATAGTAGCGTACCGATTTCGTCATAGTACGTTATATTTACGTCGTAATAAATACGGCGTCTTATTGAGATTTTTAGATTTGCGTCCGATTAAACTTTGACCCCGCCATTTTAATATATGTTAAACTTATATGTATCGTATTACTACATTATAACTACGTTATAACTATAGTTAATATAGTTAACTATAACTATAAAGTATACTTTATAACTATATTATAATAGTATTTAATCGTATGAAGTATTCAACAATTAATATGGTGTATTCATGGTGTTAATCTGGTAATTTCAGAAATGGAACTTATATATTAAACGATTTATTTAATTATGTATAGTGATATTTATATATTTTCATATTATATTAAAAAGTCTACTATAACCTACTATAACCTAGTATAGTATAATATAAACTACTTAATAATGCTGTCTTGTATATCTTAGTAGAATATATTAGTTAATTTCAGAATTCGTAATATATTAATAATATTTAAAACAAATTACATGTAGAAACCTAAATCTAACTAAGTGATATTAAAATAAAGGTACAGTGCACGACATACACTCAACTTGTATATTGAATATTCAAATCTGATGTAGTAGTAAATGCTGTTAGTATAGGCAGTACATATCAATTAAAGTGATCGAGCGATAATAGAGCTGATTTACACCGCGGCGCCTAGTCGATTACGTAATCGACGAGGAGACTGGGATTTGTTAGCGTAATGGGCGTGGTTTAATTAGGTTACACGATTACTAGTCAACGCCCTTAATTAAGCGTTCGTGCCTAGCAGACACATGCTATAGGCGAGACAGTCTACCACCTCGGTACACTGTTCGTGAGTACCTAATATATATATATATATATATATATATATATATATATATATATTTATGTATATATATATGTATGTAGCATACTAATTAATTATATTTTAAACACTTCCTATTATAACAGGTATACGTATACTTATACTACTTATACTACTTATACTTATATTATAATACGTATAAAAAAACGTGCTAACGTTACTACCCCCTACGCTAGGGTAACGCCCCCCTACGCTAGGGTAACGCCCACTACGCTAGGGTAACGCCCCCCTACGCTAGGGTAACACCCACTACGATAACAGTGTACACTGTTCTATCGCACTGTGATAGTATATACTATAGCCATATACTATAGCCGTATACTATAGACACATACGCTAAACCTGTAACCGCGTCTAGGGATACGCGCTGCTATGACAACGACATCTACACAGAGGTCGTACAGTACGCCTGATCTATAGAGGACTTACTTAATACGAGATATGGGGGCAGCTTAGTTATACTGTCTAGTATACCTGAGTTATAGTATAGGGGCGCTGGAACGACGGTGTGTATGTAGGGGGGGACTACCAATCAAATAAATTGTTTGGTAAAAGTGGGGGAATACCAATACATAGGAGGTCCCCTAAATTTTAAATTGGGGGGGGGGTGGGGTACATACCCCCCCTTTAAGGGTGATCATAGAACAAAAAGTTTTTTTGGACACATTGCATCTTATAGCTATTGAAATTCTAAGAATATATGTATACTTCAATTTTTTTTTTATTCATTTTTTACGACACGACATACTGTCAATCTTTTTTTTAGTAATTTTTACGATTTGTTACATGTACTGTTAAAGTGTCCTGTTAAAATGCCAAGAAATTTCCAGGACTTTTTTTTTTTAATTCTATTTTTTGTATTTTCTATTCCATTATTATAAAATAAATAGTGTGTTAAAATTTGATAACAAATTATTCATAACAAAGGTTTCAAATACTTATTTTTTAACTACATGTTAAACTTCACGAGGCTGTCGTGTGAGTTTAGATTAATAAAAATAAAAAAAAATTCGTATGCTTCATTTTAATGGTATATTTATTAAGAAAAACATAGTCCAATGTTAATCTGTTAATTTTAAATTTTCTATGATCGCCCTTACCCCCCCTTCCCTCCTGTTGCAGCGCCCCTAACTATGTATAATATATATGTATATATATATATATATATATATATATATATATGCGCGATATATATATGCGCGATATAACCTCTTACAACGACCATCGCTTACACAGAGAAACCCTTATTGATAAATCACCCGAAATCTCACACTTTCTCGTCCAGCTTCGAGGCCTACACTATGTTCTGCATTCCTGCGTACGCCTCCAGCCTCGTCACGTGGTATCGTAACGGGTATGTCCTTCGTCGTGTCCTTTATCGGTGTATTCCGTCGTGTCCTACGTCGTGTCCTCCGTCGTGTCCTCCGTCGTGTCCTTATCTTATATGCTATCTATCCTCACTAGTTATCTTATATATAAGATATAATTATATTATATTATATTATATTATATATATATATATATATATATATATTATTCTATTATTTATTTCAGTATACTGCCCTTGTAGTGGTATTATCATATCCGTATCGTGTCCTTATTGTGTCATTATCATATTATTGGTGTGTCCTTACCGTGTCGTTATCATGTCCTCGTTATTAACGTGTCCTTGTCGTGTCCTTGTCGTGTCCTCTTCGTGTCCTTAACGTGTCCTTGATGTGTCCCTACGGTGTCCTTGTCTTGTCCTTATCGTGTCGTCTACTGTTTATATCTCGCTATAGCGTATACTATGACTCATAGCCTATGATTCATAGCCCATGATTCACCTTCAACACGGTACAACACAGCGTATAAGCGATATAGGCAGACACACACACACCTACATATATGTTTAGATGCACTGACAGAGGCCTATATCGCTATATATATATATATATATGCTACTACTGTATAGACTATATACAGTGTATATACACTGTATATAGAGTGTACATACAGTGTATATACCGTGTACATACATTGTATATACACTGTATATCCACTGTATGTGAAATGTATATACACTGTATATACAGTGAATATAAAGTACGCGTACAGTGTACATATAGTGAATATACAGTGGATATACAGTGTATAAACACTGTATATAAAGTGTACATTACTCAACGTATGTATCACCTCTATAGAGGCGCGCGCGATATATACGTACAATACATCGAGACGTGACCTCCCCGATTAGAGTGAAGATCGTGATGACCTCTGAAGAGATGAAAGAGATGGAAGATGAATGGAGCACGGGAGGCAGGAATGTCGTATACACCGTGAACGGACTGTTGCGGCCCGAACAGTACCACTGCGAGGTGCAGAACGAAATAGGTCGCGTAGTATCCGCGCCGGCCTACCTCATACCGAAACTAGGTTAGTAGGTCAGCGGGTCGTCGTACGCACCGCTGCCTCTTATACGCATTAGTACGTATATATATATATATATATATATATATATATATATATATATATATATGTATATATATACATATATATATATAATAATAATAATAATAATAATAATATTTATTAGAAGAATTTTAATAATTTTTTTTTCTGTTGAATTATACTAATATTTATATAATATTTTCTTCTAAAGGGCTTCAAAATAAGGTGACTATTTTCTGTTGTTGTTGTCCAATACACACAGTTATATAGTGATGGGCTGATGTTATGTATACTGGTATATTGTAGATATTCTATTCATTGTAAACATTATATATATATATATATATATATATATTGTAGACACTGTAGACATTGTGGACATTGTGGACATATATCTATAGGTAGCAATGTTATAGTGAATGAACAAACCAGCCAAACTAAGTTATTTGTATAGTATAGTAATAGAACTTATATAATGCAAGTCGAGTAATATATGAATATATATATATATATATAACTTCAATAACTCTTGAATTGTACAATGTACAGTAGGAGAGACTGTTTTGGTAACATTTTTAGTTCCCTTCACAGAAAGTGCCAGCTAACTCGGATTAACTCCTCTTAATAATTCTAGATATAATAAAAAAAAAATTGAAAACCGACATCAATTGTGAAAGCTAAACAATATTTAAAAAAGATAGGAATAATAAATTACAGATATAAGAAAGAAAAAAATGCGTAAAAGTAAAAATTGCCTTTTATCATATGTATTATATAATTTTATCCTTAAAAAATATTTAAAAATAATTAAATCGAACTAACGGAAATTTTAATTTATTTTTGAAATCGAAAAAAAAATTATCAATGGAATAATACAAATATTTTGTTTATATCATATATCTCTATCATCATTATATGAATATAACATTATAAGTATTACTATAAAAATAGCATGTACTTATTCAAAAGATTACTTTTATTGAGCATTTTAACATATTAACACCCGCGCGCGCGCCTCTCGTGCAGATAACACCCTACCGGAAGCGACGACGAGTGTCTACAACTCTAGCGACCGACACCGGACACGCCACTCGACTAACGGTCACCGGAAACGGAACACCGACGTCGACAGTGACGACGATAACTTCGAACTGACCGACGAACAGAGACTGCACATAGCGACCGCCGTTCTTAAGGCGACCGGAGAGGTTAGAGAGAACGAAGAACGCCACGGTCGTGACTAGTGATGATGTAAATGATGCTCAAATCTAAAGCATGATGCGGTCTCAGTCTAGTTACCTAAAGTCTCAACTCGGATCGGGCTCTTTTTATTAGAGTCTCGGCTCGGCTCGGGCTCGCATGGCTAGAGTCTCGGCTCGGCTCGGGCTCGTTTTTTTTCCGAAAATGAAAGTCTCGGCTCGGTATCAATAACCAAAAGTCTCGGCTCGGCATCAAAATCTCAGCATCATTTACATCCCTAGTCGTGACCGTCGCTACGGAGTTACAGTGCCGCGTGTATTCACGTACACACGTATATCATGAAACACACGTAGTGAATATGTACACATGTATGTACATATCATATATATATATATATATATATATATAATTTACAATATACCTTTTGCTGACAGGTAGATATCTCGATAAGTTCAGTGAACTTCTATATCTACCTAGGTTCATTCTCGTGTATTACGACGAACCAATCTGATTATTATTATTATTATATATATATATATATATATATATATATATATATATATATATATATACACAGTAAGTAAAGTAATCGGTGAGTAATGTTGCGTCATAGATTGTGTTTAACCGATCACAATATCGTTACACTTGCCGCGCCACTGTTCGCTCCACTATTCGCGAATATTACTCGCGCCGCTTATAGAGCGAACGAGTTGGATGTTCGCGAATATCGCGAAATCGGTTTTTCGAGCGAATATTCGCGCGACGGCGGTGCGGCGTGTAACCGGATGTTGTGTAGAGGACATAGGCGGCGGCGGCGTCATGTCCTCGTGCTGCGATAGCGTCGGTAGTCCGGTAGAGCGAATGATTACCGCATGATGATTGGTCTCTGTTTTGTATAGCTGCGGCCACTTATGTGAATATTCGCGCGAAATTGCGAATAATAATTGCGATTTTATAGACTGAACATGTTAACAATGTTTTAAGGATACATCTCCTAATAGTATTCCTGTTGTTTATTAATGCATACGAATACATCTCATATACACGTTACTTCCCAATGTAACCTATTTACCCTCTACGTGAGGTGTATTATCAAAGTCTTAGGAGGCACAACTTAGAAAAATCTTTGGTATTATTACATACGCATTCAGTTTACTACATGAGTGTGCGCGTGTGTGTGCGTATGTGTGATTGCATGTGTGTGTGCGCGCGTGCGTGTGTGTGTATATTGTACGTAAATTAATCTTAAATATGTAATAACTTGATATTTATAGATAATTTGTATATTTTATGTATTAATATGATACATAATATATATATATATATATATATGTTATATAATATGTAGTATAACTTAGTATGATATAGTATAATATGTAATTAATAATTATATTATTAATGTTTATAAACAGGTAAAAACAGGAGATATACCTATATATTAATACGTATTCTTAACGTATACTATTTTATCATGAATAATAGAATTTCTTATAGTAGATAGTAATTATGATAACTAGAAGAATGTACTGTAGTATGTATCGTAATGTAACATAAGTATGTATATACCTATTATATACCTATTAATAGGTAAACAAAGCGATACGAAAGACAAAGGCTGCCAAAGAATATGTAAGAGTTAAAAGGTAGGTGAAGTTCATAATTCATATAATATTTATATATATATATATATATATATATATATATATATATATATATATATATATATGTGTGCATATTATATAAATATATGTTTGTATATCATATTATTAATTGATATATATGAATATGATATACTTAGTATTCCGGTAGACCAAACATAAATATCTAGAATTCCTATAAGTTGTTTATAATAAAAAGTATAGTTAATTAGAAAATGTGTTATGATTGAATATATCATATATCACTTATGTAAGATTATATAATTCTTGAATATATACAGGATTTACCTCTAGAAAGTAAATACTAGAATCGTATTCACATATATATATATATATATATATATATAATGAAATACACGTTGTGCATATGTACAGATGTAAATATGTAAATATTATATATATACCCCAGTAAGTAAAGTAATCAATGATCAATGCTGCATCATAATTTGTGTTTAACTGATCACAATATGAGTACAATCATATTACAATCATTGATAAGCAACTATGCTTTGATTACGAACTAGACTACTAAATAATTGATATTAATACGATTGTAATCAATGATATATCATTAACATTAACTATAGTTAACTGATCACTAACATTGATGCACGATCAGTTGTTAATCATTGCTCGTAAAATTAACAGAACAAACGTATATCAATGATATTAATATGATTATAATCAATGATAGTTAACTGATCACAAATTTAAATCAATGTTCGTAATCGAATGAATATAAATGATTGAAATCTAATTGTAATCTGTGATCGTAACCAATACATAGACCCATGATAGATATCTGATTACTTGCTGGATTGTAATCTGATTATAAACTTTGATTACTTTACTTATTGGATATATATATATATATATATATATATATATAGTTAAATACATTAATATTTACATATTTGATTATAATCTATAATTATTTACATTATAATTTATCTAGTATTTTATATTGAACAGAAGTGGTATTACTGTATTAATATATCTGACGAATACACTTACGAAAGTTGTTTATTTATACTAGAAAGTATGTACACAATCGATAATCGGCAACCACTACTACCCCCTAGCGGTACGGATATTCTACGTCTGACGAAGTTCGCCAGGGTTAAGACGGATACGATAACAGAAGCTTCTGAAATCTTTGGAAGAGCTATTGAGCTTATTCAGCGCATGGTGTCATCGGGGGTGTTCTTCAAATTCAAAGATAATCAAGGTAACAATTGTTATAGTTGTATTGTTCATTTATTCTGATGTTCATATTATTCACAATATTTACGACATATATAATGTTAACGTAATATATATATATATATATATATATATATATATATATATATATATATATATATATATATTTGTAATAATAAATTAAATAATATATATAAACTTATAAATAGTAATATCTTCATTAAATGAGTGGACATATCGATAGATACAGCACTGTAATACGTATCACCCTAGCCCTTAACACAGTGATCCCTATCACTGTAACCCCTATATATGCAATATAATGTTGAGAACATTTAGGAGGAATAAGCGCGTACCGATGTAATAAACAAGAAAAGCAAAACATCCTTCCAATCGTTATTATTATTGTTATTAACTATGTCTCCCGGCCGGTCAGGTACGAAGAGGAACTTCTCTTTCTCTCTCGGTCTGTAGTACAAGTACCATACGACACGCTGCGCCCCTGTATACCTCAATACAGACTAATACTACTACCCCACTCATATTCCCCCCTAACCCCTCACCCTACCGATGATGTTTCCTCGCTCCTTAGTTAAAGTAGTACACTACCTCTGCGGTGGCGCTCCTAACACCTAATAAACCTCACTACCCCTTACCCCCTATAACCCCGCTGCCCCATCACCCGCGCAGGCACCAAAGAGACGAAGCTGCCTCGCTCTATAGTGCAGGTGGTTCACGACCTGGCCGGATGTGCCCCTCAGAACAGACGTCGGTTGTCATGCGCGGCGTCTATCTGCGTACACCGGAAGTACCGTACGGTGGACGGCACGTGTAACAATCTACAGGACGGGACACAGAGTGGCGCGCGCATGGCTATGGCGAGACTACTTCCGCCCATGTACGATAACGGACTGAACTCTCCGAAAGGTTAGAGGTCGACGTGGGAGATATGGATGGAGGAGAGGGTGGGAGGGAGGGGTGGAAGGGAGGGTGGGTATACTACATCCGCCCGTGTACGATAACGGACTGAACTCTCCGAAAGGTTAGAGGTCGACGTGGGAGATATGGATGGAGGGGAGGGGTGGGAGGGAGGGGTGGAAGGGTGGGTGGGTATGCTACATCCGGTATATGATGACGACGATGATGATTTATTATACACGAATATAATAGCGAGCGCTATTCTCGAATGTGTTTTAAGTAGCATGTTACTTATGTGTATAACAATAATAATAATAATAATAATAAATAAAGCGTGAGTAATGGTATACAAATAAAAAGGAGAAGCGTATATGTATACAGCATATTCTCTCGGTAAAAGAATAAAATAAAAACGAAAATTAAACGTATTATAAATACTAATAGATAAGTTAAATAAACATATTATGTAAGGTACTATTTCAGGGTATCGCTTCTTCGATATATGGTCGACTTCCGTATATCATATATATGATGGGATCAACTCGCTAGGGGATAGTCTACAGAGCTGTCAACTACAGAGCTAATGGATTTTTGTGTAATACACATTTAAGATTTTAATTAACTCTGATATAAATGTTTAAATAACTAAACTAATTTAAAATAATATATATATATATATATATACGTATTTAACTTATTATTATCATTAATAATATGATTGCAATTATTATTAACACCAATAATCATAACAATCACGTGTTATCACTGATCACGTGACAGCACTAACCACGTGACAATACCCTTTGACAGGTTGGGATGTAAACAAACTATTCAACGGATATAAACTTCCGGGTGCCCGCGTGGTCAGTCGTCAGCTGATTTCGTCGCCCGTCGTCAGTGGAGATACCCTTTACTCTGGAATGTTGATGCAGTGGGGTCAGTTCCTCGACCACGACATAACCTTGACCCCATTAGCGGCTTCCGGTGCTCAGTTAGTTAACAATAGATGCTGTACACCGTTAATAATGAGGGTGTACCCTGTACCTGTATACAACGAGTGTCTTTGTTATGATGTAAATACTGTCCACGTAACAGCACCTTAACCAGGGTATAATTTAAATAAATAAGATCAGTACCCAACTAATGATCAAAATGTACCCTATTGAATATTGTCATATAAAACCCCGACTACTAGATAGAATAATAATATATATTGTATTAGGTAAAACAAACAAAAATAAATAAACAAAAATATGGAAGAAAAAATAGATATAAATTGATACCCAAATCGACATGGTACAACAATTAACATTGGGTTTACATTTAATAATAAAACGCCTTGGTTTATGCATGCCGAACAAATGTAGCTATATCTATAGATAATACATAATCTATCATTGATTATAATCATTATTTGTGAACAGTTTTAAACCTTTATTGGGATGGACAATAGTATACCATACTTTTCAATTGGCTTGTCTAAAAGACACGTCATAATATACATCATGTGTTAAATATCGACTTGTAGATTTCATTTCGGATTGATATAATCATCCGGGCTGTGGTTAAACTGTATAATACATGGGGTATATATATATATATATATATATACATTTAAGGATGCGTAACTTATAAATTGTACAATTGTAAATTATTGTGTCACATCTAGAGCAGTCGCTATATTGTATACGTGATCTGATGACGTGTCCCCTGAGACGATGACGTCATACCACACGTTACGTCATAACGCGACGTTAATGAGCCACGTGACAGCATTATTACGTAATCGACACCACTCGTACGATACACTTGTACATATATATATATATATATATATATATATATATGTACAGAAAACTCCCGCTAACTCAGACTCGAAATGACCGACAAATGTGTCTAAAATATCGGGTTTCTGAGATATCGCATCATATTTACATTGGTAAAAAATACACTCATAGAGATTTTCATCGAGATTTCCGAGTTTTCAGGAGAACTGTTAACTGTATATATATATAAAGTGCGCGAGTCACACAAGCAGTAAGACGCGGGTTCAAGCCTCGCCCGTACCTTTACAATAGGTCTTAAAATATTATTTAGAAGTGATCTTATATAATTGTTTATAAATAAATGATCGGCTCTCGTTAAAACCATGGATGCATTAACACGAGAGCGGCTTTGAAGGGACATTAGAGCCATATATGGTTATAAGTGAAAAACTTCATCTAAGTTCCTGGATGGGATAAAAGTACTCCACAAAAATAAAACAATTTAAAAAATTGTAATATATATATATATATATATTCGTCATACCTCAGATTCTTCGACGGACGTTTCTGCAATGAGTCATGCGTGAACGAGTCTCCCTGTTTCCCCATCCCGGCGGACACTAGCGACACCTCGCGGCGTACTTCCGGTATGAGTTGTTTCGGCATGACGAGGTCTGCTGGGGTATGCGGAAGTGGTCTCACTTCTATGTTTTTTGAACAAACATCCTATAGAGAACAGGTTTTGTAACACGAATTATATATATAGATATAAGTTATCGGGCGACAGCATAGAAAATATATTAATCTTTATCTGAAGCCCTTTAGAGGAAATAACAATATAATTAATTTAAATACTTCATACGAACAAAATGTACAACTTTCTTCTAATAAATATTTATTATTATTATTATTATTATTATTATTATATATATATACATTAAGTTATATAATATGTGTGTTAGTGATGAATTGATATCGGACCAGGTAACTTTATATTTACGCTAACATTCACGTTACCTGAAGGTTATAATGTCTTCATGTTAAGAGGTAGTAGATTATGTCATAGAACTAATTAAATAGGTAATTTACGTAATAAAATATATAACAATAGTAAAATTCGATATACACCCACATCTATATATAGATTAATGACATCACCGCCTATATTGATGCGTCCATGGTTTACGGAAGTCACAAGGACATAGCCTTCAGACTCAGAGACAACGTTAACAGAAGAGGACTACTATTGGTTTGTGTGTATACATAAATAGTGATTATTTAAGTTGTATACTAAAGATGTATAATATAACAACCCGATGATTCAATATGATACAATGTATTGTGATTCGATAACACATATGTTATTACTAGGGGTTTATGTGTATTTCATATTTTACGTACATTATACAGTAACTAATAATGTATATTTATAAATAGAGTATGTATTGTGTTATGTGAACAATTATGATATTATTAAATGTACTATGTTAATACGGATTAATAGTATAATATAAATATATGTTATATAATATAAACACATAAGTTAAGTGTTATTATGTGTATTCATTACAATACAAAACGTATAATCATGGTATCGGTGTGTTGATGTATTACGTAAGAGTACATAATGTTATGTAATAGTAGGTAATGTTATGTAATGTTATATATGACACGCTAGTGGTTTCCTACGTTGATGAAGATAATGTTTGCAGTAATTAATTAGTATTGCAGCTATCATTCTAGAATAAATATAATGAGTATAATACCTATTGTAATGATTAATATTATATATATATATATATATATATTTATATATATGTGTGTGTGTGTGTGTGTGTGTGCGTGTATACACGGGTGACAACTACAGGCAGTAGGCTATGTGTTATTGTGAAGCCCTTTATGATGAAAAATCATATTAATATTATTATAACTAGAAAACGCAACTGAAAAAAATCAACATTCTTCTAATAAATAGCATTATAAAATATATATATATATAGATGATGATGCTACATGGAATCATACTTTTGAATAACATCGTAAATCAGAAATGGTGTTCACAAGAACATATATAACGACTTAATTAGTAAGTTAATTAGTAATTGAATTTAACATTTATTACTATGAACTAAATAAACTTCACTGATGGCAGGGCCAGATACATCGATATTTATAGATCGTGTCACGTGACATCGATATCACGTGTATGATATCGCCTGACTAACATTGGTAACACGTGATTCCCGTAAATTCGTCATGTATTGTTACGGTATATACATACATTGCAGTATTCATGTAATGTGCATGTTCCATGTCATTTAATATCTGTAATTTTTATAACAAATATGTGTATAGATTTTAAATACCCCTCTCTGGAGGTTACTGGCATATTTACAAATGTCATCATTAACTATCCCAGTATTCAATACTCGTGTTTAACTCGTATTTAGCTCGAGTTTAAACTCGTGTTTAGCCTGCTAATTTTGTAACACTATTAACACCAGATAGATCCAAGTTTAACTAGAGATTAATCACAGATAAATCCAAGTTAAATCCAAGTTCACTAGAGTTAAATCCCAGTTAAATCCAAGTTTAACTCTAGCTAAATCCCAGTTTAACTCGAGATTAATCCAAGTTAACTCGAGTAGTGTATATATATATACATATACATATATATATACATATATATATAAGTATGATCTCTAAATACTTATATGATCTTAATTATTTTATAAGTATTTATAAATATATGGTATTTTATATATTTATTATAATTATACATTGTTATATATAGGTTAAATAAATTGTTTTTTAAAAAAAATATGTTTGTAATATGATATATTTATCAACAAATATTCAATATTTTTTATTTATTTTTATTAATTTAGATTCAATAGATTTACCTAAATTTAATAAAATAATAAATAATTAAATAATTCGTAATATTTATAGATACATATTTTGGTCTAACAAATAACTTGGATTAAACTGTGATATAATGTTCCAAGTTGCAACTAGTTAAATATGGATCAGCTAAATCCAAGTTGATCTCAGTTTAAAAAAAGTAACTTGGATTAAACTATGATATAATGATCCAAGTTGCAACTAGTTAAATATTGATCATATAGATCTAAGTTGATATCAGTTTTTAAAAATAACTTGGATTAAACTGGGATATAATGATCCAAGTTTCAACTAGTTAAATATGGATCAGATAAATCCAAATTTAAACCACCTAGATCCAAGTTTGGATCTGATTTCCCCAGTTTCCCAGTTAGATCCAAGTTAAACACGAGTATTGAATACTGGGATAGCCCAGTTCTTACAATATACAAGTTATATAAGTAATATATTATTTAAATTAACAAATAATTAGATAAGTTAATAATTAATGATTAATATATATATATATATATATATATACTGAACTTTTAACTATGATATTATGTATACATGTAAACATTTACTTAGTTAAATTTAGAGATATTACAATATTATACTCTCGTAATTAAATAAAAGCTATACACTTAGTGATTTATACCGGTCTAATTATCATAGCTACATCGAACAATGATCGGCTAATATCATTATAACGACATCGTTGACCTCTACTCGCAGGTGAACAGACGACCTCTACGGATAGATGACGGTCACGGAGGAATTAGAACACGTGACCTACTTCCGCCTAGTCTGGGAGGCGATCAGGTGGACTGTCAGGCTAACGAAGCCCTGCTACACGTTCCGTGCTATCTGGTAGTTGAACAGTCCCTTATCTATCATAGCTATCGTGTCTACGTGTATCTATACTTCTTTATGTGTATCTAATAGATACATATCAAGAAATATAGATATAAGTAGATACGAGATACTACCTATATATCTCTTAAATTATATACACTATATACACTATATATACTCTTATACACTCTTATACTTACACTAAACTGCTAAAAATTAGGGTCATGCGAATTCAATTTATAGGGTATAGATCGTTAAAATATCACAACAATTTACTACGTACCCTAAATAGGGTACACGACTTTTAAACTCACTAGGGTACAATAAATATATGTGTAGGGTATATATGTTATATATTAGGGTACATGACTGTTAAATACACTAGGGTACACTCTATAGATTTATTAGGGTACAACTATGTTAAATATAAGGGTACGTGATTATTATATTGACATATCAAGCAATTCAATTATGGTACATATCATATAATTGCATTAGGGTACAACCAGCTACAATTCTTTAAGGTACATTATGTTAATTATTACGGTACTGGTCGTATTTATTCAAATTGTACCCAATACAGATTACCAGTACAAATTAGGGTACGGCTATGGGGACACTACTAACACCCTAAAAAGGGCACTCACTGTACCCTAATTGATAACAATGTATGTACTCTATATATAACCCTCTCACTATATACAGTGATATATTCATCTATCTCACTCTATTGTTATCTATCTATATTCCTATATTCTCTGATTCTCTCTTTTCTCTCAATACTCCGCTAATATTTGATTTCCTCGAAAATATAAATATTTGTATTACAATTTCGTAATATGCAATTTATCTATATAATACGTTATCAATTAAATATATTATCAATTTAAAAGATAATAATTTGTATTGCAATTTCCTAGCGCACTATAGTGCGCTATGTATACGTGACGCACGCATACACCACGATGCACGTATACACGCCGACGCACGCATACAGGCCGGTGACGTCAGAGCTAACGAACAACTAGGCCTACTATCGCTACACACGCTGTGGATGCGCGAACACAACAGGATAGCCAAACGACTGGCGGTGATCAACCCGCATTGGTTGGACGAACAACTTTATCAGGAATCGAGGAAAATTGTCGGAGCCATGGTTTCTATTCATCATCATCATCACCATCACTAGATAATAGTTAATAGTATGTAGTTAATATAGATACATCCTTGCATACCTGGTTATATTATTTAAACTGTATATTAGGGTTAACAATAATTAAATATTATATTGTATCTACTTTTAATTTTAGTAATTCAAATTAAATAAATGTATATATATAAACTGACTATGTGGCTCATTGGCTATGGCGTCAGACACACAAGCAGTAGGACACGGGTTCGAGCCTCGTCCGGACCATTAATTAATTTGATAAAATGGGTCTTGAAATATTATTTAGAAGTGATCTTATATAATTATGAATACATAAATGATCGGCTCTCGTTAAAACCACGGATGCCTTAACATGAGAGCGGCTTCGAAAGCATATTAGAGCCATATATATATATGGTTATAAGTGAAAACTTCATCTAAGTTCCTGTATAGGATGAAAGGACTCCTCCAAATAAAAATAACAAATAACAATAACAATATTATAATATCATTACATTTAAATATATTTAATTTAGAATACAAATTAATCATAATTGTTAGTATTAAGAATATTGGAAAAATAGGACCTATAAATATTTATAAATATTTATTTCGTAGTAAGGGCAGATATCTAATATTACTAGGTCGAGTATTACTTCTTAAGTTGCTATTCATGTAGCATCGAAAGTTTGACAAAAGGACAGAAGGGAAGGTAGAAATATAGACATGATAGCTTTGTATCTACGCGATATGTCAACTTACTCTCTACTTGTCCACTTATCCACTTGTCCACTTGACCACTTGCCCGCTACGTAACCCCAGCATAACCCGCTCAAACATTCCACCCTCAGATACAACACATAACCTACGCCGATTGGCTGCCGAAGATCCTGGGACCGGAAGCCATGCTTAAGTTAGGCCGTTACTCGGGTTACCGGAAGGATGTTAAGGCCTCTATAGTCAACGAATTCGCCACGGCCGCTTTCCGGTTCGGACACACCATGATCTCGGAGACGCTGCATCGACTAGACGCTGACTTCCGGAATAACGGTCAGTTCCGGTCCATTACTCTCAGCAGGCGGGCGGGGGGGGTTACAGTGGAATAACCCCTGCGCGTGGTATAGGGGTGAACTCTAATATGAACTCATTGACCTCGCAATACTATAGTTATACATATAGGTGTACCTAATAATGAAGGACACTGTTACATGGTAACTTGTTATATAATATGTTATATACTTTGAGTGTCATTTAAACTTGATAATTACCGTGACCTCTATGGCATGTTGACCTTGAGGTAGTGGGAACAAGATGTAACACTAATATATAATCTCCTGGTGTATAGTGGTAGTATCAATAGCAAGCCATGTAGGATAATAAAAACGCTTTCGTTGTTCTCTCATTGGGTAACACATATTTTATAATAATTGCCGACATAATCGAACCGGCTCAGTTACAACAATGACTCATAATACGTTACCGTGTATATCGTCTAAATGTTTATAGTATTGATTACCTCGTATAGGTGATATCAAACTTGCAAAATTCAAGTGAATATTCTATCGAAACATCCGCAGTTGTGAATATTCGCAAATAACTAATATGTTTGTTCTATGAAAATCCGCGATTATTAAAATTCGAAATTATGGCGTCATCGCGTTTAGGTTCGCTGCCCATACACAAAGCGATGTTCACGCCCTACCGGATACCGGAGGAAGGGGGCATAGATCCCGTGCTGAGAGGCCTGTTCGGGAGGCCGGGTAAACAACCTAACCCTAAACAGATGATGAACAAACACCTTACCGAGAAGTTAGTGCGACGTATGGCTCAGCTAACAACCGCATCGTTATATTTATAGAGTTATATATTAACTATGTATTTATAATCAGATATAACGTTATTCATATACTTGTATTACTCTTTCTTATTTAGTTAGAATTTAAAAATTTAACTAGAAAATATAAATATATTTCTTAAAATCCGGAATAAGAGAATAACGTAAGCATAAGAAGTGTGTCCTTAAGGACTTATCTCTGTGTATATAAAGAGTACCATAAAGATTATATTGAAATAAAATATCTCTCTATAGAGATTACTTGAGAGCAAAGTATGAACATTTTCCAAATAGCAATATTATTATTTTTAGATATTAATACATTGATTATTTACTAAATGTTATATTAGTAGTATTGCGTTATACGTTAAGTCATTAAACAGATGATATTTATACTTATTAGGTGGACAAATGTAGGGTCACGAGAATATCGATAATGGATTGTTAATTTTCTAATTTTATAATATATCAATATTTATAAATGCTCTCTATTGGAAATATTATTTCTAAAAGTATTATACACATATATTTCTTTAAATTTTCTTAAATTTATAATTTGTAGAAATCTTAACATAAATAGCATTGGATATAAATAAGAAAGTTAATAAATTCAAGACATATTATTTATATAATATTAATTTATATTTAATTCAGTATATATATACATTTCTTATGTATGAGAAAATATTATTCTAAAAGAATAATAGAAACTAAATTTATGAAATGATATTAGCAATAAATAAATTACTATCCTATAGGATATATATACATACATATACATACATATACACATACATATACATATATATATATATATATATATATATATATACATACATATATTAAGTTATCAGTCACGTGATATGTAATTCTAAGTTTATTCTTTAATAATTAGAATAACACTTATTAATTTATATATGTTTGATCAAAATAAATATTATAAACATATATAATTAATTGGTATACAAACTTTTTATAATATAATAATATCAGTAATAATCTAAGATATTAATGATGAGTAATTGATCTCTACACACGACCGACAAGTTAACATGACTCATTAACTTATAAGTTAACATCACATATCTTCCGGTCAGTTTATTCGAGGAGGCGCACGACGTATCGCTAGATCTGGGCGCGTTAAACGTACAAAGGGGGCGTGACCACGGACTGCCGGGATACGCCCACTATCTGAAGTATTGCGGTCTACTGGGCATCACGAACGGCGAAGATTTCGAAGTTCTCCGGCCGCTGATACCCGACTACGGCGTCAGACAGAAACTGAAGTCTTTGTATGGAAATATCGGTTAGAGGCGTGCACGTTGGGGAAAGTAACCTAATACGGACACTTTAACAATAAATGGTCTTAACTTTGTATGACTCATTATTTTTATTCATAAATTACAATATATAAATATTATATGATTATAGATATTATTGTGATTTTAAAACTTTATACATTCTTTTAATTCCATAGATAACGGGGGTGTCCGTATTCGGTACCCATGTCCGAATGCGGACACCCTGTGTTATAATATGGACACCCTATATACCTCTAGATAGACTATATATTATTGATGAATCAATCATACAAATTACAATTACGTTATTTAAAATTAATTTTATAAAAAATATATTGTAATTTAATTAGTTAATAATTTATTTATTTTTATTATATTTTAATTAATAATACAATTTAAGTATCTAAATAATAATTTTTTAGGAATTAGCTTTATTGGTGGTATTAATATTATAACATACGCGATTTTTATGAAAATCAAAATTGTTCATATGCTGCGCGCTGATTGGTTATAGGGTGTCCGTATTAAGACATTTAGAGTGTCCGTATTAGGAACTTATATGACCTCTAGATATATGCATATAACTTAATGAATATTTGATAAAAAATATAGAAATTAAAAATACAATTTTAGAATGCTTTATTTGTTGATAATATATCGATATATTTGTATAATCTTGAGAAGGTTTTAAGTTGACATTTTTTTTCATAAATTTAAAAACGTAATAAAAAAATCAGTTTATTGGATATATTAGCAATATTTTGTATAATTCAAAAATAAAAAATACTTTTTTAGACTATATTTATGATTATGAATATTTTATTCATTAAACATTTTTTTGTAGGATTTATGGTTTCTGAGATACAGAGAGTGTCCGTATTCGGGCACTGTCCGTATTCGGTTACTTTCCCCTACGTGATATACTTTAGACACGTGATTCCCTTTATGCACGCGACCCACTTTGATCACGTGATCTACTTTACACACGTGACACAGGCACAACATAAATTATCAATCAGTTTTCTGTTTAAATACCATAATATATATATTGGTGAAATTTCACATTAAGGAGAAAAAATCACGAGCATTGAAAATACGGTTTTTTGTTTAATTAATTTGAGCCTATAGAAGTTAATGGATATATAGAATACGAAACTTTGATGAAATATCCGGAAACCTTAATTAAAAGTGCTGACATTGTGTAAGATTGATTATTCAGATATATGTTATAAGTATTCAGTGAGTCATGACAATCTGATGACGAAAACCCTTAACGCGTTGATTCGTACGCTAAGCCGGTTCATAGTAGTACATTTTTATTATAAATATTGTGAATTAGAATTTAGTTTGAACTAGTTAACATAATTAATTGATTAAACAAGTTTTATTTGCAAATAAAATTAAAAATTAATTATTGGAGTTGCGCCACCTCATTAAATTTAATTTCGAAGAGATAGGATTTTAACATGAGGATATATGAAATAATTTGAAACTTCAATTTATCTCATTAACAATTTTTGTTATTTTATTTCTTTAACTATAGTTTGAATTATAAATTTTTCTATAAGAAAAAAGTTATTTTAATTTTAATTTGAAAACCTTATCTAAAATAAAATATAAAATTATATATATACATAATGATAATAAGTCTATGAGTGTAATATTACATAAACAGTATATGAAAAAAATTAAAGTATAATATACAAAATGGAAATTTATTCACCATTTTAATGTAAGAATGAGAACTATTATATTTGAAAAAAAAAGTATACGAAATATGTTAAACAAATTTGTTTAGTAACTGGATTAATAATGAAGTTGTTTCAATTATTTCAATCGTTCAAAAATAATTATTTAAATTTTCAGATTATATCTTCAAAATCCGAAAAAAAAATATTATTAATAACATATTATATAATATATTATAATAATAGTGTATAATGATTAAGTTGAATTGATATTTAGATATTTTTTAATTATTTGTTTATAATGTAATTATCACGTGAATTTAATATAGGAAATAGCGGTATTTTACTATTTTAAAATATGTAGATACATTTTTAAAAGCTCTTGTGCAGGTAGAATACCGTCTATAAAATAAAATAATATATACCATATTGGCATAAATACTCTACTCATTATATAATATATTGATATTCAATATCTGTAAAAACTGGACCTGTTTAACGCACAGTGTATGCCGTACACTGTACGACGTACGGCGTACAGTGTGAGTCGCACAGTGAGTCGCACAGTGTGAGTCGCACAGTGAGTCGCACAGTGTGAGTCGCACAGTGAGTCGCACATTGTGTGTCGCACACGTTATAATTACATAACTAATTTCAACCCCCTTATACACAGTGAACATATACCTTCGTATATATATATATATATATATATATATATATATATAGGTACACGTGTACTTGTGTACTAATGTGAACCCCGTGTACGCAGAGAACATAGACCTATGGATAGGGGGCATCAGCGAGAGCATGGCCCCTGGAGCTCGCGTGGGGCCTACCTTCGCTTGCATCATAGGGGGACAGTTCAAGCGAATACGCCACGGAGATAGGTTAGTGCAATCAAAAGTTATGCAACAGTATTAATGCAATCAGAAGTTATGTAATCAGAAGTTATGCATCAGTAGTTTTGCAATAAAAAGTTATGCAACAGTATTAATGCAATCAGAAGTTATGCATCAGTAGTTTTGCAATCATAAGTTACGCGATCATAAGTTACGCAACAGTATTAATGCACACACTCGCGCGCATGACATTATCTCGTCGCTCTCAAGCTACGATAGCTGTATCACAATCAATATTCTATCTATAGATTTGAAGGTCATAATCAGCAATCGTCATACAATACATGTATACATATGCGTTACATAGTACTATTACGAAGTATTGTGTGCGTGTTTAAATGATAAGTCGACTTTTAATAAATGGAAATACAATTATGTGTATCATCGAACTATTGAATAGAGCTAGAGAGAAATAGAGTGGTAAACAAGGTATCTGACATGCGGAAAGCTTCAATCTAAATTGGTCACCACAAAATGACTGATTTAACCTATTTGATTTTTTATTTTGTAACCAGAATAAAATTATTAATACCATTGGAAAGAGTATAAAAAAGTAATATAAGTTTTATATTTTACTTTTTTGATATAATTAATAATACAAAAGTTATGATCAAAAGAATATTATATTTTAATGTTTGGTCACCGCAAGATAGCTGTTTTTTATTTCCGCTTTCCGCATTGGCTTACGCTGCCAGGCTTTGCGTATTACCACTCTATTTCTCTCTATTTCTCTCTAGATCTATGAACTATTAGGTCAAGTATGGGAATATGGTAAGGCATTATTTAAATAAGAAGTAAGATGATATGATAATAATATCAATAATATGATTCACGGAAGTGTGTTATTAGTCATGCCTATTTATAGATTCTGGTACGAGAACCCGGCGACCTTCAGCGAGGACCAACTTCAGGAGATAAGGACCATATCGCTTGCCAGGGTGCTCTGCGATAACGGAGATAACCTGGATAGGGTAACCGAAGATGTTTTCGTGTTGAACCGTTAGACCAGCCGATGTTAATTGTAGATAGATAACATGTATATATATATATATATATATATATATATATATATATATTATTTTGATTGCATATGCATTCCTGATAATAATAACGCATTCGATGCATAACTTGACATGACAACAAACACTCTACATATATATTTGTATTTACATAGGTAATGTATTGCATATTAATTGTGTTAAGTCTATAGTACGTCACCATTAAGTCACCATTAAGTCACCATTAAGTCACCATTAAGTCACCATTAAGTCACCATTAAGTCACCATTAAGTCACCATTAAGTCACCATTAAGTCACCATTAAGTCACCATCAAGTATGGTAATATAATAGATTTTGCGAATAGAATATATAACACTCCCTACCAACGCACCTGAGTGGTCACTAGTAATACATAATATTCATAGGTTTGACGCCGTCATCGTATAAATAATAATCTAGTTAATAAACCTATTAGTGTACGTGTTATGAGTGTATAGCTTGAACCGAATGTATCTTACACTGACAACACACTTTTCCGATAACTGACCTTATATGTCTATTCATGTTTATGTACGCAAGCGTATTACACGATTTCGCTTGTGTTATATCTTTCCCTAGAAAAATCGTTCATAATAGTGTACATTGTACCCTAATAGTGTATATTGTACCCTAATAGCGTATATTATACCTTAATATAATGGGTTACTATATAGTGTATATAGTACCCTAATAGTGTATATTATACCCTAATAGCGTACATTGTACCATAATAGTGTACATTGAATGTGTATGAGGGCAATTTAATGATGTATCTTCACAAACAACCACCTCTAACAATAGTATTACATACACACACATACACATACACTCTCACACACACACACACGCACACACGCACACACATACACACACACACGCACATACTAACATACACTCACACACACACACACAATGTAGAGAACTCATTCAGAGACGCGCTGATAGACTGCGATGGTGAAGCTATGAAGCCTGAGTTGAATCTAGACTACTGGAAGGACTGTCAATGTTAGTGTCTTGTGGGCGTGTCAGTGGTGTACGTGTGGGCGTGTTAACTTCACTGAGGGAGTAAGTAGGCGTGTTAATCTCCATGAGAGAATATGTTCATGTTTGTGTTTGTCATATATATATATTAAGGGGAACAGGAAGAATATAGAATATTAGGACAATTTGTGTCATTCTTTAGAGTCATCCTATATAGATGGTGTATGAGTAGGTATATATATATACTCATATAGGACATGTAATAAATATATAATACAACGTTATTATTTTCCTATTATAATATAAGTTAAAACACATTATCTTGAATTGGAGTAGTGGTTAATGACAACATTCCTCGTTATAAGATTCGTTATTCTGCTTAGTATTATATAATATTTATATATATATATATATATATATTTATATATATTATTTAACATTATTTCATAGATTGTTCTAGAAAAGTGCAGGCCAATACTTATAGACAGGACAGTAAAAGAAAGAGAAGATCAATTAACGACGGTTTAGTATTACGTATATATATATATATATATATATATATATATATATATATATATATATATATTACGATTAGATTAAACCTAAAGAGTAATTATAATTTTAATTTGATTGAAGTGCATACTATGTCATACATGTAAACATAATATTCACCTTTACTTATCACCTAGCGAGTAAAAACGTCGTTATTACTTAATAATAATAAGGATATGTCCTTGCTAATAATATGCATTACGCAATATCACAGATAATAGCGAACACGATAACGAAATCAATGATTTGAAGACGATGATAAAAAATATGCAGAACGATGTTAGTTATCATGGTGTATAGTATAGTATAGTGTATTATGATATAGTATAGTATATTATATTATAGTATTGTCATGGTTGCCAATAATTTGGATTTTTGGAATATTGATTTTTTATTTAAACATTTTTTAAATTGTAGTGGTTTTATGTTTTTTGGTTTTAAACCTTATTGATAATTTAGTTTTTCACTAATAATATAATTTTCGTTATTTTTCTGCTAAAATTATAACTATTATTAATAATCTATTATAATTTATAATCTATTATAATTATAATAGATTATAATCTATTATTAATTTATAATCTTATATCTCTAAAATTGTCGCTCATTTATATATTACGAAAATATATTCTAATATGTTATTATAAATCCAACCAAATATCCCAAAAACCAAAATAAATATATGTTCATGAATATATTGTGTATATACATATATATAAAATATACTTCGTATAATATATAATATATTTGAATAAATAGCTGAAAAATGTCTATGTAAAGGTCAATGTAAATATACAACTATAATATATAAATATTAAATATTTTTATAATTAATTATTTATAAAATTGTACATTTAGAAAATAATAAATATTTAACTTTTAAATTCAATATTTATAATAATTATATAATATTAAGAATATGGTTTTTTAATTTATAATGATTAATTACATTATAACATTATTGAATTTTTAGCTCGAAGAATTAAAGAAAACTTTCAAATAAAGAAACTGATTCATCTATTTATTATTCATTAATTTATACGCAATATTGTTATTTGATAAATATATACCCATGCAACCATGTTATATTTATATAATTGTTATTTCACTTGTATCTGTTATATCTGTTATTTATATTTATATGTTTTGGTTATCAATTGTTTAATCCATATCGGACGATGCTTATTTATTAAAATCGCATTTATTTATTACATGCATTTTTTATTATTCAAAATATAAACATACATAGTAATCTACTATCAAAGTAATATACCATGGTATAATATATATATATATATATATATATATATATATATATATATATATGCATATATACCATGGATGCCTTAACATGATAGCGGCTTCGAAGGGACATTAGAGCCATATATGGTTATAAGTGAAAACTTCATCTAAGTTCCTGGATGGGATGAAAGGACTCCACCAAATAAAAATAACAAAAAAAAATATAGGAAAACATATTTAGATGTGTGTGTTCGTGAATATAGATATTAATAATAGGGAATCACCATAATAAGTATATTTAAAACTAATAGAACGAATATTTATTAACTCCCGGATATATTTAACTATATATAGGTCAACAGAACTAAAACTCAGTATTATATTTGATAATCGGAAGTAGGCTACGATAGGTGGTACTGCGATACATGTCTAGCATAGCTTAATGAGGGATACTGGTCGCAGATAGAACAATACCGCCGTGAAACAATGATGGGCGGGCTCGATACTAAATTATTCGCAAAGCCGATTCGTTATTTGATAACTATAATGCATTTCTATTTTTTTCAATTTTTTCGAAAATCTTCCACCGAAGTTACATGAAAACACCGACATCACGTGATTACATTGTTTGCGAACAGTAAATATAACTAATACATTAATTAAAATAAGTATATATATATATGTAAATGTAATAATTAATATACGCACTAGTAAACTAGTAGAAGTGATAAAGATTATATGCAAAAAGAAAATAACACTAATGTTTACAGGCCACTAATACCTATTACTGGGTAATCGCTTATTAATGTGTAAGTAATCGACAATTAGTGGCATATTGTTAACTATCCCACTGTAGCTAGACACGTGATACGTAGTGCGGTCACTTGGTTATTGGTTACTACATTGACCTTTGACCCCCGTAAACATACCGTCAATTAACGTATAATATTAGCAAGGATATATGTTAGCGAGGACATTATATATATATATATATATATATATATATATTTTTTTGAATAGTAAGAATCACTTGAATTAGTATGTTATGAAATAGTTTATTAACTTAAAAAACGCTTAGGTATTATATACGTAATTAGATGATGAAAAATAAAAATAAATAGCGAACGAATTACAATGATTTAAAATAGATATACAGTTTTCGTTTAAGCAATGAGAATAATGTAAACAACGAATATAATATGGTAGAGAATTCCATGATTTCAGAACAATAACTGCAGTATTAATACATGTATAAATATCGAAGTAGTAGTTGTAGTAGCAGTAGCAGTAGCAGTAGCAGTAGTAGTAGTAGTAGTAGTTGTTGTTGTAATATTATTGTATTAGTATAATATTAATAATAAACACGACAATTGGGTACGTATATTTATTGAATAAACATTTACCTAAGTTTCGCTTGACACTTAGCGCACAATATCGCCATTTTGTTAGAGTAACAGTATCGATGTTGACATCGACGCGAGTTACCCTAAACTATGCTGTACAAGTATCATATTAAGCGTTATATTAAGACCTGCGTTTAACTCATTTCTTAACTAAACTTTTAGACGCCACTCTCTTCTTTTGTACACATCTAATAGATGACTTGCTTCGAGATTTTGAGGATTTTCTTGATTTCGTTGGTTTCCTGTTAATAGAACGTCTTTTAGACGACACTCTCTTTTTTTGTATACGTCTAAGAGATGACTTACTTCGAGATTTTAAGGATTTTCTTGCTTTCGTTGGTTTCCTGTTAACAGAACGTCTTTTAGATGCCACTCTCTTTTTTTATACACTTCTAATAGATGACCTGCTTCGAGATTTTGAGGATTTTTTCAATTTTAACGTAATTCTACATACGTTGCGTTTCTTCGAAGCCAACCTATTCTTTTGTTGTCGCATAATCGATATACGTTTGATACACATTCTCTTTTGGGATTTCAATATCGTATTCTTCGATGCGGGCTTTCTCGACGCCGATCTACTCAGCTTAGCCGTTCTACGTTTCATCGTAGCCTTCTTGATAATACGTCCACCTGTCCTCTTTTTAATACACTTCGTAGAAATGGCCGTTTTCTTCACCGAAGCCCTCTTGCATATTTTCTTCTTCATTATACCACGTGACTTCAACTTGCATACTTTTGAACTACTTTACTAATTTACTACTACTACTATACTACTGTAAGTAATCAATTGACGAAAAAACTAATGAATTAATTAAAATATAAGTTAGATTATTATTGATATATTTACGTATATGCCGAATGTTATATAGGTTATGGTTAGCTTTACTACATATACTTTGAATATGGTGATCCAGCGATATACCGTGGTCAATAATTATTCATAGATATTTCAATTTGAACTTGGATTAATGTTTTATTATTAATTGATATAATTGGATAGTCATCGTAAGAGCTAGGAATATTAATTAATTCAGATTTGTTAGTGTTAACACTCAACTTATTATTGGTTAGCCAA
>OZ025239.1:22369353-22614353 GCA_964019155.1 Osedax fenrisi
ATGGTGTAGTGTTATATACTACAGACTGCATTGATATAGTATATATACTATAGTGTTATATAATAATAAGATAATAATAATACAATAACAATTTAATAATGATATACATTGAAAATAACACGGACAAAAATAATAAGTTGGATGATTTAATAATTATGGGTAGAGAGAAAATAAGAAGTAAGATTTATAAATCTTTTGTATGATGTAATAGAACGAATAGTAGGAGGGAGGGAATTCCATAGGGTTGGACCGGAATTTTTAAAATCTCTATAATTTAGGGAAGTTTTACTAGAGTTCTGGGAGATAAGTAGAGGAGCATTTTGGTAACGAAGAGAAGGTAATATAGTACGTTTTTTAATTAGACCAGAGATATAGATAGGGTAAAAGAATATATTGATTTATGAATTATAGATAGTATACGTAATTTACACCTGAGGGAGAAGGGTAGCTACATACGAGATGATTGATGATATGTTGTAGTAGAGTGATCCAGTCGTGTTATACAGTAAGTTGTACGTATTGAGGAACGGATAATCCGATTAAGTAGAGTAGTAGCTTTAGCAGGAAGTAAATTCAGTAGGGAAGAACAGTAGTCAATTCGGGAAAGTACAAGAGAATTTATTAGAGTTTTAGTAAAGTTTCTGGAAAGTGATGTCCGTATTTTTTTAATTCTGAAGAGATGAAAGTTGGAGGATTTTGTAATGGATGATATGTGATTCTTAAATGATAATTTGTCATCAAATACTAATCCTACGTTTTTGGATGAATGAGAAGGAGAAATAATCATGTTATTTGGAGTTTTTTAATGCCTACAACTGTCGCTATGTGGCGTTACTAACGTCACCGACACCGTACAGTGTACACATCTGTAGTGTATTGATATCTATAGCCTATTGATATCTATTGATACCTACAGGATCTCTATACGACACACACACGTGCGCGCGTGCGTCTACATAGATATAGGTATGTCCGCCCACTAACACACACTACGTTACTATACCGCCACGCCCCCTTAATACAGGCATCTCGAGTACTCGTGTTACATCTCCCCCCCCCCCGTATCGTCATGATAAACTACAGACAGATATTGCTGAGTCATCAATACAGTTAGTATATATTTCAATCTATTCTTGTGTCGTATATAGGTTTATATTTAAGTTAATTTTATGTTTAATTATAAATTGGTTAATCGTGGATAAATGTTTATAAATTAAATGTATACATTATATATATATAATTTACTAAAGTATATATATATATATATGTGTGTGTGTGTGTGTGTGTGTGTGTGTGGTTATGTGTATGTGTGTAATACATACTGTGTATCTATGTTTTATCACTACATATAATACATTTGTAAAACTTTATTCATAACAGCCCGAACAAAAATAACTCAATCATGTTTACTTGTATACGAGATATAAATACATTCGATATTTGGTTAGTAGATATATATATATATATATAATTATATATTAATATTAAATATTAATAATTTAATATAGTAGCGGAAAGTCTCCAATTACCGACCCCTAAATGATTATTTTTGATAACTTATTCAATATTAAATATATTTATTTGAAATTTAGTAATTCTAATTATAACCCCGTGTTCGGTAATGGGATATGGGAAAGTCTCTGATTACCGACCCCTAAATATTATTTGTAATAACTTATTCAATATTAATTATAATATTTGAAATTTTGTAATTAGGGTAATATTATAATAATGAATAATGTGGCTATTTTAAATGTTGGTTATAATTATATTTACAAGAATAAACAATGGGTCGGTAATCGGATACATGTGACTAATACCGATCCCTTCTCTTATTACCGACCCCCTAAAATAATCGTGGTATAAATAATTGTAGTATTATAATATCCACTAAAAATAGTAGATAAACATAAATATAATTAATTATAACTTACACGTAATTTATTGTGTATTGCATTTATGTTATAATAGTAATATTAAATTTAAATTTAAACTTTATAGTAATTATATTAAAATAGTGTATATTATTATTCAATATTTATGTATTAATCAGTATGTATATAATCAACTGTAATTATGAATCCTAAATCTATATCAATGATACATAAACAACTTACGACATATTTTAAAGTAAAATACGCATCTATTTTGATTGGATATCATAAATCACATGGGGTCTGTATTAGGGTAATTTAGGGGGTCGGTAATAGGAAAAGCATATGGGTTGACATAATTAAGATATATTGGTTAATAGTTATTAAATTAAATTATTTTTATTATGTTTATAAAATTTAATTATTAATAATATTATGCATAGAATTATGTTTTATTTTAATTAATAATGTATTTACAACGATTTATAAAAGTTATTATATAAATAATTAAAAAGTAAAACCAGAATATTACATTTTATCAAATACAAATATAGGAATGAATATTTTGAAAATCAAATTACTTATTCATATTTACCAATAAATTAATAATTATTAATATTAATAAAATAATAATATTTTATGTAAATATAATTTGTTGATATCTCTTATAGTTACTGCGATACGAGAGGTGGTCGGTATTAGGAGGGGGTAGGTAATAGGAGACTTTCCATTATATTATAGTCACTCATGGATACAACCTATTTATAATCCTTAAATACATTATAGACATGCGCATTGGAACCTCGTGGATACTACGTAAGGCACCATAGATATACATAGCTATTGTTCCATTAATAATATTAAGTCATGCTTATGTCAGATCACTATACTTTATTTAAATAGATAAATTTACATTTACATAATTAAAAACATGACTTCAATATAATGAATAGAGACAAATATATTGTCGTTGTTTTACAATATTGAAAATAATTTAATATTATCGTCTGTCATTTATTTTCTAATATATAACAACAAATTATAGTATGCATTGATATTTAAATATCAAGTTATTGAGTATTTAAAAACATAGATAATTATTAAATATAATAAATATTAAATTAGTTAATATACAATTAATAAATATCTTCTATTTAATAATTATTTAAATATCAAAAATGTATACCAGTAATATATATTTATAATCTATATATTCTGACAAATATATTTTTTTTAAATACGTTTTTAAACTATTTATATAATTATGAATATTTTATTAATAAAGCATTTTTTTGTATGATTTATGGTTTCTGAAATACCGAGAGTGTCCGTATTCGGTTACTTTTCCCTAACGTTATATATATATATATATATGCCCAGTAAACGGTTATAAAAAATAGACGTATTAACGCGTCTCTTTTTTGTGTATTTTTTTGAAATGTTGTAATTTTATACTCATGTACATATATTATGAATTGCCGAGTAAGTTCGACCTAGTGGGTAAGTAAATTAATATATAAATTAACAAATATTAAAAACTATTTAAAAATTTATTTTAAATATCCTTTTCTTTTATTTCTTTGTGAGATTTGTAAGCAGCATCTGAAATGATATATTAATATATTATTATTTAAAACATATATATATATATATACTGTGTTTGTATATTAAATATTCATTTAAACATTTAAGCATTTAAGCAATATTTATAAAACACGCTCATTTTTATAATAATTAAAAATGTGCATTTGTTAATTTTCGCATTTCTGATTCCTGTCGAAGAACCATATTAAAAAATATTTTAAATTTTATTTTAAATATCCTTTTCTTTTTTGTCTTTGTGAGATTTTTAAGCACCATCTGAAATGATATATTAATATATTATTATTTAAATCATATATATATATATATACTGTGTTTGTATATTAAATATTCATTTAAACATTTAAGCATTTAAGCAATATTTATAAAACACGCTCATTTTTATAATAATTAAAAATGTGCATTTGTTAATTTTCGCATTTCTGATTCCTGTCGAAGAACGATATTAAAAACTATTAAAAAATGTATTTTAAATATCCTTTTTATGTCTTTGTGAGATTTTTAAGCAGCATCTGAAATGATATATTAATATATTATTATTTAAATCATATATATATATACTGTGTTTGTATATTAAATATTCATTTAAACATTTAAGCATTTAAGAAATATTTATAAAACACGCTCATTTTTATAATAATTAAAAATGTGCATTTGTTAATTTTCGCATTTCTGATTCCTGTCGAAGAACGATATTAAAAACTATTTAAAAATTTATTTTAAATATCCTTTTCTTTTATGTCTTTGTGAGATTTTTAAGCAGCATCTGAAATGATATATTAATATATTATTATTTAAAACATATATATATATATATATATATATACTGTGTTTGTATATTAAATATTCATTTAAACATTTAAGCATTTAAGCAATATTTATAAAACACGCTCATTTTTATAATAATTAAAAATGTGCATTTGTTAATTTTTGCATTTCTGATTCCTGTCGAAGAACGATATTAAAAACTATTTTAAATTTTATTTTAAATATCCTTTTATGTCTTTGTGAGATTTGTAAGCAGCATCTGAAATGATATATTAATATATTATTATTTAAATCATATATATATATATATATATACTGTGTTTGTATATTAAATATTCATTTAAACTTTTAAGCATTTAAGCAATATTTATAAAAAACGCTCATTTTTATAATAATTAAAAATGTGCATTTGTTAATTATCGCATTTCTGATTCCTGTCGAAAAACGATATTAAAAACTATTTAAAATTTTATTTTAAATTTCCTTTTCTTTTATGTCTTTGTGAGATTTTTAAGCAGAATCTGAAATGATATATTAATATATTATTATTTAAATCATATATATATATAACGTTATATATATTGTGTTTGTATATTAAATATTCATTTAAGCAATATTTATAAAGGGTTCTTTTATGTCTATGTGAGATTTTTAAGCAGTATCTGAAATGATATATTAATATATTATTATTTAAATCATATATATATATATATATATATATATATATATATATATATACTGTGTTTGTATATTAAATATTCATTAAGTAATACTCATTAACATTTAAGCATTTAAGCAATATTTATAAAACAGGCTCATTTTTATAATAATTAAAAATGTGCATTTATTAATTTTCGCATTTCTGATTCCTGTCGAAGAAAGATATTAAAAATATTTAAAAATTTATTTTAAATATCCTTTTCTTTTATGTCTTTGTGAGATTTTTAAGCAGCATCTGAAATGATATATTAATATATTATTATTTAAAACATATATATATATATATATATATACTGTGTTTGTATATTAAATATTCATTTAAACTTTTAATCATTTAAGCAATATTTATAAAACACGCTCATTTTTATAATAATTAAAAATGTGCATTTGTTAATTTTCGCATTTCTGATTCCTGTCGAAGAACGATATTAAAAACTATTTAAAAATTTATTTTAAATATCCTTTTTATGTCTTTGTGAGATTTTTAAGCAGCATCTGAAATGATATATTAATATATTATTATTTAAATCATATATATATACTGTGTTTGTATATTAAATATTCATTTAAACATTTAAGCATTTAAGAAATATTTATAAAACACGCTCATTTTTATAATAATTAAAAATGTGCATTTGTTAATTTTCGCATTTCTGATTCCTGTCGAAGAACCATATTAAAAAATATTTTAAATTTTATTTTAAATATCCTTTTCTTTTTTGTCTTTGTGAGATTTTTAAGCAGCATCTGAAATGATATATTAATATATTATTATTTAAAACATATATATATATATATATATACTGTGTTTGTATATTAAATATTCATTTAAACATTTAAGCATTTAAGCAATATTTATAAAACACGCTCATTTTTATAATAATTAAAAATGTGCATTTGTTAATTTTCGCATTTCTGATTCCTGTCGAAGAACGATATTAAAAACTATTTTAAATTTTATTTTAAATATCCTTTTATGTCTTTGTGAGATTTGTAAGCAGCATCTGAAATGATATATTAATATATTATTATTTAAATCATATATATATATATATATACTGTGTTTGTATATTAAATATTCATTTAAACTTTTAAGCATTTAAGCAATATTTATAAAAAACGCTCATTTTTATAATAATTAAAAATGTGCATTTGTTAATTATCGCATTTCTGATTCCTGTCGAAGAACGATATTAAAAACTATTTAAAATTTTATTTTAAATATCCTTTTCTTTTATGTCTTTGTGAGATTTTTAAGCAGAATCTGAAATGATATATTAATATATTATTATTTAAATCATATATATATATAACGTTATATATATTGTGTTTGTATATTAAATATTCATTTAAGCAATATTTATAAAGGGTTCTTTTATGTCTATGTGAGATTTTTAAGCAGTATCTGAAATGATATATTAATATATTATTATTTAAATCATATATATATATATATATATATATATATATATATATATATATATACTGTGTTTGTATATTAAATATTCATTAAGTAATACTCATTAACATTTAAGCATTTAAGCAATATTTATAAAACAGGCTCATTTTTATAATAATTAAAAATGTGCATTTGTTAATTTTCGCATTTCTGATTCCTGTCGAAGAACCATATTAAAAAATATTTTAAATTTTATTTTAAATATCCTTTTCTTTTTTGTCTTTGTGAGATTTTTAAGCACCATCTGAAATGATATATTAATATATTATTATTTAAATCATATATATATATATATACTGTGTTTGTATATTAAATATTCATTTAAACATTTAAGCATTTAAGCAATATTTATAAAACACGCTCATTTTTATAATAATTAAAAATGTGCATTTGTTAATTTTCGCATTTCTGATTCCTGTCGAAGAACGATATTAAAAACTATTAAAAAATGTATTTTAAATATCCTTTTTATGTCTTTGTGAGATTTTTAAGCAGCATCTGAAATGATATATTAATATATTATTATTTAAATCATATATATATATACTGTGTTTGTATATTAAATATTCATTTAAACATTTAAGCATTTAAGAAATATTTATAAAACACGCTCATTTTTATAATAATTAAAAATGTGCATTTGTTAATTTTCGCATTTCTGATTCCTGTCGAAGAACGATATTAAAAACTATTTAAAAATTTATTTTAAATATCCTTTTCTTTTATGTCTTTGTGAGATTTTTAAGCAGCATCTGAAATGATATATTAATATATTATTATTTAAAACATATATATATATATATATATATACTGTGTTTGTATATTAAATATTCATTTAAACATTTAAGCATTTAAGCAATATTTATAAAACACGCTCATTTTTATAATAATTAAAAATGTGCATTTGTTAATTTTTGCATTTCTGATTCCTGTCGAAGAACGATATTAAAAACTATTTTAAATTTTATTTTAAATATCCTTTTATGTCTTTGTGAGATTTGTAAGCAGCATCTGAAATGATATATTAATATATTATTATTTAAATCATATATATATATATATATACTGTGTTTGTATATTAAATATTCATTTAAACTTTTAAGCATTTAAGCAATATTTATAAAAAACGCTCATTTTTATAATAATTAAAAATGTGCATTTGTTAATTATCGCATTTCTGATTCCTGTCGAAAAACGATATTAAAAACTATTTAAAATTTTATTTTAAATTTCCTTTTCTTTTATGTCTTTGTGAGATTTTTAAGCAGAATCTGAAATGATATATTAATATATTATTATTTAAATCATATATATATATAACGTTATATATATTGTGTTTGTATATTAAATATTCATTTAAGCAATATTTATAAAGGGTTCTTTTATGTCTATGTGAGATTTTTAAGCAGTATCTGAAATGATATATTAATATATTATTATTTAAATCATATATATATATATATATATATATATATATATATATATATATATATATATATACTGTGTTTGTATATTAAATATTCATTAAGTAATACTCATTAACATTTAAGCATTTAAGCAATATTTATAAAACAGGCTCATTTTTATAATAATTAAAAATGTGCATTTATTAATTTTCGCATTTCTGATTCCTGTCGAAGAAAGATATTAAAAATATTTAAAAATTTATTTTAAATATCCTTTTCTTTTATGTCTTTGTGAGATTTTTAAGCAGCATCTGAAATGATATATTAATATATTATTATTTAAAACATATATATATATATATATATACTGTGTTTTTATATTAAATATTCATTTAAACTTTTAATCATTTAAGCAATATTTATAAAACACGCTCATTTTTATAATAATTAAAAATGTGCATTTGTTAATTTTCGCATTTCTGATTCCTGTCGAAGAACGATATTAAAAACTATTTAAAAATTTATTTTAAATATCCTTTTTATGTCTTTGTGAGATTTTTAAGCAGCATATGAAATGATATATTAATATATTATTATTTAAATCATATATATATATACTGTGTTTGTATATTAAATATTCATTTAAACATTTAAGCATTTAAGCAATTTTTATAAAACACGCTCATTTTTATAATAATTAAAAATGTGCATTTGTTAATTTTCGCATTTCTGATTCCTGTCGAAGAATGATATTAAAAACTATTAAAAAATGTATTTTAAATATCCTTTTTATGTCTTTGTGAGATTTTTAAGCAGCATCTGAAATGATATATTAATATATTATTATTTAAATCATATATATATATACTGTGTTTGTATATTAAATATTCATTTAAACATTTAAGCATTTAAGAAATATTTATAAAACACGCTCATTTTTATAATAATTAAAAATGTGCATTTGTTAATTTTCGCATTTCTGATTCCTGTCGAAGAACCATATTAAAAAATATTTTAAATTTTATTTTAAATATCCTTTTCTTTTTTGTCTTTGTGAGATTTTTAAGCAGCATCTGAAATGATATATTAATATATTATTATTTAAAACATATATATATATATATATATATACTGTGTTTGTATATTAAATATTCATTTAAACATTTAAGCATTTAAGCAATATTTATAAAACACGCTCATTTTTATAATAATTAAAAATGTGCATTTGTTAATTTTCGCATTTCTGATTCCTGTCGAAGAACGATATTAAAAACTATTTTAAATTTTATTTTAAATATCCTTTTATGTCTTTGTGAGATTTGTAAGCAGCATCTGAAATGATATATTAATATATTATTATTTAAATCATATATATATATATATATATATACTGTGTTTGTATATTAAATATTCATTTAAACTTTTAAGCATTTAAGCAATATTTATAAAAAACGCTCATTTTTATAATAATTAAAAATGTGCATTTGTTAATTATCGCATTTCTGATTCCTGTCGAAGAACGATATTAAAAACTATTTAAAATTTTATTTTAAATATCCTTTTCTTTTATGTCTTTGTGAGATTTTTAAGCAGAATCTGAAATGATATATTAATATATTATTATTTAAATCATATATATATATAACGTTATATATATTGTGTTTGTATATTAAATATTCATTTAAGCAATATTTATAAAGGGTTCTTTTATGTCTATGTGAGATTTTTAAGCAGTATCTGAAATGATATATTAATATATTATTATTTAAATCATATATATATATATATATATATATATATATATACTGTGTTTGTATATTAAATATTCATTAAGTAATACTCATTAACATTTAAGCATTTAAGCAATATTTATAAAACAGGCTCATTTTTATAATAATTAAAAATGTGCATTTGTTAATTTTCGCATTTCTGATTCCTGTCGAAGAACCATATTAAAAAATATTTTAAATTTTATTTTAAATATCCTTTTCTTTTTTGTCTTTGTGAGATTTTTAAGCACCATCTGAAATGATATATTAATATATTATTATTTAAATCATATATATATATATATACTGTGTTTGTATATTAAATATTCATTTAAACATTTAAGCATTTAAGCAATATTTATAAAACACGCTCATTTTTATAATAATTAAAAATGTGCATTTGTTAATTTTCGCATTTCTGATTCCTGTCGAAGAACGATATTAAAAACTATTAAAAAATGTATTTTAAATATCCTTTTTATGTCTTTGTGAGATTTTTAAGCAGCATCTGAAATGATATATTAATATATTATTATTTAAATCATATATATATATATACTGTGTTTGTATATTAAATATTCATTTAAACATTTAAGCATTTAAGAAATATTTATAAAACACGCTCATTTTTATAATAATTAAAAATGTGCATTTGTTAATTTTCGCATTTCTGATTCCTGTCGAAGAACGATATTAAAAACTATTTAAAAATTTATTTTAAATATCCTTTTCTTTTATGTCTTTGTGAGATTTTTAAGCAGCATCTGAAATGATATATTAATATATTATTATTTAAAACATATATATATATATATACTGTGTTTGTATATTAAATATTCATTTAAACATTTAAGCATTTAAGCAATATTTATAAAACACGCTCATTTTTATAATAATTAAAAATGTGCATTTGTTAATTTTTGCATTTCTGATTCCTGTCGAAGAACGATATTAAAAACTATTTTAAATTTTATTTTAAATATCCTTTTATGTCTTTGTGAGATTTTTAAGCAGCATATGAAATGATATATTAATATATTATTATTTAAAACATATATATATATATATATATATATATATACTGTGTTTGTATATTAAATATTCATTTAAACATTTAAGCATTTAAGCAATATTTATAAAACACGCTCATTTTTATAATAATTAAAAATGTGCATTTGTTAATTTTTGCATTTCTGATTCCTGTCGAAGAACGATATTAAAAACTATTTTAAATTTTATTTTAAATATCCTTTTATGTCTTTGTGAGATTTGTAAGCAGCATCTGAAATGATATATTAATATATTATTATTTAAATCATATATATATATATATATACTGTGTTTGTATATTAAATATTCATTTAAACTTTTAAGCATTTAAGCAATATTTATAAAAAACGCTCATTTTTATAATAATTAAAAATGTGCATTTGTTAATTATCGCATTTCTGATTCCTGTCGAAAAACGATATTAAAAACTATTTAAAATTTTATTTTAAATTTCCTTTTCTTTTATGTCTTTGTGAGATTTTTAAGCAGAATCTGAAATGATATATTAATATATTATTATTTAAATCATATATATATATAACGTTATATATATTGTGTTTGTATATTAAATATTCATTTAAGCAATATTTATAAAGGGTTCTTTTATGTCTATGTGAGATTTTTAAGCAGTATCTGAAATGATATATTAATATATTATTATTTAAATCATATATATATATATATATATATATATATATATATATATATATATATACTGTGTTTGTATATTAAATATTCATTAAGTAATACTCATTAACATTTAAGCATTTAAGCAATATTTATAAAACAGGCTCATTTTTATAATAATTAAAAATGTGCATTTATTAATTTTCGCATTTCTGATTCCTGTCGAAGAAAGATATTAAAAATATTTAAAAATTTATTTTAAATATCCTTTTCTTTTATGTCTTTGTGAGATTTTTAAGCAGCATCTGAAATGATATATTAATATATTATTATTTAAAACATATATATATATATATATATATATACTGTGTTTGTATATTAAATATTCATTTAAACTTTTAATCATTTAAGCAATATTTATAAAACACGCTCATTTTTATAATAATTAAAAATGTGCATTTGTTAATTTTCGCATTTCTGATTCCTGTCGAAGAACGATATTAAAAACTATTTAAAAATTTATTTTAAATATCCTTTTTATGTCTTTGTGAGATTTTTAAGCAGCATATGAAATGATATATTAATATATTATTATTTAAATCATATATATATACTGTGTTTATATATTAAATATTCATTTAAACATTTAAGCATTTAAGCAATTTTTATAAAACACGCTCATTTTTATAATAATTAAAAATGTGCATTTGTTAATTTTCGCATTTCTGATTCCTGTCGAAGAACGATATTAAAAACTATTTAAAATTTTATTTTAAATATCCTTTTCTTTTATGTCTTTGTGAGATTTTTAAGCAGCATCTGAAATGATATATTAATATATTATTATTTAAAACATGTATATATATATATATATACTGTGTTTGTATATTAAATATTCATTTAAACATTTAAGCATTTAAGCAATATTTATAAAACACGCTCATTTTTATAATAATTAAAAATGTGCATTTGTTAATTTTCGCATTTCTGATTCCTGTCGAAGAACGATATTAAAAACTATTTTAAATTTTATTTTAAATATCCTTTTATGTCTTTGTGAGATTTGTAAGCAGCATCTGAAATGATATATTAATATATTATTATTTAAATCATATATATATATATATACTGTGTTTGTATATTAAATATTCATTTAAACTTTTAAGCATTTAAGCAATATTTATAAAAAACGCTCATTTTTATAATAATTAAAAATGTGCATTTGTTAATTATCGCATTTCTGATTCCTGTCGAAGAACGATATTAAAAACTATTTAAAATTTTATTTTAAATATCCTTTTCTTTTATGTCTTTGTGAGATTTTTAAGCAGAATCTGAAATGATATATTAATATATTATTATTTAAATCATATATATATATAACGTTATATATATTGTGTTTGTATATTAAATATTCATTTAAGCAATATTTATAAAGGGTTCTTTTATGTCTATGTGAGATTTTTAAGCAGTATCTGAAATGATATATTAATATATTATTATTTAAATCATATATATATATATATATATATATATATATATATATATATATATATATATATATATATATACTGTGTTTGTATATTAAATATTCATTAAGTAATACTCATTAACATTTAAGCATTTAAGCAATATTTATAAAACAGGCTCATTTTTATAATAATTAAAAATGTGCATTTGTTAATTTTCGCATTTCTGATTCCTGTCGAAGAACCATATTAAAAAATATTTTAAATTTTATTTTAAATATCCTTTTCTTTTTTGTCTTTGTGAGATTTTTAAGCACCATCTGAAATGATATATTAATATATTATTATTTAAATCATATATATATATATACTGTGTTTGTATATTAAATATTCATTTAAACATTTAAGCATTTAAGCAATATTTATAAAACACGCTCATTTTTATAATAATTAAAAATGTGCATTTGTTAATTTTCGCATTTCTGATTCCTGTCGAAGAACGATATTAAAAACTATTAAAAAATGTATTTTAAATATCCTTTTTATGTCTTTGTGAGATTTTTAAGCAGCATCTGAAATGATATATTAATATATTATTATTTAAATCATATATATATATACTGTGTTTGTATATTAAATATTCATTTAAACATTTAAGCATTTAAGAAATATTTATAAAACACGCTCATTTTTATAATAATTAAAAATGTGCATTTGTTAATTTTCGCATTTCTGATTCCTGTCGAAGAACGATATTAAAAACTATTTAAAAATTTATTTTAAATATCCTTTTCTTTTATGTCTTTGTGAGATTTTTAAGCAGCATCTGAAATGATATATTAATATATTATTATTTAAAACATATATATATATATATATATATATACTGTGTTTGTATATTAAATATTCATTTAAACATTTAAGCATTTAAGCAATATTTATAAAACACGCTCATTTTTATAATAATTAAAAATGTGCATTTGTTAATTTTTGCATTTCTGATTCCTGTCGAAGAACGATATTAAAAACTATTTTAAATTTTATTTTAAATATCCTTTTATGTCTTTGTGAGATTTGTAAGCAGCATCTGAAATGATATATTAATATATTATTATTTAAATCATATATATATATATATATATACTGTGTTTGTATATTAAATATTCATTTAAACTTTTAAGCATTTAAGCAATATTTATAAAAAACGCTCATTTTTATAATAATTAAAAATGTGCATTTGTTAATTATCGCATTTCTGATTCCTGTCGAAAAACGATATTAAAAACTATTTAAAATTTTATTTTAAATTTCCTTTTCTTTTATGTCTTTGTGAGATTTTTAAGCAGAATCTGAAATGATATATTAATATATTATTATTTAAATCATATATATATATATAACGTTATATATATTGTGTTTGTATATTAAATATTCATTTAAGCAATATTTATAAAGGGTTCTTTTATGTCTATGTGAGATTTTTAAGCAGTATCTGAAATGATATATTAATATATTATTATTTAAATCATATATATATATATATATATATATATATATATATATATATATACTGTGTTTGTATATTAAATATTCATTAAGTAATACTCATTAACATTTAAGCATTTAAGCAATATTTATAAAACAGGCTCATTTTTATAATAATTAAAAATGTGCATTTATTAATTTTCGCATTTCTGATTCCTGTCGAAGAAAGATATTAAAAATATTTAAAAATTTATTTTAAATATCCTTTTCTTTTATGTCTTTGTGAGATTTTTAAGCAGCATCTGAAATGATATATTAATATATTATTATTTAAAACATATATATATATATATATATACTGTGTTTGTATATTAAATATTCATTTAAACTTTTAATCATTTAAGCAATATTTATAAAACACGCTCATTTTTATAATAATTAAAAATGTGCATTTGTTAATTTTCGCATTTCTGATTCCTGTCGAAGAACGATATTAAAAACTATTTAAAAATTTATTTTAAATATCCTTTTTATGTCTTTGTGAGATTTTTAAGCAGCATATGAAATGATATATTAATATATTATTATTTAAATCATATATATATATACTGTGTTTGTATATTAAATATTCATTTAAACATTTAAGCATTTAAGCAATTTTTATAAAACACGCTCATTTTTATAATAATTAAAAATGTGCATTTGTTAATTTTCGCATTTCTGATTCCTGTCGAAGAATGATATTAAAAACTATTAAAAAATGTATTTTAAATATCCTTTTTATGTCTTTGTGAGATTTGTAAGCAGCATCTGAAATGATATATTAATATATTATTATTTAAATCATATATATATATACTGTGTTTGTATATTAAATATTCATTTAAACATTTAAGCATTTAAGAAATATTTATAAAACACGCTCATTTTTATAATAATTAAAAATGTGCATTTGTTAATTTTCGCATTTCTGATTCCTGTCGAAGAACCATATTAAAAAATATTTTAAATTTTATTTTAAATATCCTTTTCTTTTTTGTCTTTGTGAGATTTTTAAGCAGCATCTGAAATGATATATTAATATATTATTATTTAAAACATATATATATATATACTGTGTTTGTATATTAAATATTCATTTAAACATTTAAGCATTTAAGCAATATTTATAAAACACGCTCATTTTTATAATAATTAAAAATGTGCATTTGTTAATTTTCGCATTTCTGATTCCTGTCGAAGAACGATATTAAAAACTATTTAAAAATTTATTTTAAATATCCTTTTCTTTTATGTCTTTGTGAGATTTTTAAGCAGCATCTGAAATGATATATTAATATATTATTATTTAAAACATATATATATATATATATATATATACTGTGTTTGTATATTAAATATTCATTTAAACATTTAAGCATTTAAGCAATATTTATAAAACACGCTCATTTTTATAATAATTAAAAATGTGCATTTGTTAATTTTCGCATTTCTGATTCCTGTCGAAGAACGATATTAAAAACTATTTTAAATTTTATTTTAAATATCCTTTTATGTCTTTGTGAGATTTGTAAGCAGCATCTGAAATGATATATTAATATATTATTATTTAAATCATATATATATATATATATACTGTGTTTGTATATTAAATATTCATTTAAACTTTTAAGCATTTAAGCAATATTTATAAAAAACGCTCATTTTTATAATAATTAAAAATGTGCATTTGTTAATTATCGCATTTCTGATTCCTGTCGAAGAACGATATTAAAAACTATTTAAAATTTTATTTTAAATATCCTTTTCTTTTATGTCTTTGTGAGATTTTTAAGCAGAATCTGAAATGATATATTAATATATTATTATTTAAATCATATATATATATAACGTTATATATATTGTGTTTGTATATTAAATATTCATTTAAGCAATATTTATAAAGGGTTCTTTTATGTCTATGTGAGATTTTTAAGCAGTATCTGAAATGATATATTAATATATTATTATTTAAATCATATATATATATATATATATATATATATATATACTGTGTTTGTATATTAAATATTCATTAAGTAATACTCATTAACATTTAAGCATTTAAGCAATATTTATAAAACAGGCTCATTTTTATAATAATTAAAAATGTGCATTTATTAATATTCGCATTTCTGATTCCTGTCGAAGAACGATATTAAAAATATTTAAAAATTTATTTTAAATATCCTTTTTATGTCTTTGTGAGATTTTTAAGCAGCATATGAAATGATATATTAATATATTATTATTTAAATCATATATATATACTGTGTTTGTATATTAAATATTCATTTAAACATTTAAGCATTTAAGCAATATTTATAAAACACGCTCATTTTTATAATAATTAAAAATGTGCATTTGTTAATTTTCGCATTTCTGATTCCTGTTGAAGAACCATATTAAAAAATATTTTAAATTTTATTTTAAATATCCTTTTCTTTTTTGTCTTTGTGAGATTTTTAAGCAGCATCTGAAATGATATATTAATATATTATTATTTAAATCATATATATATACTGTGTTTGTATATTAAATATTCATTTAAACATTTAAGAATTTAAGCAATATTTATAAAACACGCTCATTTTTATAATAATTCAAAATGTGCATTTGTTAATTTTCGCATTTCTGATTCCTGTCGAAGAACGATATTAAAAATATTTAAAATTTTATTTTAAATATCCTTTTCTTTTTTGTCTTTGTGAGATTTTTAAGCAGCATCTGAAATGATATATTAATATATTATTATTTAAATCATATATATATATACTGTGTTTGTATATTAAATATTCATTTAAACATTTAAGCATTTAAGCAATATTTATAAAACACGCTCATTTTTATAATAATTAAAAATGTGCATTTGTTAATTTTCGCATTTCTGATTCCTGTCGAAGAACGATATTAAAAATATTTAAAATTTTATTTTAAATATCCTTTTCTTTTTTGTCTTTGTGAGATTTTAAGCAGCATCTGAAATGATATATTAATATATTATTATTTAAATCATATATATATACTGTGTTTGTATATTAAATATTCATTTAAACATTTAAGCATTTAAGCAATATTTATAAAACACGCTCATTTTTATAATAATTAAAAATGTGCATTTGTTAATTTTCGCATTTCTGATTCCTGTCGAAGAACGATATTAAAAACTATTTAAAAATTTATTTTAAATATCCTTTTCTTTTATGTCTTTGTGAGATTTTTAAGCAGCATCTGAAATGATATATTAATATATTATTATTTAAATCATATATATTTATATATATACTGTGTTTGTATATTAAATATCCATTTAAACATTTAAGCATTTTAGCAATATTTATAAAACACGCTCATTTTTATAATAATTAAAAATGTGCATTTGTTAATTTTCGCATTTCTGATTCCTGTCGAAGAACGATATTAAAAATATTTAAAATTTTATTTTAAATATCCTTTTCTTTTTTGTCTTTGTGAGATTTTTAAGCAGCATCTGAAATGATATATTAATATATTATTATTTAAATCATATATATATATATATAACGTTATATATATATATATATATATATATAATGTTATATATATTGTGTTTGTATATTAAATATTCATTTAAGCAATATTTATAAAGGGTTCTTTTATGTCTATGTGAGATTTTTAAGCAGCATCTGAAATGATATATTAATATATTATTATTTAAAACATATATATATATATATACTGTGTTTGTATATTAAATATTCATTTAAACTTTTAAGCATTTAAGCAATATTTATAAAACACGCTCATTTTTATAATAATTAAAAATGTGCATTTGTTAATTTTCGCATTTCTGATTCCTGTCGAAGAACGATATTAAAAACTATTAAAAAATGTATTTTAAATATCCTTTTTATGTCTTTGTGAGATTTTTAAGCAGCATCTGAAATGATATATTAATATATTATTATTTAAATCATATATATACTGTGTTTGTATATTAAATATACATTTAAACATTTAAGCATTTAAGCAATATTTATAAAACACGCTCATTTTTATAATAATTAAAAATGTGCATTTGTTAATTTTCGCATTTCTGATTCCTGTCGAAGAACGATATTAAAAACTATTAAAAAATGTATTTTAAATATCCTTTTTATGTCTTTGTGAGATTTTTAAGCAGCATCTGAAATGATATATTAATATATTATTATTTAAATCATATATATACTGTGTTTGTATATTAAATATACATTTAAACATTTAAGCATTTAAGCAATATTTATAAAACACGCTCATTTTTATAATAATTAAAAATGTGCATTTGTTAATTTTCGCATTTCTGATTCCTGTCGAAGAACCATATTAAAAAATATTTTAAATTTTATTTTAAATATCCTTTTCTTTTTTGTCTTTGTGAGATTTTTAAGCAGCATCTGAAATGATATATTAATATATTATTATTTAAATCATATATATATATATATATACTGTGTTTGTATATTAAATATTCATTTAAACATTTAAGCATTTAAGCAATATTTATAAAACACGCTCATTTTTATAATAATTAAAAATGTGCATTTGTTAATTTTCGCATTTCTGATTCCTGTCGAAGAAAGATATTACAAATATTTAAAATTTTATTTTAAATATCCTTTTCTTTTTTGTCTTTGTGAGATTTTTAAGCAGCATCTGAAATGATATATTAATATATTATTATTTAAATCATATATATATATAACGTTATATATTTATATATATATATATATATATATATATATATAATGTTATATATTATATATTGTGTTTGTATATTAAATATTCATTTAAGCAATATTTATAAAGGGTTCTTTTATGTCTATGTGAGATTTTTAAGCAGCATCTGAAATGATATATTAATATATTATTATTTAAAACATATATATATATATATACTGTGTTTGTATATTAAATATTCATTTAAACATTTAAGCATTTAAGCAATATTTATAAAACACGCTCATTTTTATAATAATTAAAAATGTGCATTTGTTAATTTTCGCATTTCTGATTCCTGTCGAAGAACGATATTAAAAACTATTAAAAAATTTATTATAAATATCCTTTTTATGTCTTTGTGAGATTGTTAAGCAGCATCTGAAATGATATATTAATATATTATTATTTAAATCATATATATATATATATATATACTGTGTTTGTATATTAAATATTCATTTAAACATTTAAGCATTTAAGCAATATTTATAAAACACGCTCATTTTTATAATAATTAAAAATGTGCATTTGTTAATTTTCGCATTTCTGATTCCTGTCGAAGAACGATATTAAAAACTATTAAAAAATTTATTATAAATATCCTTTTTATGTCTTTGTGAGATTTTTAAGCAGCATCTGAAATGATATATTAATATATTATTATTTAAATCATATATATATATATATATATATATATATATACTGTGTTTGTATATTAAATATTCATTTAAACATTTAAGCATTTAAGCAATATTTATAAAACACGCTCATTTTTATAATAATTAAAAATGTGCATTTGTTAATTTTCGCATTTCTGATTCCTGTCGAAGAACCATATTAAAAAATATTTTAAATTTTATTTTAAATATCCTTTTCTTTTTTGTCTTTGTGAGATTTTTAAGCAGCATCTGAAATGATATATTAATATATTATTATTTAAAACATATATATATATATACTGTGTTTGTATATTAAATATTCATTTAACATTTAAGCATTTAAGCAATATTTATAAAACACGCTCATTTTTATAATAATTAAAAATGTGCATTTGTTAATTTTCGCATTTCTGATTCCTGTCGAAGAACGATATTAAAAACTATTTAAAAATTTATTTTAAATATCCTTTTCTTTTATGTCTTTGTGAGATTTTTAAGCAGCATCTGAAATGATATATTAATATATTATTATTTAAAACATATATATATATATATATATATATATATATATATATATATACTGTGTTTGTATATTAAATATTCATTTAAACATTTAAGCATTTAAGCAATATTTATAAAACACGCTCATTTTTATAATAATTAAAAATGTGCATTTGTTAATTATCGCATTTCTGATTCCTGTCGAAGAACGATATTAAAAACTATTTACAATTTTAATTTAAATATCCTTTTCTTTTATGTCTTTGTGAGATTTTTAAGCAGAATCTGAAATGATATATTAATATATTATTATTTAAATCATATATATATATATAACGTTATATATATTGTGTTTGTATATTAAATATTCATTTAAGCAATATTTATAAAGGGTTCTTTTATGTCTATGTGAGATTTTTAAGCAGTATCTGAAATGATATATTAATATATTATTATTTAAATCATATATATATATATATATATATATATACTGTGTTTGTATATTAAATATTCATTAAGTAATACTCATTAACATTTAAGCATTTAAGCAATATTTATAAAACACGCTCATTTTTATAATAATTAAAAATGTGCATTTATTAATTTTCGCATTTCTGATTCCTGTCGAAGAACGATATTAAAAATATTTAAAAATTTATTTTAAATATCCTTTTCTTTTATGTCTTTATGAGATTTTTAAGCAGCATCTGAAATGATATATTAAGGGGAGGTCTCAGCGCTCGCGCGAATAGTCAAAAACACATGTAACAGATGGGCATATACATGGTATATGCAAATAAGGCTAACAATAGAACTATTCAGTGTATTGAGCTAATTTTTTTTTATCATGTTCATATTATACAAATACATCTTTGTAAAGAATAACATTGTCAATATATACTATATTATATATATATATATGTATATAAATAACATTTTATTTTGTTATGTATTTTGATTATAAAATGAACTTATATAAATAATTTTATAATATGCTTCTTTGCAATTATTCATATAAATATAATCTCTATATAACAATAACAATTATTAAAAAAGCTGCAATAGTTTTTTCTGTAGCCACTCTAATGCGTACACACCTAGCATAAATATTGATCATCTAATAAATCGCATTTGTATTTATCACTTATATATTTTTTTAGATAGAGAATGGTGATAAAAACATGTTTTTATGTGATTTATAGATCGTTTTTGGATACCATTTTTTCACAGATACTAAATTACTTATTAAATGGTAGTTTTATGGAATAATATTTTTTTTTTTGTTTTATGAAAATTTATCGTTTTCAACGCTGAGACCTCCCCTTAATATATTATTATTTAAAACATATATATATATATACTGTGTTTGTATATTAAATATTCATTTAAACTTTTAATCATTTAAGCAATATTTATAAAACACGCTCATTTTTATAATCATTAAAAATGTGCATTTTTTAATTTTCGCATTTCTGATTCCTGTCGAAGAACGATATTAAAAACTATTTAAAAATTTATTTTAAATATCCTTTTTATGTCTTTGTGAGATTTTTAAGCAGCATCTGAAATGATATATTAATATATTATTATTTAAAACATATATATATATACTGTGTTTGTATATTAAATATTCATTTAAACATTTAAGCATTTAAGCAATATTTATAAAACACGCTCATTTTTATAATAATTAAAAATGTGCATTTGTTAATTTTCGCATTTCTGATTCCTGTCGAAGAACCATATTAAAAAATATTTTAAATTTTATTTTAAATATCCTTTTCTTTTTTGTCTTTGTGAGATTTTTAAGCAGCATCTGAAATGATATATTAATATATTATTATTTAAATCATATATATATATATATACTGTGTTTGTATATTAAATATTCATTTAAACATTTAAGCATTTAAGCAATATTTATAAAACACGCTAATTTTTATAATAATTAAAAATGTGCATTTGTTAATTTTCGCATTTCTGATTCCTGTCGAAGAACGATATTAAAAATATTTAAAATTTTATTTTAAATATCCTTTTCTTTTTTGTCTTTGTGAGATTTTTAAGCAGCATCTGAAATGATATATTAATATATTATTATTTAAATCATATATATATATATATAACGTTATATATTTATATATATATATATATATATATATATATATATATATAATGTTATATATATTGTGTTTGTATATTAAATATTCATTTAAGCAATATTTATAAAGGGTTCTTTTATGTCTATGTGAGATTTTTAAGCAGCATCTGAAATGATATATTAATATATTATTATTTAAAACATATATATATATATATACTGTGTTTGTATATTAAATATTCATTTAAACATTTAAGCATTTAAGCAATATTTATAAAACACGCTCATTTTTATAATAATTAAAAATGTGCATTTGTTAATTTTCGCATTTCTGATTCCTGTCGAAGAACGATATTAAAAACTATTAAAAAATTTATTTTAAATATCCTTTTCTTTTATGTCTTTGTGAGATTTTTAAGCAGCATATGAAATGATATATTAATATATTATTATTTAAAACATATATATATATATATATATATATATACTGTGTTTGTATATTAAATATTCATTTAAACATTTAAGCATTTAAGCAATATTTATAAAACACGCTCATTTTTATAATAATTAAAAATGTGCATTTGTTAATTTTTGCATTTCTGATTCCTGTCGAAGAACGATATTAAAAACTATTTTAAATTTTATTTTAAATATCCTTTTATGTCTTTGTGAGATTTGTAAGCAGCATCTGAAATGATATATTAATATATTATTATTTAAATCATATATATATATATATATACTGTGTTTGTATATTAAATATTCATTTAAACTTTTAAGCATTTAAGCAATATTTATAAAAAACGCTCATTTTTATAATAATTAAAAATGTGCATTTGTTAATTATCGCATTTCTGATTCCTGTCGAAAAACGATATTAAAAACTATTTAAAATTTTATTTTAAATTTCCTTTTCTTTTATGTCTTTGTGAGATTTTTAAGCAGAATCTGAAATGATATATTAATATATTATTATTTAAATCATATATATATATATAACGTTATATATATTGTGTTTGTATATTAAATATTCATTTAAGCAATATTTATAAAGGGTTCTTTTATGTCTATGTGAGATTTTTAAGCAGTATCTGAAATGATATATTAATATATTATTATTTAAATCATATATATATATATATATATATATATATATATATATATACTGTGTTTGTATATTAAATATTCATTAAGTAATACTCATTAACATTTAAGCATTTAAGCAATATTTATAAAACAGGCTCATTTTTATAATAATTAAAAATGTGCATTTATTAATTTTCGCATTTCTGATTCCTGTCGAAGAAAGATATTAAAAATATTTAAAAATTTATTTTAAATATCCTTTTCTTTTATGTCTTTGTGAGATTTTTAAGCAGCATCTGAAATGATATATTAATATATTATTATTTAAAACATATATATATATATATATATATATACTGTGTTTGTATATTAAATATTCATTTAAACTTTTAATCATTTAAGCAATATTTATAAAACACGCTCATTTTTATAATAATTAAAAATGTGCATTTGTTAATTTTCGCATTTCTGATTCCTGTCGAAGAACGATATTAAAAACTATTTAAAAATTTATTTTAAATATCCTTTTTATGTCTTTGTGAGATTTTTAAGCAGCATATGAAATGATATATTAATATATTATTATTTAAATCATATATATATACTGTGTTTGTATATTAAATATTCATTTAAACATTTAAGCATTTAAGCAATTTTTATAAAACACGCTCATTTTTATAATAATTAAAAATGTGCATTTGTTAATTTTCGCATTTCTGATTCCTGTCGAAGAATGATATTAAAAACTATTAAAAAATGTATTTTAAATATCCTTTTTATGTCTTTGTGAGATTTTTAAGCAGCATCTGAAATGATATATTAATATATTATTATTTAAATCATATATATATATACTGTGTTTGTATATTAAATATTCATTTAAACATTTAAGCATTTAAGAAATATTTATAAAACACGCTCATTTTTATAATAATTAAAAATGTGCATTTGTTAATTTTCGCATTTCTGATTCCTGTCGAAGAACCATATTAAAAAATATTTTAAATTTTATTTTAAATATCCTTTTCTTTTTTGTCTTTGTGAGATTTTTAAGCAGCATCTGAAATGATATATTAATATATTATTATTTAAAACATATATATATATATATACTGTGTTTGTATATTAAATATTCATTTAAACATTTAAGCATTTAAGCAATATTTATAAAACACGCTCATTTTTATAATAATTAAAAATGTGCATTTGTTAATTTTCGCATTTCTGATTCCTGTCGAAGAACGATATTAAAAACTATTTTAAATTTTATTTTAAATATCCTTTTATGTCTTTGTGAGATTTGTAAGCAGCATCTGAAATGATATATTAATATATTATTATTTAAATCATATATATATATATATACTGTGTTTGTATATTAAATATTCATTTAAACTTTTAAGCATTTAAGCAATATTTATAAAAAACGCTCATTTTTATAATAATTAAAAATGTGCATTTGTTAATTATCGCATTTCTGATTCCTGTCGAAGAACGATATTAAAAACTATTTAAAATTTTATTTTAAATATCCTTTTCTTTTATGTCTTTGTGAGATTTTTAAGCAGTATCTGAAATGATATATTAATATATTATTATTTAAATCATATATATATATATATATATATATATATATATATATACTGTGTTTGTATATTAAATATTCATTAAGTAATACTCATTAACATTTAAGCATTTAAGCAATATTTATAAAACAGGCTCATTTTTATAATAATTAAAAATGTGCATTTGTTAATTTTCGCATTTCTGATTCCTGTCGAAGAACCATATTAAAAAATATTTTAAATTTTATTTTAAATATCCTTTTCTTTTTTGTCTTTGTGAGATTTTTAAGCACCATCTGAAATGATATATTAATATATTATTATTTAAATCATATATATATATATACTGTGTTTGTATATTAAATATTCATTTAAACATTTAAGCATTTAAGCAATATTTATAAAACACGCTCATTTTTATAATAATTAAAAATGTGCATTTGTTAATTTTCGCATTTCTGATTCCTGTCGAAGAACGATATTAAAAACTATTAAAAAATGTATTTTAAATATCCTTTTTATGTCTTTGTGAGATTTTTAAGCAGCATCTGAAATGATATATTAATATATTATTATTTAAATCATATATATATATACTGTGTTTGTATATTAAATATTCATTTAAACATTTAAGCATTTAAGAAATATTTATAAAACACGCTCATTTTTATAATAATTAAAAATGTGCATTTGTTAATTTTCGCATTTCTGATTCCTGTCGAAGAACGATATTAAAAACTATTTAAAAATTTATTTTAAATATCCTTTTCTTTTATGTCTTTGTGAGATTTTTAAGCAGCATCTGAAATGATATATTAATATATTATTATTTAAAACATATATATATATATATATATATATATACTGTGTTTGTATATTAAATATTCATTTAAACATTTAAGCATTTAAGCAATATTTATAAAACACGCTCATTTTTATAATAATTAAAAATGTGCATTTGTTAATTTTTGCATTTCTGATTCCTGTCGAAGAACGATATTAAAAACTATTTTAAATTTTATTTTAAATATCCTTTTATGTCTTTGTGAGATTTGTAAGCAGCATCTGAAATGATATATTAATATATTATTATTTAAATCATATATATATATATATATATATATACTGTGTTTGTATATTAAATATTCATTTAAACTTTTAAGCATTTAAGCAATATTTATAAAAAACGCTCATTTTTATAATAATTAAAAATGTGCATTTGTTAATTATCGCATTTCTGATTCCTGTCGAAAAACGATATTAAAAACTATTTAAAATTTTATTTTAAATTTCCTTTTCTTTTATGTCTTTGTGAGATTTTTAAGCAGAATCTGAAATGATATATTAATATATTATTATTTAAATCATATATATATATAACGTTATATATATTGTGTTTGTATATTAAATATTCATTTAAGCAATATTTATAAAGGGTTCTTTTATGTCTATGTGAGATTTTTAAGCAGTATCTGAAATGATATATTAATATATTATTATTTAAATCATATATATATATACTGTGTTTGTATATTAAATATTCATTTAAACATTTAAGCATTTAAGCAATTTTTATAAAACACGCTCATTTTTATAATAATTAAAAATGTGCATTTGTTAATTTTCGCATTTCTGATTCCTGTCGAAGAATGATATTAAAAACTATTAAAAAATGTATTTTAAATATCCTTTTTATGTCTTTGTGAGATTTTTAAGCAGCATCTGAAATGATATATTAATATATTATTATTTAAATCATATATATATATACTGTGTTTGTATATTAAATATTCATTTAAACATTTAAGCATTTAAGAAATATTTATAAAACACGCTCATTTTTATAATAATTAAAAATGTGCATTTGTTAATTTTCGCATTTCTGATTCCTGTCGAAGAACCATATTAAAAAATATTTTAAATTTTATTTTAAATATCCTTTTCTTTTTTGTCTTTGTGAGATTTTTAAGCAGCATCTGAAATGATATATTAATATATTATTATTTAAAACATATATATATATACTGTGTTTGTATATTAAATATTCATTTAAACATTTAAGCATTTAAGCAATATTTATAAAACACGCTCATTTTTATAATAATTAAAAATGTGCATTTGTTAATTTTCGCATTTCTGATTCCTGTCGAAGAACGATATTAAAAACTATTTAAAAATTTATTTTAAATATCCTTTTCTTTTATGTCTTTGTGAGATTTTTAAGCAGCATCTGAAATGATATATTAATATATTATTATTTAAAACATATATATATATATATATATATATACTGTGTTTGTATATTAAATATTCATTTAAACATTTAAGCATTTAAGCAATATTTATAAAACACGCTCATTTTTATAATAATTAAAAATGTGCATTTGTTAATTTTCGCATTTCTGATTCCTGTCGAAGAACGATATTAAAAACTATTTTAAATTTTATTTTAAATATCCTTTTATGTCTTTGTGAGATTTGTAAGCAGCATCTGAAATGATATATTAATATATTATTATTTAAATCATATATATATATATATATATATATACTGTGTTTGTATATTAAATATTCATTTAAACTTTTAAGCATTTAAGCAATATTTATAAAAAACGCTCATTTTTATAATAATTAAAAATGTGCATTTGTTAATTATCGCATTTCTGATTCCTGTCGAAGAACGATATTAAAAACTATTTAAAATTTTATTTTAAATATCCTTTTCTTTTATGTCTTTGTGAGATTTTTAAGCAGAATCTGAAATGATATATTAATATATTATTATTTAAATCATATATATATATAACGTTATATATATTGTGTTTGTATATTAAATATTCATTTAAGCAATATTTATAAAGGGTTCTTTTATGTCTATGTGAGATTTTTAAGCAGTATCTGAAATGATATATTAATATATTATTATTTAAATCATATATATATATATATATATATATATATATATACTGTGTTTGTATATTAAATATTCATTAAGTAATACTCATTAACATTTAAGCATTTAAGCAATATTTATAAAACAGGCTCATTTTTATAATAATTAAAAATGTGCATTTGTTAATTTTCGCATTTCTGATTCCTGTCGAAGAACCATATTAAAAAATATTTTAAATTTTATTTTAAATATCCTTTTCTTTTTTGTCTTTGTGAGATTTTTAAGCACCATCTGAAATGATATATTAATATATTATTATTTAAATCATATATATATATATATACTGTGTTTGTATATTAAATATTCATTTAAACATTTAAGCATTTAAGCAATATTTATAAAACACGCTCATTTTTATAATAATTAAAAATGTGCATTTGTTAATTTTCGCATTTCTGATTCCTGTCGAAGAACGATATTAAAAACTATTAAAAAATGTATTTTAAATATCCTTTTTATGTCTTTGTGAGATTTTTAAGCAGCATCTGAAATGATATATTAATATATTATTATTTAAATCATATATATATATATACTGTGTTTGTATATTAAATATTCATTTAAACATTTAAGCATTTAAGAAATATTTATAAAACACGCTCATTTTTATAATAATTAAAAATGTGCATTTGTTAATTTTCGCATTTCTGATTCCTGTCGAAGAACGATATTAAAAACTATTTAAAAATTTATTTTAAATATCCTTTTCTTTTATGTCTTTGTGAGATTTTTAAGCAGCATCTGAAATGATATATTAATATATTATTATTTAAAACATATATATATATATATATACTGTGTTTGTATATTAAATATTCATTTAAACATTTAAGCATTTAAGCAATATTTATAAAACACGCTCATTTTTATAATAATTAAAAATGTGCATTTGTTAATTTTTGCATTTCTGATTCCTGTCGAAGAACGATATTAAAAACTATTTTAAATTTTATTTTAAATATCCTTTTATGTCTTTGTGAGATTTTTAAGCAGCATATGAAATGATATATTAATATATTATTATTTAAAACATATATATATATATATATATATATATATATACTGTGTTTGTATATTAAATATTCATTTAAACATTTAAGCATTTAAGCAATATTTATAAAACACGCTCATTTTTATAATAATTAAAAATGTGCATTTGTTAATTTTTGCATTTCTGATTCCTGTCGAAGAACGATATTAAAAACTATTTTAAATTTTATTTTAAATATCCTTTTATGTCTTTGTGAGATTTGTAAGCAGCATCTGAAATGATATATTAATATATTATTATTTAAATCATATATATATATATATATACTGTGTTGTATATTAAATATTCATTTAAACTTTTAAGCATTTAAGCAATATTTATAAAAAACGCTCATTTTTATAATAATTAAAAATGTGCATTTGTTAATTATCGCATTTCTGATTCCTGTCGAAAAACGATATTAAAAACTATTTAAAATTTTATTTTAAATTTCCTTTTCTTTTATGTCTTTGTGAGATTTTTAAGCAGAATCTGAAATGATATATTAATATATTATTATTTAAATCATATATATATATAACGTTATATATATTGTGTTTGTATATTAAATATTCATTTAAGCAATATTTATAAAGGGTTCTTTTATGTCTATGTGAGATTTTTAAGCAGTATCTGAAATGATATATTAATATATTATTATTTAAATCATATATATATATATATATATATATATATATATATATATATATACTGTGTTTGTATATTAAATATTCATTAAGTAATACTCATTAACATTTAAGCATTTAAGCAATATTTATAAAACAGGCTCATTTTTATAATAATTAAAAATGTGCATTTATTAATTTTCGCATTTCTGATTCCTGTCGAAGAAAGATATTAAAAATATTTAAAAATTTATTTTAAATATCCTTTTCTTTTATGTCTTTGTGAGATTTTTAAGCAGCATCTGAAATGATATATTAATATATTATTATTTAAAACATATATATATATATATATATACTGTGTTTGTATATTAAATATTCATTTAAACTTTTAATCATTTAAGCAATATTTATAAAACACGCTCATTTTTATAATAATTAAAAATGTGCATTTGTTAATTTTCGCATTTCTGATTCCTGTCGAAGAACGATATTAAAAACTATTTAAAAATTTATTTTAAATATCCTTTTTATGTCTTTGTGAGATTTTTAAGCAGCATATGAAATGATATATTAATATATTATTATTTAAATCATATATATATACTGTGTTTATATATTAAATATTCATTTAAACATTTAAGCATTTAAGCAATTTTTATAAAACACGCTCATTTTTATAATAATTAAAAATGTGCATTTGTTAATTTTCGCATTTCTGATTCCTGTCGAAGAATGATATTAAAAACTATTAAAAAATGTATTTTAAATATCCTTTTTATGTCTTTGTGAGATTTTTAAGCAGCATCTGAAATGATATATTAATATATTATTATTTAAATCATATATATATATACTGTGTTTGTATATTAAATATTCATTTAAACATTTAAGCATTTAAGAAATATTTATAAAACCCGCTCATTTTTATAATAATTAAAAATGTGCATTTGTTAATTTTCGCATTTCTGATTCCTGTCGAAGAACCATATTAAAAAATATTTTAAATTTTATTTTAAATATCCTTTTCTTTTTTGTCTTTGTGAGATTTTTAAGCAGCATCTGAAATGATATATTAATATATTATTATTTAAAACATATATATATATATATACTGTGTTTGTATATTAAATATTCATTTAAACATTTAAGCATTTAAGCAATATTTATAAAACACGCTCATTTTTATAATAATTAAAAATGTGCATTTGTTAATTTTCGCATTTCTGATTCCTGTCGAAGAACGATATTAAAAACTATTTAAAAATTTATTTTAAATATCCTTTTCTTTTATGTCTTTGTGAGATTTTTAAGCAGCATCTGAAATGATATATTAATATATTATTATTTAAAACATGTATATATATATATATATACTGTGTTTGTATATTAAATATTCATTTAAACATTTAAGCATTTAAGCAATATTTATAAAACACGCTCATTTTTATAATAATTAAAAATGTGCATTTGTTAATTTTCGCATTTCTGATTCCTGTCGAAGAACGATATTAAAAACTATTTTAAATTTTATTTTAAATATCCTTTTATGTCTTTGTGAGATTTGTAAGCAGCATCTGAAATGATATATTAATATATTATTATTTAAATCATATATATATATATATATACTGTGTTTGTATATTAAATATTCATTTAAACTTTTAAGCATTTAAGCAATATTTATAAAAAACGCTCATTTTTATAATAATTAAAAATGTGCATTTGTTAATTATCGCATTTCTGATTCCTGTCGAAGAACGATATTAAAAACTATTTAAAATTTTATTTTAAATATCCTTTTCTTTTATGTCTTTGTGAGATTTTTAAGCAGAATCTGAAATGATATATTAATATATTATTATTTAAATCATATATATATATAACGTTATATATATTGTGTTTGTATATTAAATATTCATTTAAGCAATATTTATAAAGGGTTCTTTTATGTCTATGTGAGATTTTTAAGCAGTATCTGAAATGATATATTAATATATTATTATTTAAATCATATATATATATATATATATATATATATATATATACTGTGTTTGTATATTAAATATTCATTAAGTAATACTCATTAACATTTAAGCATTTAAGCAATATTTATAAAACAGGCTCATTTTTATAATAATTAAAAATGTGCATTTGTTAATTTTCGCATTTCTGATTCCTGTCGAAGAACCATATTAAAAAATATTTTAAATTTTATTTTAAATATCCTTTTCTTTTTTGTCTTTGTGAGATTTTTAAGCACCATCTGAAATGATATATTAATATATTATTATTTAAATCATATATATATATATACTGTGTTTGTATATTAAATATTCATTTAAACATTTAAGCATTTAAGCAATATTTATAAAACACGCTCATTTTTATAATAATTAAAAATGTGCATTTGTTAATTTTCGCATTTCTGATTCCTGTCGAAGAACGATATTAAAAACTATTAAAAAATGTATTTTAAATATCCTTTTTATGTCTTTGTGAGATTTTTAAGCAGCATCTGAAATGATATATTAATATATTATTATTTAAATCATATATATATATATACTGTGTTTGTATATTAAATATTCATTTAAACATTTAAGCATTTAAGAAATATTTATAAAACACGCTCATTTTTATAATAATTAAAAATGTGCATTTGTTAATTTTCGCATTTCTGATTCCTGTCGAAGAACGATATTAAAAACTATTTAAAAATTTATTTTAAATATCCTTTTCTTTTATGTCTTTGTGAGATTTTTAAGCAGCATCTGAAATGATATATTAATATATTATTATTTAAAACATATATATATATATATATACTGTGTTTGTATATTAAATATTCATTTAAACATTTAAGCATTTAAGCAATATTTATAAAACACGCTCATTTTTATAATAATTAAAAATGTGCATTTGTTAATTTTTGCATTTCTGATTCCTGTCGAAGAACGATATTAAAAACTATTTTAAATTTTATTTTAAATATCCTTTTATGTCTTTGTGAGATTTTTAAGCAGCATATGAAATGATATATTAATATATTATTATTTAAAACATATATATATATATATATATATATATATACTGTGTTTGTATATTAAATATTCATTTAAACATTTAAGCATTTAAGCAATATTTATAAAACACGCTCATTTTTATAATAATTAAAAATGTGCATTTGTTAATTTTTGCATTTCTGATTCCTGTCGAAGAACGATATTAAAAACTATTTTAAATTTTATTTTAAATATCCTTTTATGTCTTTGTGAGATTTGTAAGCAGCATCTGAAATGATATATTAATATATTATTATTTAAATCATATATATATATATATATACTGTGTTGTATATTAAATATTCATTTAAACTTTTAAGCATTTAAGCAATATTTATAAAAAACGCTCATTTTTATAATAATTAAAAATGTGCATTTGTTAATTATCGCATTTCTGATTCCTGTCGAAAAACGATATTAAAAACTATTTAAAATTTTATTTTAAATTTCCTTTTCTTTTATGTCTTTGTGAGATTTTTAAGCAGAATCTGAAATGATATATTAATATATTATTATTTAAATCATATATATATATAACGTTATATATATTGTGTTTGTATATTAAATATTCATTTAAGCAATATTTATAAAGGGTTCTTTTATGTCTATGTGAGATTTTTAAGCAGTATCTGAAATGATATATTAATATATTATTATTTAAATCATATATATATATATATATATATATATATATATATATATATATATACTGTGTTTGTATATTAAATATTCATTAAGTAATACTCATTAACATTTAAGCATTTAAGCAATATTTATAAAACAGGCTCATTTTTATAATAATTAAAAATGTGCATTTATTAATTTTCGCATTTCTGATTCCTGTCGAAGAAAGATATTAAAAATATTTAAAAATTTATTTTAAATATCCTTTTCTTTTATGTCTTTGTGAGATTTTTAAGCAGCATCTGAAATGATATATTAATATATTATTATTTAAAACATATATATATATATATATATACTGTGTTTGTATATTAAATATTCATTTAAACTTTTAATCATTTAAGCAATATTTATAAAACACGCTCATTTTTATAATAATTAAAAATGTGCATTTGTTAATTTTCGCATTTCTGATTCCTGTCGAAGAACGATATTAAAAACTATTTAAAAATTTTTTTTAAATATCCTTTTTATGTCTTTGTGAGATTTTTAAGCAGCATATGAAATGATATATTAATATATTATTATTTAAATCATATATATATACTGTGTTTATATATTAAATATTCATTTAAACATTTAAGCATTTAAGCAATTTTTATAAAACACGCTCATTTTTATAATAATTAAAAATGTGCATTTGTTAATTTTCGCATTTCTGATTCCTGTCGAAGAATGATATTAAAAACTATTAAAAAATGTATTTTAAATATCCTTTTTATGTCTTTGTGAGATTTTTAAGCAGCATCTGAAATGATATATTAATATATTATTATTTAAATCATATATATATATACTGTGTTTGTATATTAAATATTCATTTAAACATTTAAGCATTTAAGAAATATTTATAAAACACGCTCATTTTTATAATAATTAAAAATGTGCATTTGTTAATTTTCGCATTTCTGATTCCTGTCGAAGAACCATATTAAAAAATATTTTAAATTTTATTTTAAATATCCTTTTCTTTTTTGTCTTTGTGAGATTTTTAAGCAGCATCTGAAATGATATATTAATATATTATTATTTAAAACATATATATATATATACTGTGTTTGTATATTAAATATTCATTTAAACATTTAAGCATTTAAGCAATATTTATAAAACACGCTCATTTTTATAATAATTAAAAATGTGCATTTGTTAATTTTCGCATTTCTGATTCCTGTCGAAGAACGATATTAAAAACTATTTAAAAATTTATTTTAAATATCCTTTTCTTTTATGTCTTTGTGAGATTTTTAAGCAGCATCTGAAATGATATATTAATATATTATTATTTAAAACATGTATATATATATATATATACTGTGTTTGTATATTAAATATTCATTTAAACATTTAAGCATTTAAGCAATATTTATAAAACACGCTCATTTTTATAATAATTAAAAATGTGCATTTGTTAATTTTCGCATTTCTGATTCCTGTCGAAGAACGATATTAAAAACTATTTTAAATTTTATTTTAAATATCCTTTTATGTCTTTGTGAGATTTGTAAGCAGCATCTGAAATGATATATTAATATATTATTATTTAAATCATATATATATATATATATACTGTGTTTGTATATTAAATATTCATTTAAACTTTTAAGCATTTAAGCAATATTTATAAAAAACGCTCATTTTTATAATAATTAAAAATGTGCATTTGTTAATTATCGCATTTCTGATTCCTGTCGAAGAACGATATTAAAAACTATTTAAAATTTTATTTTAAATATCCTTTTCTTTTATGTCTTTGTGAGATTTTTAAGCAGAATCTGAAATGATATATTAATATATTATTATTTAAATCATATATATATATATAACGTTATATATATTGTGTTTGTATATTAAATATTCATTTAAGCAATATTTATAAAGGGTTCTTTTATGTCTATGTGAGATTTTTAAGCAGTATCTGAAATGATATATTAATATATTATTATTTAAATCATATATATATATATATATATATATATATATATATATACTGTGTTTGTATATTAAATATTCATTAAGTAATACTCATTAACATTTAAGCATTTAAGCAATATTTATAAAACAGGCTCATTTTTATAATAATTAAAAATGTGCATTTGTTAATTTTCGCATTTCTGATTCCTGTCGAAGAACCATATTAAAAAATATTTTAAATTTTATTTTAAATATCCTTTTCTTTTTTGTCTTTGTGAGATTTTTAAGCACCATCTGAAATGATATATTAATATATTATTATTTAAATCATATATATATATATACTGTGTTTGTATATTAAATATTCATTTAAACATTTAAGCATTTAAGCAATATTTATAAAACACGCTCATTTTTATAATAATTAAAAATGTGCATTTGTTAATTTTCGCATTTCTGATTCCTGTCGAAGAACGATATTAAAAACTATTAAAAAATGTATTTTAAATATCCTTTTTATGTCTTTGTGAGATTTTTAAGCAGCATCTGAAATGATATATTAATATATTATTATTTAAATCATATATATATATACTGTGTTTGTATATTAAATATTCATTTAAACATTTAAGCATTTAAGAAATATTTATAAAACACGCTCATTTTTATAATAATTAAAAATGTGCATTTGTTAATTTTCGCATTTCTGATTCCTGTCGAAGAACGATATTAAAAACTATTTAAAAATTTATTTTAAATATCCTTTTCTTTTATGTCTTTGTGAGATTTTTAAGCAGCATCTGAAATGATATATTAATATATTATTATTTAAAACATATATATATATATATATATATACTGTGTTTGTATATTAAATATTCATTTAAACATTTAAGCATTTAAGCAATATTTATAAAACACGCTCATTTTTATAATAATTAAAAATGTGCATTTGTTAATTTTCGCATTTCTGATTCCTGTCGAAAAACGATATTAAAAACTATTTAAAATTTTATTTTAAATTTCCTTTTCTTTTATGTCTTTGTGAGATTTTTAAGCAGAATCTGAAATGATATATTAATATATTATTATTTAAATCATATATATATATATAACGTTATATATATTGTGTTTGTATATTAAATATTCATTTAAGCAATATTTATAAAGGGTTCTTTTATGTCTATGTGAGATTTTTAAGCAGTATCTGAAATGATATATTAATATATTATTATTTAAATCATATATATATATATATATATATATATATATATATATATATATATATATACTGTGTTTGTATATTAAATATTCATTAAGTAATACTCATTAACATTTAAGCATTTAAGCAATATTTATAAAACAGGCTCATTTTTATAATAATTAAAAATGTGCATTTATTAATTTTCGCATTTCTGATTCCTGTCGAAGAAAGATATTAAAAATATTTAAAAATTTATTTTAAATATCCTTTTCTTTTATGTCTTTGTGAGATTTTTAAGCAGCATCTGAAATGATATATTAATATATTATTATTTAAAACATATATATATATATATATATATACTGTGTTTGTATATTAAATATTCATTTAAACTTTTAATCATTTAAGCAATATTTATAAAACACGCTCATTTTTATAATAATTAAAAATGTGCATTTGTTAATTTTCGCATTTCTGATTCCTGTCGAAGAACGATATTAAAAACTATTTAAAAATTTATTTTAAATATCCTTTTTATGTCTTTGTGAGATTTTTAAGCAGCATATGAAATGATATATTAATATATTATTATTTAAATCATATATATATACTGTGTTTGTATATTAAATATTCATTTAAACATTTAAGCATTTAAGCAATTTTTATAAAACACGCTCATTTTTATAATAATTAAAAATGTGCATTTGTTAATTTTCGCATTTCTGATTCCTGTCGAAGAATGATATTAAAAACTATTAAAAAATGTATTTTAAATATCCTTTTTATGTCTTTGTGAGATTTTTAAGCAGCATCTGAAATGATATATTAATATATTATTATTTAAATCATATATATATATACTGTGTTTGTATATTAAATATTCATTTAAACATTTAAGCATTTAAGAAATATTTATAAAACACGCTCATTTTTATAATAATTAAAAATGTGCATTTGTTAATTTTCGCATTTCTGATTCCTGTCGAAGAACCATATTAAAAAATATTTTAAATTTTATTTTAAATATCCTTTTCTTTTTTGTCTTTGTGAGATTTTTAAGCAGCATCTGAAATGATATATTAATATATTATTATTTAAAACATATATATATATATACTGTGTTTGTATATTAAATATTCATTTAAACATTTAAGCATTTAAGCAATATTTATAAAACACGCTCATTTTTATAATAATTAAAAATGTGCATTTGTTAATTTTCGCATTTCTGATTCCTGTCGAAGAACGATATTAAAAACTATTTAAAAATTTATTTTAAATATCCTTTTCTTTTATGTCTTTGTGAGATTTTTAAGCAGCATCTGAAATGATATATTAATATATTATTATTTAAAACATATATATATATATATATATATACTGTGTTTGTATATTAAATATTCATTTAAACATTTAAGCATTTAAGCAATATTTATAAAACACGCTCATTTTTATAATAATTAAAAATGTGCATTTGTTAATTTTCGCATTTCTGATTCCTGTCGAAGAACGATATTAAAAACTATTTTAAATTTTATTTTAAATATCCTTTTATGTCTTTGTGAGATTTGTAAGCAGCATCTGAAATGATATATTAATATATTATTATTTAAATCATATATATATATATATATACTGTGTTTGTATATTAAATATTCATTTAAACTTTTAAGCATTTAAGCAATATTTATAAAAAACGCTCATTTTTATAATAATTAAAAATGTGCATTTGTTAATTATCGCATTTCTGATTCCTGTCGAAGAACGATATTAAAAACTATTTAAAATTTTATTTTAAATATCCTTTTCTTTTATGTCTTTGTGAGATTTTTAAGCAGAATCTGAAATGATATATTAATATATTATTATTTAAATCATATATATATATAACGTTATATATATTGTGTTTGTATATTAAATATTCATTTAAGCAATATTTATAAAGGGTTCTTTTATGTCTATGTGAGATTTTTAAGCAGTATCTGAAATGATATATTAATATATTATTATTTAAATCATATATATATATATATATATATATATATATATATATATACTGTGTTTGTATATTAAATATTCATTAAGTAATACTCATTAACATTTAAGCATTTAAGCAATATTTATAAAACAGGCTCATTTTTATAATAATTAAAAATGTGCATTTGTTAATTTTCGCATTTCTGATTCCTGTCGAAGAACCATATTAAAAAATATTTTAAATTTTATTTTAAATATCCTTTTCTTTTTTGTCTTTGTGAGATTTTTAAGCACCATCTGAAATGATATATTAATATATTATTATTTAAATCATATATATATATATATACTGTGTTTGTATATTAAATATTCATTTAAACATTTAAGCATTTAAGCAATATTTATAAAACACGCTCATTTTTATAATAATTAAAAATGTGCATTTGTTAATTTTCGCATTTCTGATTCCTGTCGAAGAACGATATTAAAAACTATTAAAAAATGTATTTTAAATATCCTTTTTATGTCTTTGTGAGATTTTTAAGCAGCATCTGAAATGATATATTAATATATTATTATTTAAATCATATATATATATATACTGTGTTTGTATATTAAATATTCATTTAAACATTTAAGCATTTAAGAAATATTTATAAAACACGCTCATTTTTATAATAATTAAAAATGTGCATTTGTTAATTTTCGCATTTCTGATTCCTGTCGAAGAACGATATTAAAAACTATTTAAAAATTTATTTTAAATATCCTTTTCTTTTATGTCTTTGTGAGATTTTTAAGCAGCATCTGAAATGATATATTAATATATTATTATTTAAAACATATATATATATATATATATATATATATATACTGTGTTTGTATATTAAATATTCATTTAAACATTTAAGCATTTAAGCAATATTTATAAAACACGCTCATTTTTATAATAATTAAAAATGTGCATTTGTTAATTTTTGCATTTCTGATTCCTGTCGAAGAACGATATTAAAAACTATTTTAAATTTTATTTTAAATATCCTTTTATGTCTTTGTGAGATTTGTAAGCAGCATCTGAAATGATATATTAATATATTATTATTTAAATCATATATATATATATATACTGTGTTTGTATATTAAATATTCATTTAAACTTTTAAGCATTTAAGCAATATTTATAAAAAACGCTCATTTTTATAATAATTAAAAATGTGCATTTGTTAATTATCGCATTTCTGATTCCTGTCGAAAAACGATATTAAAAACTATTTAAAATTTTATTTTAAATTTCCTTTTCTTTTATGTCTTTGTGAGATTTTTAAGCAGAATCTGAAATGATATATTAATATATTATTATTTAAATCATATATATATATAACGTTATATATATTGTGTTTGTATATTAAATATTCATTTAAGCAATATTTATAAAGGGTTCTTTTATGTCTATGTGAGATTTTTAAGCAGTATCTGAAATGATATATTAATATATTATTATTTAAATCATATATATATATATATATATATATATATATATATATATACTGTGTTTGTATATTAAATATTCATTAAGTAATACTCATTAACATTTAAGCATTTAAGCAATATTTATAAAACAGGCTCATTTTTATAATAATTAAAAATGTGCATTTATTAATTTTCGCATTTCTGATTCCTGTCGAAGAAAGATATTAAAAATATTTAAAAATTTATTTTAAATATCCTTTTCTTTTATGTCTTTGTGAGATTTTTAAGCAGCATCTGAAATGATATATTAATATATTATTATTTAAAACATATATATATATATATATACTGTGTTTGTATATTAAATATTCATTTAAACTTTTAATCATTTAAGCAATATTTATAAAACACGCTCATTTTTATAATAATTAAAAATGTGCATTTGTTAATTTTCGCATTTCTGATTCCTGTCGAAGAACGATATTAAAAACTATTTAAAAATTTATTTTAAATATCCTTTTTATGTCTTTGTGAGATTTTTAAGCAGCATATGAAATGATATATTAATATATTATTATTTAAATCATATATATATACTGTGTTTGTATATTAAATATTCATTTAAACATTTAAGCATTTAAGCAATTTTTATAAAACACGCTCATTTTTATAATAATTAAAAATGTGCATTTGTTAATTTTCGCATTTCTGATTCCTGTCGAAGAATGATATTAAAAACTATTAAAAAATGTATTTTAAATATCCTTTTTATGTCTTTGTGAGATTTTTAAGCAGCATCTGAAATGATATATTAATATATTATTATTTAAATCATATATATATATACTGTGTTTGTATATTAAATATTCATTTAAACATTTAAGCATTTAAGAAATATTTATAAAACACGCTCATTTTTATAATAATTAAAAATGTGCATTTGTTAATTTTCGCATTTCTGATTCCTGTCGAAGAACCATATTAAAAAATATTTTAAATTTTATTTTAAATATCCTTTTCTTTTTTGTCTTTGTGAGATTTTTAAGCAGCATCTGAAATGATATATTAATATATTATTATTTAAAACATATATATATATATATACTGTGTTTGTATATTAAATATTCATTTAAACATTTAAGCATTTAAGCAATATTTATAAAACACGCTCATTTTTATAATAATTAAAAATGTGCATTTGTTAATTTTCGCATTTCTGATTCCTGTCGAAGAACGATATTAAAAACTATTTAAAAATTTATTTTAAATATCCTTTTCTTTTATGTCTTTGTGAGATTTTTAAGCAGCATCTGAAATGATATATTAATATATTATTATTTAAAACATATATATATATATATATATATATATACTGTGTTTGTATATTAAATATTCATTTAAACATTTAAGCATTTAAGCAATATTTATAAAACACGCTCATTTTTATAATAATTAAAAATGTGCATTTGTTAATTTTCGCATTTCTGATTCCTGTCGAAGAACGATATTAAAAACTATTTTAAATTTTATTTTAAATATCCTTTTATGTCTTTGTGAGATTTGTAAGCAGCATCTGAAATGATATATTAATATATTATTATTTAAATCATATATATATATATATATATATATATACTGTGTTTGTATATTAAATATTCATTTAAACTTTTAAGCATTTAAGCAATATTTATAAAAAACGCTCATTTTTATAATAATTAAAAATGTGCATTTGTTAATTATCGCATTTCTGATTCCTGTCGAAGAACGATATTAAAAACTATTTAAAATTTTATTTTAAATATCCTTTTCTTTTATGTCTTTGTGAGATTTTTAAGCAGAATCTGAAATGATATATTAATATATTATTATTTAAATCATATATATATATAACGTTATATATATTGTGTTTGTATATTAAATATTCATTTAAGCAATATTTATAAAGGGTTCTTTTATGTCTATGTGAGATTTTTAAGCAGTATCTGAAATGATATATTAATATATTATTATTTAAATCATATATATATATATATATATATATATACTGTGTTTGTATATTAAATATTCATTAAGTAATACTCATTAACATTTAAGCATTTAAGCAATATTTATAAAACAGGCTCATTTTTATAATAATTAAAAATGTGCATTTATTAATATTCGCATTTCTGATTCCTGTCGAAGAACGATATTAAAAATATTTAAAAATTTATTTTAAATATCCTTTTTATGTCTTTGTGAGATTTTTAAGCAGCATATGAAATGATATATTAATATATTATTATTTAAATCATATATATATACTGTGTTTGTATATTAAATATTCATTTAAACATTTAAGCATTTAAGCAATATTTATAAAACACGCTCATTTTTATAATAATTAAAAATGTGCATTTGTTAATTTTCGCATTTCTGATTCCTGTTGAAGAACCATATTAAAAAATATTTTAAATTTTATTTTAAATATCCTTTTCTTTTTTGTCTTTGTGAGATTTTTAAGCAGCATCTGAAATGATATATTAATATATTATTATTTAAATCATATATATATACTGTGTTTGTATATTAAATATTCATTTAAACATTTAAGAATTTAAGCAATATTTATAAAACACGCTCATTTTTATAATAATTCAAAATGTGCATTTGTTAATTTTCGCATTTCTGATTCCTGTCGAAGAACGATATTAAAAATATTTAAAATTTTATTTTAAATATCCTTTTCTTTTTTGTCTTTGTGAGATTTTTAAGCAGCATCTGAAATGATATATTAATATATTATTATTTAAATCATATATATATATACTGTGTTTGTATATTAAATATTCATTTAAACATTTAAGCATTTAAGCAATATTTATAAAACACGCTCATTTTTATAATAATTAAAAATGTGCATTTGTTAATTTTCGCATTTCTGATTCCTGTCGAAGAACGATATTAAAAATATTTAAAATTTTATTTTAAATATCCTTTTCTTTTTTGTCTTTGTGAGATTTTAAGCAGCATCTGAAATGATATATTAATATATTATTATTTAAATCATATATATATACTGTGTTTGTATATTAAATATTCATTTAAACATTTAAGCATTTAAGCAATATTTATAAAACACGCTCATTTTTATAATAATTAAAAATGTGCATTTGTTAATTTTCGCATTTCTGATTCCTGTCGAAGAACGATATTAAAAACTATTTAAAAATTTATTTTAAATATCCTTTTCTTTTATGTCTTTGTGAGATTTTTAAGCAGCATCTGAAATGATATATTAATATATTATTATTTAAATCATATATATTTATATATATACTGTGTTTGTATATTAAATATCCATTTAAACATTTAAGCATTTTAGCAATATTTATAAAACACGCTCATTTTTATAATAATTAAAAATGTGCATTTGTTAATTTTCGCATTTCTGATTCCTGTCGAAGAACGATATTAAAAATATTTAAAATTTTATTTTAAATATCCTTTTCTTTTTTGTCTTTGTGAGATTTTTAAGCAGCATCTGAAATGATATATTAATATATTATTATTTAAATCATATATATATATATAACGTTATATATATATATATATATATATAATGTTATATATATTGTGTTTGTATATTAAATATTCATTTAAGCAATATTTATAAAGGGTTCTTTTATGTCTATGTGAGATTTTTAAGCAGCATCTGAAATGATATATTAATATATTATTATTTAAAACATATATATATATATATATATACTGTGTTTGTATATTAAATATTCATTTAAACATTTAAGCATTTAAGCAATATTTATAAAACACGCTCATTTTTATAATAATTAAAAATGTGCATTTGTTAATTTTCGCATTTCTGATTCCTGTCGAAGAACGATATTAAAAACTATTAAAAAATGTATTTTAAATATCCTTTTTATGTCTTTGTGAGATTTTTAAGCAGCATCTGAAATGATATATTAATATATTATTATTTAAATCATATATATATATATACTGTGTTTGTATATTAAATATTCATTTAAACTTTTAAGCATTTAAGCAATATTTATAAAACACGCTCATTTTTATAATAATTAAAAATGTGCATTTGTTAATTTTCGCATTTCTGATTCCTGTCGAAGAACGATATTAAAAACTATTAAAAAATGTATTTTAAATATCCTTTTTATGTCTTTGTGAGATTTTTAAGCAGCATCTGAAATGATATATTAATATATTATTATTTAAATCATATATATACTGTGTTTGTATATTAAATATACATTTAAACATTTAAGCATTTAAGCAATATTTATAAAACACGCTCATTTTTATAATAATTAAAAATGTGCATTTGTTAATTTTCGCATTTCTGATTCCTGTCGAAGAACCATATTAAAAAATATTTTAAATTTTATTTTAAATATCCTTTTCTTTTTTGTCTTTGTGAGATTTTTAAGCAGCATCTGAAATGATATATTAATATATTATTATTTAAATCATATATATATATATACTGTGTTTGTATATTAAATATTCATTTAAACATTTAAGCATTTAAGCAATATTTATAAAACACGCTCATTTTTATAATAATTAAAAATGTGCATTTGTTAATTTTCGCATTTCTGATTCCTGTCGAAGAAAGATATTAAAAATATTTAAAATTTTATTTTAAATATCCTTTTCTTTTTTGTCTTTGTGAGATTTTTAAGCAGCATCTGAAATGATATATTAATATATTATTATTTAAATCATATATATATATATATAACGTTATATATTTATATATATATATATATATATATATATATATATATTGTGTTTGTATATTAAATATTCATTTAAGCAATATTTATAAAAGGTTCTTTTATGTCTATGTGAGATTTTTAAGCAGCATCTGAAATGATATATTAATATATTATTATTTAAAACATATATATATATATATATACTGTGTTTGTATATTAAATATTCATTTAAACATTTAAGCATTTAAGCAATATTTATAAAACACGCTCATTTTTATAATAATTAAAAATGTGCATTTGTTAATTTTCGCATTTCTGATTCCTGTCGAAGAACGATATTAAAAACTATTAAAAAATTTATTATAAATATCCTTTTTATGTCTTTGTGAGATTGTTAAGCAGCATCTGAAATGATATATTAATATATTATTATTTAAATCATATATATATATATATATACTGTGTTTGTATATTAAATATTCATTTAAACATTTAAGCATTTAAGCAATATTTATAAAACACGCTCATTTTTATAATAATTAAAAATGTGCATTTGTTAATTTTCGCATTTCTGATTCCTGTCGAAGAACGATATTAAAAACTATTAAAAAATGTATTATAAATATCCTTTTTATGTCTTTGTGAGATTTTTAAGCAGCATCTGAAATGATATATTAATATATTATTATTTAAATCATATATATATATATATATATATATATATATATACTGTGTTTGTATATTAAATATTCATTTAAACATTTAAGCATTTAAGCAATATTTATAAAACACGCTCATTTTTATAATAATTAAAAATGTGCATTTGTTAATTTTCGCATTTCTGATTCCTGTCGAAGAACCATATTAAAAAATATTTTAAATTTTATTTTAAATATCCTTTTCTTTTTTGTCTTTGTGAGATTTTTAAGCAGCATCTGAAATGATATATTAATATATTATTATTTAAAACATATATATATATACTGTGTTTGTATATTAAATATTCATTTAACATTTAAGCATTTAAGCAATATTTATAAAACACGCTCATTTTTATAATAATTAAAAATGTGCATTTGTTAATTTTCGCATTTCTGATTCCTGTCGAAGAACGATATTAAAAACTATTTAAAAATTTATTTTAAATATCCTTTTCTTTTATGTCTTTGTGAGATTTTTAAGCAGCATCTGAAATGATATATTAATATATTATTATTTAAAACATATATATATATATATATATATATATATACTGTGTTTGTATATTAAATATTCATTTAAACATTTAAGCATTTAAGCAATATTTATAAAACACGCTCATTTTTATAATAATTAAAAATGTGCATTTGTTAATTTTCGCATTTCTGATTCCTGTCGAAGAACGATATTAAAAACTATTTAAAATTTTATTTTAAATATCCTTTTATGTCTTTGTGAGATTTGTAAGCAGCATCTAAAATGATATATTAATATATTATTATTTAAATCATATATATATATATATACTGTGTTTGTATATTAAATATTCATTTAAACTTTTAAGCATTTAAGCAATATTTATAAAAAACGCTCATTTTTATAATAATTAAAAATGTGCATTTGTTAATTATCGCATTTCTGATTCCTGTCGAAGAACGATATTAAAAACTATTTACAATTTTATTTTAAATATCCTTTTCTTTTATGTCTTTGTGAGATTTTTAAGCAGAATCTGAAATGATATATTAATATATTATTATTTAAATCATATATATATATAACGTTATATATATTGTGTTTGTATATTAAATATTCATTTAAGCAATATTTATAAAGGGTTCTTTTATGTCTATGTGAGATTTTTAAGCAGTATCTGAAATGATATATTAATATATTATTATTTAAATCATATATATATATATATATATATATATATATACTGTGTTTGTATATTAAATATTCATTAAGTAATACTCATTAACATTTAAGCATTTAAGCAATATTTATAAAACACGCTCATTTTTATAATAATTAAAAATGTGCATTTATTAATTTTCGCATTTCTGATTCCTGTCGAAGAACGATATTAAAAATATTTAAAAATTTATTTTAAATATCCTTTTCTTTTATGTCTTTATGAGATTTTTAAGCAGCATCTGAAATGATATATTAAGGGGAGGTCTCAGCGCTCGCGCGAATAGTCAAAAACACATGTAACAGATGGGCATATACATGGTATATGCAAATAAGGCTAACAATAGAACTATTCAGTGTATTGAGCTAATTTTTTTTTATCATGTTCATATTATACAAATACATCTTTGTAAAGAATAACATTGTCAATATATACTATATTATATATATATATATATGTATATAAATAACATTTTATTTTGTTATGTATTTTGATTATAAAATGAACTTATATAAATAATTTTATAATATGCTTCTTTGCAATTATTCATATAAATATAATCTCTATATAACAATAACAATTATTAAAAAAGCTGCAATAGTTTTTTCTGTAGCCACTCTAATGCGTACACACCTAGCATAAATATTGATCATCTAATAAATCGCATTTGTATTTATCACTTATATATTTTTTTAGATAGAGAATGGTGATAAAAACATGTTTTTATGTGATTTATAGATCGTTTTTGGATACCATTTTTTCACAGATACTAAATTACTTATTAAATGGTAGTTTTATGGAATAATATTTTTTTTTTTGTTTTATGAAAATTTATCGTTTTCAACGCTGAGACCTCCCCTTAATATATTATTATTTAAAACATATATATATATATATACTGTGTTTGTATATTAAATATTCATTTAAACTTTTAATCATTTAAGCAATATTTATAAAACACGCTCATTTTTATAATCATTAAAAATGTGCATTTTTTAATTTTCGCATTTCTGATTCCTGTCGAAGAACGATATTAAAAACTATTTAAAAATTTATTTTAAATATCCTTTTTATGTCTTTGTGAGATTTTTAAGCAGCATCTGAAATGATATATTAATATATTATTATTTAAAACATATATATATATATACTGTGTTTGTATATTAAATATTCATTTAAACATTTAAGCATTTAAGCAATATTTATAAAACACGCTCATTTTTATAATAATTAAAAATGTGCATTTGTTAATTTTCGCATTTCTGATTCCTGTCGAAGAACCATATTAAAAAATATTTTAAATTTTATTTTAAATATCCTTTTCTTTTTTGTCTTTGTGAGATTTTTAAGCAGCATCTGAAATGATATATTAATATATTATTATTTAAATCATATATATATATATACTGTGTTTGTATATTAAATATTCATTTAAACATTTAAGCATTTAAGCAATATTTATAAAACACGCTAATTTTTATAATAATTAAAAATGTGCATTTGTTAATTTTCGCATTTCTGATTCCTGTCGAAGAACGATATTAAAAATATTTAAAATTTTATTTTAAATATCCTTTTCTTTTTTGTCTTTGTGAGATTTTTAAGCAGCATCTGAAATGATATATTAATATATTATTATTTAAATCATATATATATATATATAACGTTATATATTTATATATATATATATATATATATATATATATATATAATGTTATATATATTGTGTTTGTATATTAAATATTCATTTAAGCAATATTTATAAAGGGTTCTTTTATGTCTATGTGAGATTTTTAAGCAGCATCTGAAATGATATATTAATATATTATTATTTAAAACATATATATATATATATATATATACTGTGTTTGTATATTAAATATTCATTTAAACATTTAAGCATTTAAGCAATATTTATAAAACACGCTCATTTTTATAATAATTAAAAATGTGCATTTGTTAATTTTCGCATTTCTGATTCCTGTCGAAGAACGATATTAAAAACTATTAAAAAATTTATTTTAAATATCCTTTTCTTTTATGTCTTTGTGAGATTTTTAAGCAGCATATGAAATGATATATTAATATATTATTATTTAAAACATATATATATATATATATATATATATATATATACTGTGTTTGTATATTAAATATTCATTTAAACATTTAAGCATTTAAGCAATATTTATAAAACACGCTCATTTTTATAATAATTAAAAATGTGCATTTGTTAATTTTTGCATTTCTGATTCCTGTCGAAGAACGATATTAAAAACTATTTTAAATTTTATTTTAAATATCCTTTTATGTCTTTGTGAGATTTGTAAGCAGCATCTGAAATGATATATTAATATATTATTATTTAAATCATATATATATATATATATATATATACTGTGTTTGTATATTAAATATTCATTTAAACTTTTAAGCATTTAAGCAATATTTATAAAAAACGCTCATTTTTATAATAATTAAAAATGTGCATTTGTTAATTATCGCATTTCTGATTCCTGTCGAAAAACGATATTAAAAACTATTTAAAATTTTATTTTAAATTTCCTTTTCTTTTATGTCTTTGTGAGATTTTTAAGCAGAATCTGAAATGATATATTAATATATTATTATTTAAATCATATATATATATAACGTTATATATATATTGTGTTTGTATATTAAATATTCATTTAAGCAATATTTATAAAGGGTTCTTTTATGTCTATGTGAGATTTTTAAGCAGTATCTGAAATGATATATTAATATATTATTATTTAAATCATATATATATATATATATATATATATATATATATATATATATATATATATATATATATATATACTGTGTTTGTATATTAAATATTCATTAAGTAATACTCATTAACATTTAAGCATTTAAGCAATATTTATAAAACAGGCTCATTTTTATAATAATTAAAAATGTGCATTTATTAATTTTCGCATTTCTGATTCCTGTCGAAGAAAGCTATTAAAAATATTTAAAAATTTATTTTAAATATCCTTTTCTTTTATGTCTTTGTGAGATTTTTAAGCAGCATCTGAAATGATATATTAATATATTATTATTTAAAACATATATATATATATATATATATACTGTGTTTGTATATTAAATATTCATTTAAACTTTTAATCATTTAAGCAATATTTATAAAACACGCTCATTTTTATAATAATTAAAAATGTGCATTTGTTAATTTTCGCATTTCTGATTCCTGTCGAAGAACGATATTAAAAACTATTTAAAAATTTATTTTAAATATCCTTTTTATGTCTTTGTGAGATTTTTAAGCAGCATATGAAATGATATATTAATATATTATTATTTAAATCATATATATATACTGTGTTTATATATTAAATATTCATTTAAACATTTAAGCATTTAAGCAATTTTTATAAAACACGCTCATTTTTATAATAATTAAAAATGTGCATTTGTTAATTTTCGCATTTCTGATTCCTGTCGAAGAACGATATTAAAAACTATTTAAAATTTTATTTTAAATATCCTTTTCTTTTATGTCTTTGTGAGATTTTTAAGCAGCATCTGAAATGATATATTAATATATTATTATTTAAAACATGTATATATATATATATATATACTGTGTTTGTATATTAAATATTCATTTAAACATTTAAGCATTTAAGCAATATTTATAAAACACGCTCATTTTTATAATAATTAAAAATGTGCATTTGTTAATTTTCGCATTTCTGATTCCTGTCGAAGAACGATATTAAAAACTATTTTAAATTTTATTTTAAATATCCTTTTATGTCTTTGTGAGATTTGTAAGCAGCATCTGAAATGATATATTAATATATTATTATTTAAATCATATATATATATATATACTGTGTTTGTATATTAAATATTCATTTAAACTTTTAAGCATTTAAGCAATATTTATAAAAAACGCTCATTTTTATAATAATTAAAAATGTGCATTTGTTAATTATCGCATTTCTGATTCCTGTCGAAGAACGATATTAAAAACTATTTAAAATTTTATTTTAAATATCCTTTTCTTTTATGTCTTTGTGAGATTTTTAAGCAGAATCTGAAATGATATATTAATATATTATTATTTAAATCATATATATATATAACGTTATATATATTGTGTTTGTATATTAAATATTCATTTAAGCAATATTTATAAAGGGTTCTTTTATGTCTATGTGAGATTTTTAAGCAGTATCTGAAATGATATATTAATATATTATTATTTAAATCATATATATATATATATATATATATATATATATATATATATATATATATATATATATATATATATATATATATATATATATACTGTGTTTGTATATTAAATATTCATTAAGTAATACTCATTAACATTTAAGCATTTAAGCAATATTTATAAAACAGGCTCATTTTTATAATAATTAAAAATGTGCATTTGTTAATTTTCGCATTTCTGATTCCTGTCGAAGAACCATATTAAAAAATATTTTAAATTTTATTTTAAATATCCTTTTCTTTTTTGTCTTTGTGAGATTTTTAAGCACCATCTGAAATGATATATTAATATATTATTATTTAAATCATATATATATATATACTGTGTTTGTATATTAAATATTCATTTAAACATTTAAGCATTTAAGCAATATTTATAAAACACGCTCATTTTTATAATAATTAAAAATGTGCATTTGTTAATTTTCGCATTTCTGATTCCTGTCGAAGAACGATATTAAAAACTATTAAAAAATGTATTTTAAATATCCTTTTTATGTCTTTGTGAGATTTTTAAGCAGCATCTGAAATGATATATTAATATATTATTATTTAAATCATATATATATATACTGTGTTTGTATATTAAATATTCATTTAAACATTTAAGCATTTAAGAAATATTTATAAAACACGCTCATTTTTATAATAATTAAAAATGTGCATTTGTTAATTTTCGCATTTCTGATTCCTGTCGAAGAACGATATTAAAAACTATTTAAAAATTTATTTTAAATATCCTTTTCTTTTATGTCTTTGTGAGATTTTTAAGCAGCATCTGAAATGATATATTAATATATTATTATTTAAAACATATATATATATATATATATATATATACTGTGTTTGTATATTAAATATTCATTTAAACATTTAAGCATTTAAGCAATATTTATAAAACACGCTCATTTTTATAATAATTAAAAATGTGCATTTGTTAATTTTTGCATTTCTGATTCCTGTCGAAGAACGATATTAAAAACTATTTTAAATTTTATTTTAAATATCCTTTTATGTCTTTGTGAGATTTGTAAGCAGCATCTGAAATGATATATTAATATATTATTATTTAAATCATATATATATATATATATATACTGTGTTTGTATATTAAATATTCATTTAAACTTTTAAGCATTTAAGCAATATTTATAAAAAACGCTCATTTTTATAATAATTAAAAATGTGCATTTGTTAATTATCGCATTTCTGATTCCTGTCGAAAAACGATATTAAAAACTATTTAAAATTTTATTTTAAATTTCCTTTTCTTTTATGTCTTTGTGAGATTTTTAAGCAGAATCTGAAATGATATATTAATATATTATTATTTAAATCATATATATATATATAACGTTATATATATTGTGTTTGTATATTAAATATTCATTTAAGCAATATTTATAAAGGGTTCTTTTATGTCTATGTGAGATTTTTAAGCAGTATCTGAAATGATATATTAATATATTATTATTTAAATCATATATATATATATATATATATATATATATATATATATATACTGTGTTTGTATATTAAATATTCATTAAGTAATACTCATTAACATTTAAGCATTTAAGCAATATTTATAAAACAGGCTCATTTTTATAATAATTAAAAATGTGCATTTATTAATTTTCGCATTTCTGATTCCTGTCGAAGAAAGATATTAAAAATATTTAAAAATTTATTTTAAATATCCTTTTCTTTTATGTCTTTGTGAGATTTTTAAGCAGCATCTGAAATGATATATTAATATATTATTATTTAAAACATATATATATATATATATATACTGTGTTTGTATATTAAATATTCATTTAAACTTTTAATCATTTAAGCAATATTTATAAAACACGCTCATTTTTATAATAATTAAAAATGTGCATTTGTTAATTTTCGCATTTCTGATTCCTGTCGAAGAACGATATTAAAAACTATTTAAAAATTTATTTTAAATATCCTTTTTATGTCTTTGTGAGATTTTTAAGCAGCATATGAAATGATATATTAATATATTATTATTTAAATCATATATATATATACTGTGTTTGTATATTAAATATTCATTTAAACATTTAAGCATTTAAGCAATTTTTATAAAACACGCTCATTTTTATAATAATTAAAAATGTGCATTTGTTAATTTTCGCATTTCTGATTCCTGTCGAAGAATGATATTAAAAACTATTAAAAAATGTATTTTAAATATCCTTTTTATGTCTTTGTGAGATTTGTAAGCAGCATCTGAAATGATATATTAATATATTATTATTTAAATCATATATATATATACTGTGTTTGTATATTAAATATTCATTTAAACATTTAAGCATTTAAGAAATATTTATAAAACACGCTCATTTTTATAATAATTAAAAATGTGCATTTGTTAATTTTCGCATTTCTGATTCCTGTCGAAGAACCATATTAAAAAATATTTTAAATTTTATTTTAAATATCCTTTTCTTTTTTGTCTTTGTGAGATTTTTAAGCAGCATCTGAAATGATATATTAATATATTATTATTTAAAACATATATATATATATACTGTGTTTGTATATTAAATATTCATTTAAACATTTAAGCATTTAAGCAATATTTATAAAACACGCTCATTTTTATAATAATTAAAAATGTGCATTTGTTAATTTTCGCATTTCTGATTCCTGTCGAAGAACGATATTAAAAACTATTTAAAAATTTATTTTAAATATCCTTTTCTTTTATGTCTTTGTGAGATTTTTAAGCAGCATCTGAAATGATATATTAATATATTATTATTTAAAACATATATATATATATATATATATATACTGTGTTTGTATATTAAATATTCATTTAAACATTTAAGCATTTAAGCAATATTTATAAAACACGCTCATTTTTATAATAATTAAAAATGTGCATTTGTTAATTTTCGCATTTCTGATTCCTGTCGAAGAACGATATTAAAAACTATTTTAAATTTTATTTTAAATATCCTTTTATGTCTTTGTGAGATTTGTAAGCAGCATCTGAAATGATATATTAATATATTATTATTTAAATCATATATATATATATATATACTGTGTTTGTATATTAAATATTCATTTAAACTTTTAAGCATTTAAGCAATATTTATAAAAAACGCTCATTTTTATAATAATTAAAAATGTGCATTTGTTAATTATCGCATTTCTGATTCCTGTCGAAGAACGATATTAAAAACTATTTAAAATTTTATTTTAAATATCCTTTTCTTTTATGTCTTTGTGAGATTTTTAAGCAGAATCTGAAATGATATATTAATATATTATTATTTAAATCATATATATATATAACGTTATATATATTGTGTTTGTATATTAAATATTCATTTAAGCAATATTTATAAAGGGTTCTTTTATGTCTATGTGAGATTTTTAAGCAGTATCTGAAATGATATATTAATATATTATTATTTAAATCATATATATATATATATATATATATATATATACTGTGTTTGTATATTAAATATTCATTTAAACATTTAAGCATTTAAGCAATTTTTATAAAACACGCTCATTTTTATAATAATTAAAAATGTGCATTTGTTAATTTTCGCATTTCTGATTCCTGTCGAAGAATGATATTAAAAACTATTAAAAAATGTATTTTAAATATCCTTTTTATGTCTTTGTGAGATTTTTAAGCAGCATCTGAAATGATATATTAATATATTATTATTTAAATCATATATATATATACTGTGTTTGTATATTAAATATTCATTTAAACATTTAAGCATTTAAGAAATATTTATAAAACACGCTCATTTTTATAATAATTAAAAATGTGCATTTGTTAATTTTCGCATTTCTGATTCCTGTCGAAGAACCATATTAAAAAATATTTTAAATTTTATTTTAAATATCCTTTTCTTTTTTGTCTTTGTGAGATTTTTAAGCAGCATCTGAAATGATATATTAATATATTATTATTTAAAACATATATATATATACTGTGTTTGTATATTAAATATTCATTTAAACATTTAAGCATTTAAGCAATATTTATAAAACACGCTCATTTTTATAATAATTAAAAATGTGCATTTGTTAATTTTCGCATTTCTGATTCCTGTCGAAGAACGATATTAAAAACTATTTAAAAATTTATTTTAAATATCCTTTTCTTTTATGTCTTTGTGAGATTTTTAAGCAGCATCTGAAATGATATATTAATATATTATTATTTAAAACATATATATATATATATATATATACTGTGTTTGTATATTAAATATTCATTTAAACATTTAAGCATTTAAGCAATATTTATAAAACACGCTCATTTTTATAATAATTAAAAATGTGCATTTGTTAATTTTCGCATTTCTGATTCCTGTCGAAGAACGATATTAAAAACTATTTTAAATTTTATTTTAAATATCCTTTTATGTCTTTGTGAGATTTGTAAGCAGCATCTGAAATGATATATTAATATATTATTATTTAAATCATATATATATATATATATATACTGTGTTTGTATATTAAATATTCATTTAAACTTTTAAGCATTTAAGCAATATTTATAAAAAACGCTCATTTTTATAATAATTAAAAATGTGCATTTGTTAATTATCGCATTTCTGATTCCTGTCGAAGAACGATATTAAAAACTATTTAAAATTTTATTTTAAATATCCTTTTCTTTTATGTCTTTGTGAGATTTTTAAGCAGAATCTGAAATGATATATTAATATATTATTATTTAAATCATATATATATATAACGTTATATATATTGTGTTTGTATATTAAATATTCATTTAAGCAATATTTATAAAGGGTTCTTTTATGTCTATGTGAGATTTTTAAGCAGTATCTGAAATGATATATTAATATATTATTATTTAAATCATATATATATATATATATATATATATACTGTGTTTGTATATTAAATATTCATTAAGTAATACTCATTAACATTTAAGCATTTAAGCAATATTTATAAAACAGGCTCATTTTTATAATAATTAAAAATGTGCATTTATTAATTTTCGCATTTCTGATTCCTGTCGAAGAAAGATATTAAAAATATTTAAAAATTTATTTTAAATATCCTTTTCTTTTATGTCTTTGTGAGATTTTTAAGCAGCATCTGAAATGATATATTAATATATTATTATTTAAAACATATATATATATATATATACTGTGTTTGTATATTAAATATTCATTTAAACTTTTAATCATTTAAGCAATATTTATAAAACACGCTCATTTTTATAATAATTAAAAATGTGCATTTGTTAATTTTCGCATTTCTGATTCCTGTCGAAGAACGATATTAAAAACTATTTAAAAATTTATTTTAAATATCCTTTTTATGTCTTTGTGAGATTTTTAAGCAGCATATGAAATGATATATTAATATATTATTATTTAAATCATATATATATATACTGTGTTTGTATATTAAATATTCATTTAAACATTTAAGCATTTAAGCAATATTTATAAAACACGCTCATTTTTATAATAATTAAAAATGTGCATTTGTTAATTTTCGCATTTCTGATTCCTGTCGAAGAACGATATTAAAAATATTTAAAATTTTATTTTAAATATCCTTTTCTTTTTTGTCTTTGTGAGATTTTAAGCAGCATCTGAAATGATATATTAATATATTATTATTTAAATCATATATATATACTGTGTTTGTATATTAAATATTCATTTAAACATTTAAGCATTTAAGCAATATTTATAAAACACGCTCATTTTTATAATAATTAAAAATGTGCATTTGTTAATTTTCGCATTTCTGATTCCTGTCGAAGAACGATATTAAAAACTATTTAAAAATTTATTTTAAATATCCTTTTCTTTTATGTCTTTGTGAGATTTTTAAGCAGCATCTGAAATGATATATTAATATATTATTATTTAAATCATATATATTTATATATATACTGTGTTTGTATATTAAATATCCATTTAAACATTTAAGCATTTTAGCAATATTTATAAAACACGCTCATTTTTATAATAATTAAAAATGTGCATTTGTTAATTTTCGCATTTCTGATTCCTGTCGAAGAACGATATTAAAAATATTTAAAATTTTATTTTAAATATCCTTTTCTTTTTTGTCTTTGTGAGATTTTTAAGCAGCATCTGAAATGATATATTAATATATTATTATTTAAATCATATATATATATATAACGTTATATATATATATATATATATAATGTTATATATATTGTGTTTGTATATTAAATATTCATTTAAGCAATATTTATAAAGGGTTCTTTTATGTCTATGTGAGATTTTTAAGCAGCATCTGAAATGATATATTAATATATTATTATTTAAAACATATATATATATATATATACTGTGTTTGTATATTAAATATTCATTTAAACATTTAAGCATTTAAGCAATATTTATAAAACACGCTCATTTTTATAATAATTAAAAATGTGCATTTGTTAATTTTCGCATTTCTGATTCCTGTCGAAGAACGATATTAAAAACTATTAAAAAATTTATTTTAAATATCCTTTTTATATCTTTGTGAGATTTTTAAGCAGCATCTGAAATGATATATTAATATATTATTATTTAAATCATATATATATATATACTGTGTTTGTATATTAAATATTCATTTAAACTTTTAAGCATTTAAGCAATATTTATAAAACACGCTCATTTTTATAATAATTAAAAATGTGCATTTGTTAATTTTCGCATTTCTGATTCCTGTCGAAGAACGATATTAAAAACTATTAAAAAATGTATTTTAAATATCCTTTTTATGTCTTTGTGAGATTTTTAAGCAGCATCTGAAATGATATATTAATATATTATTATTTAAATCATATATATACTGTGTTTGTATATTAAATATACATTTAAACATTTAAGCATTTAAGCAATATTTATAAAACACGCTCATTTTTATAATAATTAAAAATGTGCATTTGTTAATTTTCGCATTTCTGATTCCTGTCGAAGAACCATATTAAAAAATATTTTAAATTTTATTTTAAATATCCTTTTCTTTTTTGTCTTTGTGAGATTTTTAAGCAGCATCTGAAATGATATATTAATATATTATTATTTAAATCATATATATATATATACTGTGTTTGTATATTAAATATTCATTTAAACATTTAAGCATTTAAGCAATATTTATAAAACACGCTCATTTTTATAATAATTAAAAATGTGCATTTGTTAATTTTCGCATTTCTGATTCCTGTCGAAGAAAGATATTAAAAATATTTAAAATTTTATTTTAAATATCCTTTTCTTTTTTGTCTTTGTGAGATTTTTAAGCAGCATCTGAAATGATATATTAATATATTATTATTTAAATCATATATATATATAACGTTATATATTTATATATATATATATATATATATATATATATATAATGTTATATATATTGTGTTTGTATATTAAATATTCATTTAAGCAATATTTATAAAGGGTTCTTTTATGTCTATGTGAGATTTTTAAGCAGCATCTGAAATGATATATTAATATATTATTATTTAAAACATATATATATATATATACTGTGTTTGTATATTAAATATTCATTTAAACATTTAAGCATTTAAGCAATATTTATAAAACACGCTCATTTTTATAATAATTAAAAATGTGCATTTGTTAATTTTCGCATTTCTGATTCCTGTCGAAGAACGATATTAAAAACTATTAAAAAATGTATTATAAATATCCTTTTTATGTCTTTGTGAGATTGTTAAGCAGCATCTGAAATGATATATTAATATATTATTATTTAAATCATATATATATATATATATACTGTGTTTGTATATTAAATATTCATTTAAACATTTAAGCATTTAAGCAATATTTATAAAACACGCTCATTTTTATAATAATTAAAAATGTGCATTTGTTAATTTTCGCATTTCTGATTCCTGTCGAAGAACGATATTAAAAACTATTAAAAAATTTATTATAAATATCCTTTTTATGTCTTTGTGAGATTTTTAAGCAGCATCTGAAATGATATATTAATATATTATTATTTAAATCATATATATATATATATATACTGTGTTTGTATATTAAATATTCATTTAAACATTTAAGCATTTAAGCAATATTTATAAAACACGCTCATTTTTATAATAATTAAAAATGTGCATTTGTTAATTTTCGCATTTCTGATTCCTGTCGAAGAACCATATTAAAAAATATTTTAAATTTTATTTTAAATATCCTTTTCTTTTTTGTCTTTGTGAGATTTTTAAGCAGCATCTGAAATGATATATTAATATATTATTATTTAAAACATATATATATATACTGTGTTTGTATATTAAATATTCATTTAACATTTAAGCATTTAAGCAATATTTATAAAACACGCTCATTTTTATAATAATTAAAAATGTGCATTTGTTAATTTTCGCATTTCTGATTCCTGTCGAAGAACGATATTAAAAACTATTTAAAAATTTATTTTAAATATCCTTTTCTTTTATGTCTTTGTGAGATTTTTAAGCAGCATCTGAAATGATATATTAATATATTATTATTTAAAACATATATATATATATATATATATATATATACTGTGTTTGTATATTAAATATTCATTTAAACATTTAAGCATTTAAGCAATATTTATAAAACACGCTCATTTTTATAATAATTAAAAATGTGCATTTGTTAATTTTCGCATTTCTGATTCCTGTCGAAGAACGATATTAAAAACTATTTAAAATTTTATTTTAAATATCCTTTTATGTCTTTGTGAGATTTGTAAGCAGCATCTGAAATGATATATTAATATATTATTATTTAAATCATATATATATATATACTGTGTTTGTATATTAAATATTCATTTAAACTTTTAAGCATTTAAGCAATATTTATAAAAAACGCTCATTTTTATAATAATTAAAAATGTGCATTTGTTAATTTTCGCATTTCTGATTCCTGTCGAAGAACGATATTAAAAACTATTTAAAAATTTATTTTAAATATCCTTTTCTTTTATGTCTTTGTGAGATTTTTAAGCAGCATCTGAAATGATATATTAATATATTATTATTTAAAACATATATATATATATATATATATACTGTGTTTGTATATTAAATATTCATTTAAACATTTAAGCATTTAAGCAATATTTATAAAAAACGCTCATTTTTATAATAATTAAAAATGTGCATTTGTTAATTATCGCATTTCTGATTCCTGTCGAAGAACGATATTAAAAACTATTTACAATTTTATTTTAAATATCCTTTTCTTTTATGTCTTTGTGAGATTTTTAAGCAGAATCTGAAATGATATATTAATATATTATTATTTAAATCATATATATATATAACGTTATATATATTGTGTTTGTATATTAAATATTCATTTAAGCAATATTTATAAAGGGTTCTTTTATGTCTATGTGAGATTTTTAAGCAGTATCTGAAATGATATATTAATATATTATTATTTAAATCATATATATATATATATATATATATATATATATACTGTGTTTGTATATTAAATATTCATTAAGTAATACTCATTAACATTTAAGCATTTAAGCAATATTTATAAAACACGCTCATTTTTATAATAATTAAAAATGTGCATTTATTAATTTTCGCATTTCTGATTCCTGTCGAAGAACGATATTAAAAATATTTAAAAATTTATTTTAAATATCCTTTTCTTTTATGTCTTTATGAGATTTTTAAGCAGCATCTGAAATGATATATTAAGGGGAGGTCTCAGCGCTCGCGCGAATAGTCAAAAACACATGTAACAGATGGGCATATACATGGTATATGCAAATAAGGCTAACAATAGAACTATTCAGTGTATTGAGCTAATTTTTTTTTATCATGTTCATATTATACAAATACATCTTTGTAAAGAATAACATTGTCAATATATACTATATTATATATATATATATATGTATATAAATAACATTTTATTTTGTTATGTATTTTGATTATAAAATGAACTTATATAAATAATTTTATAATATGCTTCTTTGCAATTATTCATATAAATATAATCTCTATATAACAATAACAATTATTAAAAAAGCTGCAATAGTTTTTTCTGTAGCCACTCTAATGCGTACACACCTAGCATAAATATTGATCATCTAATAAATCGCATTTGTATTTATCACTTATATATTTTTTTAGATAGAGAATGGTGATAAAAACATGTTTTTATGTGATTTATAGATCGTTTTTGGATACCATTTTTTCACAGATACTAAATTACTTATTAAATGGTAGTTTTATGGAATAATATTTTTTTTTTTGTTTTATGAAAATTTATCGTTTTCAACGCTGAGACCTCCCCTTAATATATTATTATTTAAAACATATATATATATATATATATATATACTGTGTTTGTATATTAAATATTCATTTAAACTTTTAATCATTTAAGCAATATTTATAAAACACGCTCATTTTTATAATCATTAAAAATGTGCATTTTTTAATTTTCGCATTTCTGATTCCTGTCGAAGAACGATATTAAAAACTATTTAAAAATTTATTTTAAATATCCTTTTTATGTCTTTGTGAGATTTTTAAGCAGCATCTGAAATGATATATTAATATATTATTATTTAAAACATATATATATATACTGTGTTTGTATATTAAATATTCATTTAAACATTTAAGCATTTAAGCAATATTTATAAAACACGCTCATTTTTATAATAATTAAAAATGTGCATTTGTTAATTTTCGCATTTCTGATTCCTGTCGAAGAACCATATTAAAAAATATTTTAAATTTTATTTTAAATATCCTTTTCTTTTTTGTCTTTGTGAGATTTTTAAGCAGCATCTGAAATGATATATTAATATATTATTATTTAAATCATATATATATATACTGTGTTTGTATATTAAATATTCATTTAAACATTTAAGCATTTAAGCAATATTTATAAAACACGCTAATTTTTATAATAATTAAAAATGTGCATTTGTTAATTTTCGCATTTCTGATTCCTGTCGAAGAACGATATTAAAAATATTTAAAATTTTATTTTAAATATCCTTTTCTTTTTTGTCTTTGTGAGATTTTTAAGCAGCATCTGAAATGATATATTAATATATTATTATTTAAATCATATATATATATATAACGTTATATATTTATATATATATATATATATATATATATATATATATATAATGTTATATATATATATATAATGTTATATATATTGTGTTTGTATATTAAATATTCATTTAAGCAATATTTATAAAGGGTTCTTTTATGTCTATGTGAGATTTTTAAGCAGCATCTGAAATGATATATTAATATATTATTATTTAAAACATATATATATATATATATACTGTGTTTGTATATTAAATATTCATTTAAACATTTAAGCATTTAAGCAATATTTATAAAACACGCTCATTTTTATAATAATTAAAAATGTGCATTTGTTAATTTTCGCATTTCTGATTCCTGTCGAAGAACGATATTAAAAACTATTAAAAAATTTATTATAAATATCCTTTTTATGTCTTTTTGAGATTTTTAAGCAGCATCTGAAATGATATATTAATATATTATTATTTAAATCATATATATATATATATATACTGTGTTTGTATATTAAATATTCATTTAAACATTTAAGCATTTAAGCAATATTTATAAAACACGCTCATTTTTATAATAATTAAAAATGTGCATTTGTTAATTTTCGCATTTCTGATTCCTGTCGAAGAACCATATTAAAAAATATTTTAAATTTTATTTTAAATATCCTTTTCTTTTTATATATATACTGTGTTTGTATATTAAATATCCATTTAAACATTTAAGCATTTTAGCAATATTTATAAAACACGCTCATTTTTATAATAATTAAAAATGTGCATTTGTTAATTTTCGCATTTCTGATTCCTGTCGAAGAACCATATTAAAAAATATTTTAAATTTTATTTTGAATATCCTTTTCTTTTTTGTCTTTGTGAGATTTTTAAGCAGCATCTGAAATGATATATTAATATATTATTATTTAAATCATATATATATATATACTGTGTTTATATATTAAATATTCATTTAAACATTTAAGCATTTAAGCAATATTTATAAAACACGCTCATTTTTATAATAATTAAAAATGTGCATTTGTTAATTTTCGCATTTCTGATTCCTGTCGAAGAACGATATTAAAAACTATTTAAAAATTTATTTTAAATATCCTTTTTATGTCTTTGTGAGATTTTTAAGCAGCATCTGAAATGATATATTAATATATTATTATTTAAATCATATATATATACTGTGTTTGTATATTACATATTCATTTAAACATTTAAGTATTTAAGCAATATTTATAAAACACGCTCATTTTTATAATAATTAAAAATGTGCATTTGTTAATTTTCGCATTTCTGATTCCTGTCGAAGAACGATATTACAAATATTTAAAATTTTATTTTAAATATCCTTTTCTTTTTTGTCTTTGTGAGATTTTTAAGCAGCATCTGAAATGATATATTAATATATTATTATTTAAATCATATATATATATATACTGTGTTTGTATATTAAATATTCATTAATTAATATTCATTAACATTTAAGCATTTAAGCAATATTTATAAAACACGCTCATTTTTATAATAATTAAAAATGTGCATTTGTTAATTTTCGCATTTCTGATTCCTGTCGAAGAACGATATTAAAAACTATTTAAAAATTTATTTTAAATATCCTTTTCTTTTATGTCTTTGTGAGATTTTTAAGCAGCATCTGAAATGATATATTAATATATTATTATTTAAATCATATATATATATATACTGTGTTTGTATATTAAATATTCATTTAAACATTTAAGCATTTAAGCAATATTTATAAAACACGCTCATTTTTATTATAATTAAAAATGTGGATTTGTTAATTTTCGCATTTCTGATTCCTGTCGAAGAACGATATTACAAATATTTAAAATTTTATTTTAAATATCCTTTTCTTTTTTGTCTTTGTGAGATTTTTAAGCAGCATCTGAAATGATATATTAATATATTATTATTTAAATCATATATATATATATACTGTGTTTGTATATTAAATATTCATTAACATTTAAGCATTTAAGCAATATTTATAAAACACGCTCATCTTTATAATAATTAAAAATGTGCATTTGTTAATTTTCGCATTTCTGATTCCTGTCGAAGAACGATATTAAAAACTATTTAAAAATTTATTTTAAATATCCTTTTCTTTTATGTCTTTGTGAGATTTTTAAGCAGCATCTGAAATGATATAATTATATATTATTATTTAAATCATATATATTTATATATATACTGTGTTTGTATATTAAATATCCATTTAAACATTTAAGCATTTTAGCAATATTTATAAAACACGCTCATTTTTATAATAATTAAAAATGTGCATTTGTTAATTTTCGCATTTCTGATTCCTGTCGAAGAACCATATTAAAAAATATTTTAAATTTTATTTTGAATATCCTTTTCTTTTTTGTCTTTGTGAGATTTTTAAGCAGCATCTGAAATGATATATTAATATATTATTATTTAAATCATATATATATATACTGTGTTTATATATTAAATATTCATTTAAACATTTAAGCATTTAAGCAATATTTATAAAACACGCTCATTTTTATAATAATTAAAAATGTGCATTTGTTAATTTTCGCATTTCTGATTCCTGTCGAAGAACCATATTAAAAAATATTTAAAAATTTATTTTAAATATCCTTTTCTTTTATGTCTTTGTGAGATTTTTAAGCAGCATCTGAAATGATATATTAATATATTATTATTTAAAACATATATATATATATATATATATATATATACTGTGTTTGTATATTAAATATTCATTTAAACATTTAAGCATTTAAGCAATATTTATAAAACACGCTCATTTTTATAATAATTAAAAATGTGCATTTGTTAATTTTCGCATTTCTGATTCCTGTCGAAGAACGATATTAAAAACTATTTTAAATTTTATTTTAAATATCCTTTTATGTCTTTGTGAGATTTGTAAGCAGCATCTGAAATGATATATTAATATATTATTATTTAAATCATATATATATATATATATATATACTGTGTTTGTATATTAAATATTCATTTAAGCAATATTTATAAAGGGTTCTTTTATGTCTATGTGAGATTTTTAAGCAGTATCTGAAATGATATATTAATATATTATTATTTAAATCATATATATATATATATATATATACTGTGTTTGTATATTAAATATTCATTAAGTAATACTCATTAACATTTAAGCATTTAAGCAATATTTATAAAACACGCTCATTTTTATAATAATTAAAAATGTGCATTTATTAATTTTCGCATTTCTGATTCCTGTCGAAGAACGATATTTAAAATATTTAAAAATTTATTTTAAATATCCTTTTCTTTTATGTCTTTATGAGATTTTTAAGCAGCATCTGAAATGATATATTAATATATTATTATTTAAAACATATATATATATATATATATATACTGTGTTTGTATATTAAATATTCATTTAAACTTTTAATCATTTAAGCAATATTTATAAAACACGCTCATTTTTATAATCATTAAAAATGTGCATTTTTTAATTTTCGCATTTCTGATTCCTGTCGAAGAACGATATTAAAAACTATTTAAAAATTTATTTTAAATATCCTTTTTATGTCTTTGTGAGATTTTTAAGCAGCATCTGAAATGATATATTAATATATTATTATTTAAATCATATATAACGTTATATATATTGTGTTTGTATTTTAAATATTCATTTAAGCAATATTTATAAAGGGTTCTTTTATGTCTATGTGTGATTTTTAAGCAGTATCTGAAATGATATATTAATATATTATTATTTAAATCATATATATATATATATATATATATATATATATATATATATATATACTGTGTTTGTATATCAAATATTCATTAACATTTAGGCATTTAAGCAATATTTATAAAATACGCTCATTTTTATAATAATTAAAAATGTGCATTTATTAATTTTCGCATTTCTGATTCCTGTCGAAGAACGATATTAAAACTATTTAAAAATTTATTTTAAATATCCTTTTTATGTCTTTGTGAGATTTTTAAGCTGCATCTGAAATGATATATTAATATATTATTATTTAAAACATATATATATATATATACTGTGTTTGTATATTAAATATTCATTTAAACATTTAAGCATTTAAGCAATATTTATAAAACACGCTCATTTTTATAATAATTAAAAATGTGCATTTGTTAATTTTCGCATTATTGATTCCTGTCGAAGAACGATATTAAAAATTATTTAAAAATTTATATTAAATTTCCTTTTCTTTTATGTCTTTGTGAGATTTTTAAGCAGCATCTGAAATGATATATTAATATATTATTATTTAAATCATATATATATATATATATATACTGTGTTTGTATATTAAATATTCATTTAAACATTTAAGCATTTAAGCAATATTTATAAAACACGCTCATTTTTATAATAATTAAGAATGTGCATTTGTTAATTTTCGCATTTCTGATTCCTGTCGAAGAACGATATTAAAAACTATTTAAAAATTTATTTTAAATATCCTTTTCTTTTATGTCTTTATGAGATTTTTAAGCAGCATCTGAAATGATATATTAATATATTATTATTTAAATCATATATATATATATATATATACTGTGTTTGTATATTAAATATTCATTTAAACTTTTAAGCATTTAAGCAATATTTATAAAACACGCTCATTTTCATAATAATTAAAAATGTGCATTTGTTAATTTTCGCATTTCTGATTCCTGTCGAAGAACGATATTAAAATCTATTTAAAAATTTATTTTAAATATCCTTTTTATGTCTTTGTGAGATTTTTAAGCAGCATCTGAAATGATATATTAATATATTATTATTTAAATCATATATATATATATATATATATATATAATGTTATATATATTGTGTTTGTATATTAAATATTCATTTAAACTTTTAAGCATTTAAGAAATATTTATAAAGCACGCTCATTTTTATAATAATTAAAAATGTGCATTTGTTAATTTTCGAATTTCTGATTCCTATCGAAGAACGATATTAAAAATATTTTAAATTTTATTTTAAATATCCTTTTCTTTTTTGTCTTTGTGAGATTTTTAAGCAGCATCTGAAATGATATATTAATATATTATTATTTAAATCATATATATATAACGTTATATATTTATATATATATATATATATAATGTTATATATATTGTGTTTGTATATTAAATATTCATTTAAACTTTTAAGCATTTAAGCAATATTTATAAAACACGCTCATTTTTATAATAATTAAAAATGTGCATTTGTTAATTTTCGCATTTCTGATTCCTGTCGAAGAACGATATTAAAAACTTTTTTAAAATTTATTTTAAATATCCTTTTTATGTCTTTGTGAGATTTTTAAGCAGCATCTGAAATGATATATTAATATATTATTATTTAAATCATATATATATATATACTGCGTTTGTATATTAAATATTCATTTAAACATTTAAGCATTTAAGCAATATTTATAAAACACGCTCATTTTTATAATAATTAAAAATGTGCATTTGTTAATTTTCGCATTTCTGATTCCTGTCGAAGAACGATATTAAAAATATTTAAAATTTTATTTTAAATATCCTTTTCTTTTTTGTCTTTGTGAGATTTTTAAGCAGCATCTGAAATGATATATTAATATATTATTATTTAAATCATATATATATATATATATATATATATATAACGTTATATATATATATATATATATATATAATGTTATATATATTGTGTTTGTATATTAAATATTCATTTAAACTTTTAAGCATTTAAGAAATATTTATAAAGCACGCTCATTTTTATAATAATTAAAAATGTGCATTTATTAATTTTCGCATTTCTGATTCCTGTCGAAGAACGATATTAAAAACTATTTAAAAATTTATTTTAAATATCCTTTTTATGTCTTTGTGAGATTTTTAAGCAGCATCTGAAATGATATATTAATATATTATTATTTAAAACATATATATATATATATACTGTGTTTGTATATTAAATATTCATTTAAACATTTAAGCATTTAAGCAATATTTATAAAACACGCTCATTTTTATAATAATTAAAAATGTGCATTTGTTAATTTTCGCATTTCTGATTACTATTTGTATAGAATATTTAACTACGATTAGTAATATATTGTACCATGGTCTATTTATGCATAATTTATACGAATATATTATATATAATATATAATTAAGTTTTATTATTTAAATCATATTCGATGTATTTATACAAATATTATATATTTAGTAATAAATAAAACAATAAATGACAGACGACAATACGATTGTTATCAAATATCATAAACTTAATATTACATCATCACGACATATATTTAAATTTAAATCAAATATCGAATAATTATATCGCTGAAATGTATAACATTATATTTGTTAACGTGTCTATATTTAGAATAGAATAATAATCTATTGAGTAATGCACCATATCTTCAGTAGAATATACCTACACATGTAATGACGACATATCAACTGTTCGTTTATATGTAGTGTACTTACATTTACTATAATCTAGTAGTTATTATTAATGGAACAGTATAGTTTATCTATAAGTTAGCTGTTCGCCGTTAAACTAAATACAAAGGTCAGGGTTCAAATGTTACGCCATTTAAAGTATACCCCGGAGTGCATATTGTCAAGAAACACGCAGGTTTAACATAAGTACCTATTGAATTAGATTTGTTAACATAAATTATAGTAATGTTTTGTTTAATTGTTGCGCGTTAGTTGTGCGTTATATTACATTGCATACCTTCACAACATACTACATGTGTATTGGTATACTATAGTATGTACTATAGTATATATATATTTATATATATATTATTATATATATATAGGTATATACCTATATACCAAATATGTTGCGAAGTATCCTTAGAAAAACCTTTGTATACACTATAAAGCTAGTAAATCATATTCAAGTGACTGCGTGTTTGACAATAAAAAAAGTCACGTGTTCTATATATAGTAGCCCGGAAACACGTGTAACTTGTATACCCACACGTGATACACGTATTTAACAGACAAGCCACGTATAGTGTATTCATTATAACATTTAATATAATATATTATATATTACTCTATATAATATATATATGTGATATATTATATATTACTCTATAGAGATTGTATATATATATATAATATATTATGATATATTATATACAGAAAGCACGTGATTAATATCGTACTACGGAAGACTCGTCTGCTGAAAAGAGCGGAGAATCGGAATTGAGCGAAATCTTCTAGCAGACGATTGAATCACGTACGATTGAAAAAAAAAACTGTGAAGACACAATATATATTATAACTTTGTATCATACGAATTAACATCATATATCATATAATTAAATCACCTTCAATTGAAGAATACATAATATTTTTGTAATTATTATAATCAAGTTTATATCGGTAGGTTAACCTATATTGCTCATTATCAATATTTATTATAATTAAGAATTTACGACCATATATAAAGTAGAATTGTCTTCATAATATTGATGTATACGACCTATTCGCTGATTTCCGCTCATTTAATAAATGTGCATTAAAATCTGCTAAAATAGAATATTATCCTAATGAAAGTAGTGAATTTAAAGTTGTAGTGAAAATAGAGGAGTTAACCATTATCCCTATATTACTATTCATTTGCATGGTCTCAATTCTCTATATAAAGGTACTTAAATAAAGATACTTAGGCCTACTTATAGCATGTCAATCAATTCGTTTATCCATCATTTAGTATTATTATTACCTTCTTAAAGTTGCTAAATCTATTTCATTAATTGGCTGCATCCCGTTACATACTTAATTGAATAATAAATTGTATTTATCTTTATTTCTGCAACATTATTACCAATGTTCGCTGATTCAAATAATTACACTTTTCTTTAATCATTTCCAAATAATCATATAATCCTACATCAAATCTATTCTCTAAAACCTTTTTTGATCTTACTTTTTAACTAATGTGGAAAATCGTCTCAACTCCCAATAATACAAAAGTGTCTAGAAAGGTTAGTCCCAAATAAAGCATATATCATATCTACATTAAGGATCTTGATTCTTTACAAAATGTATGTATTAATTAATATAGTATAGTACAAGTTATAAGTTATAACTTATCTTATATTACAAATTGTAATTTACAATGTATAATTTAAAATTTGAAAGCACATTTAGTTAACTATAAGTCATCTTCCATCTACTGTTCATCATAATCATAAACCTATTACTTATTTGATATTGGTATTACTGGAATTCCTCATCTATGCATAGACTATGGTACATCAATCGTACATCAATCGTATCAAACTAATCGATACGTTATTTATAGTGATCTATTAAGCTATTTAAGCCGGTATATATCTTATTATTATAATCATAAACTCCAACTCTTCGATTTTACTTATTAGATGTTTAATATAGTATCGTAGTTAACCTAAATGCGGCCATTTAAGATAAAGATCAAAGAGATTTAGGGTTTAGAAGTTACGTTACACCGCTAAAGGGCGCTGCAACAGGGGGGACGGGGGATATGCCCCCCCCCCCCCCCATTTTACCATAATATTTATTTTGATTGGTTGGTCACCCCTACATACAAAATCGTTCCATCGCCACTAGTTGCACCACAAACAAAATGTAGGTTGTATATAGTTTGTACATATTTCCTTCCCATAGAATCTATAATATAGATGATGCTTATGAACATGATACCCTGGCAGATCGGGGTGTGTTAGAAAGTGTTATGCACAATCAGGATAACATTAATAGCCTAATAATAGAAGCATAATATCATTACAAATTAATAACAGCATAATAGACTTTTAATGGCAACATAATGGTAGCATAATAGCACAATGTAAATATGTGAGGCTATTATTTATGCTATTATGAGGTTATTACTGTTAGCTGGGGATACCGATACCAAGGTCATGTCTATCCGATGCGTAAAACTCAATAATAACATTCACTGAAATTGAAGAGATTCAAACATAACTTTAATATAGGGTAGAAAAACTGTTTTATAGGATTAGATTTGTAGGAAATCATTTGGATAATCCTTCTGCTCGTGAATTGTTTGCCAAGTATAGGAAAGTTATAGTTGATTCACTATTAGAGGATTTCATGGGAATATATTGTAATTTGGGAGCTGGTGCTTTTTTACCGAACAAAATCAATTACAAAACATACCAACTATAGTAGGTATATTATAATCATATTCATCTACAACTACATAATATTATTTCTATCACATCACTTTCGACATCTAATCTATTATAAAATTCGAAAGTTGAATTACCTTACTGTTTTCATTATTATATATCAAATGTATACTACAAATTTGATATGACACCCCCATTTTTTTCCTTATATGGCATTCTTTATCATATATCAAATGTATACAGCTTTGATGTGACACCCCCATTTTTTCCTTATATAGCATTCTCTATCATATATTAAATGTATAAAACACATTTGATATGGCACCCCCACACTCGTTACTTAACACACATATTATGTATCCCTATCATAGATTTAGAGTACTCTATATCTATGATCCCTATGTAGCGTGCTCGCATCAACCAACCGTGTCGCCATGTATATAAGGCACAGAGCTAGAGAGAAAGTTAGTTTCTCTAGCTCTATGATATAAGGAGATTCGTTTACTGAAAAAAAAATGTTAAAACCACCATTATCGTAATGAAGTTCTGACGAGTAGATGTCGACACTACTTACTTATATACGTAAACATTATTGTACACAATTAGGGTCGCTGCGATAGGGGGTACGGGGGGATATGCCCCCCCCCCCGCTTTAAAATCTAGGGGGACCTCATTTGTATTGATCCCACCCAACTTTTAGCGCGACATTTATTTTACCCTACATACAAAATCGTTCCAGCGCCCCTAGTCATTATAGATCAACTCACATTTATTAGTATGGTACGATTGTTTTTACATTTAAGATAAAGCTACTACAACATTCTTCTACGAATGTGTACGACAATATGGGTCTGTCGTCAGCGGTGGAAGGGAGACTTCCTGTTAACTATAGTTCCTTCTTCTTTTAAAGCTTTTACTTTTTCACTTAGTAACCATGAAATTGCCTACTCCTTTTTTAATTTTTATTATTATTATCTGAAATTTGTACTGTATATGTATAACATATAATACTATATAAATAGTAAATAATGTATCATTATTCTTTATATTTAAAATAAATCGTGATAAACATAACATATTTATAATAAAAAAATATGAAAAAATTATGATTCAGCATATTCAAAGCACGACAATATATATTATCTGTAATAACTAAAATAGTTGGCGAAAGTTACAACCTGCGTTAAAGGTATGCAATCTGATTTTCTAAGTAAATGTGAATCAGAAGATATGATAATTCAAATTATCGAGACTAATTCGATGATATTCAGGTAAACTTATGAGATCTGATGCCATGTTGATTAAGTTATTAAATCATCCACTCATGGGAATCCTATATAATTGTGAATAATATGAAATGCTTTAATTGCAGAAAAAAATAGTAAAACAATCTATGATAATGAGGGAATACGGATATGGTATCCTATAGGATGAACATGTCCTATGCTGACATCATTGATATCTATCGTCCCACATAAATCAATTATTTATATATTATTATTATGTACTTTAAAGTAATTTATTGATGTTCCGTGTCGTTCTTTTTTAATTAACTATAATGTTCTTTATATCTATCAATATATCTATCTTATTGTTATAAATCTAATTTATTTATTATATATGCTGGAGTAGCTTATAGGCTATATGATGATGTATCAATAACAAATATATTTATATTCGATATAGGTTTTTATTTATCTATAATTGTAACTATAATTATATATCATATTGTGATAATTAATAATACTGGTTGACATTTGAACAACAATTCTCTGAAGTCTGGGTTCTGTTAACTGATACTAAACTAGTTTTTCATACTGATTTAAAATATGTAATTAGTTGTTTTCAGATCAGATCAAGTTTTTTTTTTATTTAACTTTGAAAATTTGTGAAAAAATCACAAATATTTGAAAAATAAAGAAACTAAAGGGAAATGTAATGAATTTATTTCAATAGTATTTGGCATATTTTAATGTATACTGATTAAAAATAATAATGTATATAGTTAATAATATAATAATCATTGATTAAAAGATTATTTCAATAATTTGGTTCTATTTGAAGTATTTTATATCCCTTATTTAGACTGCAACAGTAATCATATAGGATATTAATAGTTACATTTCCTTGATATCTATCTTCCATTATCAAAATATCCTGATTAAAACACTCTACTTGTTCTTCATTATAGTCAACACAGTTATCAAGAAAATAGTCTAGATATGCACTGATAAAATAAATCTTTATCGACATACAAGCTCAGATATCTATAAAACATAGAAGAAAGTCTTCCACAATATTTACATATTCTGTACATCTATGATTTTCGAGAACATTTTTATCAATTGACACTAATGCTAGTTAGATCTTATTTCAATATCTCTCGTACATAAATCCAAAGTAGTATTTCTCATTAACTCATTATTTGTTGGTCCATTATAAATTCCATGCTTAACTTAGTTTCAATGATATGTGGAAATCCTTATTGTAAATGAGTAAAATCATGTCCCAAGGAGGGATAAGGAATCCAATGCTTTTACAAAATTCTTCATTAATATAATATAGTATATACAATATATAGAGTATATAATAATGTGTATGCATCTATATTATATAGTAATATGTATATATGTATTTCAAAATATTTTCAACAAATTTCAAAGTGAAATAAAAAAAAACTTGATCTTATCTGAAAAAACTAATTACATAATTATAATCAGTGCAAACAACTAGTCTAGAAAATATTTATGAAACCCAAACCTTAAAAAATCATGTCAACCAGTGTAATCATTGCATATCTATTATATAAGTAATTATATATATATATATATATATATATATATATATATATGTCATAGATTATGTTTATTATTATATATATATCTGTATTTTTTTATATTTTATTAACAAAATAATTATTTTTGTGTAAACGAAACTAATATAGTTTTAACAAAGATTTTGCGAAGCAAAGATATAACACTCCCTATGCATGCAACGTAATTTAGTAATATCCCCAACCGCTGCTAGCAGTAGTATCGAAATCACTGAAATAGATTTAGGTTCGGCTCTGTTTGCATACAACAATGTTTTCATTGCTCTATTAAATTACATGCAATATAAATTAACTTTTACTTACTAAATATATACTTATAGCATTTAAAACATACATATCATATTTGTTTGTTATATATTAGTAATGAACACTTAGTTTTCATCATATAAATATTAATTTAAAGCATATTATTTAACATTTTAAAAGTGTATAGTTAAAATTAAAAAATACGAATTTACATCATAAACAACACATAGTTCCTAAAAGTAACCCGCTATAGGTGGCACCAGGGTATTTTGTATACAAATTCGAATTACACGATTTCACGTAAGTATTATATCTTTCCTTCGGAAAATCTTTGGTTTTAATATATTATTAAAAACAATCTTCATTTTATTGAAATATAGAAATATATGTTTACATACCAATATATTTATTGATGATTTATATATTCAATATAATACATATAATATAAATATATTACAAACATAAATAATAAATTATATAATTTTGTACACCATTCATATTTATTATTTTTTAAATAATTTGTTGATAAATTTATTACTAAATATAATATTACATCCTCACATATCAGACTATCTTTTCTTCGATGAATTCACATTCGAAATAACTTCTACAACTTTTGCATCAACCTTTTTAAAAAATAATATACAAATTATTAATATTTATATTATATAGTTAACAAAATAGATAATTATTAAATAATTTAAATGGTATATAAGTATATTCTATAATCAATATATACACTATATAGGCATATAAGTTAATACATATAATATAGTTATTTTATATTAAGATAGCTACGAAATTAACCTGGTGAGAAATTATAGGTATAATCGTGTTAAACTTGAAAATTAATCGAGATTTTAAAACTGTCACCGGATATTGATTTTCATCATTTTCTGTTTCATTCTCCATTAAAATGGGGCAACTTTCTGTATGAAATAATATAAGTGAAGTTTAAATGGTACATCAATTAGGACACTATTGAAATTACTATACTATTTATAATATCTAATAATAGCATTAGAAGTGTATAACTTTATGTTATATATATAGGTAATTTATATATATAAAACCTATATATATATAATTTAAATTATACCATTCTATATTTTATATTGGAATAATAAGTAATACTTTATCAACTATAGAATATATATTCTATTAAAACTGATTTATTTTTTAGAATTATAGTGTTATTCATTATTTATAATAATATATCGAAAACTTATCAAATTTGTAGAGTCATAAATATGAAATTTGAATAATAATTAACATTATATAATAGAGATGACCTAGGTCATTGATATATATATATATAAAGAATATAAATAATAAATTTCGTGATAAATAATTTGATAGCATTTAAACTTATATATTTCATTCGTTTTGATAAATAGGAGAAATATAAATATATATATTTGACTAATAATTTACATGTTAGACTTATAATTGTATATGTAGATATTAGTTGCGAATAATTATTAATAATATGATGTCAGGGTCTTCACTATACATAAGTGGGTTGCCACTTGTAGGTGTCTCCTTTCAGATTATTTTTTTTAATTTTTATTTAAAATATTTTATTGACTAAAAAATCACATGGTAGTTATGGGCTCATGAGAAGGAAACAAAAATAAAATAAATAAAGTACAATAAAAATAAAGGAAAAGGGAGGATAGGTTACAATGTTAATAGGTGCGTGGAGAGTTTACATTTAAATAGTGACAGGGATTTCAAACACCTAATGTCATATGGTAGAGCATTGCAGTATTTTGGAGCTACCACAGAGAAAGCAGATTCAGAGTGAGCAGAGATAGTCGAGCGTCGCACAATTTTCATCGTGTGACATTTCCTGTTAGCTCGACTAAGGGTCTTATTATGCTTATATATGGAATGTATTCTTGTTTTAGTTTTAATGAGTGTATTAGTGTATCAGTATTATAATGACAGTATATCAGTGTATTAGTACACTACTGCTGTAATATCTTAGTGTATTGGTGTTGGAAAAAGTTAATCGAATACACTTTTTTATTATGTATTCTATCTCTCTAAATATATATTTATACATATATATATATATATATATATATATATATATATATATATATATATATATATATAATAAACTGCCTGTGTGGCTCAGTTGGCTAAGGTGTCAGAAACACAAGCAGTAGGACACGAGTTTGAGCCCCATCCGGACCATTAAAATAGGTCTTAAAATAAAGAAGTGATCTTATATAATTGTGTATAAATAAATGATCGGCTATTGTTAAAACCATGGATGCCTTAACATGAGAGCGGCTTCGAAGGGTTATTAGATCCCTATGATTATAAGTGAAAACTTCATCTAAGTTCATGGATGGGATGAAAGGACTCCACCAAAATAATAATATAAATAATAGTTAGCGGAATGAGATTAACCTGAAAGTATTTGTTTTTCAATTGAACATAGACGGTTTAATTTTTCTATTCTATCTGAACCAAATGGTGAACCGATGCGTAGAAATCTAATTTTCAGAGCTATTGCCTAGTGAATTAAATTAATTGTTAAGTGTTTATTTAAATAATGTGAACAAATATTAAATATCCACATTTTAATTACTAAATGATCATATTTAATCAATAATATATTTTAATATATATATATATTTATATATTAGTGATTCAACTGAAAATGTATTTTTGGTTTCGAACCATCCTAAACAGGCTTAATGATGGTTTATAAAAATTTAATTGTGATTAAGTTGGTTTCGAAGTCATAATTTAATATTCTGAATAATAGAAAATTATAAACACAAATAAAATAATATTATTTAGGCTAATATCAAATATTTTAAATATTTTAATAATTAATTATTTATCAATTAATTTTTAAAAAATCGTTTTATTTGAATCACTTTTATATAGTTATATATATATATTTCAAATATAGAACAAATTCAAAGTGCTGGTAAAGAATAATAATACAATTTCATTTTATTCATTTATGGAATGTTAATTATTAATGTTTAAGGAATATTATTACACAATAAACGCCTAATTAATAATTAATAAAGTAAAGCTTAAATACCCATCATTCAACTAGATGATAACATGGCTATATTAAAACAAAGGCATATAACAAGATAAAATGCTGGATAAGTATCGGCTTATTAATTATAATTCATAAGTTAACAGATAAACTACCCTTCGAATTAATAATTCATAGCAAGGACTGTTGACGCATATTTTGTGAAATTTTATTTTTCGTATCACTTTATAGTATAAAAGGGGTTTCACACCAACTCTAGCGTAATTATTAACTCTAATAATTAGAGGTTAAAGTTTAACTCTAGTATTTTGATCTAATAAACTTAAACTTTAACCTCTAATTATTAGAGTTAATAATTGCGTTCGAGTTGGTGTGAAACCCCTTTAATATAAAATATAGGACCACAAAAAGTGTCTAGGTGGGAGTAGAAAAGTAACCTTCACAAGAGTGGACGTATTGTTATTGATTCATACATAGATGTGTATGATAGCGATCATTACATAGTAATTAAAGTGTTTTGCTATAAACATAGTTAGGTAAGATTAACCAAATCCACGATGAAAGTATCCAAATTCTCGGGAATACTCGAACAAAGAACGATTTCATCTTTACTTTCTGTATTATTGTAGGAATTCTAGTAAATCTATTGAATTCTCTATATTTATGAAAGTAATGTAGTTATATAGGTACTTTTAAATTATATCAATAATTTAAATAATCTAAACTATTGAAAATGATCATAGCATTTATTGCCTATCTCGTAATTATATGTTTAATTATTACTAGAACCCAATTTCATAGTTTTCGAGAGGTTAAGATTATAGATTGAACGTGCGACGACAATAGAACAGATGCAGCTATAGCTTATTGTGAAGCCCTTTAGGGGGACAGGACATATTAATATTGTAAACTAAAAAACGAAACAGAAAACAAATAAAATTTGTATAATATATATTATTATTATTATTATTATTATTAGATTACTAAAGAACCTATAGGTTACTATAATCCGAGTATCGTACAAGTGTATAACTATAGGTGATAGAGGTTTCTCGAATCAAATTTTATATATTTTTTATATATATGTATATATATATATGTATATGTATACGTATAAATATATATGTAGAAACCCACCTATATATAGGTCGACTACGTCTATAAATTCGGAGAGGGTAGCACCTCCTTCGTAACGTAAGCAAACGCAGTTAGTTTGAGGAATGTAGGGCATCGTCTTGTTAGACATCTTATCTGTGTGTTGGTGTGTGTGTGTGTGGGTTTGTGTGTGTGTGTGGGTTTGGGTGTGTGAGTGTGTTTGTGTGTGTGTGTGGGTGGGTGTATGTGGGTGTGTGGGTATATGGAGGTGTTGGTGTGTGTGTGTGTGTGGGTGTGTGTGTGTGGGTGTGTGTGTGGGTGTGTTTGTGTGTGTATGTGTGTGTGTGTATGTGGGTGTATGTGTGTGTGTGTGTGTGTGTGTGTGCGGATATTAAAATATGAATCGTCTAAAGTATATGATATTTTACATTAATGAATTCAAGATGGAATTAGATGTCGGATATTGAAAGAGGGTGTAAATCAGTGAATTATCAAAATTAATATAATCGATAATTTCATAATTTGTAATCAAGGAACATTATATTTACTATTGATTATTGTGTAGTATATATATATTTAATCACATTTTCATATATATATAAAATGTTTTAAAAATAAGTATTTAAAAAACCACCTACAAAAATATATATATGAACATTTTATATACACTTCAAAATATGTAAGAGTAAATATAATGTGTAACTAAATATTATTGATATATACAAAAAAATTATAAAAAATAATCTTACATGAAAAAGTTAATAGCTTTTAAATAATAGCAATTTTGCCTACATCTGTTAACATATTTATTAGTTTGTAGTACTAAATAGCGATGAATCGTTAGAGAGGTTTCGCTAACTCGGTGTCTTGTTCAATAGGATTGATCTCACGTCCGGCAGATTGTAGTCCGCGCTTATGTAGCAAGTTTCCGATAGAGTTGAACATAGTTTAGACCAGATTTCCTTCTCCTGGCGAGTATTATACATTTTCATATAATAAATAATTAATTTAATGGGCAACAACAACATAAAATAGATATATTATTTTGAAGCCTTTTAGAAGAAAATATTATATAAATAATATAATTTAACTATAAATAATTCATTATAATTTAATAGAAATAAAAAATTAAAATTCTTCTAATAAATATTATTATTATTATTATATATATTTTTGAATATTTAATTTTGATATTAAGCGCGTATTAAATTTAATATACATAACAACTTATATAGTATTTACATCGTTTATTAATGAATTCTTTTCGAATGTGAAATATATAATACAATTCATATTTTTCAATTTAAACTAATGTAAACATTTTAAAATATCTAATATAAATAGAAAATTGAGAATTTTAAAATATAATTAAATCGGTAGTTCAATTTTATTGAATATATTATTTAAAGCCTAGCAAACTAATTTTACTTCTTTTATTACAATAATCGAATTAAGAATACTCATTACACATATATTAAGAGAAGAATATCCACCAAAGAGATATTAATTACCTACTTTTAGTAATATGCATTACATTTTAATGAAATAGATTTATTATGAATACTTACACCTATCTATTATGATGATAATGATGATTACGTTGTTTATTAGGCACTAAAGTAAGTCATGTAGACCCATAAATTAACATTTTCCAATAACAATTAAATATTAATAATACGTTGAAGATAAAACGATACAAAAATAACTAATACAGAAATACTAAGTTAAAAGATTTAATGATTAGAGGCAGAGAGAAAAGATGAAGTAAGATTTATGAATAGTTGATGGATCTAACAGGGGGGTTATATTACAGTTCAGTAGCTGTGATTCAGTTAATGTGACCATGTTTGTAACTCAAACAGAAACCTAAACCTAAACAAATTTATATATTTTAACAATTTTACAGAATATTAAATGAGTTTTCATAAATAACAATAAAAACGGTTTAAAAGAATTTTGATGTATTATGTAAATGTAAATTTGTAAATGACTATTTCCTTTGTGTTAATTTATAATACAAGTTGATTTAAGTTTTAATTATACATATATATTAGAGATATATTTTGATATATATATATATATATATATAAAAATATAAGTATTTGGAAATAACAGTTGATACTATGAATCTATAAATAATCATATATATCTCATTAAGCTAAAATAGTTGATATTAATTTAAATATACTAAATGATATATATTTTCTTCAAAGATGTATTTCCATTAATTAAAATATTTGTTTGAATCTTTCTATGAATATAATATTCTATAATTTTGATAATTATTTAATAATCAAATATAGAACTTATATTCTTAATATCAAATGAGATTTACAAATATTTATTTTTACAGCCATTCTTGTAAAATAGTATTCAAATTAAGATACTAACTTAATTACTGAGTTAATATACTAACATAATATACTAACTCAATACACTAACTTAATATACTAACAACTTTACGAACTGGATCGATGAGCATTATTATGCTAGGATATCTTTTAATTAGGTCAGACCAATAGTCTACTAGCTCGTCGCCAGATTTTAATTGACCTTGGATGATTTCATATCGACCTTTATCCTACAATGCATATCATGTTTATATTAAATATTAATATTAATATGTTTATAGTATAAACTTTATACTGAATGTTTATTATGTTTGCTTTTCATTAGTAATAATAATTACACTCATCGACTGGAAAATAATTATCTAAATTACTAAAACTAACGGCGTCATAATATTCGTGAGAAGCGCAGTTTAGAGCGATGAAGAAATCTTCTCCCAGCGTACAGTCTATTGCGGTGACAGCTTCCTACGATGGCGAATAAGTAGTTGATATAATAATAATTATTATTAGAAATTTCGCTTTTGTTGTTTATAATAAAATTTGTATTATTACGAATAATCTAATTTATATAATAATTAATATTGCTTCTAAGGGGCTTCAAAATAAGACTTTAATCTTTCTATTGTCATTGCCCGGTATATTTACATAAACATAGTTTGATGGTTTACGTTTTTGCACTAAACTAGGCAAATTTTATTAAATAGAATAAAAATCGTGTATTTAAAACTATTTTATAGTCTAACTTCGGGTAATATTACTTCTGATATAATGCAGCTAAAAAAACAGAAGAATAAATCCAAAGAAATATAACAACTCCAAAATATCAATCCGCAAATATATATATATATATATATTAAATATTGTATATAGAATAAATATGTTGTGCCTAGTTTCATGCGGTTCACCTGCATCAGTTTAGCTTAAAATCAGTTTAGCTTATCCACTCGTAGAGTTACAGTTCATTCGACATTAATTAATATATATATATATATAATTTACCTTACCAGGTCGAGTTTGCAAGGCATTAAATATATACTCCATATTATATATATACTCTATATTTATTATGTTTGATTTTCATCGGTAAATTTTCATGTATTAAATATTGATTATAATCAATAGTTATTGTTATGTAACATTATAAATAATGAACTGTACGCGGCATACGATATCACAAGTAGGTATACCTACAGCCTATTACCCCCTATAGTGAGTGTGGCGTCGTGTATTATGTAACTCAGCGCTCTTCAGTGTGTTCCTACCTGAAGTAAATCCAATGCAGTTTCGCACTTATCGAAACTAGGGCAAAGTGCGCCACAGTCGTTCACAAAGCGTCCGCTAATCTGTGAAAGTACGCAGGATAATAGATAGATAGATAGATATTTAGATATATAGATATATATATATATATAGATGGATAGATAGCTAGATAGATAATAGATTATTGATTAGTTGAGTAAAAATGATGCGTAACTAATATTATATATATATAAATAATAATGACAGAAAAATTTAAAGAATAAAAATTAAAATAAATAAGTTTAGACACAAACCGAAAGTAAATAAAATAATAAAAAAAGGCTAAATTCGTGATGTAGATAAGCTGAATACAATCATTGTAAGGTGTAAATTAGGGTAGCCCTTTTGGTAATTTTTGTAGTTCCCTTCATATAAAAGTTCCATCTCGCTCGGAATTACTCCTTTTAATCATTCCAGATATGATACAAAAATGATAATTGAAAACTGACAAAAATTCAGAAAGCGAAACCATATTCAAAAATAGATAGGAATTTACATTGAAAATTTATGAAAAAATTTAAATTACAGATATATGAAAGAAAAAAATATTTACAAGTAAAAATTGCCTTTTAACATATGTAGTATATAAAAACCTCCTTAATAAATAAATATTTAAAATTTAATTTTTAAATTTTTAGTCTATCATCATTATATGAATATAAAATTATAAGTATTGATATAAAAATAGCATATATGTATTCAAAAAATTACTTTTATTGAACATTTTAACAAAAAATAAATGTTGGGGTAAACTAGTCGTATAAATTTTTTAGTTAGAAAAATAAATATTTTTTTTTATTATACCTCGTAGATATCAATTATAGGCTCACAACAAAGTTTGATCCTTAATTAAAATAATTAATCAAAAAAATAGTCGAATAAATTACATTAATTAAAAAATAAAAAAAATTTAAATTAATTTAAAATTTTTAAATAATTTTTTACTTTATTAATATTATAATATATTTATACACGTATTTGCCAAATATTTTATTTTTATGACAACGCGCACTTGACCAAATATATAAAATACATAAGAAAAAAATTCTATTTATAGAAATTTACATTGTAAAATAAATGCAAATATTTCTTCATTAAAGTGCTTTCGTTTTTCAATATTAAATACTTGTTGATGAAACTTACAAATATGTTTATTATGACATGTATGACCTACTGTGAACGAGATAGGAAAAATTTTAAAAACGGGCTACCCTAGTGTACATTAGACTGGTTTGTACTATTTTTTTTTCGTAATTTTATAAACCTTATTATCTATGACAATTATGTATGCTATGGTGAATAAGTTTTTACAATTTTAGACCTATATCTTAAATAGTTTTATGTCACGAGTCATTTTTATTTTAACATCGAATACATATAAAATTTGACATTAACATGGGGGAGATATAGAAATAAGTTTTATTCAATTTTGTATAAAATTGAATGATTTTTATTAAGCCAACTATGGATATATCCTAGAAACATATATTACAAGTAATATTTACAATACAAAATATTTTTCATAACAATTTAGATGCCCAAATTTTCTAAAATGATTTTAGTAAAAAAAAATATCTAAAAATGGTATAATTTAATATAAATAAATTATTACAATTTAATTTAAAAAATTAAAATATACAATATATAGATAATAATAGTACAATTCAAATTAATTATTAAAAAATTAAAAATTATTTTTAGAAAAAAAATTAACATCATTTGTAATTTTTTTTTTGGATTTGTATTTGAAATATGAAATACAAAATATTTTTACATGTTTTTTAATTTTTTTAATTTTATTTGTATAAAGGACATTTATATCTAACTTATATCCACAATTCAATACAATATGATCACTCAAATTTATGTAAAGTATAATTATATATATTAATTTTAAAAAATTAATTATTTTTTTGAATTATTTTGAAATAAATACATTGTAAAATGGTGTATTTTCTCGAGTTTTAGGAGGCATTAATATTGGTAATTTGTAGTTATAAAAATGAAATATAGATATTATATTAATAATAAATATAAATAATGGTATATATTATATTAATTCATTAAATATAATACAAATACATAATTAATTTTAAATATTTTTATTTTAAATGTAAATATCAAAGATAATAAGATGGTGGAATGACTATTATACATACATTTATAGTTTACATAAATGTAAACTTTAAATCTATGCTATTATACCATCGATATAAAGAAAGTGGATAAGCAATTGACGCACGCAATGTATGTAAAAGATAGACACGTGAATGACACTTTTATCGATAAATTAACAAAATGGTATCAGTAATTTTGATTGGATATTAGTCATATTATATAATATATAATATATGTCAAATATTAAAACAGTAGGCTTTTCGTCGAAATAGATTAAAGTGACTTCTATCTATATCAATTGATTTAAATTATAAATATCAATAAAATCAATAAAATAGTATTATATCTTCAATTTAAATACACAAAATTAAGAGGAATGTTGATATTATGTATTTTAAATATATCATTTTATTTTTAGTATAGATAGTACATTAAAATTGGTAGTAATTATCAATATATATATGCAGAGCTGGGCAGTATCGCCGATACAGTATCTATTAAGGCAAAAAATCAGTATCGTAGATACATTTGTATTTATATTTGTATCTATTATAAAAATTATAAAAGTATTTGTAATCGTATCTATTAGTCATAAATAGTATCTACGATACGTATCTACTAAGACAATTATTTAAATAGATACATTTTACTAAATAATATATCATTTGGACATCATATGTATTTTGTATCAATATTTTATATTATCATATTATAAATTAATTTTAATATATATAAATCATCAATATATTTTTAATCAAATATCTTTTGTAAATATTGAAATTAATTCATTGTTAAAAATTATGATATATCAATTATAGTGATATTATCAAAAACCATTATATACATTTATTGAAAACAAAGACATTATTTTTATAATATATTTTATATACTAATTGATTTATAATTCAAAATTATATATTACTTTGAAAGATAAAATCATTTTAATAAATATGATTAATCTAAATAATAATAATTAATAATATATTACTAATTTATTATCTGTATATTTGATAATTTACTATATTTGTGTTGAACATTCGAAATTAAAGGTCGTTGATTATTTTGAGTTGAAAAATAGTATATTGTAATAATGTATATTTCTCTATAGTATGTAATGCTCATAGTATAATTTCAGATGAAATAAACGCTGGCATGCCAGCGTGTGTACAACCAGTGTACACTAAAAGATTTATCGTTGGTATAATTAAATGTCATTAAATTTATTCTAGATCACGTATTGAAGAACACGTTATAAGGTGTAAGTATTTAATATGTCCTTTTAAAAGGGGTATCCCATAACTAGTTTTTCCGGAAATAATGTCCGGAATTGTTCGATAAAAGTTATTTTCTAGCAAGTTAACTATAATTTTAGTTACTTGTTACCAGTTACCTAATTCGTTTAAGCACTTCCATCAACTTCTTTATGGAAGTTTTCGGACGTGCTTTTTAATGTATTTATTGAGAAAACGGCATGTTTTGAGATTTAAATTGAGTATTTCAGTTGAGTCAATTGACCGGATATGGTGAAGTAGATCATTCCAGATTTTTGGAGCATGAACGGAGAAAGATTTATGTTGGGCAGATGTTAAATATGATAGAACTGGAGTTTTTAATTTGAATTTGTTTATTTTGTTTGCTGTAAATAATTATGTTGGGAGTTAGTAAGTTGTCGAGATAGTCTGGTGTGTTATAGTGAGTAGATAAATGTATGATGAGTGAAATATTATAAATTATACTGGATTTTATTGGCAGCCAATGTAAGTTGGTTCTTAGAGGAGATATATGTTGTCTGGAATGTTTATCTATGTTGAAAAATATATAAATCGGATAGCTGTGTTTTGAAGGAAAATTGCTACTATCAAATTCGACATCGATGAATATATATATATATATATATATATATATATATATACATATATATTATATGATATAATATATATCTATATAATTTATAAATCTATATGTTTATATATATTTTATATAATTATAATGTATTTGTATCTACTAAGATGTATCTACTAAGAAAATTCTGTATTTGTAATTGCATCTACTATTATTTTTTTTAAAGTAATTGTAGTTGTATCTATTATAAGAAAAAAGTGTGTAATTGTAATTGTATCTATTATACATTTTTGAGTATCGTGCCCAGCTCTGTATATATGTATAAATAAATATTATTATAAATAAAAAGTAGTGGGCCAGATAGTGGGTTTCGACTGCAGCGCCCATAGCGGATAGTGCCATACACTACCTTCAATTGCTTATCCACTTTATATCGATGTATTATACATGTAATATTTTAAATTAAATTTAAAAATAATAATTTTTATTTCAAACTTTAAATGCTTTGTGACCAAAGGTAACTATTTTTTTATAAAAATTGTTAATACATATTATACTAAAATATAGATATGGATTATATTTTATATGAAGGATTAAAAATTGATTCGAACGAACTGGTCAAAGTGTACATGTTAACTACTATAATCATCGACGATCTCAAGTATATAGTATGTACGTACTCGATACTCTATAATGATTTCACTAGACAACGCCACAGAGCTAGAGAGAAATTTCTCTATAGCTCTATGGACAACGCGGGTATACTAACATTGACTTTGGAAAATGTTCTCGCGCAGTGTTCGAATATCATTGACAGCGATTTCATGACCTTGAGAATGTATAATTGGTTAATCGACTCATTAAATAGTGAAGTAATTAAGTAGTACTTCTAATATATTTATATATTTATTATTAACAGTTTGTGTATCAGTATTTAATTTAATACATACTGTATTATATAGACTTTATTTATTTTTAATTTATACTTTAAATTACATATTTCATTAATTATAATACAAAATATAGACTTATTATTAAATGAGCGTATTTTGAATAAATGTAAGTTTGATATATATATATATATAAATATATTTAAATATGTATATCATATATATTATTATTATTATTAACAGATTTATGCAATGCCAGGGTAATTATAGAAGCAGTGTTGCTTATCGAGACAATTACCCCCAATAATATATATTATAAATATATATATATCATATAAATTATAATATTTTTAAAATCAATTTAAAATTTAAATGCTTTGCTTATAATTATGACCCGGGATATGACTTCATAATAATGTATAACAATATTATTCGTTTCAATTGAGATGTTCATTTTGTATAATTTAATTAATAGATATATATATATATATATATATATATAAATTTGTATATAATTTTTATATTTTTTATGTAATTTTTATGACAATTGAAATATGAATATTGTATAATTATATAACAATTTAAATTTAATATTGTAAATGTACATTATTGAAATTTAATTATAAATATTGTTCTTCATCTATGTCCTTATTCATCACTAATAATATACATAATAGTTATAATAACTTCAGATTTGGCAAAATGCCAAAGTGAATGATAAAATATAGCTCGTCGAATTATTCACATAAATAATGTTTAAATAATGTTTAAATAAATAATTAAGTCAGATTTATCATTTCATGTTGTAGAGCCAGAAATATGCAGAAGTTGATAACAAGTGTATTTGTTTTTGAGAGAACTTCCTCAATCATCATGTTCTAGATAAGTAAGATTCTATTTTTTTTTAAATGTAAATTTAAATAATGAAAATTCTTAACAAATATGTATATACTTATGTATGTACTTATAAGTCAAATTTAAAAATAAATATTAAAGATATTAATATTCCTATATTGCATCCTTATTATTATTATTATTATTACTATTACATCATCAATATATTGATTAATTGATTGATTGAAAGTTTATTTAAACACTTAAATAAATCATAAATGATTTCTCAAAAGTGTATATATATATATAGAATACAAATAATAAAAGTAGGTAAAACAATAAATACCATTAATAATAATAAAGTATATGCTATTTTGTTGTCGTACTAAGGATATATATAAGATAAGATACTTTTAGCTTCTGAATATCATTCCGTACATTATATTCAATATTCGTGAAATACATATTCATTAATTGAAGAGTTAACGATCGACACCTGGTAACCACGATAACTACATGATGTAACCATGGTAACCATAACGGTAACTATGGTAACTACACACAGTAACTATGGTAACCTGGGTAGTAACTACGGTAACTATGCACCGTAACCATGGTAGCCTGGGTTGTAACTATGGTAATTATACACTTTATACATGTTATAACCATGGTAACCTGGGTGGTATACGATGTACCACACACGCGCACTATAACTACAGTAACCACACTAGGGCGGTAACCTGCGAGATAGACATGGTGGCGCGCGGTATCAGTATGAACTCCTTGACGCTGTTGTGCTTGCCGGGTAACTGTTTACCCCCGGCCAGGACGGTGATCAGCAGTTGGGGCATAGGGTACGGCACGGCGCCACCGGCACTGCTGGCGTTGTCGGGTGTCTGCGGGGGTGGGGCGGCGGGTTGTGAGTCGACGAGTGATGGTGGAGTGTGTGTATGAGTGTGGAGTGTGCGAGTGAGTGGTAGATTAATTATCACTTCAAACTATAAAAGGAACATTGCTATATAATTAAAAATAATTTTAATGATTTATTTATATAAATATATATATATATATATATATATATATAATAAATAATCCATGAAGACTAAATGTGATATTTATTATTTTTTGTTTTATAATATCATTTAATTCAATTAATTTTTAAATTAAATTAAATTTTACTACCATTAATAAAATAAATATAAATAATTCAAATATTCACACATGCGATATTATTAAATATCTAATGAATTAAATGACTATACATTACTGTAATAATTAGCAAACTTAATATTGCTATTATTTACAGGAAGTGTACACATATTATACATTTACGCGGATATCTACTATTAATATTAACGATGATAATATTATTAACTAAGTTTTATAAATACATTTGCGGTTGAATACGAGCTACGGTTCCACAAAAGTAGAATTAGGTTTCGAGGCAGTCGTCACCTAAACTTAACGTCGCAAAGTTGTACTGCTCCGCAGTTAACATTTACGACATAAAAGTGATGTCCGTCTCGAAACCTAATTCTACTTTCGTAGAACCGCTGCCTATAATGAATACACGATATTGTTATCGCGGTGATGTGATTGTTTATCTAATAGCGTAACCTAGCAAACAGTAATAACCTCATAATAGCAGCATAACAGAATATTTAATAGCCTAAAATGTTTACATCGCACTATTATGTTGCCGTTAAATGTCTATTACGCTGCTATTAATTTGTCATGCTATTACGCTGCTGTTACGTTGCTATCATTATAATAGCAGCATAATATACTTTTACAATTAATAGCAACATAATATACTTTAAATAGCAACATAACAGCAGCATAATAGCATGACAAATTAATAGCAGCATAATAGACATTTAATGACAACATAATAGCAGTATAATAGCACAATGTAAACATTTGAGGCTATTAAATATGCTGTTATGCTGCTATTACGTTTGCTATTATGAGGCTATCACTGTTCGCCGGGAACCTTGGTGGAGGCTGACTCAGTTCTCTGATCGTCATCATCGCAGCGTGTAGTTGCTGTGGTAACTCTGTCCTCCTTCTCCGTAGCAGAAGCATCTCGTCTGCTAGTCTGCGCAAGCGTGGGGGTGTCGCTATCATATCGGTTATATCATAGGTATCCTTAGTATAAGCTAAACATAGCTTCCGGGTATCCCTCCGATTATTATAGCCGATATTCGGTGAATAAATTCATTCATTCGTGTGCGATGAGATAATACGATATCGACGCATTTGATATTAGAGTTTTACGTAAGGGGGGATTCGACAGCCTTAGCGCACGCAATGTAAATAGGTAGGAATGTATGACTTGCAATTAATTCAATTACACAAATTTAATAATAGGTAATCGCGTAATTATTTTTTCTATAGTTTAATAATATATCATTTTATTATGAAATACTTTTTTATTACGTATTCATTCATTCAAATATTTATTATATATATTTATAAATATTTATTTTATTTATCATTTAACAAAGATAAATTAAAATTAATAATTTTTATTTAAAAGTATTTATTTAGAAGTATTTCATTACAGCCTATTGTATTATCTACTTATATTGAAATTTTCAATTCATTATTTCCATTATTCAATGAGATATTGAATTTGTAGTGAGAGTAATACATGACAAATTTGTTTATGTAAATGGCATTTAAAGTTGATTACAATAACATATTGAATTACCATTTAGAAAATAATATTACATACATATATTTACTAGTATAATATAGAATACATAAAATATATGAAATACAAATAATATGTATATATATAAAGTAAGATTATATGTATTAATGTATGTTATATGAATACTATATATGTATACATCGTCCACGGAGTTGGACGATTTAGAAGAAATACGTAATGTTGTGAGCGACAGAGAAAACTGGAGAAAAATGAAATCAGGTCATAAAAATCATGTCATGAAAATTCGACATAAGTAAGTAAATATATATGTATAATAAATACATTCTAATACATTTTTATATTTTCAATTTATGTTGATCTAAATTCTTGTATTTAATTGGACAATACTCGTATCATAATAACAGATATAATTGTATACAAATAAATACTATTAGTTATTCATAAATATATTTAAATTTTCAAGATTGATAAATAAATCCAAAGTTATACTGCATTTATTTAACCGATTATTTAGTATTTATTACTGGTAATTTAAATTATATATTCAATTAGTACTTCTAATAAAGACTCTTATTATAGGAAGATTTGGAGTATACTTTATAGATCAAATGATAGATAAATATTTTATTATTTTATTTCTTACATAATAATTAAAATTTTAAAAATTATTATTAAAACTCATCACTCAGAAATATTATATATATATATATATATATATATATATATATATATATATATATGTGTATGTTTATATGAATCATTGATGTAGTGAGAAAGTGAATAAGCAATTGAATGTAGTGTATGGCACTTTGTGATAGAGCGCCTAGGCGCTACAATTAAAACCTACTACTAAATACTAGTAAGCTAACTAAATTTAAATTATTATTATTTATTTATATTTATATTAATAATTACGATCAATTTTAATATACTATCTGTACTAAAAATAATAGTTATATATATATATATACATAACATACAACATATCAACATTCATCATAATTTGGCTATTTAAATGCATTTCTCACATCGTTAAAGATAGGTCGCTATTATCGCGCTGCGCTTTGGCCTACATTATCGTCGACCGCTGGTTCATCGGCAGCGACTATAGTTTGGATGGAAATGGAGGCCGGCGGTTGACCTTCGTAAAGGTCAAGGTTAGCGACGATCGGCGAGGCGAGACGACGATCTTCTATTCTCTGCAGGCGGATATTACGAAGGTACCTATTCGGTGGTAGGCCTGCATTAGTACCTATAGGTTAAATTATAATTAACATTGATGTTTATCGTAGTTTATCTTTAGAGTCATTCGTATCTTACTATTAGTCGATATTTACTGATTAATCTTCATTAGTCGTTATTAAATAAATCTAAATAGAATTGTGAATTAAATGAAAACTATATATATATATATATATATATATATATATATATTTATATATAAATTATATATATGTGAGATTAGTTGGAATCATGGTGTTCAATATTTGTAATGCTATTTTTGGTTTTTTTGCTTCAAATAAACCATTATTCCTTTTTGAAAAACTATGGTTCTTTTGGTTTATTTATTTATTACTATTTAAATTAGTATATTTTAAATTTACTCTTCATAAAATAATGTAAATTTATAATAATGTTACTCTTAAAATATATGTTAAATATATATTATAAAATGTTTTAATTATTTTAATTTACAACTATTTTTTTATTCTACTCAAATATGATAACTAAAAAACAATCAGCTATAATAATCTTCACAATTCACTGATGTGAAATAGGTAACTGATCAACACTATTAAATAACGCTTGTTATGATTAATTATATAAGTGTGAACAACAATATTACGCTATATAAAGGGTGACAACAACATATGCAGCTATATATAGCTATAGCTTATTGTGAAGCCCTTTATGAAGAAAAGGTATATTAATGTGGTAAACTAGAAAACCAAACAGAAAAATCAAACGAAATTGTTCTAATAAATATTATTATTATTATTATTATTATTATTATTATTATTATTATTATTATTATTATTATTATTATTATTATTATTATTATTATTATTATTATTATTATTATTATTATTATTATTATTATTATTATTATTATTATTATTATTATTATTATTATTATTATTATTATTATTATTATTATTATTATTATTATTATTATTATTATTATAATTGTGAACACATTTTCAATGACTTAAATAATTAAGGTTATATGTATCAATTCTAAAGTTTAGTAATCATTTATATTAGGTATAATATATTTATATGTGTGTGTGTATATATTATATTTTATTACTATAGATAAGTTATAAAATATATTTTATGAAATATATTATGACTTTTAATTTTATTCACTATATATATAAAATATTTTATATAGGAAATAACAAAAATATAAAAATAACTTAATAAACCTAAAATTATTGTTGTTGCACATATTTTTGTTAGTAATATATATATTTATATATGTATATATATATATCTATATATATATATATATATATATATATATATATATAATAAAGATATACGATTAATTTCATTATAAAATATAAATCATTGAATGAGTTGTGGTCAAATAAGTATTATAAAATGCATAATTCCTATATAAAAATTCTACAAATTTTTTTCGCATATTTTTGATCACCACTTTTTTTTAAACAACATTTTAAATAACCTAAATATGACTTATATTATGGAATGTAATAAGCTTTCCAATAATACCAATATTATTATACTAATATCAATATAAAAAACCTCATTATCATACCTACTGAATATATTATATTTTTAATAATAATTTGTACAATATTTAGAATAACTTTTATAATTTCAGCTTTTAAATAATTTAGATACTCATATAAAATACCGATCTAGCTTATTTAATATTGTATTTTAACAATACATAGGCATTAAATCTGTATTACATATATTGATAATTCAATCAATTCTATATTATAATTCAGCTATTTTATTATCTATATTTATGTATAAATAGTGATTATACATATATCAATAAAGGGTTGTAATTTTTTAAATGATATACTTATAGGTTTATAATAATCATGTAAATGCATATGTATTCGTAAATTCATATTGAATATATTAAAGCTATAATAATAATAAATATATTTGAATTTAAAATTAAAATTAAATAAATAAAGGTTGATTATAGGCATATATGTCATAGAGTAAATTGGAAATTATTTCTATCAACACATTTTCTTGACTATTTTAACTGTTTTGGACAGCCTGTCGCTGGGTCAAAACTAACTGAAAAATGTATTTGTATGTGTTTCATTTCATCTAGACTTATAATTGGCTATCTAGGCCTATAATTACTTGCCAAGCATGTAATTTTGAAAATAATTAAAATTAAATACCCTAACTGTACACTATACATCAAGGTGATGTATATCAAGGGTACAATATACATATATATGTATATATATATATATGTGCGTAAGTGTGGGTAAACTTGTAGAGATCGAGTGCGCTGAGAGAGGCGCCCGCTTTAGCCAGCACGGAGCTGACGGAAGACTTTAGACACGCCCCCAGCTGAATAGGGGGTCGCGCTTCATCGGGTATCAGAGCTACCGTCATAAGTTTTGTGGGTTTTGCTCTGTATAATGGCATGGATAATTATATATCACACATTCATAGAGAGAAATTATATATAATCGTATATATATATATATATATATATATATATATATATATATATATATATATATATATATATATATATGTATTATAGGTATATATCGGGTTACGAATATATATATTTTAATAATATGAAAATTAATATATATTGTTGGTATTAATATTATTATAATTAAATCGCATTTTAAATTTTGTTTTTATAATAGTGTACGATTCAAGTGTATCACATTCAACTGCTACTGCTACTGCTACTGCTACTGCTACTGCTACTGCTACTAAGAGTATACCCTTTAGGTGATTTATTAGACTGCAGTTTCTTATCATCCTTGCCGGCTGCGGCGGTGGCTGCGGTGGCCGCTACTTCGGCTGCGTGTTCCGTTTCCGAGACGTGTTGGGCGATCACGATCTGTTCGGTGAGCTCCTGCTGTCGTTCCAGCTCGTCAAAGTAATCGCTGTCGGGTGGGGTGGGCGGCGGCGGGGTTATTCGGGGAGCGACGGTGATTTCGCTATACTCGGCACTACTGCTACGCCGGCCTGGCGCGAGGAAACACGTTCTACGCGCGCTTCTCTACGATCGACCGCTACGCTAAGCGTATCCGATATCTACCATCGAATAGTTTCACACACACGCTATACTACGCACTACTATTGCAATCGGTGAGAATCTTCTAGAAATCACGCAATTCAAAATGCATCAGAGCAGAGTATTTACGCTAAAACTAAATACGATACTTTATACGTGAGCGGGCATGAAATCAACGCATCTAATTTGATCTAGAGATGGGGGGGGGGTCTCTGTGTGTAACACAATTTCTAGCCTGTACAGAAGATCTTCGTCATTTTGAAAATAACTTCTATTCGATAATAAATAATGATGTGATAGAAGTATACTTACGTAAATAGAAATATATCATAATCAATTTTTAAATTTATAATGCATATATTAATAGTGTATATATATATATATATATATATATTGATAATATACATGAAGTTAGATTAGTAATGAGATATAGATGATGATTATGATAGGAACTATTTGATTACATGTGACTTTAGAAATATTCTAAATAATATCTACACTTGTATTATTAGAAGAATAAGAATCAATTGCGAGTGAATTAATCATTCGAAGTCGATATAGAGGCTTGGTAGCTTTTAGAAATATAAAATCTTCATATTAAGGTAATTTAATTATTATTGAGATATAAATGTGATAAATCATGTATCTCTATATTTGAGGTGGAATACTCGTTAGTATTAATGAAATCAGTATATTCTGCGCAATGGTTATTATTAATAATTTGCAATTAAATCCGAACAAACTATCGAGTAGTATATACTATATTTATCATATTACAAATATAGGATTAGTTTCTTATAAGATATAAATAAACTTGTTAAGGAAGAAAATGTAAGTTAATTTCTCTATTTGCATCTATAGCACAAAAATATATAATTTATAAAATATTTTAATTCTATAGATTGGAGTATGTTCGTGGAAAGTAAAATACTTTGTCATGACTTACATTAAAATTTGATCAACTTTTTGTTGATTATTTGGTTGCAGTCCTATAATTTGTGATGAGAATTTCTCGTTCAATAGCTGAACGGCTACTTTGAATGTTTCCAACTGTAACACAAATCAATAGTTTAATATTATATATTAATTTAGATGTTTAAATTATTATAAATATATGGATTTATTTTTTATATATTTTTAAATTTAAATAATAATATATAATCATAATCATAATAATATCACACAAATTTGTATATTGTCCAATAAAGTAAATAAAACTAAGCCAAATTAAATCAATTATGTATGTATGTATGTTATGTTCGTGTATTACTTATGAAATAACCATAAAACTATGTCATATCAAATACATCCACTTTCACATCATTTAATTGTCATCTGTTAACAGTTGCATTCTAAGCCTTTTATTCAAAATGTATTATTTTCAGTTTTTGTATTAACAAAGTCACTAATTTAAAAATTAAATCCAAACCACAATATAATATGCCTATATCATTCATATTCAATAATTAAAGTATACATCTATATTGACAATCCCTAATTATATTATAATACTTAAATATTTTAATAGCGACTGTAAATAATATTAATATACTGAAGATAATTCAGACCTGAGTCAGCAAATAAGCATTTCTTTCTTCACTATTAGCTCCGTCCAAAGATAATAGACTACTCGCATTTGTAATCGATTCTCCGAGTATCTTTAAGTTTAATTTTATTAATATACATCTTAACTTATCTGGTATGTATTAAATCCTATTTAATAAATATAAAAGCTTATTTTTATTACACATTTAATTAAACTAATACAGAAAAATTACATTTAGTTACGCTATTTTATAGTAAAAGATAAGATTTAAATAACTGTAGTTCTTAATTAATTATAAATACTAAAGTTACTATGAAAAGTAAGTTAATACAAATGCTTGTATGCTATCAGCTTTGTTTTCCTTATCTGTTATTGTTGTTATAATTTCTGCTAACCTTATTGAGCTTAAGTTTAGCATGGTACACCTGCACCCTTAGCACTGGATGACATATACCGTTCAATATTATCTCTGCGGATAACTAGTAGTAGTAGTAGTAATAGTAGTAGTAGTAGTAGTAGTAGTAGTAGTAGTAGTAGTAGTAGTAGTAGTAGTAGTAGTAGTAGTAGTAGTAGTAGTAGTAGTAATAGTAGTAGTAGTAGTAGTAGTAATAGTAGTAGTAGTAGTAGTAGTAGTAGTAGTAGTAGTAGTAGTAGTAGTAGTAGTAGTAGTAGTAGTAGTAGTAGTAGTAGTAGTAGTAGTAGTAGTAGTAGTAGTAGTAGTAGTAGTAGTAGTAGTAGTAGTAGTAGTAGTAGTAGTAGTAGTAGTAGTAGTAGTAGTAGTAGTAGTAGTAGTAGTAGTAGTAGTAGTAGTAGTAGTAGTAGTAGTAGTAGTAGTAGTAGTAGTAGTAGTAGTAGTAGTAGTAGTAGTAGTAGTAGTAGTAGTAGTAGTAGTAGTAGTAGTAGTAGTAGTAGTAGTAGTAGTAGTAGTAGTAGTAGTAGTAGTAGTAGTAGTAGTAGTAGTAGTAGTAGTAGTAGTAGTAGTAGTAGTAGTAGTTGTAGTGGTGGTGGTGGTGGTGGTGGTGGTGGTGGTGATGGTGGTAGTAGTAGTAGTAGTAGTAGTAGTAATAGTAGTAGTAGTAGTAGTAATAGTAGTAGTAGTAGTAGTAGTAGTAGTAGTAGTAGTAGTAGTAGTAGTAGTAGTAGTAGTAGTAGTAGTAGTAGTAGTAGTAGTAGTAGTAGTAGTAGTAGTAGTAGTAGTAGTAGTAGTAGTAGTAGTAGTAGTAGTAGTAGTAGTAGTAGTAGTAGTAGTAGTAGTAGTAGTAGTAGTAGTAGTAGTAGTAGTAGTAGTAGTAGTAGTAGTAGTAGTAGTAGTAGTAGTAGTAGTAGTAGTAGTAGTAGTAGTAGTAGTAGTAGTAGTAGTAGTAGTAGTAGTAGTAGTAGTAGTAGTAGTAGTAGTAGTAGTAGTAGTAGTAGTAGTAGTAGTAGTAGTAGTAGTAGTAGTAGTAGTAGTAGTAGTAGTAGTAGTAGTAGTAGTAGTAGTAGTAGTAGTAGTAGTAGTAGTAGTAGTAGTAGTAGTAGTAGTAGTAGTAGTAGTAGTAGTAGTAGTAGTAGTAGTAGTAGTAGTAGTAGTAGTAGTAGTAGTAGTAGTAGTAGTAGTAGTAGTAGTAGTAGTAGTAGTAGTAGTAGTAGTAGTAGTAGTAGTAGTAGTAGTAGTAGTAGTAGTAGTAGTAGTAGTAGTAGTAGTAGTAGTAGTAGTAGTAGTAGTAGTAGTAGTAGTAGTAGTAGTAGTAGTAGTAGTAGTAGTAGTAGTAGTAGTAGTAGTAGTAGTAGTAGTAGTAGTAGTAGTAGTAGTAGTAGTAGTAGTAGTAGTAGTTAATAATAACCTTGGAGATGACTACAGGGAATGCGAACGATGCAAAGTAATCAGACTGTAGAGGGGTACATAAACATTAGGCAAAGCTATAACACTAATATAGTAATCGTGTAGTTTTTGCATAGTGTTAGTTTCCATTCGATACGGTCATTAATACAAAATGGATAAATATATATATATAAGTATATACCTTAAGGTAGATTTATACTATGTAAATATTATGTTAAGATGTAATCTTTATGCTTATTGTATGCATTATATTGCATGCAAAATAATACTTAGTATGTATTTAGAAAATCATAATTTATGTTAATGATGGAATAAAATATATGTTTACCATATGAATTTAAAATATTCATATATATATAAATAAAATCCTAAAAAAACTACCATTATTATTATTTATTTTATAAATCTCTGTATTAATTTTTACAGTTTAGATTGGATATAATAAAATAAGTGTAATAATAATTATCCATTATTGTCTAAAAATATATTAATAATTTACATAAAACATTATGATTAAGGGGATACCTCAGTGTACTATCACGCACTTACGTTTCAATAGATAAGAAAATTGAATATCCAATTTATGCTATATTTATACTAAAATATACATTCAAATATACATTCAAAAGATATTCAATTTTTAAGCATATTATTCTATGGGAATTATTACTTATCAATTATTTATAATTATATATATATATTATGTATATATATATATATACATAATATGTATATATATTTATAAATTCATATTTTTATTCATACATGTTATATATTTCAAACGAAAATTACTATGATAATTATAATAGTTTTATTCGTAATAATGTTTATATGTATACGAGTAGTGTACATTAATTATTCTAAATAAAACACATCTAGATTACGCAATAATAATTCCTTTTATAAGGGTGTTTCAAAAGATGTTTTTCTACGAATATAAAAAATACATAAAAATAAACTTGTGTGTTTTTATAATTTTTTTTAAATCAATGATATAATTATTATATATTAAACGTATAAGCTATAAAACATTATAAATACATTTATATCGGTTAAGATGATAGATTACATAATAAATAATTAGTTTATAAATTGCAGTGCTGTAATGGTTTGTCATAACAGATGTTTTTTTGCGTTATTTCTAGGTAAATTTAATAAATACTTATTATCATATAATATAGTAATATTATATAATACGAATTTTATAATTATTTATGATTTTAAAACTATCGTAACTCCTTAATGAACTTAATGAACGATTAATTAGCTCAAACCTAATATTATACAATTTATCAGATATATATATTTAGAAATAAATTTCAAAAATAATATATTTGCAAAATATCACAAACCAAATGACCATAAACATCTTTAGGATTGTCGTAGAACATAGAATTCATGATAACCTCCATGCGTAAAGGTACTTTGTTCTCTCTGTAGTATACGATGGCCTGTTCTTTCAATTCCTGCGTGAATGGTTAAATACGTTAACGATTAATATATGTATTGAGCGAGTATTATAATTATTACAAACTTTTAGTAATGACTCGATGGTTTCACACCACAAATAACAGCCTAAATTATGTGGCACGATTCGGGCTATACAAATTATTTATTGTTTATTCATTTTAAAAGGGTTACGAACGAAATGAACGAGTTGAGTTGCAAAGGTTACATTTTAATTGCGAAATAAATTTGTATAGGCTTACTTTGGGATGTAATGCAGCTAAAAAAAAACCAAACAGGAAAAAACTAAATCAATTAAACCAAATAACCCACAAATATCTATACAAAATATATATATATATAGTATTAACTCGTATTTCAAATGTAACTTAAACCTTCAACTCGTCCTTTTTGATCATCTCCCTTTTAAAACATTTACTAATAAATAAATAAATTTACTAGGTAATTTGTATATAAACGCACGCGTAAAGCTTGCATATACCTACCCGATATCAGCCGTTCTAGTGAAATAGACAGATTTGTATGTTTGACAATATCGGCTATACAAATCTGACTGTTATTTTTGGTGTGAAACCCCTTAAACATTGTCATAAAGATTAGAGTACTCGTTTTACTTCTGATATATAGTCTTCGCTTATAATTCATAATTGTGATGCGAGATAAAAAACTATGTCATACTTTCTACTAAATATCATTACCGAATAGAATGTAGTATTGTTATATGACTGATAGCGATAGAATGTTTGTATCTAAATACGTATCTATTTCAAATATCTGGATATTAGTGACTACATTTGAGAGAAAAACAGAAAATATAGTATAATATATTATAATTACATTACTACAAATTGTACTTATATTATTCAATTAATTTTATTAATAGATTATTTTGTAATTATTATTGATAGATTTTAGACTAATTAATTGATGTAAAACTATTTATAAATATATATGTTATTAAAATTTATATCTAGTTTATATATAATAATAATTTCTATATATTACTCTTAAATTAGTGTTTGTTTAATTATTAAGCTTAATACAAATAATAATCTCATTATTATTACATTAATAACATTACTTTTGAAACTTCTTTGACAGATACCGATATCCGATAATACAGTATCGACGTGAAGTATGAGTCATGTATGTATGACTAATGCATATACATCATTAATAATGATTCATTATGCAGATATTATATTATGCCAGCTATATTTGCATATACGTTTCAACCGAGTACCACGCAACATGGTCGGGTTATCTGTATTATCATATACGATAGATTTATTTATGAAATTGAAATTTACGCAACATTTTCATTCGGATGAAAATATCTATGGGTGAAGTCGATCATAATAGAATTTTAAATTTTATCTTTTCATAATAATTATATGTGCATATGGCATATGCTATAATAACAATTATATATTTGACAACACATGTTCACTGGTTAACCCCTGGTAGGCCAGCTAGTATATATATATATATATATAATATATTATGGTCTTAAAATATTATTTAGAGTTGATCTTATATAATTGTGTATAAATAAATGATCGGCTCTCGTTAAAACCATTGATGCCTTAACATGAGAGCGGCTTCGAAGATATATTAGAGCCATATGGCTATAAGTGAACCATATATATATGGTTATAAGTGAAAAACTTCATCTAAGTTCCTGGATGGGATGAAAGGACTCCACCAAATAAAAATAACAACAATAACAACAATTATTTACTAACTATTATTTTGTAATATTACTTTACGCGGTATATGTTATGCAATATGTCATGTAATATGTTATGTAATAGCTTACTATATACATATACATACTGTTATATGCACAGACTTTGAGGGGGGTAGACTGCTATTGGACATCCATGTTTGTTCACCAATTTGAATAACAATCCGCCATTATGTTTGTAAAGTTTGTATTTTTACATCATATTTTCAATAAAAAGTAAAATTCACTTACAATACTATAATGACTCGTTGTTGTATTATTAATTGTCTGTTTTCCATAAAAATAAACCAAACGGTGTAGGATCTCACATTTTAGTATATATATTAAATATTATTATAAAATAATAATTTTAAACATCGAAAAAACGAAGTTATATAATAATTAATTTTAAATATTTAAATAATATATTTTCAATTATCGACTAAATATTAATTTTCTACAGAATTAAAATATATTGTATAAAATGGAGATTGCAAAATTTTAAATTGATATATTTTTAATATATACATAATTTAATATATGAATAATTCCCATTAAATGTATATTATAATCAGATATTTAAAACTACTATTTAAATATTTTTTGTATTATTTTATAAATTTAATTTAAAATTACATATACATTTTATATACTTTGTAATAAAGTTTATTAATATTATATTGTAAGTTAAAATTTCAAATAGACATAGTATATATCTATGGTTTATATAGTAAATATATATCACATATCTAGAGAGGTAAGAGGAGTGGAGTGTACATCCACTCCGAAAGCGCGCGCATCACTATCGAATAAACTATCATATAAATATGGCGCCTCTAGTGCTTAACATCCGTAAATATAAGTATTATTTATATATACAAATTTTATTATATTTAATCACATATGCCTTATGATATCATACCAGATATGCCATTATATACGCTATATAATGTTGAATATATTTATCAAATGAAGATATGATAATTATGGTTTCAAACTATAATTATTATTTGTAATAAACTAAGTTTGATGAAATAAGTAATATATTATATAGTATTTGGTAGATACACTTATAAATATATTGTACTAGTATTATACTAGTATATACTAAGTATAACTTATTAACGTTCCGTGAAAATATATTACAAATATATTGTTATAACTTTACGCTTTATTGTAACTTTATTCTTTATTATAACTTTACGCTTTAATATAACTGTACGCTTTGTTATAACTACGATTTGTTATAACTTTACGCTTTACTATAACTGTACGCTTTGTTATAACTTTACGCTTTATTGTAACTTTACGCTTTACTATAACTCTACGCTTTGTTATAACTACGATTTGTTATAACTTTACGCTTTATTGCAACTTTACGCTTTATTATAACTGTACGCTTTGTTATAAATTTACGCTTTATTGTAACTTTACGCTTTGTTATAACTTTATAATAGTAAGATAATTTTATTGTATCTTTACTATAGTTTTCTATTATAAATGATCAAAAAATAAATACAAAAAGGCTAATTCTATATATATATATTAATGATAATATTGCAATTGGTAATATATTTAATAATTAATGTAAATATATATAATAATATACATGTCTAGAACTTATCATTTCTCCAATTATTTAATCAAAATTGTTAAGTTAAATTAATATTATATTATGTATAATTTAATATAAGAATAACTAGAAAAATATGTTCATGTAATCATATTTAACTATATTTAATAAAAATGTTAAAGAAAACAACTCTTTATTATTTATTAATATACATCTATGTAATATGAATTATAATATATCTTTAAAATCTAAATTAATAGTTATTACTAATAGTAAAATAATTTATATATTTAATTATTATAATGTGTATTATTTATATATTATTCTGTATATGTATACACGATAAATTACAAGTATAAATACATTTGAAAAATTTACTTATATATTTAATTTATATATAGGATTTATTTATATATTTACTTATATATATATTTATCCTATATTTAATATAATTATATTTATTATATTAGATTTAAGTAAATTTACATTATATCAAAGCTACGCTATAATCAATATAATCACTCAATATAATATTGTGATTATATATATATATATATACATATACGTTTTTTATGATATTTATCCATATTTTTGGTTTTTATGTAATAGAATCTATTATAGAGGCGCCAGATTTATATGACTATTTTATATGAGTTATATTTCAGAGTGGAGATGTCAGCCTCTAGATAAATATAAATAAATGTTACAAATATAAGTTACTATAGTATACTTAGTTAATTATATTATATATTATATATCGAATTATGAAATTATTATAATAATATAATATTAGATTTAAGTTAATTTACTTTCAAACTTTCGAGAGTCTCAAGTTTTTTATAAATTATTATAATGATTATAATATAGTATACTTGTATATATTATGTAATATAACTATCTATAAATCAATTTAATTTTTTTTAAATAATTAATAGTATAATATACACTGTATATATTATATTATACAGTATTTAATATTTATTAAATAATTGGAATATTTAATTTAATAGAAATGAATATTCAATAATGTATTGTTATGAATTTTAATTCAAATCATTTATTTAAAAATCACTAAATTGAATATGAATAAATATATTTAATTCAATGGAAACAATAATGGATGCCGCTCGTTCAAATGGTGAAATAAATTACATTGCGGATTTATACAAATAGCAGTCTACCCCCCTCAAAGTATGTGGTTATATGATATAATAAAACATAGTGTCTAGTAATATGTTAAGATAAATTAATAAGTAACAATATTAATTTTAAATCTGAAAATGTATCATATAGTTACTACTATGATAGTATAAGTTATATTAAATTATAAATTATTAAAAGTAGATTATATTCTTGTATTTATGTATTAAAATATATATGTTAACACATATATAATATGATATTAATAACTGTTGACATAAATATATATATATATGGATGAATATTATTCATTGAATATATAAATTAAATTATTATTATAATAATTATTATAATATGATATTATATATCAACATAATAATAATCATATCATATTAAATATGGTTAACAATATAGTAGTATAACATAATTCAATATATACATAATATATACGATCAGTATTAGTTAATATCGAAATAATAGTAATTTAATATATATATATATTTAAATAAAATTGCCGTTAGTCCGTTGCAACCATAAGTTCTATATAATTATTATAATAATATTATATAATATATACTTAATTTCAATATGTTATTATTAAACCTTTAATCTACGCAATTCTTTATCAGAATATTCTATTTGTATCGGTGGTGTTTTATGTATTAAATCCATTCTTAAATTAAAAGTATTATTATGATTATATTTATTTTAATAAAAATTATTAAATTATTTAATATATACAAAAGTACGTTTTGTAATCATTAGTTATAATATATAAATATGTAAACAAATTGTATATGTAATTAATTATTAATAAAAATAATGTAGTTGGTTTGTTAATGTACACTATTCATATTAATATTTAAATATATATAATTAATATAATAATTGTATATAAATTTAAAATTTAAAAATAAAAAGTATAAACAACTTTGTGTTGATATGGTTACCATTGAAAATGAAATAAAATAATTTTATAAATAGGATACATAATTTTAGTATCTATCCATATCGGGTATTAAAATAAAAGTAAAGTTTTTAAAAGTAGAGTATTTTATTTATTAATTATTAATCATAACGAGTATGAATTGTATGATATATGGATTACAAATAAATAAAGATATAGTACAAATAAAAATAATATAATGTTAATTTATAATAAGTATATAATACACTATATTCTATTGCTATATTTGTATGTCAGTAATATTTATAATTTTTGTTAATATATAATAAATATATATATTTATTATATATAAATTATGTATATATATATATATATATATATATATATATATATATATATATATATATATATATATATATATACAATATGTATATATAATATATTATATATATATAAGTGTGAAGGAATGTACATAACTAACATACATAACTACTTAAATAACAAGTATTTAATGATTATTAAAGTTTACTAAGTGGACTGTATTATTGTATACTATTACTGTAATTACTATTACTATATACTATTGAACAATAACATTAATTTAGTGGTAACATAATTATAATAGTGAATTGAAAATTAAATATCAGTAGATTGGATTATCTGTATTTTTATGGAGTATTACAAAGGATTTGGTCTTACAAAATCATAGCTACGGGCATCTATTTGAATTTAGGTATTCCATTCGTCTTAAAATTGTGTTATACAATGATTTTTATTTTACATCTTAAAATATGTTTTCGTGGCGTCCGTTGGAATTCTATATATTTCTTTCTGAGTTCATTTTGTTAGTTTTAGAAATTAGATAGGGTTTAAATATGGGAAATACAACGTACTATATACATGTCATACATGTAGTAATACATTTTTCCATTCCTTTTACTGACAGGTAGATATCTCGATAAGTTCAGTTAACTTCTATATCTACCTGGGTTCACTCTCATTTATTATGAGGAACCAATCTGATTATTATTACATACAACCTTTCATAGGAATATCTTAAATCGTCAATGATCTTATGAACTAACTGGTTGGCTGCGTATTTATGGGAAGTGTAAGAATCATAAAGGCACGTTTAAACGGTAACTAACATCGTCGCAGACGAGAACCCATAGAGCTAGAAATAAACTCTAGAACGGTAAATTCTTTCTAGCTCTATACGAGAAACTGAGACGATTTTAAAACGAAGATGAGAATCTATGCCCACCTTTTCATTACGTGTATCGTAGAAGTACGTCGAAATGTACGACTACGATTTATCGTTGTAGATATTTACCGCATGAACACGCTCTAAGTTCAACCAGTCCAAGACGGTGTAAGATACCTACAGCTAGATATATACGGTCTATAATAGACCTAACATGAATTTTATGGTGTACTTTTCTCACCGAAGTCGATCCAATGTCAAGAAAAAAATCCTTCAGATGTAACTTCCAGATCCTTCCATCTGAATACATCGACATCGTCGACTATGACGAGACGATCGTCTCCTGAATATCAATATTAAAATACGGTCAATCCATTCCTGAAACAGACTATGTTTCAATCAAAATGTAAGCTAAACGAAGGATGATCTACTAAACGAGATATTAGCTGTGCTTATATAGAATAACTCGCACAACCAGAGGTTGTAGGGTGTATTGTTATATAGGTTATATTATAATAAGATATATTATAGAGCTATATTATATAGATATAATCTATACAATACACCCTATACTATAGTTATGTAAACAGAAAAATATCCTGAGATATATTGATTATAGTGTTTAATATATACATATTTTAGTGATTAATAAACCTAATATCATCATCATCATATAATTAGGAATTTTGTTTAATCTTAATTTAAAATAAAATTCTAAAATTTTAAAACTAAACAATATTTTTGATAAATATTATGATTTTAATTTATTACATATTTATATCGGAAATACAATAGCACAACAAGGTAATCAATACACATGGACTTAAAACGTATACAATATATGTATACATTATAATACCATATTTAAATACAATATAGGTACGTAAATGAATGAAGTATATTTATGTTACTTATATACTATACTTACTATATATATTATGAATATTATGAACACATTAAATATACACACAAACACACACACACACACACACACACACATACACACACACACACACACACACACACACACACGCACACACGCATACACACACATACACATATATATATATATATATATATATATATATATCTATTGATATTTGATGTTATATTTATATACAATATGCACCTATACACATATAGGGTAGGTAGGTATATATTTAACACTACGAATTGTGAGTACTCCTCGAAAATAGTTGACTTCAAATTAAATATTGGTGAACATCTTTACAACATAGGCTAATGATAAAGAAAAGACTGACTTGTTGATATAAATAGTAAGTATCCATTATAATATTCTAAAATATTAATTTTATAGTATAGGTCAAATTATATAGGCCTATATTATCAAGACCTCCTATAACCTCGAGGTTATAGGAGGTATTGATATTATGGGATATATATAATAACGATACATTAATATTACTATAGTATATATTTATATACATATATATATATATATATAATATATTAATATTACATACATTATCATACATGGGTATACATTTGTAGTAAATGTGAACTATCGAGTAGTATTTATTTCATAGCTGCCACTGTCTATTTCAATAACGCACGAAAAAGGTGATATTCTTCACTTTTATACTTTCGATTGTAATCTTAAATAAACTCCAATCAATGTTATATACACATATATATTATGTGTATTTAGTATTTGATATTACTGTAAAGAGGTATCCACAACGCGAGCAACAAACACATTGACTTGTTGATATGTGTATTGCTGTGGTTGTTATTAATATACATAGATTTAAAGTACCAGTGGTAGGTCTACTCTAAATCTATGTTAATATACTACTTGTATCGCAATCGTTATATACTATATATATTCGACTATATATATATATATATATGTATGTATATATATATATATACTATGCTACATATTGATTCGTTATTTATGTTTATTGAGTTTGTCCTCTATTGTGTACGATATATTAATAAATATTAATATTATTTAATATTTCCACAATTATATAATGGAAAATTTATTTGGAAAATATTTGGAAAATTAATTATATATCTGTGATTATTTCTAATATGTTGATCTTTACGGATATTTCTTTTTATATAATTATATAATTTATAGACTTACAGCAAATACAAGGAAATGGATATATACAATATTTTAATAGGCATTTAAGTGAATTTATATGTATCTTTTTATCAATACTTCAGTCAAATTTCCATGTTTCTTTTTTGTATGTCATGAAATGTCTATATATTTTTGTGTTACCAAAAATTAATAACTAATCTGTTATTTTATTTATTTCTATTCGCTAGGGATTCGAATATTATTCATATATTTAAAATCTTAAATTTGTTTACAAATATTATATTATTATAAATACAATTATTTGTTTTCTTTATTTATATATTAATGGTAATTTATTATCAGCTGAATTAAATTGATTACTTTAATTGGAGGTAATATTACAAGTTTACTTGAATTATATTAATAAATTGTTTTATATTAAATTTAATTTAAAATGATGATTATCATCATCATCATCATCATCAGATGATACTTATCAAGTTGTTATTATCATAATTATTATGATAATATAGCTGTTATGTATTTAATATATATATTTTATAATTATAATGAATTTAATAATTATTATTATAATAATATAAATATATTCACAACTGTTAAACTACAAGCAAACGCATTTTTAAAATGCGTTTGCTTGTAGTTTAACAGTTGTGAATATATTTATATTATAATTGTAAAATGATTTTACAATTGTGTACGATATTTTGGTCTATCCGGAGTGTCGCCTCCTCGGAATGACGCATGTTATTATAAAAACCGGAAAAAAACCATATAAACCGATAGAAACCGAACCAGAAATTTGTATTATAAAAAAGAATCAATACATTATTTAATCATATATCTATGTTACATAGTATGTAAGAACATACTAAGTAATAGTATTACTTATTAATACGTATTAGAATAGATACTCTATATAATAATTATAGAGTATATATATAAATATAATCGACACGCGTTTAATACATTAACATTACTTCTGATATTCATAACAAATCAATCTATCATTCATTAGTATCATACATTAGTATGTCTCTTATTTCAGGTATATTACACTATATACGAGTAACTAATATAAACAGTGTATAATATCACGTGTAATGCGTGTAAGTCATACATTTCGGCATGCATAAACCAAGTCATTTTTTTATTAATTGTAAATCCAATGTTAATTTTTATACCATCATGGTAACCATGTCGATTTTGGTATCAATTCATATATATTTTTTCTTCCATATTTTTGTTTATTTATTTTGTTTGTTTACCTAATAAACTATAGTTTATATATATATATTATTATTATTATTTGTGATCCGTTATTTGCACATATCGATGAGAATATTCACTTGATCGCAAAAAGATAACTTTAATTAGCTCATAATCGAACTCTCTTTTCCGATGAAATAATTAACATAATAAGTAAGCATATAATCTACGCGAACACAATTAATTGTGATCTTCAAATTTGTAATATATCTTTGTAATAGTAGTATTACTTTACTCTCGTTCGACCCGATTTTGCAATTTTCTTCCAAACATAAATTAATACTATTAATAGATGAACTAGAATAATATACTCCTCGAACATGGAACACTCGTTATGAACAAGTTGTTCGTAACGAATCACGAATAATGATGATCTTACTTTAGCGAATGTGAACATGCATTACGCTTACGTTCTATCAACTACTCGATGTTATTATATTATATTTATATTATAGTTATTTAATACGTTTTTGTCGGATAATATAGAATATAATACATTGGTGATAATAATATTTTGTAATACATTGGATACACGTTTGTAACAATTTGCGGAATAGAATTAGAGTGGTTTAATAAAAGTGGTATTTTAGTAATTCAAATATTTGTTGAATAATTATTATGTACATAAAGTATATAAGATAAGATAAGATAAGATACATTTTATTATTGTAATCATTATAAAAGAAAAACAATAATATAGTATACTGACAGTGTATAGTATACTGACATTATATAGTATACTGACATTGTATATTATAGTGATAGTGTATAGTATCCATAATATAATGTTATAATGGTAATTAATTGCGATTATTATAAAATAATTATACTGTATTGTATTATTTCGCGATTTTACATATAAAAGATAGGGACAATGAATTTTTTTAAAGGGTATTTTTTTATTTTGTATAATTTTTTTGTATATCAATAATACTTTGATACATTATATTAAAGAAAAACAAACTTTCCTGCTATATTTTTATTTTTAAATATTTCTGTATATATTTGTTTAAAAATGTACATATAAAATACGTAATTTAAAAATAAATACATACATATATAATTTGACATATATTAATTATAATTGTATAAGATATATTAAATGTGTTGTGATCAATTTAATTTTCATATTTAACAGACCTAAACGATGGGACATACAAATAAACGACATAGGGTAATTACGTATAATAATAAAGATGGTGCTAAATTAATGCACACACACACATACATACATACATACATACACATACACATACACACAATATATTGTTTGATACACATAGAATTATTATTATTGTTGAAGAATTATTATTATTAATGAATACTTTAACAATACTTTATAAATACTTTAACAACAACAATACATATATATATATATATATATATATATATATATATATATATATATATCAATTATAATTATAACATTTAAATTTAAAATTTATTAATAAGTTCAATTTTCATATAATACAGAAGATTAATAAGAATGTACAATCAGATAAAACAGATAGGGTAATTACATACAATAATAAATTATATTTCTCAATTGATACACACACACACACACACACACATATATATATATATCAATTATAATTTTACACACACACATATATATATATATATATATATATTTATCAATTATAATTTTTAACATTTAAATTTTTAATTTATTAAATTAATCACAAGTTCAATTTTCATATTAAACAGATGATTAAAAAGAATATAAAATCAAAAAAACCATATTGGGTAATTACATACAATAATAAAGATGTTTCTTGATTAATACACACACACACTCACACACACATACACACACACATATATATATATATATATATATATATATATATATATAAATAAATAAATTATAATTGTAACTTTTAATTAAAAAATATATTAAATTGATCAATAAGTTCAATTTTCATATTAAACAGGTTAAAAAGGATGCAAGATACTATAAACAGCGTATGGTAGTTACATACAATAATACATTATATTGCTCAATTAATATACACACACGTATACATACAAATACATACACACACACACACACACATACACACATATTTATATATTTATCAATTATAATTATAACATTTAAATTTTAAATTTATTAATTTGATCACTAAGTTCAATTTTCATATTAAACAGAAGATTAAAAAAGATTTAAAAGCAGATAAAACAGATAGGGTAACTACATATATATATAATAATATATATATATATTATTAATATACAATTGCATATTTCTATCATATATTGACTAATGTTCCCACATATGGGGCAATATATTTAAATAAAATTTAATTAAAAGTAAACCAATTACCGAAACGTGTTTTACAACTTATATTTCCTATATACAATTATATTAGTATTCTTGAAATTTATAACTCGCTTACATGTGAAGATATAATTAAACTTAATTGTTTAAATATATATATATAGAGCATTACAAAATACCTTTCCTTCCCACTTTCAATTATTATCACTAACCAATATATGAAATATATATCTACTAGAATTAAAGTTAGAACAGATTGGAATTTGTATTGTCTTATAAATATTAAACCTATGCTTTGGAACAAATTAAATCTATATATATATATATATATATATATATATATATATATATATATATACGTAATATACATAATATTAATAACTTAAAATAAGAAAATTAAATTATCATTTTTACAAAAATATTACTGATATACATCTATTTATTAGTTTAGTTTATTTTAGATATCTACTTTACTTTTTATATTTTGTTATATATATATTTATTGTATTCAATATAAATACCATTAGTGTTAGTAGTAAAACAAACATGTCGTGACAGGGAATACTCAAATATAAGTTCATTCAGAGATAAGTAAGCATAATTATCATTGTTAATTTGAATATTAAAATCACCAAGAATACCGCGTTAACCGATGTGATAGATTCTAAGATAGAGGAGAGGTCAGTTAAGAAACTCCGCAGGCTAGATGAAGGTGGACGGTAGATACGTATAATTAGATAGATATATATTAATAGTTTATTATATGTACGAATGATATGGGTATGTGGGATAGGGTTAGGGGTAACGAGTAAGTACATATAATGAGACATGAAACACGGATGAACAAAACAAAAATGAAAAAATAGAATATATACAATAAAAAACTTAATGAATTAATCATGCCTCTAATAATTATAATTATAATGGTAAATAAGGAAGGAAGCTGAATATTACAGATCAGCATTTCACATGAAGAGAAAGATTGCGTAGAGAACGAAATAAGCTTAAGGTCAGATAAGAATAACAGAGCTAGGCCTCCACCATGATGTGATGTAGACCTATTAGCAATCAATACTTTGAAACCATCAGGGGTCAGTTATGATTCACAGAATCATCATTATAATGACTATATATAGTTAGCCAATTCTCAGTAATAGCAGATATAGAACAATTAGAATCAATAATTAATTGAGTAATTAAATAAACTTTATTTCGTAATGATCTAGCATTGAGTAGTTGAAAAGAATACTTTTTGGAGCAGTGCACAAGTAGTCAATCAACAGTTGTAATTTTTGTATGCGATTCACAGAATGAATCTTATAATAATAGAATTAAGTGGATGTCACTGTCACACGTAAATATATAGGCAGCATAGGGTCTATTAATAGTGGTGTGCATAATTCTATTCATTGAATCAATTTGTTTTTTTTTGTAATGTATTTATACTATATTAGACATATATTTATTATATATATATATAACAAATATTATTTTAAATTGTTATTTATTGTCATTTATTCTATAGAAATTGTATGTTTCTATTATTAGAAAATAATATTCATGAAAGATATTAAAGATGTTCTTTGTGTAATACAAAAATAAATAATAATATAGCTATAATAGTTTTTATATAAATAGCCTTTATACATTTACTGTTAGCATAAATTTATATTTTACCTAGATTGGTAGTCATGTGATTTTTCTTCAACAGACATGGTGCCTCGATGTAGGTAACTTAAGATGGCCGACCATCGCATATAAATTATTATTTAATCAAATTAAGTGTTGCATTTATATTGCAGTATAAATATATAATATAAATAAATATAAACGTTTATTTTGATATAATTGAAACGAACTTTAAAAGTTTATATAGAAACAAAATCAACTGTATTTAAAAATCAATATTATTTGTTTATAATATTTGTTATTAAATGCATGTGTCATGTAATGCTCGTCCATCTTAAGATACCTAAATCGAGGCACCATATCTGTTGAAGAATTTTACATTAGCGAGATATAGCGATACTGATAAATGTAAAACACAAATCTATGACGGTTAGTGTGAATTCATTATTTTAAGAAAATAGCTTCAAGTTTGGCAACAAATAAATATACAATATTATCATGTATATTATATTATATTATTTATAGCTGTTATTTGTAACTGCTATGTAATTGATCAGTAAGATCACATGCTATAGGATTACAAACACTATAATATATAAGTTATAAAGTACTGTAAAATAAAATGTATCAGTTAGGTAACTAAATTTAATTATGTATCCAAAAAACACTTTTTATATCATTTATAGACTGTTTTCATGAATATTTTTTTTATAGAAATCAAGATTAATATCATTAGGATTAATATCATTTTTTAAATACAAATTTTTGTTCCCAAAACAAGGGTCACCTTAAGTGACATCCCCTTAAGTTTACAAATGAAATTTATTTTCTAAATAAATCGATAAATGAATTTATAAAAATAGGTATGCACATGCACAATAAGGGAGCCTGTTTTTGAAAGTTTTTCTCTCTCAGTTACAGTAGGTCATACATGTCATAATAAACATATTTGGAAAGTTTCATCACAAAATATGTAATATTGGTAAAGCGAAGTGTACTTTAATGAAGAAATATTTTATTTATTTTACAATGTAAATTTCTATAAATAGAAATTTGTTCTTATGTATTTTATATATTTGTGCAAGTGCGCGTTGTCATAAAAATAAAATATTTGGCAAATACGTGTATAAATATATTATAATATTAATAAAGTAAAAAATTATTTAAAAATTTAAAATTAATTTAATTTTTTTTTATTTTTTAATTAATGTAATTTATTCGACTATTTTTTTGAATAATTATTTTAATTAAATATCAAACTTTGTTGTGAGCCTATAATTGATATTTACGAGGTATAATAAAAAAAAAAAATATTAAATTTTCTGACAAAAAAATTGTTTACGACTATTTTACCCCAAACTTAATTTTTTGTTAAAATTCTCAATAAAAGTAATTTTTTGAATAAATATATGCTATTTTTATAACAATACTTATAATTTTATATTCATATAATGATGATAGACATATATAATATATATATATATTTTTTTATTATTCCATTGCTAATTTTTTTTTTCAATTTAGAAAAAATGTAAAAATTAAATTAAAATTTCCTTAGATCGATTTAATTATTTTAAAAAAATATTTTAAAATATTTTTTAAGGAGGTTGTTATATACTACATATGCTAATATGCAATTTTTACTTGTAACAAATTTTTTCTTTCATATATCTGTAATTTAAATTTTTTCATAAATTTTCAATGTAAATTCCTATCTATTTTTGAATATGGTTTCGCTTTCTGAATTTTTGTCAGATTTCAATTATTATTTTTTTATTATATATGTAATGATTAATAGGAGTTATTCCGAGGGAGATGGCAATTTTATATGAAGGAAACTAAAAAAGTTACCAAAATGGGCTCTCCTAATGCACAATAATTATATATACATTAATTACATATACAATATCTCTATATAATATATTCATTATTGGGTAGAGGTCAATATATAATTTTATAAATAAATTAGCACATATATATGGAAGTATATATATATATATATTAAATATAATACAATTTATTTGAACAATTATAATCAAATTAAATTAATTTAGAAAAAAAATCAATTAATAATGTAATTAAGCTGAGAAAAAAGACGTCTGCACTTTAGGTATGATAACGCAAGAGATAGCCTCATTATATTCTATTACTGTTGGCTACTCTGGATATCAATTTAATTATTTAATATCTCTGATTTTTTATAAATGTATTATTCAATAGAAATCTAGATAATTAAAATGTTATTAATAATTTACCTTTTTTGTATATGATTTTCTTTTACTAACTTTACATCTTAACATTTTATTTTAATTTTACTATATGTCTACTTAATTTTACTTAACTTTACTTTCTCATCATTATTGTTCTTTATGAAATGTTAACAAGTAAACGACTATAAGCACCGCGCTTCTTCGTGTACATGGTTATGCCTACATTCTGATGTTATTATTATATAATCAATATAATCAATATAATCAATATATATATATATCAATTATAATTATAATATTTAAATTTAAAATATATTAAATTGATCAATAAGTTAAATTTTCATATTAAACAGAATATTAAAAAGAATGTAAAAACAGATAGGGTAATTACTTATAATATATAATAATATTACTCAATTAATATACTCACATACACACATATATATATATATATATATCAATTATAATTGTATCATTTAAATTTAAAATTTATTAAATTGATCACTAAGTTCAATTTTCATATTAAACAGGTGAATAAAAAGAAAGCACATTACTATAAATTGCGTAGGGTAAATACATACACTATTATTTATGATATTGCTCAATTAATATACACACACAAACACAAACATACATATATATTTATTAATTATAATTGTAAAATTAAATTTTAAATTTATTAAATTGATCACTAATTTCAATTTTCATATTAAACAGGTGAATAAAAAGAATGTAACATCAGATAAAATAGATAGGGTAATTACATACAATAAATAATAATATTACTCAATTAATATACACAGTGTGTATTACACACACACTTATATATATATATATTTATATTATATATATATTTAATTTATTTAATTTAATTTAATTATTTTAATTTATTTAAACTTATTTTATAATTAACTAATGATATTAATTTGACTTATGATAACTGCATTATGATAATAAATTAATGATATTATACTAATGATATTTGACTAAAGATAATAAATTAATTATGATGATCAGTAATTATTGATTAATGATATATATATATATATATATTGATTAGTTATATCAAAGATTTTCCAAAGGAAAGATATTGCACTCCCTATCTATCTCTAGTACCTCGAAATGTAAATTTAAAATGAAAAAGCAATATTAACACTAGATGGCGAAATAGTATATGAAATGTTAAATCATGTGATATTTTTATTTAAATTTCTTGTTTTCTAATTATATACATACATTTAAAAGCATTACAATATAATACAATACATGTAGTTTTTTTAATATTAGATTTATAACAATATATTTATCATTTATTTTATTTGTTTATATTAAATATAACTAATCAGTGTATTCTATTGTTATATAATTATATTATCATTTTAAAATCATGTAAATACATATTATAATACAATATACATGTATATTGTATATAATTTATTATTTACTATTACAATAAATATAGAAATGTCTTATTATCTGAATAATACCGCTAGATGGCAATATCGAATTATTAGGTGACACAAATCTACACAAGTGCAATATCTTTCCTTTGGAAAATATTTGGTTATATTAATGATTATTATTTATGACTTTATTTTTCACTTTACATTTTATTTATATTATATTTTATTAGTTTATTTTATAGTTTTTTTTTTACTATATCTTTCATATTGATATTATTATTATTTTTTATTTTTATTTTAATATTTTTACACCTATTTACTTATAATTTTATTTTTAATTATTTTATTGAATGATTATTATGTTAGTTTTTTACTATTATTATTATATTGTTGTTTTTTTTTATAAATTTATTTACTTTTAATTATTTAAGAAAAATCAAATAAAAACAAAATTTATTAATACAAGTTTAGACTATTTTTGGATGTGTTATATTAAGTGGCATTATTATCTATAGGGATATGATAGTAGGTGGGAGTAAATATTGCTAGTATTCATACTCTTGTCGCAAGTATGATCCTTGAGGCATAGGAATAGATGAACCCACACCTTGAAAGTTGAGACGCCATTATCAATATGCGTGTCAATATAAAATAAACAAATATTAATTACATGTAAAATTTATACTTAAAAAAAAAAATTTTAATTTTAATTTTTGTTTAATTTTTTTAATTATGTTCATGTCATTATTTATATTATAATTGTTATTATCTTATTATTTCTAATGTTATCTTATTGCTTTATATTATTTTAGTATGTTAATATAATTATCTATTTTTCTCCTTATAATCTAGTGGGTAAAAGTCTCGACAATCCCTGCTTTTTCTTTCTTCAAGGCTATTTGCCAATCCGATATTATTATTATTATATATATATATATATATCAATTATAATTGTAACATTTAAAATTAATATTTATTAAATTGATCAATAACTTCAATTTTCATAATAAACAGAATATTAAAAAGAATGTAAAATCATATAAAACAGATAGGGTAATTACATACAATAATAAATGATATTGCTCAATTAATATATACACATACACACACACACATATATATATATATATATATATATTTATATTTATCAATTATAATTGTAACATTTAAATTTAAAATTTATTAAATTGATCACTAACTTCAATTTTAATAATAAACAGAATATTAAAAATAATGTAAAATCATATAAAACAGATAGGGTAATTACATACAATAATAAATGATATTGCTCAATTAATATATACACATACACACATACACACACACACATATATATATATATATATATATATATTTATATTTATCAATTATAATTGTAACATTTAAATTTAAAATTTATTAAATTGATCACTAACTTCAATTTTAATAATAAACAGAATATTAAAAAGAATGTAAAATCATATAAAACAGATAGGGTAATTACATACAATATTAAATGATATTGCTCAATTAATATATACACATATACACATACACACACACACACATATATATATATATATATATATATGTATTTATATTTATCAATTATAATTGTAACATTTAAATTAAAATTTATTAAATTGATCAATACATTTTATTTTCATTTTAAACAGACTAATAAGAATAACATGGATACTGATGTAGAACTTAAGGTAACTATATACAATAATAAATGATTAATATATACATATATATCTATATATATGTATTTATCAATTATAATTGTAATATTTAAATTTAAAATGTATTCAATTGATCTATAAATTTCATTTTCATTTTAAACAGACTATTGACAAGGTTGCGAATAGATTGGAGAAGGTAATTACATACTATAATAAATTATGATGCTCAATTAATATACATATATATATATATATATATATATATAGTGAACTCCTGATAAGTCGGATAAGTGCTGACCAGGCGATAAGTCCGACTTTCAGAAAACTAACCAATTTGTAAACTCTAATGGCCATAATTTAAGATAACATTCATTGTCTCAGTATCGATAGTAATTTGTAATAATAAATATAAGTGATTTTCATTTTTTTCAAAATTCGGTGACACTTGGATTTGCCCTTAACTTAAACTTAAAACAACAACTTATTTATTAAAAAAGTGTTATATTATAAATTATAAGTGAAGCTTTTCCATATAACAAATATTGAAAAGCTTATAATTAGAATTATAATATAGTTTTGTTTAATCAATTTTCATATTAAACAGGTGATTATAAAGAATGTAAAATCTGATAATCATCGTAGGGTAATTATAGACAATAATATTGATGATATTGCATAATTAATATACACACACAAACATATATATATATATATATATATATATATATATATATATATCAACCATCATAGTGTAAGCATATGAATGATATGTATTCATAAATTATATAAACAATATTAGGTTTAATTTTTTAGATAATATTAGGTTTAATTATAGTTTAATATATAATTATTATATTGATAAAAAGATGTTTTAACCAAGGCAAAAGCCTGTTTTATCGGACAGTTTATTACCTGTTTTTACCGCATTCATTACCATAGGCAGAAAAAACCTATGCAATCACAAAAATCGTATTAAAATTATTCTCAGATAAATATAATTAAAAATAAATGATTTAAAATTTACAGACTAGAAGAGCCCGCAAGCGAAGACGTAGAAGAAAAAATAATAAGGTGACCGTATAATATACAATGTACACGTACAATGTATTCATATCATCGATGTTAAGGAAGTGGACCTGTATAGTAGACGTACGCAATACACGTAGACAAATAGATACGCGAACGGCACTTTATCGATGAATTAACAAAATGGCATCGGTGATTTCGATTGGATTTAGTCATATTATACGAGTTAAATATCATAACAGTAGGATTTTCGTCTAAGTAGATAGAAGTTACTTCTACCTATATCACTGGATTTAGATACTATGCATCAATAAATAGTATGATATCTTCAATTTAAATACTAACATTGTATGAGGAATGTTTTGTTTAAATGTCGTGTTTTATATATATATATAATTATTATGTTGACTATAGTAGTAGGTTTAGGGTTCGTTTTTTGTAACATACCACAGTACCACATTCCCACTTGATTTTACATGTATAAGCATACAGATGGGACTGTGGTACTTTACGAAACACGCTTGCTAACTTGGTACTGTGGTACGTTAAAAAAACGCACCCTTATACTACAGCGCCTCTATCATAAAGTGCCATACACTACATTCAATTTGTTGTCCACTTTCATTGTATAGATGATTCATATAAAAACATCTATATATATATATAATATTTTCTCTAAGTAATAAGTTTAAGGAAAACTCTAATATCAAGTATGTCGATATCGTATAATCTCGTTGCATATAACTAACATATCGTAATCATTCTATAGGCCAATCAATTACCTAATGGAGAAGCGATCAAACTCCAATATGAAAATGAAGAAATGCAACGCAAACAGGATAATAATGTTAGTTTATAAACTTATATTTAATATCAACATTATATCACTATTATATCATCATTATATCAACATTATATCACTATTATATCATAATTATATCATCATTATATCAACATTATATCACTATTATATCATCATTATATCACTATGATATCAACATTATATCAACATTATATCACTATGATATCAACATTATATCACTATTATATCATCATTATATCATTATATCACTATTATATCATCATTATATCATTATATAAACATTATATCACTATGATATCAACATTATATCACTATTATATCATCATTATATCATTATATCACTATTATATCATCATTATATCATTATATAAACATTATATCACTATTATATCAACATTATATCACTATTATATCATCATTATCATTGATACTACTACTATAGAGTATTATTAAATTTATAAATTTATCATATATTAGTTTTATTCAACTTCTCACTATAATACACTATAGTTATGGTTATAATTATGGTTATAACCCTACCCTACCATACATAATAATTCAAGACATATCCCTACCAAATAGCATTAACCCTACTATTATGACTAACATATCATGATAATTCTATAGGCCAATAAATTACCTAATGGAGAAGCAATCAGACTCCAATATGAAAATGAAGAAAGACAACGCAAACAGGATAACAACGTTAGTTTATAAAATTATATTTAATATCAACATTATATCACTATTATATCACTATTATATCATCATTATATCAACATTATATCACTATTATATCAACATTATATCACTATTATATCAACATTATATCATCATTATATCAACATTATATCATCATTATATAATCATTATATCACTATTATATCATCATTATCATTGATACTACTACTATAGAGTATTATTAAATTTATCATATATTATTTTTATTCAACTTCTCACTATAAGTACTCTACCCTACATAATAATGCAAGCCCTACCCCTACCTAATAGCATTAACCCTACTAATATGACTAACATATCGTAATAATTCTATAGGCCAATAAATTATCTAATGAAGAAGCAATCAAACTCCAATATGAAAATGAAGAAATACAACGCAAACAGGATAATAACGTTAGTTTATAAACTTATATTTAATATCAACATTATATCACTATTATATCATCATTATCATTGATACTACTACTATAGAGTATTATTAAATTTATCATATATTATTTTTATTCAACTTCTCACTATAAGTACTCTACCCTACATAATAATGCAAGCCCTACCCCTACCTAATAGCATTAACTTTACTCCTACGTAATAATGTCTACTGATGACATAAGTTATTGAAAAATACAAATAATATTACGAAATTAAATAAGAAATTAAAACGATTTACAGTTATCGTAAAAATAATTAAAAATAGAAAATTTTATTAAACATTAAAGAAAATAAAATACATTTATTTGATGAAGAAGAACATCAACATATTGTGTTCGCAACATTAAATAAAATATATACTTCTAGACTTTATAATCTAAAATAATAATAAATTATTAATTTTATATTTTAATATTTTATAAGTATATTATAAATATATTTTTGTCGAAATAATATATATAGTTTATTTATTTAAAAAAATAGATTTTATTGTATCATTATCATTATGATTATCTAATAATTCAATATCTTAACTAATTTCGTATTGATTATATTTTTGGTTGTATTAATATAATGTATTACACAAATAATGTATTTAATTGTTTACAATCGCCTCTAGGTCTATAAGTAGTTGAATTGTTAAGGATATCAGATATATTTATTTCTGTGTAATATTTATACTTTTACGAAGTTAAAGTGATTCTAATTTAAAATATTCCAATCACTCAGGATTTATAATTAAAATGTGATAAATACATGTATATACTACACATCTTATAATTAATTGTATTTAAAATAATATCGGCACTCAATTTCGATTTAATTTACGAGATTAAGAAATTGTCTAACTGTTGATAAGTCATTACTCTTATTATTAACATTATTAGTGAATTTAATGTAATCGTTTTACGAATATAACTGTAATATACAAACTAATAAATATTGTGAACATATGTATGATATGTGTATAAGTGTACTGTGTATAAGTATACATTGTATAAGTGTACTATGTGTACTGTACTGGTAAATAACATGGATACATTTATATTGTAAATTATATTTATCATTTCCTAAATTAAATGATAGCATTGAACACGATTAACAATATTCAAATCAATCCACGTAAATAAATATATATATTACGTTACTATTTTAAGTTTTAATCGGAATTTAGCCACGATTTTAGAATAAAGATACCATCTTCGAAACTATATCATAACTTTTCTACTCCATAATTTCTAGTAGATTTATAGACTAGATCGGTTGCCAATTATTTATAGATATGATTCGGCACGAGTAACATTACCGTTCCTGATGATGACTCCGAGTCATTCGATATCAATAATACACCTCGTACTGGTCAATCCGTACACAGAGAGTGCAGTCACTCCTAATATACAAAGTACGCGATGGAAAAGTTCTAAGCTAAGAAATAACTTAGAACTTTTTAAATCCGTCGTTTAAGCTTTATCTCGCATCTGATTTATATGCCAGATTCACGGGCGTAGTATATGATCATTGTGAATATAATCATTATAGTTAGATCTTAGTTATTGCCCCTCTATCATTAGGTATAGAGTAAAGAAATATACGATTAATTAAATGATGATCTTTGATACTACATATAAATCAATATATTCATTAAAGCCGTCGCTTTAATCGAATAGCGATATCTTTTTGTTTATTACGGGAAGAATGTTAATATTACAATACATACAACATGCAACATTTAAATGTGTTGCTGAATTTCCTACTGACATTTTAACTGTTTATAAAAAGCTGTTTAGACCTAATATTATATGTATTATTATTATTATTATAATTAATGTCCTATAATTATTATATAATAAAATAAAATAGCGGATGGCGCATGTGGAATATTTGCAGACTATTATTAGCTCTGCGAATGCTAGCTTTATGGTTTATATGTATTACATATAATACATACACATATATAATACATACACATATATAATACATACACATATATAATACATACACATATATAATACATACACATACATAATACATACACATATATAATACATACACACATATATATATCATCTAGGGCCCAAATGCTAGGCAAACCAATCGTTAAGTTACACGCTTGTTTTAATGTCATTTAGTTTAGATAACTTTTATGAAGTTTTTACTTCAACTATGTATGGCTCTAATGTCCGTTCGAAGCCGCTCTCGTGTTAAGGCATCCATGGTTTTAACGAGAGCCGATCATTTATTTATATACAATTATATAAGATTACATCTAAATATTATTTTAAGACCTATTTTATTGGTACCGGGCTCGAACTCGCATCCTATTGCATGACACCTTAGCCGACTAAGCCATACAGGCAGTTATACACATATATATACTAGCCAATAGTAGGGTCCCGGCATTGCCCGGTGATTTATTGTTACATATCTTAAGTGGGTATCTATAGAGATGTTGTCGTCTAGCAGGCACGTTTAGCTTATCGATGTTGTATATAAGTATAATAATATAATAATCAGATCGGTTGCTCGTAATAAACGAGAGTGAACCCGGCTAGATATAGAAGTTCACCGAACTTATCGAGATCTGATCTACCCGTCAGCAAAAGGAATGTTATATATGTGTATACGTGTGTGTATAGTACTTAAGGTCTATAACAGTGGTTCCCAACCTTTTTTCATCATGACCCTTTTTTTGATAATTCTTAATTTAAAAATATACCATGACCCAATGACAAATTTTATTTTTGTAATATTAAATTTTAGTCATGAATGAATAATATAAACTATAATATATATATATATATATAAATATTTTTAGAAATTGGCCCATGACCCAACAAAAAACCCAATTACCCAAATTCGGGTCATTACCCATAGGTTGGGAACCACTGATCTATAAGATAACGGCGATCTTTTTCGGTTGTATTTCGATATTGCGTACGTCGCTCGAATACATTTTCCACGTTTCACATCTCGACGCGCGAATGACATCGTCTGCCACGAGATAAACGCTCTCGCTTATATATCGAAGTGAAAATAGTTTATTGAGTTCAGAAAGCGAATGTAGTTCATCGAATACGATTTATATATATACATAAATAAACAAACTTAATTTATATATGTGTGTGTGTGATATGAGATTTCACTTATAACACGCCATCCTATAGACCACTAATGTCAGCCCTCCCTCCCCCCACCCCACCCCCCGCTATGATAACCATCGTCACTAATCCCCTAGTTTGCAATCATTAGTCCGCCACTACAAGAGTACAAAAGCTACACACATCCTGAAGATCGCAGGCAAAGTTAGTTTACTAGCTGTGTGTGTTTGTATGTGTGCGTGTGATAGTGTGTGTGTATGTGTGTGTGTGTGTGTGTGATAGGGTGAGTGTGTTTGTATGTGTGCGTGCGTGTGATAGTGTGTGTGTGTGTGTGTGTGTATGTGTGTGTGTGTTTGTATGTGTGCGTGTGATAGTATGTGTGTGTGTGAGTGTGCGTGTGATAGTGTGAGTTGTGTGTGTGTATATAATAATGATACCAATAACTAATTAGAGTGACAAGATATGATGATTATATAGATTACATAGTTAGACTCGTAGTAAATGGTTTTAATTTGTAATTATAGTAAAGCACGAGTGGTGACCAGTTTTAAAATGTTAGTGGCAAGCCACAGTTTAATAACTCGTGTTGTGAAATAGCGCTTACAAAACCCCACAAAACGATACTATTGTGATTTGAGCGAAGAGAGGGTTCAATGGTCTGTTGGTTTGGTATGGATAAATGATTAATTACGATATGGTAAACTTGTATCTATTTTTAACTAAATTATAATATTCGCTCGCATTAATATTATATTAATAAATATTAATTATACGGAGATTAATGGCTTACGGAGGTCGTAAGGTTCGGTGGAGGTTCGGCGGATGTTATATAATAGAAACAGTGTTGTAACGCAATAGGTTGGGTTCATGTCGATTCATGATTAACGTCAATTCACGTAAATAATCGATATCAACGAAATCGAAAGAATTCTAGATGCATATCCGCAATATATAATCGTATATATATGTGTATGTGTGTGTGTGTGTGAATATGTCTACGTTAACAGATAATTAGATGATTTGTTTATATTAAACTTATCATCTATATCACCGCAGGTTCACCCGATATGATGGAGGTCGATGAAGACAGCAGGTTTTTTAACAAATTTATGTTTAGTTATAGCCACTATAATTGTTTGAATTTATTTAAAATTTAATTTAATTGTCTTATTTCGTTGACATCTGAAATGAAATGGTATTATATGATATATCATTTAGTAGGAACGCTCCTGACATTAAAGCGTAAGTAATTGTTTCATAAAATGGTGGTACTTTAATTTATTTTTTAAATCTATCCCATTAATCTATACATATAAAAGAAAGTCTATTTAAATATTTATTTATTTATTTATTTATTTATATGCGTTCGATGTTTAAGAAAATGGCTCGACGGATTTACAAAATTTAAATTGCTACTAATTCTCTACGAAAAAAGTATTGTGGTTGTTCGGATGAATTTTTTATTGCCGCCTCTACACCGATCATAATTACGTAAAACTGTCCTTTATCGACCTATTTCCCTCTATAGGGAAATCTTTTGATTTTCTAAGAAAATGTTTCACATATAAAATGTATGCGAATGTGAGGCGTTTCGTAAAAATGTAATTATATTCATTTTACCATAATTAATGCATTCGTAAATGACAATAAACGGTGATAACGTTTACGTTTTCGATATTTTTAACGAAGAAATTTTAAATTTTTCGATAAACAATTAAATTTAAATGCTTTGTTATTAATTATTTAATAAATAAATTGTTTTCTATAAATAAATCTTTGTTTACATCTACGTTGATAACGATTAGTTATTATTATACCCAGGCAACGCCGGGAAGTAGCCCGGAAAATGTTCAAGCAAATGAAATTAAATTGAATGATGAACAAAGAATAGTTTATAACAAAATCTTACAAAGTGTAAATAACGAAGATGGAAAATTGTTTTTCCCCGCAGGAATTGGAAAAACTTTTTTGATTAATTTATTGCTAGCTAAAATGTAGATGACAAATAAAGAATATATTGCCGTAGAATTATCAGGAATAGCAGAAACTATATTATTTAACTGTAGAACATTCATTTTTAAGATTCCAATACAGTTAAACGAAGATTTCATTTACAGTATAAAGAATAATTCAAAATCAGGAAACTATTTAGAGCTGTAAATTTATTTTTTGGGATGAATGCACAATGACTCACAAGCACGCATTAGGGCCGATGGAAAGCAAATGAAATTAAATTGAATGATGAACAAAGAATATATTATAACAAAATCTTACAAAGTATAAATAACGAAGATGGAAAATTGTTTTTCCTAGATACCCTAGCAAGAACTGTAAACACTTTTTTGATTAATTTATTGCTAGCTAAAATGAAGATGGCAAATAAAGAACATATTGCCGTAGCATCATCAAGAATAGCATCAACTCTATTATTGAACTGTATAACAGCCCATTCCATTTTTAGATTCCAATACAGTTAAACATAATAAAAAATAATACAAAATCAGGGAAACTATTTAGAAGCTGTACATTTATTATTTGGGATGAATGCACAATGACTCACAAGCATGCATTAGAAGCCGTATATAGAATGGTAAGAGACATAGTAAACAAATATAAGCCAATGGGAGGACAGACATTAATACTTAGCAGAGATTTCCTGCAAATTCTTCCAGTAGTGAAAAGATGTACAAAGACAGACCACATAAATTCGTGTTTGAAAACTTCAGTAATGTGGAAAAATATAAGATTAACTAAAAACATGAGAGTATTCTCATCAAACAATCACGATACAGCCACATTCGAAAATCATCTCTTAAATATAGGTAATGGAATGACGCAGAAAAATAATGGTATAGATATTATCCCGTGCGGAAATATAATGGAAAATAAAAATGAACTCATCACGACAATTTATGAAAATGTAGAAGACACTTATTTGGATGAAAATTGGCTTTGCGAAAGATATATATTAACACCTAAAAATGACGATGTATATAAAATAAATCAAAATTTACTAAATAAATTTCCAGGATAGATGAAAGTATATAGGTCCATAGACAGAGTACAAAAGAAAATAAGTTGTAGAATATCACATAGAATTTTTGAATTCCATTACACTTTCCGGATTACCAGACCATAAAATAGCACTAAAAGTAGCAGCGCCAATCATGCTATTAAGAAATTTAAATCCCCCAAAATGATGTAATGGATCCAGATTGATCATAACTAATTTACAAAATAATTTGATAGAAGCCAAAATACTAACGGGTTAATATAAGGGAGAAGAAGTAATGTTTCCCAAAATACCACTGATACCATCAGATTATCCCTTTAATTTTAGAAGACACCAATTTCCAATAAAACTTTGTTTTTCCATGACAATAAACACATCTCAAGGACATTCTTTTAAAGTCGTGGGCTTATATCTTGAAACCGAATGCTTCGCCTATGGTCAATTATATGTAGGCTGTTCAAGAGCACGCAGAGAAAATAAATTATATATACTGGCCAAAGATTTTCATATATATATGAAAATCTTATATGAAAAACATATATGTTTTATAAATAAAGAAATATAAATAAAATTCGTAATAAATATAATGTCATTCAAATATTGATATATTCATATAAATAGGCAGGGCAACATTTCTGACACTATCATGTCCCACTACAAGTATAATACCCGGGAAACGCCGGGCCGTAGCCAGCTAGATATCGGGAAATCTTTTGATTTTAGAAAAAAATGTTTCACACATGAAATGTATGCGAATGTGAGGTGTTTCGTAAAAATGTAATTATATTCACTTTACCATAATTAATGCATTCGTAAATGGCAATAAACGGTGATAACGTTTACGTTTTCGATATATTTAACGAATAAATTTTAAATTTTTCAATAAAAAAATAAATTTAAGTGCTTTGTTATAAATAAATAAATTGTTTTCACGAATTAAATCTTTGTTTACATCTACGTTGATAACGATCCCACGGGTACAACACATATAATACCCGGGCAACGCCGGGGCGAAGCCAGCTAGTCTATACATATAAAAGAAAGTCTATTTAAATATTTATTTATTTATTTATTTATTTATATGCGTTCGATGTTTAAGAAAATGGCTCGACGGATTTACAAAATTTAAATTGCTACTAATTTTCTACGAAAAAAGTATTGTGGTTGTTCGGATGAATTTTTTATTTCCGCCTCTACACCGATCATAATTACATAAAACTGTCCTTTATCGACCTATTTCCCTCTATAGGGAAATCTTTTGATTTTAGAAAAAAATGTTTCACACATGAAATGTATGCGAATGTGAGGTGTTTCGTACAAATGTAATTATATTCACTTTACCATAATTAATGCATTCGTAAATGGCAATAAACGGTGATGACGTTTACGTTTTCGATATATTTAACGAAGAAATTTTAAATTTTTCAATAAACACTTAAATTTAAGTGTTTTTGTTATAAATAAATAAATTGTTTTCTATAAATAAATCTTTGTTTACATCTACATTGATAACGATTAGTTACTATTATACCCGGGCAACGCCGGGTCGTAGCCCGGAAAATTTTCGAGCAAATGAAATTAAATTGAATGATGAACAAAGAATAGTTTATAACAACATCTTACAAAGTGTAAATAACGAAGATGGAAAATTGTTTTTCCTGGATGCCCCCGCAGGAACTGGACACACTTTTTTGATTAATGTATTGCTAGCTAAAATGAAGATGGAAAATAAAGAACATATTGCCATAGCATCATCAGGAATAGCAGCAACTATATTATTGAACGGTAGAACAGTCCATTCCATTTTTAAGATTCCAATACAGTTAAACGAAGATTACATTTGCAGCATAAAGAATAAATCAAAAGCAGGGAAACTATTTAGAAGCTGTATATTTATTGTTTGGGATGAATGCACAATAACTCAGAAGCATTAGAAGCCGTCGATAAAATGGTAAGAGACATAGTAAACAAAGATAAGCCGATGGAAGGACATACATTAATACTTAGCAGAGATTTCAAACAAATCCTTCCAGTAGTTAAAAGAGGTACAAAGACAGACCACATAAATTCGTGTTTGAAAACTTCAGTAATGTGGAAAAATATAAGATTAATGAAATTAACTAAAAACATGAGAGTATTCTTATCAAACAATCAAGAGTCATCTCTTAGATATAGGTAATGGAATGACGCAGACAAATAATGGTATGGATATTATCCCGTGCGGAAAAATATGAATGAACTCATCACGAAAATTTATTAAATGTAGAAGACAATTATTTGGATGAAAATTGGTTTTGCGAAAGATGTATATTAACACCTAAAAATGACAATGTATATATAATAAATCAACATTTACTAAATAAATTTCCAGGAGAGATGAAAATATATAGGTCCATAGACAGAGTACAAAAGAAAAGAAGTTGTATATAATCCCATAGAATTCTTGAATTACATTAAACTTTCCGGATTACCAGACCATAAACTAGCAATAAAAGTAGGAGCGCAAATCATGCTACTAAGAAATTTAAATCCCACAAAATTATGTAATGGATCCAGATTGATCATAACTAATTTACAAAATAATTTGATAGAAGCCAAAATACTAACGGGTCAATATAAGGGAGAAGAAGTCATGTTTCCCAAAATAACACTGATACCATCAGATTATCTCTTTAATTTTAGAAGATACCAATGTTCAATAAAACTGTGTTTTTACATGACAATAAACACATCTCAAGGACAAGCTTTTAAAGTCGTGGACTTAGATCTTGAAACCGAATGCTTCGCCTACGGTCAATTATATGTAGGCTGTTCAATAACACGCAAAGAAAAAAAATGATATATACTGGCCAAAGATTTTCATATGTATTATATAATATATATGAAAATCTTATATGAAAAACATATATGTTTATAAATAAGGAAATATAAATAAAATTCGTAATAATTATAATGTCATTCGTAATAGCAGGGCAACATTTAATACGTTATAATGACCACTACAAGTATAATATCCGGGCAACGCCGGGCCGAAGCCAGCTAGTCTCTCTATATTTAAAAGTGTAATTCATCGCTGAACATGTTTAAACAACATCATCGTAACGAGCGACACTTACTAAATTGTTTTTTATTATCATTTTGGTGGAGTGTTTTCATCCCATCCGCAAACTTAGACGAAGGTTTCACTTATAACCATGCATGGCTCAAATGTCCCTTCGAAGCCGCTCTCGTGTTAAGGGTGCAAGCTGACGTTAAAATATGTATAATATTTTAACTTTTTTATTTTTTTATTATTACGTATTCCATATTCATTATCTTATTTATCACATTGTAAAATATTTTAAATTATTTTTTTAGTATTTCTATCAATATAAAGTATTTTACGAGATCAATCGAATTAAACATCATATGAAATTGACGACTATTTATTTAAAAAAAACTTTAATGTCATTTCTCCGGTTTTTACTTTTTGCACTTAGTAAGCATATGTAAAAGCCTACTACTTCTTTGATGATTAATATTAGTATCTGAAATTGTTACTGTATATAAATAACATGTAATACTATATTAATATTGACAGGATATTGTATTAGACTTTATATTTTTTAAATAAATTATAATAAACTACACATTTTTAATAAAAAAATATAACAAATATTTAAACTATTTTAAACTATTTTTTTTACATAATTTTAAATAAATTATATTCATAAAAAGTAAATAATATTATGTAGTAGAATAATATCTATTGAATAAAAAAAAATTACTCCATTATCTTTATTAGTTTAGTATCCTTAGCATTTTAGCTAGAGCTAGAATTAACATGGTACACCCCAACGCCAGCTTGCACCATTACGTGGTCTTAACGAGAGCCGATCATTTATTTATACCCAATTGTATAGCGATCGCTTCTAAATATTATTGTAAGACCTATTTTAATGGTGCGGACGAGGCTCGAACCCGCGTCCTACTGCATGTACGTCTGACGCCTTCAATACTTTTTTAACCACCGCTATCCTAACGAGCATCGTTCACTAACCCTACCCACACATCACAGCGACGAGTACAGCGCTCCGGTCGAACACCTACATGCTACTACACGGTTCCACAAACGCCCCGTCGTCCGGAAGCGAGCTCGCCTATTCCCCATAACCTCCAAGAAGAGCATCGAGAAGAGCGCGACGAAACACCGCCGCCGTGACCTCCGTCTCCGCCGGGTGTGCCGGGCGATGCGCGACCACATCGTCGCCGAGATATGCCTGCCCCCTAGCGGTAGAGTCTCGCTCTACACCGGCGTATCGAACAACACCAACTGCGCGGCCGCCCGACGCTATCGGTCGCGGGTGTATACTATCGGTAGGGTTAACGGTAGGTTTAACGACGGCCCCCTCCGTCTCGAGGAATACAGCGACCACTACGAGAGCCCGATCATGAGGTTCCCGGCCACTAGCGGCGCCCCCTATCTGGTCACCGGTAACGACGGTCCGCCTAGTGTAGCGATCGGCAAGTACGTTTCCCCGCCTCCCTCTCCAGATGTATCGCTGCCTCCTTCTTCAGATGAATCGCAGCCTCCATCTTCAGATGAATCGGCACCTCCCTCTTACGATGAATCGCCCTCTTCCGATGAATCGCAGCCTCCATCTTCAGATGAAACACCCTCTTCCTATGAATCATCGCCTTCCTCTCCCGATGTGTCAACGCCTGCGAGCCCGTCGACCCGCTCATCCGTGACCAGTCAACCTTTGACCCCTGACGCGGTGACCCGCCCATACGCGAACTCTAATACCTCCGCGACTCTCCCGGATAATACTTCTACCGTCGAACGCATCGCATCCCCAAATTCTCCGCCCCCCATCAACCCCGTTGCTCCATTTAGGAAGTATAAATTCCTTTATACCCCGCGTCCTTACGGTGTTCGATCTAGCCCTGTAACCCCTAACTCGGTGGAACGTCCACCCGCGACCTCTGATGTAACCCGAACATATACGACCTCTGAAAACAACGCGCCCCAATCCCCAGCGCTTAATGTGTACAATTACCCGCCGCCACCCCATATACCCTCGTCGCATTATATGTGTAATTACCCGCCACCCCCTTTACCCTATAATGTGTTGGAACGTCCACTAACTGATATAAATAATAGGCCATATGCGTCGTCTAACATCGAAAACTACGCACCACCTTCAGATTTACCCAACGTATATAATTACCCACCACCCCCTATGCCCTATAATACGATGCAATATCAACTCGCGAACTCTAATATAGGTACATACCCTAATAGGACCTCTACTATCGAAAACAATGCGCCTACATACGCTCCACACAATATATACAATTACCCACCACCCCCTATACACTATAATCAACAAGTCGCCACCTCAAATGTGCCCCACCCGTACGTGACATCTAACGTACAGAACAACGCTCGCCCTATCGAATCGCCGAATGTACGCAATAGGTATCCTTTAGACGGCCCACCTCCCGTTATCTACGACGCGGAGACCCGTAATACGGACCGAAGAACCGCGACATCTGACTCGGCAGCCCGCGACCTTCACGCCTCTAACTCGGCGGCCCGCGACCTTCACGCCATGATCTCTAATTCGGCAGCACGCGACCTTCACGCCGCGATCTCTAATTCGGCAGCGCGCGACCTTCACGCCGCGACCTCTAACTCGGCGGCTCGCGACCTTCACGCCGAGATGTTCACGCCGGCTTCCGCTTCCGACGTCCTACCCAACGTTAACGACACGTTCCCGTTCCGCCACTACCAGACCACGGCTCCGATCGCCCGGCCTACCGCCGCCCCCGCCTTCGACACTAGCCTCGAGCATCGTCTCCAAGGCAACAAGCACATCAACACGGTGGCGATGCACGATGAGAATTACGCGTACTACGAAGCGGCTAAAGCTATGACTTTACACTCTAAAGACGACACCCCTGCCACCGCGCGCACTAGTAGTCGTAGTAGTACCACCCCGCCCTCCTCCGCTAGTACCCGGCCCTCCACTAGTAACGGCGCCCGCACCACCCCCGTCATTACCGAGGCATCCAGAGAGAAACGTCGCATCCAGAGCGCCAAGAACCGAATCATAACGGACGAGATGCGCGCCAACAGACAGAACGCTGCGTGGCGTGCAAACCCCGACAACTGCGAGTACCAAGATCAGGGCTTCTACCTGGACAAGACGTGCAAGCATCCCAACCCCTACATGCAGTTGTTCGAACTCGACGACACCGCTCGTATCGAGTTCTTGAAGAACGCGCCCTGCCCTAAGGGGCAACACCCCTGCAACCCTTTCAGATTCGGGTTAGTCTACGCGCGGGAGTGGTACTGTATTTATCATATAGTATGTAGTATATAGTATGTAGTATATAGTATGTAGTATATAGTATGTATTATATAGTATATATAGTATGTAGTATCATAATATTACGAAATAGTTGTTTATGTATTAAGATATATGAATTCATTGATTTTATTTGATTGTATTCTTTTCAGTTTTGAAAATTATTCCATTTCATATAAAATAGATACCCGAATATTTATGTAAGAGTTACCACATAGCACCTATTATATATACGTGTGTGAATAATTATGATTATACTATAATAGTACCTATTAGATAATGTTTAAATGATATATAATTAATAAAAACGTATCGTAACAATTATAATGGATAATGATATAACGTATATAATAATATCATTAACGTATCGATCCTTTGACGTTAACCGTTGTAACCTCATACAGAACGGTGAACCCTCACCTCGACTACGACCCTAAGAACGACCACCTCCTCATCAAGTCCAAGGACTTCATGGCCACGCGTCACCTCTACAAGGACGCCAATAGGACTAACTTCAAGCCCAAGACTTTCAAGTAATAAGCCACTCACGATGATCTCAGATCTCTCGCCCGATTCACAGACGTGCCATGTTCTCCTGCTCCTTTTCTAACGCGATCGTGATATATCAAGTATTCATCCGTACTGTGATCTAGTCATGAGGATTCGAACATTATATTAATACGACAACGTAACTCTTTAATATCATTCGTTCATACGTGATAAGCACATGTTGTTATTTATATATATACATAGAATAATTTCTACGCAATAATAACTAATTATAAAGCAATTATAACTTTTAGACAATATATACATTACGTTTGGTAATGTTATATTATAATAATGAATATCATTAATTATTTACTCTCAACTTATATCGTATATATATATATTATTTTAAATTATTAATTTCATAAATCTATACATAGAACTATATTTTAACATACTTTGGTCATCTACTTACATACATTCCTTTTGTGTTATGTAATGATTAAATATATCTAGAAATTCCTCTCCGTAAATATAAATGTAACTTATATCATATATATTATTTTAAATTACTTATTTTATAAATCTATACATAAAATAAATAATTACATATGATAATGTATAGTGTACAGAGTGTATTCTATCTATATCCTACAATAGTAACTCATATTTCAAATATTTACTTATAAATTAAAAGAAAATCGTATATATTTATATTTTTTACGAATATTATGTAAACGATATACGAGACATAACGATCTCTTATTATTTAATTTATATAATTATTATTATATTACTATATAAATTTATTATGAATGATTAATTTATTATGTATATAATATATATATATGTATATCGCATTTAAATAAATCATAAAATTAAGATACTATTTTTATTTATTTATAAACTAGGTTTGAATCGAAAGATATTATTCTATATTCTTTGTATCAACGTTCTAATTAAGAATTTATGAAAAAATATTATACCATCATCTAATACAATATCTTTTATAAATTGTACAGAAACATCATCATATTGAAATCACTAATTCAAATAACGCGTTGTACTAATATGAATGTGAAATTAAAATTGTATTCCCAGACAATGATTCAATAATAAAATAAAATAGTTTTCAATAATATACATAATCGAAGGGTAACCAACCTGATCCACAAATAATACGATGATTTAAAACGGATCTTTACCAAATCTGACATCTCATCTGTTTACATGTAAATAGATAGGGGAGGGAATCTTAATCTAGAAATGCATTTGTACTGACTATCCAATTTCAAAAATTCCTTTGATGTTATGTATTGATTAAATATATCTAGAAATTCTATTCATCTCTATAAATAATATCATTAATATATGTTGAAAAAAGGTAATATTTTACATAATTTAATTAATATAATCATTATTTAAAAATAACTAAAGCGAATACTCCTGGATAAGTACTATTTCTATATATATATATTCTGTATACATACAAAAATGAGAATGTAACATATACTATGAGAAGCTAAAAAATTTTTTAATACATGCAGATAGAGAAAAATCATTATTCTTCGGAAATTGAATTTGAATATGACTTAATTAAATCATCATCTATATATAATATAGTGTTTCGTTATATGTAACTTATAATCAGTATTACCTTTGAACATTTCATAAGTTATAGATAACATATCTACATACTAATAAAAAAATATAAAATATTTTTTTTCATAAATTCTAGCGATAAAGATCCCCTTAAATACTTAAATATAATTAAGTTGTAATCAACATTGAATAGGTAAAAATAAGTTAATAAAATTAAAATAATCTAATTTTTTTTGTTTAATTTTTACTTTAAACGATAATACATTATAGAATTAAAGACAAACTTAATATAAATAGAATTACACAGTGTAATTTACACTAATTTATAGCTTCGTTTATACTAGAAAATCAATTGATACACAAGACTATGAATAGTTTATATTACTGCTAGCGTAGACTACACCAACGAAAGAGTAAGATATAAGGTATTATAAAGAAATTAATAAAATAAGTAAATATAGAAATGATGGATGTTTGACAACATTATAAAGGCAGAAGTTAACAGTTCCAACTCATTAAAAATATAATTATATAAATAAAATATTACATTATCAAATTATATACGCTTATTTATGGTGATAACGCGTGTATTAATTTTATCAGAAAACTGAGGATATTAGTAATATATAAAAGCTAATATAAAAACGATACGATGATATTTTTGATAGTATGATGGTATCATTTGGAGGTTAAGAAACATTTGGAGAAAGTGAATTAATAGAAATCCATTTTTTTAAATTAGTAATATTATCTTGATTATGTGAATGTTCAGTAGGTGTTGGTGGATGTAAAAGTGGGGTAAAGCTGTACATAATAAGAGTGTAGACGATATATAATATAAGGAGTTTGTTTACAGATAGAAGAAATATATAATATATTTATATATAGATATTAGAGCTATTTTGTTATAAGTGATAATTTCATCAATTTCTGGGTGCGATTAAATGACTAAATAACAATATATTAATGAAATAACAAGTTCTAGGACATATCCTTGAGGAACACCACGTGTATTGATAATAGATTAATTAATCTTAATCGATACTATACAGCAAGTGTCAAACAACGCGAACTGATCATGAACTCGAACATGCATACGAATTTCATTTAGATAGAATAGTATGATATAGGGTATCAAAAGTACTCGAGGACTAGGTAGCTATTTGAAATTTGTTCGAAAATTTTCTTAATTTATTTATGAATATTGAAAATGTTTATACATTTTTTACAGTGTCTGAAAATTTCTGTTTTTTTTTTGAAAATAAAACACCTAGTTTGCAAAAATTTGAAAATAATACGAAAATGATTTTTGAAAATTTTGCGAAAATAATTTGCAAATAAAACGCAGTTTGTAAAATTTTTGAAACACGAATTTGTAAATCACATATTAATATAAATCAATTAATATATTATTAATAGATTTATTAATAGATTAATAGATTTAATTACATTTTAATATATTAATTGCAGATAAATGTTTAAATTTTTTTAAAAGTTTACTTCCTATTATTTATTTATTATTAACGAAATAAATATAAAATAGATAAAATGTTTCTATCTTTAAATTTATTTTTTTTATATATATTGATATACATATTTCATATTTAACGCCATTATTAATGGTTATTCAATTACAAATAATGGAGGATAGGTTTGGAAACACCACTTAATAAACCAATGTTTATTCAGTTAAACTAATTTTTGAATCAATGAAGTAACAAATATTTACTTATAATTATATAATTATATAATAATATTAATATATTTATTTGATGCTTTATTAATATATTTATTTGTATTTATTAATATATTTATTTGTTTTATATAAATATATAGCCCTTCGATATAAAGAAAGACCTTTATTAATATCGATGATATAACCATATATTTTATTTGTATTATATTCTCCAGATGATTTATTTTTTATTTGCAAATGTGTTGATTGGTGACTAAAAATTTATTATATTCTGAAAATTATGTGTAAATTTTACAAATGATTTTCGAAAAATGTACGTAAATAATTGAAATTTATTTGCGAAGTTCGCATAAAATTTTTAAAAAATGTACGAAAATAATTGATAATTATATTCAACTTTGCAAAAATGTGTTCACAAAATATTCGAAAAAATTTTTGAAAATAATTTGCAACTTATTTGTAAATATAGAAAATTATTTTCAAATTTGCTTTACTGGGTAAGCACGTCAACATACACGCGTATAGGTGTTATACATATGCATGTTTATAGTAGTAGTTATAGGGACTACATTGTGGGTGTGTAAGGATTTTATCTAGTGTTAGACATTATTTAATATTATTAATGTTATTATTAATTACTTACATACATAGATTTGTATTTTACCTAGTAAACTATATATCTATGCTTACATACAACAATAATATCGATATTTATAGGTCAACATATAAATTATTACCATTATACAGAAATAGGCCTACTAACAATTAGTATGGCAAATAAAAAGCAATACTATATGTATTATTGAAAGCTAAATATTATTATTATAAAATATATATTAAGATTATATTTATATACCTAAGATTTAATTAAAATATTCAAAATTTGATTCTATTAATTATGTATATAATTATTATATATATAAAAATATTTCATGAATATTCGGGCTAGGCTGTGTATCATGATGTGTGTATAGTTGTAGTATAAATGTTGATATTATATAGATGTTATATATTGTTAATATTGTAAATTTTCGTAAATATAATATACTAAAAAGAGTATTACTCTTTCATTTATCTCCTATATGTAAAATAGTCCATTTAATATAAGGTATATTATATAACATTTTTTTTAAAATTTCAATCCAAAAATTATCCAAATAACATACAATTATGCTATCATATATATTAAATAAACTGATGTATATACATAATGTATTATTAAATAATAGCATATTACTAATAATTATAATTGATAAAAACGTATCATATTATATAGATTTTTTATAGTATCACCATTTCTTCATTATAAAATGTTAGGATGTATCACTACTAATAATATAATATAATTCTGAAATCCAAAATCCGACTGCTACATTCACTCGTGAGTTCGATATTCCTATATGCATGTGATTCACATGTGAAACATGGAGAATCACTAAATAACTTCAAAACCGAATATCAGCGATGAACTATAGGTGCAACCTAGATGCATCCGTAAGTTAATTACATCCCATAGAAAATTCTAAAGATCACATATAAAAATAGAATTACTAATATTTAAGTGAGAAACATAATAGTTCGAGCTATTGACCCACCTAAGGACCTACAAATGAACGTTAAGGAGAAGAAGTTACGGTGGTATGGACATGCAAGTCGTAACAACAATTCTATGTCAAAATGGAAACTTTGTAAATTATTTACAATAAATTTCACAATTCGTAAATAAATTACAAACATTTTCAAACAAATTTAAAATTTTGGTTTACGGGAATATATAAGTAATGAATGGGTATCTCCTTAACAAAACATTATAAAATAATTATTATAAATAATATAGTTTGGCTTTTAAAAAATACTAAATATCCTGACTAAATGACTAAGTACTAAATTTAAAATTGATAAGAATAATATGTATGCTCATCTCTGGTCTAGCTAGGTATAATATTAATATTGTAATTACATATAAATTATATGTATTACATGATGTAATATTAAACCTTTATCAAGAACTCCTATAACCACGAGGTTATAGGTGGTCTCGCCATTATAATGCCATATATATATAATATAATATATGTAATATACATATATATGATACGGTAATGTCACTTTTACTTGAATATTAGGTTGATATATATATATATATATATATATATATATATATATATATATATATATATATATCATAATGAGCTACTTAAGTAATAAAGTAATAAATATTAATTAATATTCGATATGTATTAATCTTATCTAAAATTTAACATTATAAAAATTATAAATTTTAAATATGTTATTTATTTACTCATAGATAAAATATTAAATTAAATATCCATATACATATAATCACGTATATATAATAATATATTATATATATAATTCCTACTAATTATTATATTAAATCTATGATTAACTAAATTTTAATCTGGTTTTAATCGGCCATAGATTTGTATATAAATTAGTAAATATAAATCTATAGTCAAATACATATATTTCAAAGCCATTGTTAGAATAACTACAATGGTTGTATTTATTATCCGAGTTACTCACAGATATATAATTAGGATATATTCTAGGCTAATTTCGGTGTTAATTTTATATCTGCAGAGCAAATACGTTAAATATATTACATAGTAATATATTCTATATTATAGAACCTATATTTCGTCACTTATCGATATTTTATTATGATTACATAACTATATACAATCCCTGCTAAAACCAAGACCTCCTATAAGTTATATAGTCTATAACCTTGAGGTTAGGTCTTGCTACAACCTAGAGGTTATAGTAGGTATTGATATAACTTATATATTATACATAGATCTAGAGAGAAAATGTTTATCTAGCTCTATGATGTTATAGGAGGTCTTGCTATATACAATACCTCCTATTATAAGAGTACTATAACCTCGAGCAATACCTCCTATAACCTAGTTTATAGGAGGTCTTGCCTCGAGGTTATAGGGGGTCTTGTTATAGGAGGTATTGATATATATATATATCTGTGAACAAGTGTCCTGGTTGTGGAGTTTCTACTAATGTCTTTGAATATTATAAAACAAGAACATGGATTTGTAGCAATAGCAATGATTTTGCGAAGCCTTCGGAAAATCTTTGGCAATAGCATGTGATTTGTGAAAGTCAATGAACAAGGATCATAATATCAAATAACAAATTCAAAATAAATATTAAATAGATATTATAATATAATCCTATAATATCTATATTTTCCATTATTTATGAGTAAGAACTATAACAAAATTATATCACTAATACAATATAAGTAAACGAAGGTTTTTATTATAAAATATATTTATAATAAATCCAATGATAAATTATTATAATAATATTATATTAAATATATTATTATTATAATAATTATAATAATTATATATAATATTTTGCTACTTGGACGTAATCCGCACATCGTAAATTAAAAAATCTACACAAGCTTCGTAAGAAATATTAAATATTATCTGCATGATAAAATTATTGCCTATTATAATTACTCCACGTAATGTATACAGTATAATAATTATTATAATAATTATTATATTTAAAAGTTTTAAATTTAAAAACTATAACGATACAAATAATATAAATAATCATTATTATAATGGTGAATACGGACGGTAGTCAAAACATATATAACTATAAATAACAAAGTTCACGCGTGGCGCGCAATGTAAGGGCGATCATAGAAAATTGAAGATTAACAGATTAACATTGGACTATGTTTTTCTTAATAAATATATCATTAAAATGAAGCACACAATTTTATTTTTATTTTTATTAATCTAAGGTCACACGACAGCCTCTTGAAGTTTAACATGTAGTAAGATAACAATTTTGCATTATAAAAAATAAATTATAAAAAAATAAGTATTTGAAACCTTTGTAATGAATTTGTCATCACATTTTAACACATTATTTATTTTATAATAATGGAATAGAAAATATAAAAAATGGAATTAAAAAAAAAAATTCCTGGAAATTTCTTGGAATTTTAACAGATTTTAACACTGTACATGTACATGTAAAAAATGACTACAAAAAATATTGACAGTATGTCGTGTCGTAAAAAATGACTCGAAACAAATTGAAGTATACATATATTCTTAGAATTTCAATAGCTATACGATGCGATGTATCCAAAAAAACTTTTTTTTCTATGATCACCCTTAGCACAAGGTGTGCGTCGCGCTAATTCACTATACACTCTAGTGCACACGAAAATAAAATCTTAATGAGAAACATTCCTATTAATATATATATATATATATATATATATATTCAAAATCACATTATACTTTCAAAATCTACCCTGTTTGCGGAATGATATTTTTGGGTTGTTTGATTTATTCGGTTTAGTTTTATTTTTCTGTTATTTTAGCTGCATTATATCCAGAAGTAAGCGCGACGCACGCCTTGCACGTGAACTTTACTATTTATAGTTATTTAAATTTGCCTAACGTCCGTACCATCCTAAATAATCACTATTATTATACAAATAATCATTGTGACTATATAATTATTATAATAATACACCGTAATTAATACGGATTAGTTATAAATTAATTATTAATAATAATTGATAATCATCATTATAATGATCATAATGTATTAATAACTCATATAATCATAATATCATTATAATAGTGCATATAATCGTGCTATGGATAAATATTGATAAACTATGTTATATCATATATATATATTTGCTCTATATGGACTAACGTCAATTATATTTTAGGAAAAAATTAATATTAATTCTAAAAATGTATCACATAGTAACTATGATAGTATAAATTAATATAAATTATAAATTATTAATAGTAGATTATATTCTTGTATTTATGTATTAAAATATATATTTTAACACATCTTTTATATGATATTAGTAACTGTTGAAATAAATATAAATATGGATGAATATTATTCATTGAATATATAAATTATATGATTATTATAATAATATCATAACATAATAAATGTGGTTAACAAATTAATAGTATATCATAATGAAATATATACATAATACATACGATCAGCATTAGTTAATATCGAAATAATAGTAATTTAATACATAAATATATATAATATATACATGTTCAAATAAAATTTCCGTTAGGCCGTTGCAACCATATATATTATATATATATATATATATATATATATATATATATATAATAGTAGGCCCAATATATTCTCCTAAGATTTTATACTAATGATATTCAATTAAAATATAGCATCTGCGGATTTTTAATGTACCTTGGATTATATACTATAACCAATATTTTATATAATATAAAATGTTGGTCTGTATCAATTATAGCTCCATTTTTTGTGAGTACGATTTATGAGATCAAATTGTAAATACTCGTTGCAGTAGTTGACACACTAGAATACAATATAAACTAATACGAATAATGAATATGTTGTATATATTATAAGATATATATTATTTAGCTGCTATTATAAATTATATAGTGATACATGTAAAATAACTTAAATTAGACCTCCTCAATCGTAAATTAAAATAAACGATACTTGGGCCAAATAAATAGGGCCATACTTGATATTCTCTAATATTATATTTAATATTATATTTAATATATGATAATTATCTAAGATAATTTATCTTAATTATGAAATAATTAATATGACCAAGGACAGGATATCCGCTTCCGTCTGTAATGATTACTTTTTGTACTCCCAGCTATATACTTATTTTACTGCATATTTATAATAATATTTATATTATTTATAAATCGTATAATATACATAATAATATACCATTTATAATTATTACTTTTATACTTCATCAATTTAAACAGGATATTAAATGGTTCTTACCGAAAATAGGCATATTTTAATGATTACGTAAAACAGCCTTATAAATTGTTATATATGGCCTTAGGTGTAAGTTAAAGCATATAATATACATTTATATGGCTATATATAAAATTTTATTCACCTATTTTGAATAACTTATTTTACGACTGTTTTTAGTAATTCTTAAAATACATCTTATTTCAGTAATTCCGATAAACCCTTTGTAAATAATATTATTTATAAATTCAAAATTATTTTTCCACAATAATTGTAATGAAAATAATATTTAATACGATATATAAATATGTAATAAAATGATTATTATTATGCATATAGATTTATTAACAATTTGATAGCTCTATAAGCGAATAACTTTGTGAGAATGTAATCGATCGTACATGGTAGCATGATGTATTTATGAATTGATGATGATGATGTGAATTATTATATACATTTTATTATACATTTATTATACATTTTATAAATATTACTGGCTAAAACTTTAAAAGAACAAGGTTTTATTTTTAAGCTATTTGAAATATGAAGAAAGAAAATTTAAAACTAATCTTAATAAGAAAAAATCATGACATTACATTATCTATCTATCTATCTATACTAATAATTATTTTAACTGTTATATTAAAATTGTCTCCGCAAATGATTATTAGATTTATAATGAGAAGAACAGGTAATTAAATAGGTCAAGTAGGCTTATAAATTTGTATTTAATATTTTAATAGGTTATATAATGTATTATATTGCATTGATTTTGTTAGTATTTGTACTAAGCATTGATAAGCAAGTATACATATTAAATGTGATATTATATTATATTATAACATATATTTATTTATTTATATTATATTAGTAAACTATATTTTTGTATATGAATAATAAATGAGAAATTCATTTTTATAGACTATAAATGTATATATATATATTATATATATAATATATATATATAATCTAATCCTATACTAAATTAAACACTTCCACAAATTATGTTTACCCAACATTAGATTAATTATTATTATTACTATCAGAAATAGTTTTAGTTACACAAAGGTATGGATAGAAGCTAAAGCTTACCGAAGCCCATACCTTTTGAATGTAATGACAAATTCATTATAATAATGATTATCATATCCTTCTATTATTTAATCTATAGATTATATTATCTTGTACATACGAATATATTCGTATATACAAGACCAGGGGTGCACGCAATATTAAGATAATATAAATAAACATGCGTCAATCAAAATAATGGCTCTAGTGTATACTCATGATTGAAGAATGTTTATATTAAAAAGCTGTACTATTAATATAATCAATCATTAGTAGGCCGAAGTACAACTCCACTATTCTAGAACACATGTACATAAGTAGATACACTTGTACCTTTATAATCGGAGTATACAAACACCTTAGAAGTTTCTGTGGGTTTGTTGTCGTTACTTTCCGTTAGTTTATATAACGCATGAATCATCCTTACCTGACAGAAGTGCGAGCGTATTAAAAAACACACGCACACGTATATTTTCCTTTTACACCCCTTTTCCTTCAGTTTTATCGTACTCTATTCATTTTATTGTTGTTTCCTTCTCGTGACGCCCTTAACCGCCGCGTGATTTCGTAGTCAATAAACCTTTTAAAATAAATACTATATACTATAAGTTAGAACTATACTATAAGTTAGTGAACTATACGTAGTTTTATATCCGAGTGCGCGTGGCGTATGTCATCGATCATAACGTAACATCGGCTCGTCTACGTGTTTCGCTAGCCTCCTCCTCCGGATTAAACCCCTCGAAGCCGTTAACACCTCGACACCATCGCCTTCGAATTCGCACTAAAGAATGACCTCTACGGTATCTGAACTTCGACTATATTCGTTTTCGCCGCGTTCTACAATTACACATTAAGTTAATGGCATTAACTAATTATTACTTTTATTATAACTATTTACGTCGCGCTATAATAATTTTATAATTAAATAGTGTTAAAATAAAATCATCTTCATCATCACTAGGCATACACCGCTACGTATGATATTCAATAGAAATACATTGGCACATATATATTCCTATTGAATATATGTGCCGACTTATTTCAATTAATATGTGCTGATGTATTCCTATATATGTATGCTGATTGTATTGCATTGTGGCGGATAATTGGCTATACACATTGTGATGAGACTATATAGTATGTAATAATATTATTTATTTGACTTTATACACTTTTTAAATAATAATTAACAAGAGTGTTTATATTTTTATATACCCATATTAAACACTATTTGATAGCATTTATAATGCAAATTTTGTTGTTGAAGTTTTGCTACAATACAAATAACATATCGATAAACCTGAATATGTTATAAAAAAAACATAAAATATAATAAAGTGAATATTGAAGGCTTACATATTAAGCATGACGATATCCCCTTACGCTATACAGGTGGTCTCTATCGGTAACCATATCAGACACACACACACGTAACGACACGGTGACCTACATAGGTGTAACTAGAGCCCACTAAACTGGGTCACCAGACTATATCCACTGCTACAAGTGCCAAACATTGGTAACACCGGTAAGACGGGTATCGTATATCTTATATACGTTCTAGAACATTCCTCATCGACACGGCGACTATGAATCGTAATGCTAATAATGAATATATTGAGATACTTATTCTATACGGCATTTATTTATATACGAACACATCTTATTCAGTTTGTAAATATATTATATAACATATATTTAGGCTGGCGGAATGTTCCTTATAGCTCAATATACCAGGTACAGCCTATACGCATTATATGGAATACATCGCGACTGTAAGAATACAGCGAACTCTAATGTAATATCACGTACTGATGCTGGCGTCTATTTAACGCTAGACTCTCCGATTGGCTGGCCTATAAGCCACGCCTATAAATACAACCTCGGTTAAATTTCAACGCGGTTGAAATCGTCAAAAAACAAAACAGTCGTATATCTGTCTGTACGAATTTAATCATGCGCCGAATGTATAAATGAATTTAATTCTTAAATCAGAATTTAATTAATTTCGTGTTCAATTTTGTGATTTATTTAAAATAGGTCGAGTAGTCTTTTTTTTAATCTATATTTAATATTTTAATAGGTCATATAATTATATCGTGCGTATTATACGTATTATATTGTATTGATTTGCGTAGTGTTGGTATTAAGCATTAATAAGTAAGCATACATATGTGATATTATATAAGATAGTTTTAATTTATCATATTATTCGTATCCGCACATCGTGTTATGTAACTCTCCGCCGTACCATGGCCTACATTACCTATCACCGACCACAGAACATGAACTTCGTATCGATGATATGCCGGCGCCGCCAGAGCACGGCGTTCCGGAAGCTTCTCTCCGCCGCCCCCTCGCGAACTCTGACCGGGGGCCAACATCTTCCTCTGAACACTTTCTCCGAGGAGGAGACTATGCTACAGAACGCAGGTAACCTAGTACTACCTTAACCTAGTGCTTAACCTTAGTTCTTAACCTTAACACTAGTGCTACCTTAACATTAGTGCTACCTTGCATTTATTTCAGCACTCGCACTATAAATCAAAGCTAGTACTAGCACTCACAGCACTATGTAGAGCAACGCATCCCCACACATCTACACACACATCCACACACATACACACATACACATACAGCTGTGGAGTTTGGCCGTGAGATACTATCACCACTAGTCAAGGAGATGGATGAGTCGAGCAGAATGCCTGACTCCCTAGTGGGACAGCTATTCGATCAAGGGGTTAGGGGGTCTAGTATTGGATGAGGGTTTAGTGGGTTTAGAGGGTCTAGTATGGGCTTAGCTATTAGTGGGTCTAGCATGGGGTTAGGGGGTCTAGTGTGGGCTCAAGTGTTAGTGAGTCTAGTATTGGCTCAGGGATTAGGGGGTCTAGTATGGGATCATGTGTTAGTACCGTTGTAGCACCACATCTGTATCTTAGTCACTATTAGCTCAAGGTCTAATATCTACACTCTATGGTGCTAATAACTAAGATATACATGGGGCTAATAACTTAAAACCTACACACCATGGGGTTAATAACTTAAGACCTACACACCATGGGGTTAATAGCTAGCGATATAAGTGATTTTCAAATCTAAAGCATCGATGCAGTCTCAGTCTTAATTTTCATACGATTAATATAGTTTCAATATCTGTTACCAGAAGTATTATGTTAGCATACCTCAGTAACCGAAATATAATTGTAGAAATATAATTAGCGATAAATATTGAAATAATACATAAAAAAGTTAATACTAAATTTAAAAGTAAATATCTAAGATATCGACGCGCTTCATCGCACACAGTTCATGGGCATCGAGATATCGCAGGATTACGGGGGTGCAGGGTCTACGTTCTTCTCGACCACCCTGGTAATCGAGGCACTAGCCGCCGTAGACATGGGTACCACGGTCATGGTAGACATTCAGAACACCCTGGTGAACATCCTCATCGAACGCTACGGCACTCAGGAACAGAAGCAACAGTATCTGCCCAAGCTCGCCACCGATACAGTTAGTCGTCGACTTATTGTTGTCATGGTTGTTGTTGTTGTTGTTGTTGTTGTTGTTGTTATTTTTGTTGTTGTTGTTGTTGTTGTTGGCGGCAGGCGTTCACACGGGTCAAAGCCCGTGTGCAAACGCTAGGACAGCCTCGGGTGAAGTGACCAAGACCAATAGTTGGGGTGCCGCCCCCCCAAACACACTCATACGTCGCCGGGCATTCCTGGAGCCGGTGCTTCCTGAGTGTTTCCGCTTCCACGTCACAATGGGTGTGGGTCACAAAGTTGTTGTTGTTGTTGTTTTCATTGTTATTGTTATCGTAGTTATCATTGTTGTCTTCATCTTTTTTTAAGGATAATAGTGATGTATAGTATACATTGTATACGCGCGTACATTACTAAACGTAAGTGAACTTAGAGAGTATTGGTTGCGGTCTGCAAGCTAATATAACATTTCTTAAAATATTGCGGCTTTTGTGTGAATGATATATATGTGTTTATGGATTAAATTAATTTAAGTAATTAATAAATTTCTTCTTCCTTCCTTCTTCATCCTCCTCACCCCTTCTAGGTATCATCATTCTGCCTAACGGAGCCTAACTCGGGGTGCGATGCCTTCTCCCTAAAGACCACGGCTAAGCCCGTCAACCAGGGGGAAGAGAATGGCGACTACTACATCAACGGGGAGAAGATGTGGATAAGCAACGCGGACAGAGCCGGAGTGTTCCTAGTCATGGCCAACGCCGAACCTAACCTCGTTAGTGTGTAGCTCGGTTACACGCGTCTTAATGCATAACTACACCTCGTGGCCGAGCGGGCTAGAGTGTCGGACTAGTGATCGGTAGGCCGCAGGTTCGAGCCCCGTCCCCGCCTTAACTAAAGGCCTATAATAATATTTATTAAGTGTGTGTAATTGTGTATACAATGATCGGCTCTCTTTAAACCGTGGATGTCTTAACATAGGAGGGCTTCGAAGGGATATAGTATATAGAGACATTTGGTTATAAGTCAAAACTTTAACTATGTTCCTGGATCGGATAAAAGTTCTTGTCCAAAATAAAAAATAATAATATATACATGTATAGATATATATATATGTGTGTTTGTGTTTGTATTAAATATATTGATTATAAATTAATATTTTTCACTTACTCATTCAATAACTATATTTGAAACTATGCTAAACTTTATTGCATTCATAACCTCGTATCAAATATTTCTAGTGATGGTATTGTTTAAACCTAAGCTATATTATGAACATTCCCTATGAAGCTGATACTTAAAATTAGATGTAATCATTACAATTAAAGTAATCAATACAAAGAATAATTGATTAAGGTTATAATGGGATTTGTATATTTATATATAAACATATTTTACATTGATAGTGTTATTACATAATTAAATATATAAAAAATCATTATAATACATATTATATAAGTCCTATATGTTATATATATCAACAATGTAACTATGAAAACGATTAATAGTCTAACACTATTTGACTGCGACGTTATTAAAACTGTGTGTACCCTAACGCCCCTCCCTCACCCCATATAGGCTTACAGGGCTACCCTAACGCCCCACCCTCACCCCCTACAGGGCTACCCTAATACCCCATCCCCTCGCCCCCTACAAGGCTACCCTAACGTCCCACCCTCGCCCCCTACAGGGCTACCCTAACGCCCCACCCTCGCCCCCTTCAGGGCTACCCTAACTCCCCACCCTCGCCCCCTACAGGGCTACAGAGGTATCACCTGTTTCATAGTGGATGCAGATCTGCCAGGTATCACCGTGTCACCCAAAGAAGATAAACTAGGCATCAGGTCATCGTCTACTTGCGGCGTACATTTCGATAATGTCAAGGTCGTATCTTGATCTCTATTTCTATATATCTCATATATATATTTTGTATTAATATATTTATTTAATTTTATTATTTCATTATTTTATGTTACTTTTATATTTATTTTAATTACCAAATATTATAGTTAAGAAAATATTATGATAATGCTAATTTTTATTGATATATATATAAAGAACATTGATAATAAAAGAGATATTTTCATAAATATAATTCGAAATAATTGTAGACATACAATTTCTATTGAAATATCATTTATTAAGCTCTATTTTTCAAGCATATTTTTCAATATTTTGTATGTATATATATATATATTATAAATATAATATAAAATCTGGCTGAATTCAATGAATACATACATATCTGTGGGCCCTACTTTGAATATACGTAGCTAGTATGTATCATTACATCTACCCACATGTGCAGTGTGCAGTGTGTAATGCTGCCTCTTAATAATGAATTATCCTTAGTATAAGCTATACATAGCTTATGTTAGTGGGTATCCCTCCTATTATTATAGCCAATATTCGGTAAATAAATTCATACATTTCGAATTCAATTGATACGGTGACGATTACATAAAATTACGCAACATTACGTAATCAGAGTGTTATGTGTCACATGACTCACACATTTCTATAGGTACATAGTAAATCAATACTTCAATCTGCTTATTTACTACTTTCTATTAAGCGTATTTACTATTGCACTACGCTATATAAATAGTCGCTATTAATAGGTTTTTTTTAACTTACCTATTAATATGTACACTAAAATGTCCACTAAAATGTCCACTACAATGTATACTAAAATGTCCACTTAAACCTGATTCGTCGCAGGTTCCAGCCTCCAGTATTCTAGGAGAGTTTGGCAGCGGGTACAAGTACGCCATCAGCATGCTGAACGAAGGTCGTATCGGCATTGGAGCTCAGGCTAGTCGCAGATCTACTCCATTCTCCTCTATCGTCATCACCCCTATAGTCAACGGTATTACCACCTCTTTGTATACCTATTTAACCCTTTCGTAGCTATTCTATATTATTACGACCGCTTCTATTCCGTTCTCCCCTATTTTAAATGTTTTACTCCCATATCCCGTGTTATAAATGTTTACTCCATTCTACCCTATTATCGCTCACTTTTCCATGTGTTCCATTAAAGTTAGACCCAATTCAAGCCGACTGTCTCTATCTCTTATCACCCGTGTCTAATTCATCATCCATAATTTTCTACTTCTATACCTCCCCATTCTATACACTAATATATATCGTATTATCATTTTCATTTCTTTTCGCATGTAATCTTTGAGATTTCTACTATTTGTACTATAGTATGTATAAATCAATATATATATATATATACTACTTATGTTCGTTTATTTGTTATATTATTGTTCATATAAAGGGCTGTTCACATGAGCAATCTATTCCTGCAATCGGCTGAAAGAATTGCGCAACTGTAAAAGTCTGTGTTTTTTCTGCCTCTATTGCTAAATGATCTAATTGGAATATGTACTCAGTTGATGAGGAAAACACACGCACGAGTATAAATGCACACGGAATGGCCTTCGCTTGTCAATCAATTTATAAACTATTATAAAGATACAAAAATGACAAAATGTTTAATTTGAATTTATATTCACTTCTCAGTTGTATCGCTTACACATGCTTATAATTAACGCAACTTACTTTTGAAATACATTTTATATAAATATAAATATTCTAAATATTATTAACTAAGAATACATTATAAAAGCTTAAAAATGAGTAACAAATTAACTAAATCTACGAATAAATGTTATGATAAACTTTATCATAACGCCTATATTATATATCATAAGTTCATATATTATATATGATATTTAACATATAAGTTTATATAACTATATAAATTTATATAAGTTATATTAGTTATACATGTTGATATAAGTTTAATATAAATTTATATACATATAATATATATTATATATTTTTCCAAACTTTATATATTATAAATCATAATATAATACAATAAGTTCATATAAATAACGTACAAACATTATACATGTTAATACGAATACATACGTTTAAGAGTGTACGATTGTATAAATATATAAATTATAGAAATATATTATTATTATTATATCGTAAGTTCATGTTCATAAAATATATGTATTGTTTCTGCGACAATTACTCATGTGAACACTGCTTAACTATCAATTAAAATGCGCCTACATTCTCTGCCGTTCCACCGCAGTATCTCTCTTTACCCGCACCACTCCAGCACTCTAGTATAACCTTGCTACGACCTCTACAGATGGTGGGCGTGTCTCAAGGTTGCCTAGACCACACGCTCAGCTACATCCTGGAACGCCGACAGTTCGGTCAGAGAGTGTTCGACTTCCAGGTTATCTTAGTGTCTTTGTGTTTAGTAGTGCTGCTGGGAATTGAACCGATACAGTTGCGATCTCGAAACGTAACTGATATAGTTATTTTTAATAATTTCGAATTGAACTCGAACTGATACAGTTATTTTTAATAATTTCGAACTTGAACTCAAACTCAAACAGTTACATTTCGAACTAATGAATTTTATATTTAAACATAGTATTATTTGATTAATATTTTTAAATACAATTATATATAGCGTCTATAGTTTCTCCTATAATCTTTGGTAAATATTATCAAAATCTATTTAAAATTCAAATGTTTTATATTTAAACATTTAATTAATTACAATTTTAGATTGAAATTAAAACTATATTATAAATTAATTAAAAAACTTAAATGTATAACTATATTTTGTTTAAAAATGTAATGATTAATCTATATTACTGAATTATGGTATGTATACTTAATTACTCGTATCATATGTTTAATTCGATGTTTTTAAGATAATTTGAAATTATAAACAACAAAATAATTTATATAATTTATATAATACACGTTTTAATAAATGGTATTCGAAATTACTTTAATATATTTTTATATCATATTTACGAAATTCGTAGATAATTTATTATAGTTTGTATATCCAATAAATCATATGATATATGTAATAAGTCGACCCGCCCCCGCCGCCACCTTACTGACCCCTGACCCCGTACGCAGGCGATGCAACACACCGTAGCGGAGCTGTCCACACAAATAGAGGCAGCTCGTCTGCTCGTATACAACGCAGCGCGTAAGAGAGAAACCGGTGTCGACTTTGTGAAGGAGGCGGCCATGGCTAAGTATTTCGCTGCAGAGGTTAGTTGTAGGGGTCAACGGGTGTTAGGGGGTTACACCCTACGTGTTGTATAGGGCTAATAGATAGAGGCTGCCATGGCTAAGTATTATGCTGCTGAAGTTAGTTGTAGGGTTAATAGACGGGGTCTATAGGCACCATACACGATAATGATGATGATTATGCTGATTGATTAGTTTATTTAAACACCTTACATATAATTAGTTATGTAACTCTTGTATAATATTATAAACAGTTTATAATAATAACGAAAAAAAACCAGAAATATATATATATATATATATATAAGTAAATTTCAAATTAAAACTATTACATATAATAAATAAATAAACAATTAATAATGATGATGATCACCCACACACACACTTACACACACTCACACCCACACACTTAGATCTAATTACCTTAACGGACTAACTACACATTCTATTACATCAAATCCAATATCTATTATTTCTCCTGAATATATTGAAACAATAATAAAATCAACACATTTTAAAACATGTATTTACATTGACAACATAACATCGTGCCAACTGAAAAAAACCTTAATTTTGTTTGCCTTACATACACGGAACTGATCATTAAATGCATAGAACACTCCAATTTTCCACTATTAATAAAACATACAATAATTACACCAATACTTAATAACTCATCACTTGACAAAACACTTACTAAAAACTACAGACCAATATACAATCTATCTTTTCTATCTAAAATTATAGAACAAATAATAGCAAACCCCTTACGAATAATAACATAATTCACCAATCAATAATAAAAATAATACGGTCATACTTAACAGGAAGAACTTTTAATATAAAATCCAATAAACCAGTCAATACATATAACTGTTCTGAAATAGGAGTTCCTCAAGGAAGTGTTCTCGGACCTCTGCTCTTTAATATTTATACATCCGACATTAATTCCATAATAAATTCACATAATATTAATTACCACATGTATGCAGATGATACACAACTATACACATCAACTACTTTCAATAACCTAAACGAAACTCTAACTAAAATATATAAATTAACTACTGAACTTGAAATATATTTTAACAACTATTTAAAATTTAATAAACTGAAAACAGATTGCATTATCTTTCATAGCAAATGTCTAATCACACTCCCACTAACACATATTAAAATAGCTAATACTGAAATAGAAATAAAAACTAATATAACTACCTTAGGTGTTATACTTGATAAACACCTAACGCTAAATACACAAATATCATCTATAGTTAAACAATGCAATAATAAACTATATCAATAAAACAAATAAAACACCTTCTGAATCAATCATCCCTCAAAATATTAACCTCTTATATAATATCAAAACTTGATTATTGTAACTCCATACTTACTGATATACTTACATTTCAAGAAAGACGACTTAACAAAATAATAAACCAAACATGCAGACTCATTTTTAAACTACCTAAACGAACACACACCACAGACTACCGAAAAAAACTAAACTGGCTTACATTTAAACAAAGATCCACCTATAAAACCTTAAATATTATACATACTGCCATATATAACAATCATCCTAAATACATTAGAGACTCTATTAAACTTAAAGAAATAACTAAATTAAGATCATCAAATAGTACCCTCCTGAAACATAACCCATCGACTAACTACTCATCATTATGGAATAAACTTCCCAAAACTATTACTAATGAGAAACTATCAACTACATTTAAAACAAAACTACACAGACACTTACTTGAACTTAATTAACTTTATTTACTAAATGTACATACCGACTAACTTTATTACTAACTTACTATCCACCCACACCTTACTTTACTACATTTATTATAATTTATTTAAATTATGGATGTCGCCATTACAATAATATTATATATATATATATCACATCCGAACAATTTTTTGAAAATTCGATTTTTGTGAATAAATCAATTTACTACTACTACTACACACCTACACACACACACCCACTCACTCACACACACACTCCCACACTCCCACACACACATACACACTCACACACACACTCACATACACACACTCACTCACCAACACACTCACACACACACACACACACACACTCACACTCACACACTCACTCACACACAGGTAGCATGCGTAACCACACGGAAGTGTGTGGAGATGATGGGGGGAGTGGGTATCTCCAAGCAGTTCCCCATAGAGAAGTACTACAGAGACTGCGTTGTAGGTTAGCAGTGGAGCTCACGTATAATCACTAGTATCCCCTAGTTACGCATTACTAGTGAATCATTGTCGCGCACATTAAAACGGTCTGGCACGATACTATTTTATCTTTATTTAGTTATTATTAGTTACTCGTAAAAAGCGATTTAATCGCGCATTTAATAGAGTAAATATATCATTAATTTAGCCGACACAATTTCAAATATATAATACCCACACCTATGATAAGTGCCAATAAATCAAATTATCATCAGAATAATAATAATATAATATTTTTTGAACCACGAATACAAATAGTGGATACAATGGAGTCCTCGACTTGTACAATGTACTTGATAACTGTATGGCATCCAGGATAATACAGCACAAATATGTAACATTGTTTTTCTCGGGTTTTAATTTATTAATTTATTATCGTGTATATTAACTTCTTCGATGAATACACATAAGATATAACAACGTACGTACTTATACACTAAGGTAATGTAAATCTAATGCACTTTCAGGTACAATATACGAAGGTACAAAGAACATGCAGCTTAACACGATAGCTCGTCTAGTCGAACAACAACATACAATGTAATAGCGGCCACTACTACACTACTACTACTACTACTACTACTGCTGCTGCCACCTATATGCCGCTAATAACGATACTTAGCGAAGGAACCACTATTAACATATATAATCATTAAGAAATGTGATCATTTATTTCATTAAAATAAAATGTCAGCACTCAACCTCCGTTTTAGCGCACGATATTCTATTATTATTGTTTACCTAGTTTTAAATATCTGTCATTTATCGTCGATCAACTAATGATATTATAAAATTAATTATTCATATATATTTATAATTATAATTAATTATTTATATATATATATATAGTTATAATAATAATTTAATAGACTTCAATATACATGAATATTATTACAAATAGTGATAACAACGTAAACTCTATCGCCTAACTTAACCACTCTACTACCTAACTTAACCACTCTTCCAGCTAGCTTAACCACTCTATCACCTAACTTAACCACTCTTCCAGCTAGCTTAAGGGGGTACGCTGGTTGTGAGAATTCAATGTAAAAAGATAGGGATTTTTATTTATTTTTAAAAGTCTATTAATCTAAGTTATTTTAATTCTGTTTTAAAGGCATATTGTAGTGTGGAATGTTGTTTATAAGAAAATGTAGCATCATAAAAAAATATTTTTCGGAAATATAAGTCATCTAATAATGGTAAATTTATTTCATTTTATTTTTATTTAAATTTATTTTTTATGATATAATGAAAATAAATGAATAAGTCTACATTTTTATAATATGTAATAAATACTAAAAAGGTCATCTAGTTAAGAGCATTATTTTCGGAGTTATAGAATATATTAGGAATACAATTTAGCAAAAAATAATTATTCTGATAAAATCAAGTTTAAAAATAGTGCTAAAATTTTAATATATATTTTATGATATTTACATATATTATATTTATATTTTTAAAAATAGGTTGAGTTTTAAATATTCTATTTTAATGTTTTATATATGGGTTTGAGCTCTAATTTTCGGATATGTTATATATAACATATATAAATAATATAACTATTTGATATATTTCTAATAATATTTTTTTACATTTTTTAAATATTTAAAATATTTCCACAACCAGCGTACCCCCTTAACCACTCTACCATACCTTGATAGTACACACATATTAGTACATTCATCCTATTACTGGTCAAGTGACTTCTGTTACTGTTTAACTTGTGTTACCTAGCACAACGCATGTAATTCACATGACAGGAACTACTTCACTTAATCGTAAAGCTAACGTACAATGTTCGTAGTCTAAATACATTGTGAAGATAGACCTTGATATTACAGCCATATATTAACTAGTAATCTAAGTTCTGGTTCCAGGTAATTAGCGTTGATTTCGGGTTGAGTATTTACTGTCAAAAATATTGGCTATATTTCAAATTTGCATAAAAAAAGGTATAAATATCTTTGTTTCATTTATTGTAATGATTGTCATTGTTTTCTTAACATATAGCTTATGAATATTGATTAGTTTGTTAGTTGTGTATCAATTGTTGAGAAATATATTTACACTATTTGAGCTTATCGTGAACTCTGACCTATTTGACAAGTTGACGACTACTGAAAACTCTCCTGTGGGGATACCCTTCTCTCACCCTATAATCAGCAATGCTATGCGCAGAGAGAACAAAGTGATATATATATATGTTTTTCTCTATGGCTATGATTATACATATATTTAGTTATATCATAATGATTATTCTCATAAATATTATAAGATTCGAAATTATTTTGTTTAAGTTTTTACAAATTCTCAGGCCACTCTTTTCACTCTCCCTAAATCCATCAACCCAAAACTTCAAGAAACTACTGAAGGCATGTATTTATTCAAATTAAAACTTCACTTATATATGAACGACCTTATTGCTTCAGCAAAACAGTTTTCAGAACTGAAAAATATAAACTATGTTGTTTTGAGATCACACATAGTGATTCTTAATCTGATCTACGGCTAAATAATTCCATGTGTTCTTTATTATTATTATAATCGACGTAGTGTGAAATAATGAATATCTCGTAATCCTAAGTGCCACAATGCAATGCGTCGGAGAGTTATCCTCGTTAACACGCAAGTACATGAATACAATGTTTAATATCTTATATCAATTTAATTCCTATTATAAAGAAAACATAGTATATATATAACTGTTCGGCATGCATAAACCAAGGCGTTATGTTATTAATTATAAACTCAATGTTAATGTGTGTACCATGTCGATTTGGGTAACAATTCATATCTATTTTTTCTTCCATATTTTTGTTTAACTAAAGAACTATATACTACTATATATATATAATGATTTAGATATATAGGCAATACTCTATTATACAGATAGTATATATCTATTCAGTAATTAAGTATAATAAAATATTAATATTAACTTATATTTGAACATATTTTCTTCAACACCGATCATAGATACAAGTACAACGCTATGGACTAGGCATGTAAACGGTCCTACCCATATCCGAGTATCGTAGTTTTGAACGAAACGCACAGATATTTAATTTTATACATTTGTTCATCATTTCAAAATACCAGAGTATTTTAAATTCACAATGAAACATTACCGGGTATTTAATACATGTATGCATGCATGACAAACTCCAGTTATTTTATTAATTTATTCATACAATTTACACGTGGTATTACATCGAAGCCTATATTATGTAAATAATGCCCACAATAAAACTGTGCATTAATACGATGCACATAAAATGCGTTTAATATCGTCTGAAGATATAGGAGGCCTGATACATGTGACTCCTTCCACAGTGTGGAGGGATCCCGACTCGAGTCTCAATAGTATATTAGGCCATTACTGATATTTTAGTAGTTATTACACAACTGATGTTAAACTGAACAGTACGTATAATTAGTATTAGATATGTAATATCACAATGGAAAAACTAAATAATATATCATTTGAAATATTAAGTAGTTCAAAGATTATCTTATTAATTTTTTTAATATTATATTCTATTTTTTTATTAAATCTTTATTAATTTATTAAAGGGAGGAGAACCCTTCATAATTAGTTTATTATTAATAATCCAATAAAATATGTTTTATGTTAAATCGACATGATTCAATCATTTATATATCTTACGATATAAAATAACGCTTTAATTAATTATATAATTATATTAAATAAGCTAATAATAATACTATTAAATATGTTAATATTAAATTCAATTGAAATAAATTGATCAAAATTAATTAAATTTGAATTGTTATTTACACAAAATAATTACTTTCAAAATGTATTTAGTATGATAAATACGTACTTAGTACAGTTAGTATTGTGTACTACTACTAACTCCAATAACTATATAAATAATAAATCTATTACTCTAATAATTTAATTAAACTTGATTTATTTGTTAATTTAATTTATTTCTTTTTATTAAATGAAATAACCTATTAAATGTATACGCTAATTCTTAAGTCAATAATACATTTATTTTTAAACATGAAACCAAAATGTTTTATTCAATATATAATATAGATTCTATACCCAAAATTTATACCGTTTTATTTATTTCGAAACAATTTTTTATAAACTTTTTCAACATATGTGTTTCAAAACTTTTTATTTCTCTTTTATTTGTTCTGAAACCGTATTTCATCTGTTTGAATAATATTTGTATGTAAACTGTTTCGATAATTTACTTCAAAACTAATGAATGCTTTCTGTTTCGAAATATTATTTTATATATTTACATACTTAATACGGACTCCAATATGAACTTTATACTTTCAATACTGTAAATAACTTCTCATTTACTTCTAAACTTTATGTGTGTCGACATGTATATAGTTATAGCAAAGCCCTTTGCTTATAGTAAGAAGATATATATGCTCACTCACATTTTATCATATAAAAAGAATTATAAATAAAGCATTTTACTATTCGTATACGAGCATTCCCATTTTGATTTTTATACAGTTATTAATAAGTGAATATTACATACCCACACCACTACACTACAATAAGTGAATTCTACATACACTACACTGAATAGAATTGCAAATTAAATGTTATTAAATGAACAACTAAAATTATGCATTAAGAAGTGTTATTCAAATATGTAAGTATTTAAAATATAGTATATGTATATACATTACGAAATTTCCTTTACGATTGGTCTAGATACAGAGTTGATTAAAGTCTAATTGAGGCATACACGTATGCAGTTTTAATAGTTATCATTAAAAACAATATATTCGCATTACAGAAAGATTAGGAGGTATGAAGATTGTTTAAATTCCTCAGTATGTTCTATGTCTAGAACGATATTCACTGCATCGATCAGCTGTAATAAGCTACCTCTGGTGATGAGTCATGCTTCATCCATTTCAATGTTCCGCTAAATAACGACGAAACATATTTCATTGTAACATTACTATTCGACACATTTTAGAGAATTGATTCTACCATAAGCGTCTAAATAAACTATTGTTATAATTATTTGAAATGATTACATCGAACATTGAATTTTACATCGTCGCTCTATTTCCTAATATTCACATAATTAACACACCTGTGCCTTCCCATGGACACGTAATAGACACAATCTTTAAGGGAATGTCCTTCGCACACACCCAATGTACATAGATAGGCATTTATTCATTACTATTATTGTTATTGTATATAGGGTATACTTGGTATAAGCTAAACATAGCTTCTGGGTATCCCTCCGATCATTATAGTCAATATTCGATTAATACATTCATTCATTTATTCCTCACAGTAAATTAAATGTCCGTAATTCATCACAGCACGATGAATTCAAGCAACTGCAACAATTGAAGGTAACCTCGTACGGACGATTATGCACAAAAGTGTGATGTGAACACATTAATGAATGAGAATAAGAATTGTACAATATGATTATTCTCGTTGGGAAATTAATCGATAATTTTAAATAATTCGAAAACAAATTATTTTTATTGTATTTGTAATATATAATCATATTAATAGAATAATGTAGGTGATTAAATGAATTAGTTAATATATGCATATAATAGGAATGTTTATTTGACTATTGACATTAGTTGATTATTGACCAGGTCAGGCTACACCTCATCCTCACAGCGGATATCTATTGTTATGCTCCATTATTGATGATGATAAATAAAGAAAATAAATAATTTTATTATTAAGGATGCTAGGATGATAGGATGAGTCATATGGTGGTTTCATTTGATTTCATTATAGTGGTTACTTGATCTTCTCTTCATAGTCATATTCATCTGCTTGTGAAACAGTTCTATCAGTTGTCAACTCTTCCTGTGTGTGTGTGTTTAGTTATAACACTACTACTACTACCACTACTACTACCACTACCACTACCACTACAACTACTACCACTACCGCCACCACCACTACCGCCACCACCACTACCACTACTACCACTACCACTACCACTACCACCACTACCACTACCGCCACCACTACTACCACTACCGCCACCACTACTACCACTACCACCACTACCACCACTACCACTACTACCACTACCGCCACCACTACCACTACCACTACCACTACCACTACCACTACCACTACCACTACCACTACCACTACCACTACCACTACCACTACCACTACCACTACCACTACTACTACTACTAATACTACTACTACTACTACTACTACTACTACTACTACTACTACTACTACTACTACTACTACTACTACTACTACTACTACTACTACTACTACTACTACTACTACTACTACTACTACTACTACTACTACTACTACTACTACTACTACTACTACTACTACTACTACTACTACTACTACTACTACTACTACTACTACTACTACTACTACTACTACTACTACTACTACTACTACTACTACTACTACTACTACTACTACTACTACTACTACTACTACTACTACTACTACTACTACTACTACTACTACTACTACTACTACTACTACTACTACTACTACTACTACTACTACTACTACTACTACTACTACTACTACTACTACTACTACTACTACTACTACTACTACTACTACTACTACTACTACTACTACTACTACTACTACTACTACTACTACTACTACTACTACTACTACTACTACTACTACTACTACTACTACTACTACTACTACTACTACTACTACTACTACTACTACTACTACTACTACTACTACTACTACTACTACTACTACTACTACTACTACTACTACTACTACTACTACTACTACTACTACTACTACTACTACTACTACTACTACTACTACTACTACTACTACTACTACTACTACTACTACTACTACTACTACTACTACTACTACTACTACTACTACTACTACTACTACTACTACTACTACTACTAGGCAACCAATGATCTCGTCCCAAGTCCTTTCGCTTGGTTTAGTCATTTTGTAAGCAGTATAAATTCTACTAATTTTAAAATCATTGTTTACATTCCATATCATTTACTATCATTGCGCCGCACGAGATCACTGTTATTCCTAATACTATAGTACTACAGTAATAGTAGTACTACTACAGTACTACTACTAATACTATAGTATTGTTTGCAGTACAAAGCCGAACCTCCGAGTAGGGATGCATAGTCTCGGAGATATCTTCCGGAATGTCGGTGTCTCTGCGTGAAGGGAATGTTTACATTAGTTACGGTGGCTGTTGCTAGGGGCGGGGCTATGTGCTAAACCAGTGGGGGGGTGGGGGTTTCACTTAGTGGATTACCTGGAGAACATGGTGGGAGGAAATTGTTACGGTATTAACCATTATTAGAGGTGTGATGAACAAGAAGAGGAGGTGGGGCCACTAACTAACTGGAAGAGGGGAGGGGGGCGGGGCACTAACTTAGTGGACGAGTGCAGGGTGTTATCCCCACCAGGGGGCAGTGATCTTGCGGATGCGATGGAGAGAGATGCCAGAGTGCGACTCATGCTGTAGTGTGTGTGGGTGTGTGTGTGTGTGTGTGTGTGAACATTCATGTACAATGTGTGTGCGTACATCGAGGACAACAATTCTAAAGGCTTATTCGCACTATCCGTGCAATGTTCGCAGTGTGAAAGTTGTGCTGTGCGAAACTTTCCAGGCAAAAGTTTTCACATGACAAAATTCACGAGTAGGCATCGCGTGAACACCCTAAGCTAGCCAACCATTCATCATAATAATCAACGTTTAAAGTATAATATGCATGTAAATATATATATATATATATATATATAATGATTATCCATTTTAATATAATATGAACGGTATATATAAATTTTTGAAATAATGATTATATATTTCAATTTATGTTTTAATAAAAATAAAATAAAGTAATAAAATAACCACTAGAGTAATAAAGACTAGAGTAACAAAGACTATATAGTAATAACTACTAGAGTAACACAGACTACAGTGATAAAGTCAGTGCTACAAACCGAGAACTGTCGAAGTCGTCGTCGTCGTAGTTTTCGTCGTAAGCCCCGCCGCCGTGAGGAATGTCCAATGAGAGCTGCTCGATTTGTGAGTCGATCTCGCTGAACTCGTCGGCACTTCCCGATCCTAGGGTGGATTAGTATTAGAGGTCAATAGAGGTCGTTCTCTCTCGAGGGGCGCCGTGTTAGGTACATGTGTGGTAGAGCCACTGCTGTTACTTCTCTACTAGTATTAAAATAGAATATGTGCGTTGTATTATATATCTTGATTATATTTGAATGTATCACTCATTTTTAATTCTATATATGCATATATATATATATATATATAGACTGATAAATATACTTTTATTATATTTCAGTTAAATAATATTAATAAAAAATGTGAGGAATTTAAATTATATCGAATATATATTTTACATTTAAGAGAAAATATGTATATGTTATATCAAATAAGAGTATATATATATGTATATAAGTTTAAAATTAAAATATTTTATATTAACATTAGTAATTATTTCATACTTGAATATGTCTATAGTTTTGATAATTTTACATTTCGTACATTTACATTTACAATATGGCAGGTTACGCATGATGAATATATGTCATATATATATATATATATATATATATATATATATATATATATATATATATATATATATATATATATATATATATGATATATGATATATGATATATAGACATATATAAAAACCGTTCAGTGCGGGTAAAGCATTAAATGATACTGAGTTGATGTTTATGAATTCGTTTGTTGAATTGTCGGATCTGCATTCAAAAGTGTCGTTGTCGTTACGCGTTGGAGTGTCTGATGATGTAATCATGATGTAATCGTTGTTATGCAATAGTATAGTTATGCAATTGTGTAGGTATGTTATGCAATTGTGTAGGTATGCTATGCAATGGTGTAGGTATGTTATGCAATTGTGTAGGTATGCTATGCAACGGTGTATGTATGCTATGAAATCACTAATAATAATAATAATAATAGTTTATATAGATACCTAAATAATAGTAGAAATAATTCTCTGCGAGTGTGAAAACTACAAGACTAACGCTTGTTGGATAATTCAATGCTTTCGTCGAGCAAACTGCCCCCAGAACTGGCATAGCTGTAATGGAGCCGTAGTAGAGTTAGTGAATAAGGGGAGAGAGAGAGAGAGAGAGAGAGAAAGGGAGAGAGTGAGAGAGAGAGAGAGAGAGTGAGAGTGAGAGAGAGAAAGAAAGAGAGAGAGAGAGAGAGAGAGAGAGAGAGAGAGGAGATAGAGCAGTTATACATACAATGTATAGTGTATATCGTGTATACATTGTACACTGTATCATAAGAGTTATTAAACTCGGGTACGGTGAGATGTAGCGAGTTAAAAGCATTCGATTGAACTTTTTACAAATTATTTTTATCGTTAATTTCGAATTACTTATTATACATCATTTTAAAGATAATGAATTATATTTTAATATTTTATGTAAAATAATTGTTGATAAAAATGAAACGAATGCTCCCCCCGCCCCCACCCTTAAAGAGATTCGCGCCTCTGATTATTATCAGCCAACGCGCGCTATCACTGTTCAGTGATGTAACGGGTAATGTAGGTAGTGATGTCACTGTTCAGTGATGTAGGTAGTGATGTAACTGTTCAGTGATGTAACGGGTGATGTAGGTAGTGATGTCACTGGTCAGTGATGTAACGGGTAATGTAGGTAGTGATGTAACGGGTGATGTAGGTAGTGATGTCACTGGTCAGTGATGTAACGGGTAATGTAGGTAGTGATGTAACTGTTCAGTGATGTAGCGGGTGATGTAGGTAGTGATGTCACTGGTCAGTGATGTAACGGGTGATGTAGGTAGTGATGTCACTGTTCAGTGATGTAACGGGTGATGTAGGTAGTGATGTCACTGTTCAGTGATGTAGCGGGTGATGTAGGTAGTGATGTCACTGGTCAGTGATGTAACGGGTGATGTAGGTAGTGATGTCACTGGTCAGTGATGTAACGGGTGATGTAGGTAGTGATGTCACTATTCAGTGATGTAGGTAGTGATGTCACTATTCAGTGATGTAGGTAGTGATGTCACTGGTCAGTGATGTAACGGGTAATGTAGGTAGTGATGTAACGGGTGATGTAGGTAGTGATGTAACGGGTGATGTAGGTAGTGATGTCACTGGTCAGATAGATTAGATACTAATACGTCACGAGTGTTTACGATCGGCTAACCTCTGAGACAGACCAGCGTCAAACTTCGGCTTATTGGATGTCACCCTGGAGTTAGTCTGTGTGTGCGTGTGTGTGTGTGTGTGAGTGAGTGTGTGTGTGAGTGCGTGAATATGTATAGTGAGTGCAGTGAAATCGTACGCTTTTATAATTCATATTTTGAATTAGTAAACGCACAATGATATTATGTGAGAATGTATTATTTGTTAAAATTGATTAATATATATGTATGTTATACATGTATATTAATATAAGAATGTAAACATATTATATATATATATATATATATATATATATATACATATACATATATGTTTATAGTAATATAATCATACATATAAAGTGGTTAAATAACAATAAAATAAAATAGTTGCGATTCGTAGAGATTTTATTAGGAAACACAATGATGACACCTTTCTTTTTAAAGACGGAATTCTTGAGGGTTGGCGCTTCGGAGATTCTAAAGTAAATGGTTTTGAGTTAGAGTCGAGTATTTGAATTGTTATGATAAAACGATGTAGACGTTTATACACTAGAATAATGATCGATAAGTATAAATATAATATTAATTGTAAATAAACGTAGGTTAAATTTCATAAACAAATTATTATATACTATGTATCGTCGTTATAAATTAATGAATATTGTAATATTAATTTATTTGTTTTTCTTTTATTATTATAACTACGATTATGAATGTTATTTATATCTTATTTCGGGTGAGTGTATTTTAAATACGGATATCTGCGATTAAATAAAATCAATATCATCATTATCGTAGTAAATATAAACGAATTGCAAATAAATAAACTTGGTTTAAATATCTTTTTTTAATGGGCGATGGAAAATAACAATATTATGTTAAAGACCATCAGGAGGAAAAAGCATATTACTATTGTAAACTAGAAAATGAACAAAATTCTTCTAATAAATATTATCATTATTATTATTATTATAATCATAAACTATAGTTTATAGATAGGCATACTTATAAGTAATACATAATATATAATACGTAATACATAATACATATAATACATAATACATAATACATATAAGTATGCCCGTCGAGCGTGACCGTTAGCTACACACGAGATCGGAGGCAGCATTACAGACGAGGCTAAGATAACCTAGATGATTGAGGCAGTGGTTGTTGGGCACCAGGTCAAGGACGTCGTGAGACACCACAGACCTGCACAGAATGAACAGCCGGCGGTACATCGTCAGAAACTCTGCGAAGTCTATAGCTGTCGGAGGGTGCGTAGAGGTCACTCAATCTACTAGAGGTCACTTTAATGTACACGACGGGTTACGATCACAAAGGACGAGTTGAGGGTTAAAGGTTAGATTTTAAATGCGAAATAAATTTGTATAGGCTCATTTTGGGATGTAATGCAGCTAAAAAAATCAGCAAGACAACACTAAACCCAATTAAACCAAATAACCCAAAAATACCAATACAATATATACATATATGTACCTATTAACTCGTATTTAAAATGTAACCTCTAACCCCCAACTCGTCCTTTATGATCGTATCCCGTCGTAGGTATGCGTAGAGGTCACTTTAATGTACACCCGATTATGTTCGTTGTTATATGACACTTATATACGGCAATAAATATATATATATATATTATAAACTGCCCGCATGGCTCGGTTGGCTAAGGCGTCGGACGCACAAGCAGTAGGACTCGGGTTCGAGCCTCGTCCGGAACATTAAAATATGTATTAAAATAATATTCAGAAGTGACCTTATATACTTGTGTATAAATAAATAACCGGCTCTCGTTAAAATTACTGAGAGCGGCTTCGAAGGGACATTAGAGCCATATATGGTTATAAGAGAAAACTTAATCTAAGTTCCTGGATGGGATGAAAGGACTCCACCAAAATAAAATAATAATAATAACAATATATATATATAATACTAATTATTCTTAGAGTGTATAAATAAACATAGACAATAAACAAACTGATATTAATGCAGATCGTATAAATCGAATACGTGAATATAACTATATATAGATACGGCTAACAACATGGACGCATTAACACTATTACGCTTGGATCTTAGCTAACTGTTACTGAAGTCTTTGTCAGCCTCTCTGAACTCGTCGTTAACATATCTCTCGAGCATGTTCCTGTAGCGCGGAGTGTGGTGGTTACTAGGGGTATCCGCTATTATTATATGTGTGATTCAATAAATAAATATTATTATATATATATACCTACAGTTTATAGGGGAGCGCAACGATTGTGTATGTAGGGGGGTTAAATTTTAAACCGATTAAAATAAATGTTATGGTAAAGTAGGGGGGGGGACCAATACATAGGAGGTCTCCCTAGATTTTAAAGTGGGGGACATATCCCCCCTCCCATGTACCCCCTGTTGCAGCGCCCCCTAGTGATTACGTAATCGTCACGTGAGAAAGTTGTGGACGCCGCGAACCTGTGGAAATCCGGAAACATGTCGGAGAATAGTTTTCTGAGTTCATTCTTGTCGATGGAGCCGTTGTTGTCCTGTCGTGTAGACAAACGGGTAATCGGCGCGTTAATAATGTCAATGCGCGTGTGTAGTGTGTGTTGTGTGTAGTGTGTGGTGTGTGTAGTGTGTTGGTAGTAGTGCGATATTTCAATACGTTTAGCTCGAAATAAGAAAATCTAGAGAATACATTTCTTAATAAAATTATTATTTAATTTTATTTGCAAATAGTGTGAACAAAAACTAGGATCGGAATGAAAGAAATGTACATAATCTAGTGATATCTTTATTATATATATTTAATTATCTAATTAAACTGTATACGTGAGGAGGCACACAATCTACGTAATAGTAACTTTTGTACTTCAAAATACATATTTTTCAGTGGTATATTTATTTCTATGATTTCACAAGACACTAAATATATTATTTATTGTAAAAAAAAACTATATAGTAATAATGAATAATTTTATACAAAATTATTAGTATATCATCACAATATATGTATTATTACTTCATACGTTTTTTTATAATATTAATTTATAACTATTTTGAAAATAAAAATTGTAATTTTTTCCATGTTTATTTCTAAATATATGTGCATAACTGATTGAATGACCATAAGATAAAGAAGAAAAAAAATTATATTTTATTACAAATTATTTATATATAAAACACAAAAAATGTATGATAAAATTAGATATGCTAATTATTCTTTGAAAATTAATCCTTTTTTACATGCAAAATATAGGTAAATCGCATTCCCTTAATAGAGAAATTATTTTGTCCACTAAATATCAATATTTTTTCGAAAGCTTTTAATAATTATTATTACAAATACTTTTAAAATAATGATTAATGAGTCATTGTTATTTAGAATACTATTTTTATATTTATTATGATTGATAAATATAGCTAATTAATATATTGTAAAGTTAATAAATTATTTAAAATATTTATAATAGGTAAATAAAATTTACTATAAAAATGTAACTATAATGATACTATATCATTGATAAAATACGATATAATATTATTTTATTTAAATAGATTTTAACACGATTTCACTAAATATAAAATAAATATTAAACGATTAAATATATTAATCAATTTATTTATAATATCTATTTAATATATCAAAAGTCATAAATTATTTGAATATAGACAGTAGATTAGAAGAATATAAATAAAAAATGTGATATCGGATATTGATATCGGATATTGATTAAAATATTAAGATTTAGTTCAAATGTGAATTTTGTATATAATAAAAAATGGTATTCACAACAAAGCGATAAGTAAATAAAGTCTATCGCAATAACTCTCTAGGCGTATAACTAAGTAATAGTAATAACGCAATAACTCTAGGCGTATTAACCGCGTCGTAAAGTTGAAACTTGTGCCTGGCGATCGCCACGTGTTTCTCGCTCAGGTCCGTGATCTACAAACCGCGTTGAACGTCGATTAGCGGGGGACGGGGGGGACGGGGGTAAAGTCAAGGGTTTAAAGTCAAAGAGAGAGAGAGAGAGAGAGAGAGAGAGAGAGAGAGAGAGAGAGAAGTTAACAAAGATTGTAGAAGTTAACGCAAACACTACGGTTAGGAAGAAACGTACCTTGCGTCCGAGGGATAAAATTAGCGACCGCCGGTTCCGTCGCGAGGGGGTTTAGTTAACAAACGCACGCGAAAAAAGGAAAACAGGAAAACCCGATCTCTCCGCCTCGATCGTTCGATCGCGAATAAAAGAGAACGTTCAGGAAACAACCCGAGTTGATGTTGACAGCCAGCCACCGATGTTTAATAAAATTCCACGGATTAGAAAACAAATACGCGAGTTAACTTCGTTGTTATTAGTAGGTTAAGTATCGGGTGAGTATCGGTGAGTATAATATGATATGGTGATTTAATCGTATTATTAACGTGTCAATGTTAATACGAGATCGATCGATTTCGAAATATATTACAGTAAGAAATATTTAACCGAGTATACATAATACAATGTAGTGTAGATTCTTAAAACTTTAGTAACAATTAAAAGTATACATTCCGTTAAAATACGTTATATAAACCTATCATACTCTTATTGGAGCGATATCGATTACGAGGAATAAAATAATGTATCCTAATATTGAAAAGCTTATTTATGTGTTTGAATAGTACACATAAATCTGTACAGAGAGATAATTTAGTTTAAGTGAAATTAATTACGAAAGTGCAATGTAATTCTTTATTTCAAGTAAACAAATATTAAGTGATGGGTGCGAAATAAAAATCAATTTATAATGATTTAGAGAAATTAGATTTTAAATAATTTCGTTTAAATAACTTAAAAAATATAACGTTCAAAAGGTTAATTCACTTTTATAAATATAAACATATATGTATAATGTTAACGCTTAAAGTTACGCCGATAATTTCCATACGTTCCTATATGAATAACTATACATAATCACCTAGGGGATATTAGTTTCATGAATAAACGCAATACGATATCAACGTAATATTTACCCCAAGAGTAGAGGAATCTCCACCACTTTGAGATCTCGTGACTTTACTCTTCATCTGTACGGTACGATGTATCAAGTTATACAGGTAGTATTGATTTATTGATTGATTCGTTTATTTAAACAACGTAAATACATCATAGTTATATAACGCAACAGCGTATAATAATGGCAAAAAGAAAACAATAACTATATATATATATATATATATATAAGTAAATTTAAAATTAAAACTATTAAATATTTTAAAACTGCCTGTGTGGCTCAGTGGCTAAGGCGTCAGACACACAAGCAGTAGGACACGGGTTCGACACTCGTCCGGACCATTAATTAATTTTATAAAATGGGTCTTAAAATATTATTTAGAAGTGATCTTATATAATTGTGTATAAATAAATAATCGGCTCTCGTTAAAACCATGGATGCCTTAACATGAGAGCGGCTTCGAAGGGACATTAGAGCCATATATGGTTATAAGTGAAAAACTTCATCTAAGTTCCTGGATGGGATGAAAGGACTCCACCAAATAAAAATAACAATAACAATAACAATAACAATAACAAAATATAATAAATAAATGAAAAATTATTAACCAAACAGAAATTTATTTACCTTGCGCTGAAATGAATTATAATCATTCATTTTTCTAATAGTAATTGGAAGCAAGTTCCAGTGGTAATTACACTAACATATCTACCAAGAATGCGGTGTAATTAAATGTAGGTATATGTAATATAATATATTTGGCGGATAAGCGAAGAGAGGAGGGTGAAATGTATTTTATATAATTGTTAAGAATATTTAAAGATTTAGAATAAATAAGCGTCGGAGTAAAGTCATCATCGGGTATAAGTTAGCCCGATACGAGTAAATCGGAGCGCGTTGTTGCATATCTTTGTGCTGTGTAGGGTAGCCAGTAACCTCGTATGAGGTAATCTCGTACGAGTAATTTCGTACGACTTGTTAAATTTAATTTATTTCCTAATAATACAGTTTTATACGATTATATATAATAACTTATACTATATTTATATCATACATTGTATTATATATATATATTCGTATAAGAACTGTATAATTATGAAATAAATTAAATTTAATAAGTCGTACGAGATTACTAAATAAGTCGTATGAAATTACCTCGTACATGGATTACCTCGTACGAGATTACTGGCATTCCTGTGTAGTGCTAATATAGCATGCGTATCTACGGACGTAACCGTGATCCTGGAGAGGAGGGTTTCGAGGAGAGGAGCTCTGGCGCTGGCTCGGTCGTCCTCGTCGATAACTAGGTCAAGGTCGGCGGCCAACTCTTTACGATCGTACATTCTGCTATCCTATTGGTCGATAGGAGATACACATACTACGGGGGTGGCGGTGGTGATGGTGGTGATGATGGTGGTGGAGGTGATGGTGGTGGTGATGATGGTAGTGGTGATGGTGGTGGTTGTGGTGGTAATGGTGGTGGTGGTTGTAGTGGTGGTGATGCTGGTGGTGATGATGGTGGTGGTGGCGGTGTTGGTGGTGATGGTGATGATGGTGGTGGTGGTGGTGGTGGTAGTGATGATGATGGTGATGATAACATTGGTGGTGATGATGGTGATGATAATGATTTATTATACGCAGATTTATAATTGTATATGATATGTACTATATATTATATTTTCAAATCTGTGCGAAACAAAACGAATATTACGTTGATTATATTATTGGAAAAAATAAATAATCATCATATCCATTATATTTAATATAATAAAATAATAATTTTATTGTAAATCTTTAGAATCAATTTACTTACAAATTTAAATCCTAAATGAATATTTTTTTAAATATATTAAAAAAAATAATAATATCTACATACATTATAAATTATTTGTTATAAGTAAATAATAATAATAATGTATATATAATGAATATATTTATATTTGTGTATATGTTTAAATGACTAGTATTTAATAATGAGCTTTTTGTTTACAACAATATCACATTATGTAGAAAGTATCTGTTTATATTCAACCTGATATACAATTGTAATATTATTTTCCATTTATAAACTTTATGTTTACATGTTATATAAATAGTTATATTAATTTTATTATTGTACTTGTATATGTATATATGTATGTTTTATATGAATATTAAATATAATTTATTATATATATATATATATATATATATATATATATATAATAAATATTAAGTATCCATTATATTTAATATAAATAAAATAAATTATTTTTCATAATTAATTTTATTGTAAATCTTTAGAATCAATTTACTCAGAATAATTATTTTGGTAAAATATAAATATCAATATTTCATTCAATAATGCTAATAATATATATATATATAATAAATATTAAGTATCCATTATATTTAATATAAATAAAATAAATTATTTTTCATAATTAATTTTATTGTAAATCTTTAGAATCAATTTACTCAAATAATTATTTTGGTAAAATATAAATATCAATATTTCATTCAATAATGCTAATAATTAATAGAAATTGTCAGTAAATATAAATATTATACAATTTCATAATTTATAGGTTATTGTTCTATTCTATTTCCAATATAGTTTAATTTATCCTTTGATCTATTATTTTTTAAATAATTATAATAAATTATAATAATGTATTATTAAAACTTACTTATATTAATTAATATGTATGAAACTTGAATATAATATATCATTATAATATATTTCATATCACTAAATAGCATTTATTAAATAGTATATATGTATAATAGATCTAGAGATTGGATATATACACACAAGTAATTAGAGTAGTTAATTAAAGTAGTTATGTTTTAGTAGACCACAATTTATCAAACACATGTACTCTATATATAGATCTGCTATAAATAATAATGATATATTTATATATTAATATTTAAATAAAAATAAATAAATCTTTCTCGGAGTTGATCGAAAGCGAGCGATGATAACGAGACCGGATGCTAAACTAAAACACGTGCGATAGTGAAGTGGTTTAAATCGATAGAGTAGCGACAGAATTTGTATACATATATATATATATATACGAATTTTACATTATCTAATATATATCTGTGAATGTGTGTGTGATACACCCTGGCTGCAATTATGAAATACATTTATAACACGTGACATTTGCGATATTAATATGCTTTCTTTGAATTACGACCACCGTACAGTATACGTGCATGTAATGAAGCGCTAGTCGAGTCAGAGCATGCACGGCTAACAGTTGTGACGCCTTATATACCCTAATACATCCTTATACACCCTTATACACCCTCTAGAGCCGCTTAAACTAGGCTATTGTGCAACAATGTGAACTTGTACGCTTTATTAGTGCTTTTGTTTGGGGAGAATTGATTTAAAATTATATTATATAGAGATATGCATATATATATATATATATATATATATATATATATATATATTTATCTATGTGTATAATACAATATACTATATGGTATAAAATGTGTATATAATAAAAGGTACAAATAAAAATGACTTGCATAAGTAGAAGCATGTTTTGACAACATACGATGTGACTTACACACTCATACATATAATTCACTAACGATACAAGTTTCCGGCACGAATACTTGAGCAGTGTACTTGAGGTTCATGACCTTCAAGAAATCCAGAATCAATAGGGCGCTTAACCTTCCTATTTAGAGGAAAAGCATGTGAACTCACAAGAACACATACACCGATAAAACTACACACACACACACACCCACACACACACATCCACACACACACACACATACAGGCGTACATCCACGTAAAAGACTGAACAAACATCTCTTATTTTAAGCATTATTTTAACGTTATCATTTGATTACACTAGGGAATTGTTTCTACAATTATCTATGTCTGAATAAACTATTATTATTATTATTAATATTAATACACACATACACACGCGCGTACATACACACGCGCGCACACACACGAGTACACACTCGGACACAAATGCGCGCACACATACCCGAAGGAGATTCCACGAGTTTGTTGAACTTTGCGACGACCGGACTAGGAGATAACGTCTCATCTTCGAGTGCAAGGAACACGCTAGCTCTGAGGCTGGCCTGTAGGGGGCGTGTTTATAGGTGGGTTAGGGGTGTGTTTATAGGCCTGTAGGGGGCGTGTTTGGGGTGTGTTAGGGGTGTGTTTATAGGCGTGTTAGGGGTGTGTTTATAGGCGTGTTAGGGGAGTGTTTATAGGCGGGTTAGGGGTGTGTTTATAGGCGTGTTAGGGGCGTGTTTATAGGCGGGTTAGGGGCGTGTTAGAAGTGTGTTATGGGCGTGTTAGGGGTGTGTTTATAGGTGTGTTAGGGGTGTGTTTATAGGCGGGTTAGGGGTGTGTTTATAGGCGTGTTAGGGGTGTGTTTATAGGCGGGTTAGGGGTGTATTTATAGGCGTGTTAGGAGTGTGTTTATAGGCGGGTTAGGGGTGTGTTTATAGGCGTGTTAGGGGTGTCTTTATAGGCGTGTTAGGGGTGTGTTTATAGGCGGGTTAGGGGTGTGTTAGAGGCGCGGGTTAGGGGTGCGTTATAACTGCACATTTTCATTGAGAATATATGCTAGTGATATCCTAAATATTTTAATATTAATATTTTTTATTATTACAAGTATCTATTAAATTATACTTAAATTGACAATTTACTCATATTAATATTATATTTATATTAATATTATACTTTTAATTAATATTATACTTATATTAATATTATACTCATATTAATATTAATATTATATTTATATTAATATTATACTTTTAATTAATATTATACTCATATTAATATTATATTTATATTAATATTATACTTTTAATTAATATTATACTCGTATTAGTATTGTACTTATATTAATATTATACTTTTAATTAATATTATACTCGTATTAGTATTGTACTTATATTAATATTATACTTTTAATTAATATTATACTCGTATTAGTATTGTACTTATATTAATTGTACACACGTATTACTTAAAATATTCGTATCTGATTTTTAATAAATTAAATGATATACATATGTATGTAATTTTTGTAAAATCCCTATAATTTATTTGTGTTCTCAGTCCAAGCAATCTGCATTATATAACTAATTTGTAAATAAGCGTAATATCACCGTAGCGATTGTTCCATTGAGACGTGATCACTACTTACTAGCGTTAGGCAAACGATAACGTTGAATGACGAGATGGGTCACAGAATCCTAGAACACACCCGATACATGGGTCAAAGCAGACTCACTCTTGCCTATAGGGTTTTTCTATCTATAGATATATACAATGTACACTGTACAATAGACCGGTTCGTTCGATTCAATTTTTAATCCTTCAGGTAAAATATAATACATATCTATATTTTAGTATAATATGTGTTAACAATTTTTATAAAAAAATAGTTACCTTTGGTCACGAAGCATTTAAAGTTTGAAATATAAATTATTATTTTAAGATAAAATGTATAATATTCTATGTATAATAGTAATGACACCATCTTATTATCTTTGATGTTTATAAATATTTAAATTAATATTTAAAATTAATTATGTATTTGTATTATATTTAATGAATTAATATAATATATGCCATTATTTATATTTATTATTAATATAATATCTATATTTCATTTTTATATATACAAATTACCAATATTAATGTCTCCTAAAACTCGAGAAAATACACCATTTTACAAAGTATTTATTTCAAAATAATTCAAAAAAATAATTAATTTTTTTAAATTAATATATATAATTATACTTTACATAAATTTGAGTGATCAGATTGTATTGAATTGTGGATATAAGTTAGATATAAATGTCCTTTATACAAATAAATTAAAAAAATTAAAAAATATGTAAACTTATTTTGTATTTCATATTTCAAATAAAAATCCAAAAAAATTTTAAAATGATGTTAATTTTTTTTCTAAAAATAATTTTTAATTTTTTAATAATTAATTTGAATTGTATTATTATTATCTATAAATTATATATTTTAATTTTTTAAATTAAATTGTAATAATTTATTTATATTAAATTATACGATTTTTAGATATTTTTTTTACTAAAATTATTTTATAAAATTTGGGCATCTAGATTGTTATTAAAAATATTTTGTACTGTTAATACTACTTGTTATATATGTTTCTAGGATATATCCATAGTTGGCTTAAAAAAAATCATCCAATTTTATAAAAATCGAATAAAACTTATTTCTATATCTCCCCCATGTTAACTTTTGTATGTATTCAATGTTAAAATAAAAAGGTCTCGTGACATAACAATATTTAAGATATAGGTCTAAAATTTTAAACACTTATTCATCATAGCATACATAATTGTCACAGATGTGAAGGTTTTTAAAATTGCGAAAAAAAAATTAGTACGAACCGGTCAATTATTTTACTTTAATATATATTAATATATAATTAATTATATTTAAAATTATGTATAATAAGTCATTCGAAATTAACTATAAGTGATTTGTTACTCATTATAAACTTAGGTATAGATATTTTAAAGTAGAATAATTTGTGAAAAGTTCAATCGAATGCTTTTAACTCGCTACATCTCTCCGTACCCGAGTTTAATAACTCTGATGATACAATTTGTACAAGCCTTTTTATACACGATATACACTATACAATAGGAGAGCCCGTTTTGGTAACTTTTTTAGTTCCCTTCATATAAAATTGCCATCTCGCTCGTAATAACTCCTTTTAATCATTACAGATATAATAAAAAAATAATAATTGAAATCTGACAAAAATTCAGAAAGCGAAACCATATTCAAAAATAGATAGGAATTTACATTGAAAATTTATGAAAAAATTTAAATTACAGATATATGAAAGAAAAAATTGTTTACAAGTAAAAATTGCATATTAGCATATGTAGTATATAACAACCTCCTTAAAAAATATTTTAAAATATTTCTTTAAAATAATTAAATTGATCTACGGAAATTTTAATTTAATTTTTAAATTTTTTCTAAATTGAAAAAAAAAATTAGCAATGGAATAATAAAAAAAAAATATATATATATATTATATATGTCTATCATCATTATATGTATATACAATTATAAGTATTATTATAAAAATAGCATATATTTATTCAAAAATTGACTTTTATTGAGCATTTTAACAACAAATTAATTTTCGGGTAAAATTGTCGTAAAAAATTTGTTGTCAGAAAATTAAATTTTTTTTTTTTATTATACCTCGTAAATATCAATTATAGGTTCACAACAAAGTTTGATCCTTAATTAAAATAATTTATCAAAAAAATAGTCAAATAAATTACATTAATTAAAAAATTAAATTAAATTAAATTAAATTAATTTTAAATTTTTAAATAATTTTTTACTTTATTAATATTATAATATATATATACACGTATTTGCCAAATATTTTTTTTATGACAACGCGCACTTGCACAAATATATAAAATACATAAGAAAAAATTTCTATTTATAGAAATTTACATTGTAAAATAAATGAAATATTTATTCATTAAAGTACACTTCGCTTTACCAATATTACAACTTTTGTGATGAAACTTTCCAAATATTTTTATTATGACATGTATGACCTACTGTAACTGAGAGAGAAAAACTTTCAAAAACGGGCTCCCCTATTGTACAGTGTACAATATAGATATCTAAAAATCTATAAATCTTTAAAAAATATAAAGATATTTAAATTATTTAGCTTCTATGCATTAATAATAGAGCATATTAGATAAAAATGAGATATACATTAGATCAAAATAATAACTACTAAATTCTAAATATACTCGATGCTAATTCTATGTGAATAGTATTAATATTATATAGGGTGATTATTTTGATTTATTTGTAGTTTACTTAATAGATGTATAACTAAAATATAGTATAGATTATTAATCTGTTATGTAATCGATACTGATAATATATTACATAATATATTATACATATGAAAGTTAATTAAAACATATATATATATATATATATACATACACATGAAGGCGAGACAAAGCTATACTATTTAATGACATGTCGAGTCGAAACATGTTATTCTTATTCACGTTGCAACGCTTCCACAACATTGATTACGTTATATAATATCATAGCGAGGATTAACCAATCAGAAGGCAGGTGATCACATTTAATCACACACTTATATATATATATATATATTAGTCTTCCTATTCAAAGCAAGAGTGAAATCATATCACTGATAAGTATAGTGGAATATTTACGGCTATTTCTAGAATGAAACTATTGAGAGAGACAAGATCACGCGCCATAAATGATTAACCTTGGACACTATCAAAATTAGGCCAAATTTTAATATAAATGTTAACTTAGATGACTTATCTTGGTAATCAAGAAAAGGCTTTATAAATTTAATTAGTAAAATGTAAAAATATATTCACTGATTAAAATAATGATGTTATATTTTCTATAAGCTTGATTAGCTTTAGTCAATGATCAGGCTTATGCTAAACACACTTATACAACATGAAAAGTGTTACTAAATATTATAAATATTGATAATTGTTTAAAAATCGAATAATATATTTTATAAAAGGCCAAAAATAATGAACCAGATGTGAATATATCACTACAATTCTTATTCGAGAGAACATTTCTATATTATGATTTTCATATAGTCAAACCTAGAATATTACATATGTTGATCATTAATAAATAATTAGATTACATTAATAGTAACATAGATGTGAATATTTATTAATTGTAAATGTATTACATATAAATATACGAAATCAATAAACTCCTATTATACTGCTCACAATATATATATATATAACAGATATAATAACATATTAATGAAACAAAATTTAAATATATTATTATGTTTAAATTGTCGAGTTAGAAAATATATTATTCAGAATTTCAATATTTATTACTAAATAATTTATATACAAAAAGTGTAACAATATATTTCACATACAATGTTATATTAACTAATATTATATATTCACATTTCTACGCTAATGACATGTTATGCAAATTAGGCGCTATTGATTTATAGATTATGTATCAGATGGGTGCTATAAATGATTTATTTATAAACATAGAACTAACTACCTATTTTAGACACATACTAACTATGATATGGTTACATATGTACTTACTAATTATTACTAATTATTAGAGTAAATTACACATATTTATTTAAATTATAAAAACTGAAGATACTACTTAAATGATATATCATACTAAATTTATTTTAATTTAATTTAAAATTGTTTCAAAATTATTAATTTATGAATTCTGAATTTTTAATTCAACTAATATATTATATTCACAAATAATATCATTTAATACTGATTAAATTAATATAAATAATAAGAACGTATGAAATATTCGTTCAATTCAGCTCTCATAATAAATATTATTTCAAACAAATTTTTTAAATAAATAAACATCAACACGTACAAATAATTATAATTTATCATTTAAAAATCATTTTCCATTGCCAGCATTACGATGATAATTATCTACAACGTGATTCTATATTGTATAATGTAGTAAATGTAAATTTAAAATATATTATTAATTGGTAGTGGACATAGGTTGAACAAATAATATCTATACAACACTTTTACAAAATAAATAAGTATATGGTATATATAATTTCTTATATTATTTCGTATTTCTTATATTGTAGCGTATAATATATATATAATATATATTATATATTAATATTGTTTTGTTAAATTAATATGATCTATAAACCTATATAGTAATATAAAAGTAATTAATAATAACTCATAGATAAATTTTGATTTTACTGAAAATTTATTAAATTTGAACCTAGTATTATCATCGATGTTAGTTTATCTAACGTTTATAGATAAACTAATATATGTATACATATTATAGTTAAACTACTACATTTGTACATATATTCTCAAAATGTATATAATAATAATAATAATATATAGTTTATTAGGTAAACAAAAAAATAAATAAACAATAAAATAAATAAACAAAAATATAGAAGAAAAAATAGATATGAATTGATACCCGAATCGACGTGGTACACACATTAACATCGGGTTTACATTTAATAAAATAACGCCTTGGTTTACGCACGCCGAACATAATATCTAGTACATATTACGTACGCTATTGCATACCGTACTACACACTTACGAATACGCGATCGTTGTTCATCGACAGCCCACCGCAAACTCTAGACACCGATCTAAACATTATCTGGCGGCATACGGAGAGGCGGCGCAATGTTGTACGTTTAACGATACTTAGTAGTTGATTGATAGGTGTATATATACTGTATATAATACACATATATATATATATATATATATATATACACAAATATATTGATGCACCGACGTAGATAAGTTCAATTAGTTCAGTAAATAAAACGTACTATATTAACCTAGAATAATCGTCCATAGTTATCGTAACGATGGTAAACCAGCGATTGTTACGTAATCATAGTTTAGCCAACGTATACACACATACACACACACATACACATTCATACACACATACATACACACACATATATATATATATATATATATATATATTCTGGGTATCCTTGGTAAAAGCTAAACAAAGATTCTGGGTATCCCTCCGATTATTATAGCCAATATTCTGTAAATATAATTCATTTATTCATATATTATATATATTATATATGATATATATATATATATATATATATATATATATATATATATATATATATATAATATATATTTAACTGCTCTCATATCCAATCAATCAATCGATCGATCGGTCGTTCAACAATGCAGATTGCCGGGGTGGCCACACTACAATATATCTATATCGTCATGGGTCATTCATATGATCGGTTATAAGTATTATTATAACGTTATACATTAGTAGATCTAGTTGATCGATTCGCGCAATTGTAGTATGAACGCAAGCGAAGTTATATAAATAATATACAGCCTATTTCCGAGTCAAATGTATCGTATAGAGGTGATACGATGTCGTATGTAGTAGCGAGCGGTTGCGAATTGACAACGTATGAGTCACGTATGAGTCATCGTATGTACATTCTCTCTAATCGACGCGCGCTAAGTTGTGTACGATGATCAACATCAGCACGATTATCTTACAAACGGAGAAAGCGTGGCTATTTTGTGTATCCCGAATAACTTCGCATTTGAATAGCGATTATTCGTATGCGCAATAGAAATGTTGGAAACCGGTAATCTTGTACGTAATGTATGTAAATAGTAGAATTTACATCGCTCGTGAATTCACCGAACACAAATTAAAACACTCCGCACGAAATCACTTCGCACTAGATCACTGGTTACCAAAATATTCAATGAAATCGGATCATAGGAACAATTGAACTATTAACATCATAACGGAACTTTGGATGGATGCCGATTTTTAATTTTCCTTAGTATTAAGTTAATACATTTATTGTAATATTAGGTTACTAATTAACCATACGTAATTTAACACATGTAATGTTAATATGGTATCTTATTTTTAAGTCCTTAACCAGAAAAAGCATATTAATATTACAAACTAGGAAACGAAACAAAAAAGAAACAAAATTCTTCTAATATTATTATTATTATAATTAATATTACTATTTTAGTTTTATATTAAAATATTTCCGTATTAAATCAGAAGAAATGACAAGATATAGCACAATATAATATTATTGAATATTATATTATAAAGGTGATAATATTATATGATATAATAAGTATATAATTAAATTTATATACTTATTATATCATATATTATAATAATTATAGTATTTAATATTTATTAATAATTATTATTTAAGTATTTAATAAATACTAGTAAAATATTTTGTATAATAATTATTATATTTAATAATTATTAATAGTATTATTATAATACATAGTCTTATACTATATGTTCAACATAATGTTGTATTCTAAGAATAGTTATTACTCGTGATTAATTACTGAAGTATTTTAAAATTGTCAAAATAAAACTTTATATATTTTAATATAAATATAGAATGTATTTTGATCAATTCCTTAATAAAATGTTATTAATATTATATAAAATTAATAATCAACTTAATAATTAAGTATCATAGGTATGGCGATAAATACATTAATATTCTTTAGAACTTATAGAAAGGATGTCGAATTAAAAATATACATCCCTAGTATTTAATAAATAATTTATATAATTATCATGATTATGATAATCATATATCATATATTTATGAAATATTATATTTAATATAATATTATATATCGATCATCCATTCAATCATAATAATCGTCATCGAATCAATGGACATAGATGTGAGGACATAGATGTCGATTTTTAAATCGATACCCATTCCTAAATGTAATGATAATCAAAACTTCTTGGATCAAATGAACTTTACGATCAACGGACAAACTCGACAGACATCGATTTCCGTTGATCGTAAAGTTAAATTGAGGGAGTTACTAAAACCCAGTTGTAATCCAGTTGTAATCCAGTTGTAATTTTATAATACGTATTTTGTATATAATATAATTACTTTAATACTTTAATACTATATATATATAATATTAAGTATATTATAATCAATAAGTGATATTAAATGTTCGAAATAGTAATGTATTTATAGTACAATTTTAGGTTTTAAAGATTGTTATTATAAATTTGTTGCCTAGTTGTAAACCAGTTGTAATTTTATAACAATGCATAATACATGTTAAACATAATTTAACACTTTGATTATTAAATTTATATTATATATACATAGTATCAAAGTGTTAAATTATGTTTAACATGTATTATGCATTGTTATAAAATTACAACTGGTTTACAACTAGGCAACAAATTTATAATAACAATCTTTAAAACCTAAAATTGTACTATAAATACATTACTATTTCGAACATTTAATATCACTTATTGATTATAATATACTTAATATTATATATATAATATATATAATATATAGTATCAAAGTATTAAAGTAATTATATTATATACAAAATACGTATTATAAAATTACAACTGGATTACAACTGGGTTTTAGTAACTCCCTTAAATTGATTGTATTAAATGATATCACATAAGATTAAATTTACGATCGACGGGCATCTGTAATGATCGACGGACATCGATTTCCATAGTATAGAATATCAAATTTACTTTACGATCGAAGTAATCGATGTCCGTCGAATTTGTCCTTTGATCGTAAAGTTCCATTGATACAAAATGTGTGTTAACACTGTTAAGTATACATGTGTCATTAGTCGTTATTTAATAATTACCAAAGCCTTTGGCAAAGGACATTAATTATTAATTTAATAACTATATTTTATACTTTATATTAATTTACCTTAAAATCATTCAATAAATTACCATTTTCCAACATATCTATGACACGATTATGAAGAGCTTGTATATCTTCAGACATTATTATTTGTATTTATGTACTAATTATACTTATATTCAATGAAATATTAATTATAGAATATATATATATACTTTCGGTTAGTTACAAAAATAAATAAACGAACTACGAATTAAATGATTGGTTATATTTTATTATATTCAAAGATTTTCCGAAGGCTTGCTTCGCAAAATCATTGTTATATTTTGAAAGGATTCCTTTTAATTATTGGTTATACTTACCAAAGATATTGTGGATATTGGTAATTATGGACATTTAATTATTCCATGATCATTTTAGTGAATTCACTAAAATGCACTAAAATTCACTAAATAGCAATTATCATATTACATCCTATAACCCTCGAGGTTATAGAAATATATCGAGGTTATATATCATATAGGAGGTATTGGTATTAGCAAAGCCCGCTTTGGTATTGTCATATATTTATTTGTATAGATTTGTAAACTATAAATCTATTCGTATTACGTACATAGTTATAACTTATAAGTTATAACTATATATAGTATATACACTTCTATGAAGTTGAATCCATGGTGGTAAGCAATTTAACATATTGTAATATATATTAGTATTATATTTCAATTATAAAATAGGTGACATTTTTTATGTATATCGGATTTATATGAATTATGTTAAAAATATAAATTATTTTAATATTATATTATACTAAAGCTTTTATACTAATATTAAATTATTATTAATTATGATACAATTGATAAATAATATTTCCAAGGATGAAAGTCTTCATCAATGATTACAATATTGAATTAAATAAATATTGACTGTTAAATTTTATATTAATATAATTTGTTGATAATATATATATATTATATATATTCTATAGAGGATTTTCTGTAATATTGACACATATACATATATATATATATATATATAATATATATTATGATATATAAATATATATAATAAATGCTTATTTTATTATGAACAAATATATAATATAATTAAAAATGAATTAAATTATTAAATTATTAAAATTATTAAATTATCTAATAGATTATTATTATATAATAGGTTTTTGGTAAATCAACTTACAGAATAATTGTATACTAATGACGGGTTAAGTTATACTATTTTAAAGTTATCTTATATAATATAAATTAAACATAATAACACAATGCATGGTCATACTAGTATTATAAATATATTAATTAAACAACATGTCATTTTAACAATAAACTTACAAATTAAATAATATTTGTATTTTATCTTTAATTGTATATAACACAAATTGTATCTCTTACAATAGAGAACGAATTTATTTCGAAGTCACTTCGTTCTCTATGGCCTTTACGACATAAGGCTTACGTTAATCACTTTACTTTAACTACTAAATAATCATTTTCTAGAAAATATTTCCGGACATTATTTCCGGAAATACTGGTAGTGGGATATCCCCTCAAAACATGCTTAATATTAATATTCATTTAATATTCCCAATATTTCAAATAAGTATATCTCGAAATTGCAGACGTTCCTTTAGCCAAGATATAGAGTTATTTGTGTATATATTTGTCAGCTAATACTCGAAATATGTATGTTATTGATGTGTTCCAGATAACATTTAAAAATATGTAAGTTAACGACAATTGTCCATATAAAACTATTTGTGTGACTCTTTTAAATATATGTTGATAATATCATATGAATATTATCTTATAAATAAGCATATATTTATATATTAATAATATAGTCTGTATTTATATTTGAACAATAAATGTATATACCAATTAATAGGTATAAACAATACCTAGTATTCTAATGATAATATTATAGTTATTATAAAATAAAAGTTAGATTAAAAGTGTGAAAAGATATAATGATATTAATATTGATCATCAATAACGAGCATTAACATGTAGTATTACCAAAGTCGTTCATGGCTTTGTTATTACCAGGGATCCCTGGTATTACTAAATAGTATAGTGCATTTAAAAATACAGTAGTTGGTTACACACAATAATAATTATTATAAGTTTAATATCATATACTAATATAATAATAATATAATATCACATCTAAATTATTCTATCAATTATAGTATTGGTTTGGACATGAATTGAACCTGTTAATTACCTGCGTAGATAGTATGATACTAAGTATCTACTAGATTCTACTAGATACTATCTAACACTATATCCAACTAAGCTAATCTGGAAGTTTATATATATATATTATGTAAGGACTTGATAATATATATTATCCAAATACTTTATATATTAATTTATAATTAAGGCTTCACCCCTAAGATGTCTATGATATTATACATCTAATACATGATATCTATTCATATATATATATACAAAGATTTTGCGAAGCAATCCTTCGGAAAATCTTTGATATATATAAATTATCACAATATATAATAAAATGTTATATATTATAAGTAAATAATAATCAAACAATATTATTTATAAACAAATATTTAGCTATCTGGGTATAACATTGAAGTATTAAATTAAATTATATAAAATGTATAAATTAAATATAAATTATAATACACCAGATTACAAAGTATTCTTCTACAAATATTATTTTTAGTTATGAGTAATAGTCTATAGAGTAGATACCTAATGTCTATGGGTCTATGGATCAAAGGTTATTATTATTTATTGTCTTTGCAATTTCAAATTTTAATTATGAGTGGAATTGAAAGGGCACTTAATTTATTAAAAAATTTACCTAGAGTAACTTTAGGAAATATAAAAGCTTTACCTGGTCAACGATTAAGGGTTATTATATATTATTTTATGATATACAGTATATAATATCTTGTTTCAAAATAACATATTTTCTTATTTTTGATAATATTTTTATCATAAACATTCAATGTTACATTGTTTATGTTAAGTGGAAGGAATACAGGTCGAGTCGCCCGAAAGTCGACTCGCCCGAATAAAAATAAGTCGATTCGCCCGATACATAAGTCAATTCGCCCGACACATAATTCGATATGACAGATACTAAAATTGTATTGTGTTATGTAACATTATATTACCCATATAATATATGATATATCCATGGCCATATATAATTGTACATTAATTATTATTTTATATAAGTTATTATTCTTAAAAATAAATAAACTATATATAAATATATTACAAACAATATTTAATTGTCCTAGCTAGGACTTTTATGTAGTTTAAAAGATCGTTTAATTTCAAGTAGAATCACTATTATATGTGTATAGGAATATACCCTAATAATATAACAATAATAAGATAATAAATTAATAAGAATAATGGAACTAATTATTTTTCTAAAATGAATCAATTACTTTTGATCATATATACAAAATATTATTAAATTAAACGGTATACTTTTATAATAAGATAACACAATTATAATTAAACTGTTGTATTACGAATTATAATAAAAATAAAAAATTAATATTAGTATTTATTAGTATTATAGTCAGTGATGGGCACGATCACGACTTTTCACGATCGCCGATCGTCGATTAATTTCGTCGATCATTTTCTAACGATCGTCGATCATTTTTTAACGATCGTCGATCGTGTAATTATTTTGATCGCCGATCGTGGATCTCGATCGTATTATTATATAAGCGTATGAATTCCGGGCTGCTGCATGAACCACTAATGATCCACGCTGTACTCACGAGTACTCACCCATTCACGCTGTACTCACGAGTACTCACCCATTCACGCTGTACTCACGAGTACTCACCCATTCACGCCGTCATATCAATATATTTATATATATATATATATATATATATATATATAGGGCCTACCAATGTATCTTTTTACTAATGTAATCGTAATATTTGACCGCGCGAGACATGCAAGATCAAACAATACGTTTAATTATCTACTCTATAATAGAGTCTCTATAGATACGCCAACAATGAGTCAAACTGTCAATTTCCCTGTGGTCGTATTATATAGGAATATAACTTTACGTAGGTTTAACGATTATTTTTCATTTGAGTATTCTATCAATAGTGCCATTATAGCAACAATATATAACCCAATATATAAGTTAAATTGGTTAAGTTATTACGTAGAAGAAAAAGATATATTGTTATCTACATTTAAGAAATATGTTAATAGACATATCCCAGATAACGAGGTTTATATATCTACACCAGAACAAAGCGAAACTAATTCAGATGAATTCTATGTTATTGATGATAATGGACCATCCACTTCTAAATCAACGGTAGAAATAGAAATACTTTATTATATAAATAGTAAAAATACTAATTTAGATATGCTAAATAATTATCCTATTATAAAAATGTTATTCATAAAATACAATTCTATACTCCCATCAAAGATTTTCCGAAGGAAAGATATAACACTTACGCGAAATCGTGTAATTCGAATTTGTATACAAAATACCCTGGTGCCACCTATAGCGGGTTACTTTTAGGAACTATGCGTTGTTTATAATGTAAATTCGTATTTAACTATACACTTTTAAAATGTTAAATAATATGCTTTAAATTAATATTTATATGATGAAAACCAAGTGTTCATTACTAATATATAACAAACAAATATGATATGTATGTTTTAAATGCTATAAGTATATATTTAGTGAGTAAAAGCTAATTTATATTGCATGTAATTTAATAGAGCAATGAAAACATTGTTGTATGCAAACAGAGCCGAACCTAAATCTATTTCAGTGATTTCGATACTACTGCTAGCAGCGGTTGGTGCTATTACTAAATTACGTTGCATGCATAGGGAGTGTTATATCTTTGCTTCGCAAAATCTTTGCTCCCATCATCCGCGCCGGTGGAAAGAATGTTTAGTGTTGCTACCAATATAAATAAACCGAAACGCAATAAACTAAATGATACTACCTTTGAATTGTTAGTTCTATTGAAAGCAAATTCATTATATTAATATTATTTTATTATTAATTTGATCCTATTTCAACATTTTCATAAATAAAACTTATTATTATATCCACTATTTTGTTATTTCTTGATATAAATATATATAAATTATGTTTAATTTTTTTTCACGATCGTCGATCGCGATCAGTTGCTGACGATCGTCGATCATTTTCTAACGATCGCCGATCGTCGATCATTTCAAACGATCGCCGATCGCGATCAAGATCACGATCGCGATCGACGATCGTGATCGTGCCCATCACTGATTATAGTATATTCTAATTTTCTTTAAAATTAAATCGAGAAGAATAATTTATATATTAAAAAACATTATATATTGTAAAAAGTTTTTAAAAAATTACCACGACTGAGAATAGAACCCACACTTTCGTACATGCATGTTGCACCATAATACCAAGACCTCCTATAACCTCATAGAGGTTATAGGAGGTCTTGATAATACACCTCTCTAGACATCCCGACCAAATTACTTATTTTTTAAATAAGATATATTTAATGTTTATAATTAATAATAATATAAATAGTTGATTTAATTATAAAAAAAATTAGAATATAGGGAATAAATACAAATATTCATTTTGATTTCTATTATAGTTCGTAATACAACAGTTTACCTATATTAGTGTTATCTAAATAATATTTTGTATATATGATCTAAAGTAATTAATTAATTTTAGAAATTAATTTGTTCCATAACTCTAGTAATTTACATATACTATATGATATATACCTACTTATATTTAATATTAGTATACACATATAATATATTGCTTCTACTTGAAATTAAACGATCTTTCATAAACTATATAAACCTCATATGTATGTATAATATATAATTTATAATTAAGTAAATTAAAAATTATTATTTAGAATATTTTCGAAAATCAATTTTAGGATAATTAATTATTGATACCATTAGTAATTGTCCAGTACTATCTTTATGATATAATAATATATAAATATAATATTTTACTTCTACTTGAAATTAAACGATCTTTCATAAACTATATAAAACTCCTATGTAAGTATAATATTCATATTATAATTAAGTAAATTCAAACTTATTATTTAGAATATTTTCGAAAATCAATTTTAGGATAATAATGTATCGGTATACCATTAGTAATTGTCCAGTACTATCTTTATGTTATAGTAATATAAAAATATAACATATTGCTTCTACTTACAATTAAACTATCTTTCATAAACTATATAAATATCTTATATATCTATAATATTCACATTATAATTATAATTATAAGTAAATTCTAATTTAGAATAAATTAAAAACTAAAACTTGTAGAACAAATTAATTTATAAGACCATATCATAATTTTCTCATCGGTGCAGTATATATAGTATACTATTATACACATTATATATTGTTTCTACTTTACATTAAACAGACTGTAAGGAACAATATTGATATCGTATGTATTTATAATATATACATATATATATATGTGCATATATGCATATCCTATATACATGATATATTATAAGCAATGACCTAATCAAGTCCTTGTTATACTTTGATTTATTTTAACATAATCATATTAAAGGGCTTTAAATTCAAATTAAGGCGTTTTCAGAACATTTGTGAACAATTATGTACAACTATTCATTAAAATCAAGTAATATTAAAATGCAATATTATTTGTAAAAATATTTATATATACCTATATTTATTTTTAAGAATAAAAACTTATATTTATTAAACTAATATAAAGTAATAATTAGTGTATAATTATTCATTAAAATTAAGTATTATTTAAATTAAATATTGTTTGTAACATATTTATATATAGTTTATTTATTTTTAAGAATAATAACTTATATAAAATAATAATTAATGTACAATTATATATGGGTAATACAATTTTACATAAAACAATACAATTTTAGTATCTGCCATATCGAATTATGTGTCGGGCGAATTGACTTATGTATCGGGCGAGTCGACTTATGTAATTCGGGCGAGTCGACTTATTTTCGGGCGACTCGACTTATTTTTATTCGGGCGAGTCAACTTTCGGTCGACTCGACTCGCTCCCAAGTGGAAGCACTACGTTCGCGTGCTTACATGTAAATAAATACGAAAATGACTAGTTTTAAAAACTCTCCAACTTGAAATATTTTAAATATTTTTATATAATTTTTTCGCATTTGTAATAATAATACTTCATTCTATAATATGATTGTATTTTTTTTATTATATACATTTATAATAGGATTAATTCAAAACAAATATGAAGAAAAACAGAAATAAAATTTGTATTATTGGATTATATTTTTTGGAGACAATTTTATTATGCATTTGAATGTTTTCTAAATATACTGAAAATTATAGCAGTTTTTATAGAATAGAAAAAAAGTTCCGGACTTTTTAGTAAAACAATATTCATAAAATCAATATATTGAGAAAACAGCTATCAAAGTTTAGCGAAATATTATCATGTAGTTATAAGTATCATACACTTTAAACATCATATCAATTATAAACATCATTTATACTCATAAATATGGCGAATTTAAATATAATCTTTTCATGAAATGATAGATAAATTATTTATTAAATAATTATATATCTTGTTTTCAATATAATATTTATTTATTTATTTTTTTAAATACAATTTTGAACGTAGTGCTTCGCTTTAAGTTATAAGTATTAATCAGTTTAATATAATATTAAGTAGTATAACTAGAGTGTCACATGTGCGGACACACACTTATCTGAATAGTGCATATACTATATGACAACTAAATTAGTCACTACAACTTGTAGTACAACTTTCAAGTTGTACATGTACAAGTTGTACTGTACAAGTAATAGTATTAGGTATAAGAAATAACAGGACCGTCCTAGGGACACCTACTTACTATCTCTGCAACATTGATACCATTTGGTACTCAGATTTTGTACATTTATTTTTGTACTCGGATATAGATACCTTTCAGTGGAATTTTTTATTATATTTAAATGATTTCCATTTTTTAATCAAAGATATCTGATATATTTATTTATTTATAAAATAAAAATGCATTCCTATTTTTAATTTTGTATTTATAAAATTATAATATAATTTTGTAATTTTACACTAATTATTATACCTAGTTTTATATAAGTTCATATAAATCACGCCACTATACAATATCGACGCATACAAAGAATAACATATTCGATACGTTCTAATGGAATACCAGTGATCACGTGCAGAGAGATTTCGTGCCTTTAGTCGAAATACACCATTACGAATTATTATTGAAATTATTAAAATATTATGTATATATTATATTAAGTGGTATTTTCTATTTCTATATAAATTATCACACGTATAATATTATATTAAATATACGCTATATTATAGGTACTATAATTTATAACTATCTCTTGTCACAATCTGTATATATATTTACACATATTTACACATTATATCATTTAGTATGTTGACATAAATAATATTAAAAAAATCTATTTATTCAAAATTTATTTATAAAGAAATAAGATTTTAAATGAATGTATTTTTATTTTACAAATAAATAAATATCTAGTAGTATCTTGGAAATATAATTAAATATACCACTGAAAAGTATTTATTTCGAAGTAAAAAAAGTTCAAATTATAATGATTCTCTTGTTCCTCCTAACAGGCTTCAACATAATATAACAATGCTTTATATTGTTGTCTCCCGTTATATATATGAATATTTATAAAAGTAGTAATTATATCCACCTAAATGTTGAAATAATAACATCAAATTACCACCACCGTTATAATCAGTGTATCTAAAGTTTATACCATAAACCAATGCGATATATATTGAATATCGCGTATAATTTTTAGTAATCGTACGTAAATTAAAGTACGCCGCTCATAAATACGCTATAAAACCTCCAGAAACAAAACCGAAGAGGGCAACATGGCGGAAGGAAGTGCGGCCGCGGTAACAAAGGTCAAGGTCAACGTCAGACTCTCTCTCCCATCGGATACGAAGGAGGTTCTACTCCGTTTCACATGAGAATACCGAAAGAGCCGTACTATAAAGGAGTTCAGTTAGTATCCTGTACACTGTAGAACACATCGAAACAGTCGTATCACTGTATCAGTAAATGAAGTAGCGATACCACGTATACTACATAACAATATTTTCGCGTACAAATCCGCGTGGAGTAGTATTTCTGACTACATTTAATTACAGTTTAAGATCTTTTAGTAGCGATTGAATATATATTCAATATAATCTTTTTTATTAATATAATTTTATTTACAATGAATATTTACATCCAGAAATTCATAATAAATGTAATCCAATCATAATATATATAATTGTATAATACATTGCGTATTTAGTAGAATTAAATGTTCTCATTATACCGATAATAATTTTAATTATCATATATATATATATAATATATTAAATAAATACGTAATCGTAATAATCGACCACGTCGCGATGTAACCATGCACCCACGCCACCACAGCATGAAGCGAGAACACCGACCGCTATCTCTGCTACAGCTGCAGCGCCTCATCGACCTCGACTCAGTCGACCCCACTAAACCCATCGACCTATCGGCTATCTGCAATACGGGCGTGTACAGCGTGAACACGGACAACCGACAGTTCGGCATCAACCTAGTCGACGAGGTAACCATCGCGCGCGCCCTCTAGCGACGACACCGGACACTAGTAGTGACGCCCCCCTATCAGATTGTCGCGCGTTATTGTGAAATATAGCTAGTACGGGACCGATTCACCGCGCAATGTTTTAGTTGTTTTAATAATTGTCAGTGATATGTAGAGTTAGGTAGACATGGTGCGGAACTAATCGTAACACGATGTTTGATAGTCGCTGTAACGATAGATGTATAGCCGTCGTACAGCCATTACAGTGTTTATGTCCGCGGTACTATGTGGGGCTTATTCTCTATGGGCTCTTTAGGTTTGTTGAAGTATTCTAGGGAAACAATCTTCGAGTGTGACCCCCATACTGTATGATTATACGCGCGTTATTTGTATTTAAGTTGACTTCACCCTACGACGTATGTGGTAGTGGTATGTAGTATATAAATGTAGTAGTAGTAGTAGTAGTAGTAGTAGTAGTAGTAATAGTAGTAGTAGTAGTAGTAGTAGTAGTAGTAGTAGTAGTAGTAGTAGTAGTAGTAGTAGTAGTAGTAGTAGTAGTAGTAGTAGTAGTAGTAGTAGTAGTAGTAGTAGTAGTAGTAGTAGTAGTAGTAGTAGTAGTAGTAGTAGTAGTAGTAGTAGTAGTAGTAGTAGTAGTAGTAGTAGTAGTAGTAGTAGTAGTAGTAGTAGTAGTAGTAGTAGTAGTAGTAGTAGTAGTAGTAGTAGTAGTAGTAGTAGTAGTAGTAGTAGTAGTAGTAGTAGTAGTAGTAGTAGTAGTTGTAGTTGTAGTTGTAGTTGTAGTTGTAGTTGTAGTTGTAGTTGTAGTTGTAGTTGTAGTTGTAGTTGTAGTTGTAGTTGTAGTTGTAGTTGTAGTTGTAGTTGTAGTTGTAGTTGTAGTTGTAGTTGTAGTTGTAGTTGTAGTTGTAGTTGTAGTTGTAGTTGTAGTTGTAGTTGTAGTTGTAGTTGTAGTTGTAGTTGTAGTTGTAGTTGTAGTTGTAGTTGTAGTTGTAGTTGTAGTTGTAGTTGTAGTTGTAGTTGTAGTTGTAGTTGTAGTTGTAGTTGTAGTTGTAGTTGTAGTTGTAGTTGTAGTTGTAGTTGTAGTTGTAGTTGTAGTTGTAGTTGTAGTTGTAGTTGTAGTTTGTATCCACTATTTGTATTTTATTCAATATATATATATGAGATTTCAATAAATAAATATGATTATTATTATTAATGTCTCTGGTTCTCTCGCAGGGAATAGATATATTCGAAGCGCGCATCAACATAGAAGTACAGCACGCATCGGAGGCAGTTATCGCAGCGGTAGAGAAGAACGGAGGCACCATCGTCACAAAGTACTACGACGCCATCTCCGTACAGGCTATGAACGATCCCAAGGTTATACTGAGTTATTGAGGAGGTGTAGAGGTCACTAGGGGTTATAGAGTTATAATAAAAAAAAAATTATTTTAATAATATCACGAAACTAATTATTTATAATATATCAAATAAGTTTAATAATGGTAAAACGATTTATGAATAATATAAATTGACGTTTTATAACATGTACTATTATATATATATATATATATATCAAAAGATATTGAAAAATACCTTTAAGTATATCTATTTTGAAATTGTTATACTCTACATTTTAAAATTCTAATATTATTGCTAAACATTAAGAAGTTTATTACGATAGACGTAATGTCAAATTTATTAGTATATACGCACACACTAACCGCCTATGCGTAAGCTGCTAGTACGACCTTGGGCCCTACGATATAAGTCATAGGTCAAAACAATTAAGGGAATACCGTAGTGCGCACGCCATTTCACTCATTTACATGTTAATAGATAGGAAATAGAAAGCCCCATTCAAATTAATGTTTAGGAAAACTATTCAATCAATTTAACTATTTATTTGTATATTATATAACATACCGTGTACTGCTACAATGCTCCATTTAGTTATTTTTGAATATAGTTTATTTCGTGTATAAATATATTATTTATTATGTCTAATTTATTTAATGAAATATTGTTAAAAATTTACACCAATATTGTCTCTTCAATTATTTAGAATTATATTTATAAAAATAATAGTTATTTATTCATATATTTTTCACATATAGAAACACAAATTTGTAGGATACCTTTAATAGATTTTATAAACATGATTTTATATTCGCCTAGTAAGTACAAAATAATTATTCCGAGAAAAACAGTTCTAAGTTTTACTAATTAAAAATAATTAAAGCAATAAGTTTATGTAATTATCATAATAGAATATAGAAATAAATAATAAAGTAATAATATAGTGTTGTATAATTTATAAATATATGTATATATATATATATGTGTAAATTCAATAAATAATATAAATTCAGATTATGCTGATCCAGCCTGCATTGCTCATTTCTTTGCTAATCTTGACTCATACATGATCTGCGAAATGCATTTTCCTTTTCGATTTTACCATTTTATACAAAATTATATAGGAATATAAATAATTATAAACCTAATAAAAGCAATAATAAACTAATATTATTATATAATAAAATATATAATATATAATAAAATTAATATATATTACTAATAATTACTAATAATTACTAATAAATATATAAATGCTACTAACTATAAATAAATGTAAATAATACAAATGTAAAAATATATAGTGAAAACATATAAATACAACTATAAATCAAATATAAATGTGAATTATAGCTAATAAAACTAATATTTAATACTAATAATAACTAATAAATATATATATATATATATGAATACTACTTAAAATTATAAATAAATGTAAATACTATACATATAATATAAATAAATGTAAATATAAAGTGAAAACAATTATAAAATAAAGTCAAATGTAAATTTAATATAAAGCCTAATAATGATATACAATATCGAAAAATCATGTTATTAAAGCAATATTTAATATATATCATAGTATATTTATTTATAAAATAAATGTGTTGATATACATAATAATTTTCATATACGTAGTATGTATTACATACGAATACACTGAGACAAGCATCTCCACTCTGAAAAAGCCATTGCATACATTATAATAGGGTGTTCACATCAATTCCGTTTTAAAAAACGTACGTGTAACTGCAACTTCAAATGATTCATTCACGGCAAATTTGAAGTTATGAGTCACATTCCTATTTATTTGAAGTTGAACTACTTCGTTTTCTGAACGTTTTCTGAAATAGGATTAATCCTATTTTCTGTACGTAACAACACACAGAATTAGAGAGAACAGCTAGAATTCCACTTGATTCCAATTGATATATATATAAAGTATATTATTACATATAACTTATCGAATAACTATTTATTAAATATATATATATATATATATATATATATATATATATTAAATATACTATTTATTAAATATATATATATATATATATATATATATATATATATATATATATATATATATATATATATATATTGATATATATATAAAGTATATTAACAAATGTTTATTATTACATATAACTTATCGAATAACTATTTATTGAATATATATATATATATATATATATATATTATAAAAAGGTTATATAAGATGGTATACAACTATATATATTTTTTAATAATATATATCAACTATACAATAGTAATATATAGTATATATTTCAATAATTTATTTAAATTATATATATTTCATAAGTTTAGATATAATTATATTTCCACACAAATTTAATTAACAATAGGACATTGAATTGAATATTTATTACTTTTAGATTCTTTACAATTCTAATTTATAACATTTACTTTTCTTTACAATTTTACTTTTAAATATATTTATATTTCTTTACAATTTTACTATTGCATTTAAATTATCTTATATTTTTATATTCAGTATTACATATACATAATACCTATTGGTAATATATTATATTTATATACATTTAAATACATGATATACAGTGTATGCATAATTAAATAATACACAGATATAATATTCTTTATATATTTTAACTAATATATTATATTTATAAATATCTATATTGTTTACTAATTATCATTCAGCTTGTATTTTACTTGATTATATTTTAATATTTTTCTTTAAATTTTTTGTTGTCTACAATGCCAGTTTCTCAAAAAGAATAAATTAATAATCTGAGAATTTCTATCTCAAATTTAACTAATATAGTCAATACTTTAGTATCAAGAATTTATAATTTGACTGAGACTCTTGATATTAAAGTGATATTTGATTTGGAGAATAAAATTAATAATCTTGGACATTACTCCAAAATAAATAACTTAATAATTTCCGGGTCTGAAGAATTCTTAGATTCTGATAATCCCAGAACTGATTTTATTGAATTTGTGGATGTTAAATTAAATGAAAAAATTTATAATTTTGATATATTTAATATTTTTCCTTCTTTTTAATAATTTTAGTTTTGGTATATTGTTTTCTTCTTTTTTTTTTCTTCTTTTTTTTCTTTTTTTATTTTTCTTTTTTTACTGTACAGTTTATTTATTTAGTATATTTTTATTATTTAATAAATTTATTTTAATAATACATATACACCTTTTGACTTTAATCAATCAACTATAAATTCTAATAACACTGTTTCATTTTTATTATATAATTGTACCTATATTTAATTTAATATATTTGTTTCTTTTTTTCTCTTGTTTATTTTAGTTTCTTTTAGATTTAAATATTGGCTTTCTCCTATTTAGGTTCTCTATGTTTTATTTTATTTTATTCTTGATGTATTTCTTAGATTTTAATTTTATTATTTTATCATTTATTTATATTAATACATGATGATTACATTTAGTTACATGATAAGTTTCATTATATTTTATTTTTTTTATCTGTAAACAGGAAGTCATAATATTATAACATTAGTATTCATTTATTTTTCTTATCTATAATGAAACTTATCATGTTAATAAAGGGGGCAATTGTCTCGATAAGCAACACTGCTTCTATAATTACCCTGGCATTGCCTAAATCTGATAATAATAATAATAATAATAATAATAATAATATATATATATACATATATACATATATATATATATATATATATAATACAATTAATTATATCTTTCCTATGTTATCATTAGTACATTGTGTATATACATCACTGATAATAACTATACATATATAAAAAGATGTAGGAGATATACATATTTAAAAAATAATAATTATATATAATTGTTATTTAAATGTATTATCATCAAAGTCCCTTTGATACCATCCATAATACATATTATATTATTTATGATTATAGTATATTAATAATACATATGTATATATATATATACATATATATCAATGAACAAAATAAGTTAATAGAAATACGTTTATTAATTTAGAATAATAAATAATTAATTATAAATAATGTTTAATTTACGTATAGAATTAATAGTTTTATACGTATTGCTTATTATTTTACAATAACGATGTATTTTACAATAACGATGTATACGTATTGTACTATATAATAAGCTTGTTTTTTTTCTTCTAATTCACAATCGCAGTTAATATTTGTATAATATATATGCTTTTATAATTCGAATATACATTTATCGATAGATTTTCTAATATCTTTTAAATATTTGAACGTTTCAATATTTTCTGAAAATATATATTCCGGTATCTCAATATGAGCTTAAAATTCTTGACTAGGTCTTTTAATATTACCTATGTAGTAAGAACATTATTTATATTCATGCATACAACATATATTATTTATATATTAATTAGTGTAGGAAGTTTACTCTCCCAAGTAGCGCTTATTGAGTATATAAGCACAGGTTTATATATACCTGTTATTGACTTATTTTCAATAAATATACTAATTTTCTATATTTAATTTTGCAAATCATATATCCAGCAATATAATTTATAATATTAAGAGAATCGATATTTAAGTCATGATCTGATAATCAATGTCTGTTAATTTGTATTTTCCAGATTCTATATTGTCAAAATTTATCTGCGATTTGAAATTTATAATTAGTGAAATATAACATATTAAATATATACATTATTTATATAAACCTTATCGTTTGAAGTCAGATTAAATAAATAATTATCTCTATCATTTTCACAATTAGATTTTTCGTAGTGTATTAGTATTTTATCTACAGCAATATTTCTAATTACGATGCGTAATTGATAAACATCTGGATTTATACACCGGCACATTTTCCTCTTATTTGTGAGAACAAATTTTCCAGACAATCTTTTAAATTAAATTTAAATATATTTCATATTAAACATATAAACCTGAGTTAATCTACCTGTACTTAATTTTTCAAATTCATATTTTTCATTGTGTACTTTCCAGATATATATTTTCGATATGAAGTTCATTTTCCAACCTACATGTAATAATATTCAACTACTCATTAATATAACTATATAACTAATTATATAATGCATAAATAATAGTGCATCACCTATAATAATTAATATATATGTTGTATGTTCGTACTTCTTTTTTAACTCTATCAAAGTCCGCCCTGGCAGGTATCTTGTGTTTGGGTTATATTCATCATCGGTGGAATCTTCGTTCATATTGTCTATGTTGTACTCTACATTGCTCTCATCTGACGAATTATCCGTGCTCGGAAATAGTACATGACTGAATGTAGTGTTCAACTGGTACTGGCTTGTAGATACTCGCTCTGGACTGCCGAATTCCATAGACTGCTTCATGGATTCATTCTTTAGATGCGACATCATGGTATTGACCTTGTCTATTTCTTGAGTGACAGCCCGCATCTCATCTTTCTCTTGCAATTTTTCCTTCTCTCTCACTTTTTTGACATGCTTTATGGATTCATTCTTTAGACGTGACAACATGGTATTCACCGTCTATTTGTATTTGCTTTGTGGAATGCAAATATCATCATCGAGTGTAAAGGTCGTCGGTTTCTATAAGTATGTGGAAGTTCATCCCAGCTCAACAAATTGTTGCATTTGAGTGCAAATATATGTTTGCAAGGCATATTTAAAAAAATAAAATTATGACAACTGCAAGAAGGAACAGAAATATCTATATTATGCACTCCAATTTGAAAGGTTGACGTTGTCAATTGTGAAATTATTTCTTTCTTCAACATATATGCTGTAAAATTTATTGTATATAAATAAAGAATAAATATATATACAATATTAACATTAAAATTTATTTTATTAACTATTAAATAGTAAATTATATCTGATAATCATACTAATAATATTATGTATTATAATGAAACCTGATTCTAGACAATCTATAGAATATTGTTGAAAAGCTATTGGCCTATTTTTTAAATAGTGAGGTACACGGTTATTCGTTGTTTTGCCTAAATCTTCCGATTACTTTAAATTCATCATGATATAGCTAATAAGATATCAATAATATTTATTATATAAGATACATTTCTATTAATTTATATAATATATAAATTTATTTTTTTTAAAATAATTTATATCGATTAACCTTTTTTTTTCATTTGCGATAAATTCATTATGAAGCAATAGAACCATCATTGATAGTGAATGCGTCTTAAATCCTCTTAATACTGATTCTTTGAAAGCTATTATTTATTGTCAAATAAAAATGAGAGCTAGTTATTAAGTAATTTATTCTAACTTAGATTTTTTCGTTCTATTCCATTATTGGTATGTGCAATAATTCCATGGCCTAAAAGCAGCTACCCATTTCTATAATTTCATATATTTAAAAAAAAATAAAAAAATATAAAACATGCAAAATAAATGTATTAAATTAATAAATTAAAATACATACAAAAAATGATTATATACCTTATAATGAGGAAACCAAGTTTTCTGTATATAATTTTGTAACTCAAAACTATTTGCCCATATATCCGACTGTTCTAATTGAGTTTTTATTATATTCAAAATCTTTAACAGATTTTGAATTCGCTATCGCACGTAATAAATTCAAAACTTCAGTTTTGTGATTCGAAACTCCATTATTTATTTTTGAGCACCACCTGTTCCAACTCTGTTCACGGTGGAAGTTACATAATAGATGATTCGAATCTGTTTTATAATTAAAATTAATACAATACATTTATAATATATTTTATCTAAAAATGATTCAATATTTCTTTATAATATAATTATAACCTGGAAATATATTTTAACAAGCTTGTATTTCAGCTTCTGAGAAATCAGACATAATGTATTTGGGATTAAGTACGATATTTTTAATATCTTTCATCCAATTACAGATTTGGTTTAATGCTATAAATTAAAACACATAGTAATATATATATATATATATATATATATATTTCTTAAATAAATACTATGTTAATGTAATGTTACAATGTAAAGTTAATATTAAATTAGAAAATACCTTTTGTGATTAAAATAATTGTCTCTGATTTAATCATGCACTGAGAAACTATACTAAATCCAATTTGTCTTAGACACAAATAAAAAATAAATCATATTTAGAGGTATTGTACGTTGCATCAATGAATATCATGTCTTGACCATATCTATGAATTATTAGTGTGACATTTATTATACATATATGCACATATAAAAATTAATATAATATAATATATACATTTTAATAATTACCTTTTTAATAAATTCATTTGAAAAAAGTCATAGAAATAAAATAAAATCCATTATTGTCATTTGTTAAAATGTATGAACCTAATAAATATATTGATAAGATAAAATATAATATGATTCAATAATAGTAATAATATAATCTTTAGTTAAACCCTTATTTTTCAAATGATCTCTAATTTGTATATCAGTATCTTTTTGGTCATCTGTGGACATCCTAAATATATAATTAATAATAAATAGTATGTGATAATTACATTATATTATATTTTAAAATTATTTATTTTATTTATTAATTCTAGTTATTTGAAATTAACCTAAAAAATATATACAATGATAAATGACAATAAATAACACATGAAAAGAGCAATAAATAGAAATTCATTATTGTTATATATACTATAATATATTGTATATACAATTGAATCTATCTTTAAACAAATTTAAAATATATATTCAAAATATTAATTATGTATCATTTATTGATTGATTATAATATAATATAATTATAATATAATTATATACATATATATATATATACTGTGGTTTAAACTCTATTAGTGTAAGTATATATTATTATTAATTAATTATAATATATAAATATATAACTATACTAAATTATAACTGTACTAGTATAATAATATACTTGAAATTAATTTTTAATTTAAAGATAATATTACCTATATATGGGTCTATTGGGAATCTGAAAAAAAAAAGATAATTCTTTATTATCTTTATCATTTATCGTTTTTACAATTATATGCAGAACAATATCTTCTAATTGCATTACTTGGCATTTTTTATTTAAAATAAAAATGTAATTATTTCAAATGACCCCACTGAGGCTATATATGGCTCTACTCTATATAAAATATAAAATAGCGAGTGCACACTTCCCTTGCCGATCCCATGACTTAATGGGTTGTTGTTAACACATCATTAACACATCATTAAGGAAATAAACTATCAATTTATATATAAACACACAATAATTATTTTGTATTCAAAATTACCAGAAAGTTGTAATATAGATAGATAGATATAGTTTATTGGAGTAATTTAATGTCATTCTTTTTTCATTTAGAATTATTTTGCGTTTTCTTTCATCGTTATCCAAATGGCTTCAAAATAAGAACTTGGTCTTTTCAGGTTGTTAGTGCATTCAGGTTGCCAGTGATTCATTCATACAGTATACTGGACAGGAACATTGATTGTTTAATTATAATAGTTAACTCTATATTTCATTTAAGATAATAATAAATAAATAAAATACATTAAGTAGACAGACAAAATTTGACATCAATAAAAATAACAATAATACAAATAATTCATACGTATATATATTTGATATAGATTTTTTTTTTTAGTTTTTTAATTTTAAATTTATTAATTTATCTATAATATATTTGTTAGAAGTTCCAAAGTTGTGAACCTTTTATCAGTAAACTATTTATTGTTCTTGTTGATTTTGAAATTGGTATAGTATACGTTTTATTTGTTCATAGAGTATATTTATTATTATTTTGTATGTGTATTTCAGTTAAGTTTGTTGGTAATTGATTGTAATATTGTTTATGCATATATATTAGTGTATTATAATATGTTAGCTTATCTAATCTAAGTATTTTATTTGATATGAATAATTCTTTTGTATGATATAGACATTTTCTTTTATATCTTAGGTTTTATTTTGAATAATTGTTGTATTTATATATAGTATTATTGAGAATGTATTTCCCTGAAGTATATTTCCATAGTTTAAGTATGGTAGGAAAATACTATTATATATAATTATCAATGAATTTTCTCAACTTTAAGATTAAAAATTGAATTTGTGAGTTTGTTATTTAATTTAATAATATGATTTTGAAATGAAGCTTTCTATCAAGATTAATACCAAGATATTTATAATTATATACGTTATTTAATGTATCATTTAATGAAATTATATTGTTTGGATGTTTATTTGAGTTGAAATATTTAATATTTTATTGTGCACTTTGTAGAGTATACATGAATACATAACTCTGAACATTTTATTGTTATAATGTATTCACTAAAAACAAGTAATTACTATACAAATATACGAGTTATTGACAAAATAATCACATAGTACATATATCTATATATACCAAATAATCTGTGTTGGTAATTCAGCAATTAATAAATGGAATGCATTAGTTGACTAACCTATTTACACCTAAAACATTCTATCTAAGGCTTGAAGATCATAATGTATACCTCAATATGTGGAATATTAGTATATCAGTTAATATATCTGCTTTATTATTTGATATATAGGACTCTCATATTTATTATTATTTTGATAATTTAGTAATACAACACATAGAATGTATATCGAATCTAAACTGATAGTATACGAAAATCTGAAGTGATTAGTTTAACAAACTTAAACAACAATATACTTGATCACGAAATCTTATTTATTTAAAAATTGTCTATCATATTCAGGATCAGTGTTTATCGTCTAATCGTAATAAAGCACTGATTAACATCTCTTAATAATGATGACTTCATATTAATAAATTAAGTAATGGTAACAAGATATCTCGTGCACACGATTTTCACTCTATTCTTTATAAATAATCATATATATTAACAACTTATATATATATATATCACTTTGGACAGAAATTCTTTGAGAAGTGTCAACCGATACCTCGCTGCAAACTGCCCCCTATGGACGGTCTCGAGTACTACTCCTCGGCTGAGAACCGCGGCTACCTAGCTGACCCCGTAAAGGTCGCAGAGGCTCAACTCCGCCTCGCCCAGAAGTACGGATACACTCTACCGGAGCGCAGAGATGACATGTTCGCCCTACGCAAGGACCCGCGTCAGATCTGGTACGGGTTACAGCCCGGCTGGGTGGTAAACCTCACTGATCGTGTGCTCATGAAACCCACCGATCGTAAATACAAAGACTACTACAACGCGTAGTGTTATACACTTTTATTATGCCTCTACGAATGAGGGCGGGCCGGTGAGATCTATATTTAGAATATCTGATGACCGGACGCATTCGCATTCTTGGTCTTGTGGTCCGCAGGATTGGCTGTAGCCTCATAGCTAGTGATGGCTACCTGGCTGCGGTTCACCTGTGTATTGTTGTTGTTGTGGTAATAAAGATGTGAAACACGTGTATATGTTATTGCTAGCTGCTAATAAAGAAGCGCGCGTGTGTGTCGGGTACCTGAGTGAAGTCTCCCTTCAGGCCTATGTAGTAGATGCGGGTAGTGTCGGCACCAAAGTTCTTCGGAAAGTACATGGTCAGATGGGAAACCTGAGAGAACTTCGCTATTCTGCAGTAGTGTAGTGATGTAGTGTAAGTAATCGACTAGGTATATATCAATTAGTCTTTATTATATTTTTAGCCATATATAAATGACTTTTGAATATATATAATATAGATTATTTAATTACAAAACTCAAATAAGTTTTATCATAATAATTAAATTTAATATTAAAATGTATAAAAATCACAAACAAATATATTTTATTACAATATTCATTTATATTATTTTAATCTAGAATAAGGTAATTAATAATCTAGTATATTAAGGTAATTAATGAAATATGCTCCGATATTGCATAAAACACATATTTTGATGACCACTAATTAATAGATTATTAAGAATTATAAGTAATAAATATTTATTGTTCAGATGTATAACTAAAAATTGTTAACAATAGTATATAATTCACATATTGAATAATTTAAATACAAAAAACTAGATTAATTATTGTATAAGGTGGTATATAAACAAATTCATATGCATTAGAATTTTTTTAGCAGGTAATTTATTTTAATACGCTCACATATATATCACATACATTTTAAAATTTATATTAGGTATATTACATTTATTATTCACAAATATATTCCTAAAATGAACATATAATTTTTTCTGGTGAAAAATTTTAAATTTTATCTTTGCCATGTTAATTTACATAGTATATTTATTTATTAAATTTACATACTATTATAACCTGCAAACATACTCTTTCTACATAATATATTTTTAATTATACTAGTTTTAATTTATAGTAACATTGAATTGTAGAAATTACAATAGTTATTACAAATTTAGATAAAATTATATATATCAATTAAAAAATGTTATTGATAAATATTAACAAACACTTATTCAACTTTGTTATAACTTTGATAAATGAAATAAATAAATCTGAAAATATTAATGATTTTATTGTTTAATATATATATATATATATTGTTAGATTATGATACTATATAAAAATATAATAATTATTCTATCCTGTATATTATTATACAGTATACAACAATATAAATATTGTTTTAAAGCATTATTTTACTAAAATCTACTTTATTACTTAAAATGTCAATAACATATTGTTTATTAAAATTAAAAATTTGTTTACATATAAAACTGAAAGATTATTATTTAACCTCTTATCAAATATGATTTTTAAACTTTAATTAATTAATGAAGGAATCAAAACTCACAAAAAAATATTTATAAGAATCGTAATATAATACGATATAAACCTAACAAATTTATAAATGATATTTTATATTAAATTAGACATAATTTTAAATTAATTATGGTTTTTTCTATGGAAATAATCGTAGTATGATTGTAATGTTGTATTTTTAAAATATTTTCTATCACAACACTTATATAAAAGGACAGCTTATTATAATATGTGATAATAACATATGGTGCAATTATCTTAATATTGATATGTGAAATTGGTTGGATTTTGATTTTTGAATGATTTTGTGAAATAAATTTCACATACGTTTGAAACTTACATATTAAATATATATATATATATATATATATTTGTTTAGAATTTAGTAAATAAAATATTTTATATTCATGAAATTACTAAAAAATATAATTATAGAATTTTTAGAAATAAAAACAATTAATAAACACATTCATTAAATTATCATTATCTAGTATTTTAATTAATGTTAAATTCTAAAGATATTTTATAATGATCATAAAAGATCTATATATTATGAATAGTTTGTAGTGAATAAATATTTTTAATTTTTATTTATAATCAAGTTGACTTACTTGGTGGAGTATTCTAAAGAGCCATCTTTATCAGGGTGCAGTTCAAACTCCTGATCTGCCTCAACCTGCACATCACCGAAATTCATATTCGGTCTGTTCTTATAGCTGTCAATAGATATAGATAGATAAGGAAGATAAGTCATTTTGTATAGTTAATATTCATTAATAATAAAATATAGACAATTTAAGAAGAGATTTGACGGTTTGTTATCTGATTGATATGTGTAGATTAGACAGATAATGATTGACAGCGTGTTGACATCATTAGTATCGCTACAATGATGAAATAGGGAACATGTGGGATTATGCGATGGCGAATACGTTAAGTGAACTAAACTCATGTAGAGCGTACGAAACATACGTGTAAAACTGATTTATCGTGATTATAAATAATGTATTAATAAACTAAACAGATATTAAATAAAAGTAATATGAATAAAAACTTCTCTACGCGCAATCGTTTTACTATTTAGTATCGGGCGCGTCACCGACATATTCGCGAAGGAAAGAGTGAGAGTGCCTACGCAGATAGTGGGAGTGCTACGCAGAGAGTGGGAGTGATAAGCAGAGAGTGGGAGTGCCTACGCAGATAGTGGGAGTGCTAAGCAGATAGTGGGAGTGCTAAGCAGATAGTGGGAGTGATAAGCAGAGAGTGGGAGTGATAAGCAGAGAGTGGGAGTGATAAGCAGAGAGTGCGAGTGATAAGCAGATAGTGCGAGTGATAAGCAGATAGTAAGGATGGAAGGAAGCTGGTTACGAACAGTTTCATTTCAGACGGATGGAACTGATCCTGCCCTCCGATGACGATAACTCCCTTCAGTCTGATGTCGCCGGTGAATCTAGTCGATAGGTGCCATATTAACAACGACCGCGAATATAATTATGATACATCTATTGTTTCATAAATGTTAATGTATGAATATCAACAAAAACGACTGCTTTTCACACGAGCATGACATCTATATGTGTGCGCGAGTGTGTATCATTATTTATGTAAACTATTTCGTAAAAAGAATTATTTGCATATATTAATCTAATAGCTAGGGAGTTGTAAATAATATATTAATTCTATGATATATACTAAATTTAATCTTATATCTATACTATAGTATTATAAAGTTTATAATGTAAACAAATATAATTATATATATATATATAAATATCTATATATATAAGTAATAGTTTTATTATTGTTTGTATAACTGTGTAAGTACTTTATTAGTCTAAAGTCTTTAGATAATTATTAATATACAAATTACTAGATATTATTTATACATTTTTGTAACTGGATATATAGTGTATATAATTTAAATACATATTATTATGTGTTAGGAATTAATTTAAATACTTTTTTTTTACTAAAATCTAATCATTATCCACACCACTTCTATTAAAACATATATTTATTTATAAATTAACAAATAAATTATATTTATACAATATATAATTATATTATTGAATATTACATAAAAAGTATTGATATTAATTATATTATTGATACCTTATTATATACTCATTTATTTTGTATATAAATTTGCACTTATAAAAATAAAAAATCTTTAAATTTGATTATAAATAATGTTTTAATAATAAACTAACGGAATATTGAACAACAATTCTTGATCATCGTCACTTTCGACAAACTGTTTGGAATAGAATCAAGTTATTTGATAGATACATGATTATATTGATATCATTTGAATAGGAGAATTACGACAATACAAAATAAATATCATCATATTAATTGTATAAAATATTCGTAAAATATAAATAACTGCGCTTTTTGAATAAACGAGAAACTATTAAATTGAACAATAAATTAAGTAAAAATCAATAAATATTTATCAGTGAAAGAGAGCAATTTAGCAAAAACTGAAATTACAGTCATACTACTAATACAAATTATTGCATAAGATATAGATACTATCTATTAAATAGCCGTGTTTATAAATTAATATTTATTCAGTTAGTTTGAGAGATATATATTTAGAACAAATTGTCTTATTACGAGATATAACTATATAACTAATTTATATATATATATATATATATAGATATATATATATATATATTTATCTACACTAATTTATTATAAAAGTCATCCTACTGTGGAATATTATTGGTAGTTAACGTAAGTGATATAATGTGGAAATTTAAATATTAAAATATAAATATTATATGTATACTTATATTATGGACGTCTGATTTATCATAGACTATGATTCATAGTATTGGACATTTTTATATTACACTAGAATATATCGTATTGTATTATTATAATGATTATAATGATATTATATATTATTATAATAATTATAGTAATTATTATAAAAATTATAGCAGTTAATAAGTTATTAACTTAATAACTCAGTGAGTTATTAAACTTTTCTAATTTATAAATCAATAAATAAAATCAGTATCATAATGAGTATGTTTATAAAAGGAAGGAGAAAGGGTACATTTAAATTTTTTACAAAAAATCATTACCAAATTTACCCATTCAACGATAGTTGTGAAGGGGTTTACCGAAAACCGCCGTATTTTAGAATTACCGAAAATAAGGTACTGAAAACAACTATAATTATATAAAAATAATTGTAATTCTCAATTTATTCGCTAACTAAAAATGTATACATTATTTATTACATATTTATATTTAATATAAAAATGTAATATAATATTACATTTTTTTGAAATTAATACTAATAAATTAATATTTTTTCCAAAATTAAATTAAACTTTAATGTCATAATAATTATGATAATTACGCTCCATGCACATATCGTATTATAAAAAAAGATTAAATGCAATTCTTATTAAGAAGTATATTATAATATACCTTATCTGTAGTTAGACGCTCATCCCACGGCTTGAATACAGTTTTCCCAGAATCGACCAACAATTCGTTCAAACAATCAAGTCTAGCTGTATCTATTTTAAGATAAAGACTATATTTTGAAGCATTGTTTGAATTGTCATCATCATGATCATGATCGTGTTCAGATGAACAACCTCCGTGACTATGATCGTGACTCATATTTAAATTATAAAATATTAGTTAATATTAATTAGTAAAATTAATTGTAGTTATAAAAATACATGAAATTTTAAATAATAAAATAAGTGACATGCGCAATTTCTAAAAATTACATGTCCGGTCAATTGGAATTTAAAATAAATAATAAAGAAAATATAAATATTTTAAAATAAAAGATCTTTTGATATTATTTGTTCAATACAAATGATTTTTCAAGGCAAATATATGTCACTTGTATCTATTTACGTGAAACAAATTGTAATGTTGAATAGTAATAATGAATACTAAATATAGGTGGCAATACTATATTTTAAATAATGTCAATAGCGAATTGTCAACAATTATTTGTTTTTTTTTGCTTCCCCAGATAACAGTAATATCCTCATAATAACAGCATGATAGCATAAATAATAGCCTAAATTATGATCATTGTGCTATTATTCTGCTATTATGTTACCATTAAAAGTCTATTATGTTTCTATTATAATAATAGCAATATAAATAGCATAATAGCATTACACGTTAATAGCAGCATAATATACTTTTAATGGCAGCATAATAGAACAATGTAAACATTTGAGGCTATTATGTAATTATGACTTATAATAGCATAATTTATGAGGTTTTTACCAAGACCTCATATAACCTCGAGGTTATAGGAGGTCTTGCTATTATTTCTTCGTACTGTTCCTTTGCTGAATGTTCTAATTAGAATATGTATGCATGCATAACTGCAGTTTGTGAGGAAAACACACGCACAAGCATAGAGAACGAACCACTTCGTTCTCTATGCGCACAAGTATACAAACTAGTATGGATGCAGAATAATAAATAATTGTACAGTTGCGAAATTCATTTAGCCGATTGAAAGAATAGATTGCGCATGTGCACAGCCCTTTACATACTACTTTAGAATGGTACACCATATGTATACTTTTGATTTGAAAATGGATCTATTGATTTATTATATTTATCGAATATGTACTATATTTTAAGAAAATTGCTTATAATATTAAAATAATGTTAAATTCTTAAAAAAAAACACTATAAATAAATTAGTAATAGCATTCAAATATGTACATAACTTTTCATTTATAATAGTAATATATTTTTCAAATTGACATGTAAAAAATATAAACTAAAAAATGACTAAAAATAAATAGTTTTTATAAATAATTTGTCATTAATTTCACAAATTCATTAGTGTGACATATCCTTCCTTCGGAAAATCTTTGTCAATACTATTGATTAACTATATAATTATGTTAGATACTTGGGTTATGACCTATATTTTACAAGGCATTCATTTTTGGATGATGAGGAATATATCCACAATTGTATTGTCAAAGATTTCTAATCTATATACATATATATATATATATTATTTTTATTTGGTGAAGCCCTTTCATCCCATCCAGGAACTTAGATGACGTTTTCACTTGCTTACCAAACATTACCAAAGCTTACCAAACATTAAAAATACTGAAAAATTCAACAAGGCGAAAAACGATAATAATCTTAGACACAAATAATAAACATTTCACCGAAAACGCAGTACTATTGAATACATAGATTGAATATTGTAAATATGTATACTATTATAAAATTAGACCAGATAATAATCTATTAAAACCAAATAAGATTAATAACAACGACGAATCACTTCCAGTACTTGAATCTGAAGCCCTGATGCAATTTGATTCTTAAGAATGGTAAATCGCGTGGTCCTGATATATTCCAAGTGAACTTTTAAAACACAGAGGAGAAAGCATAATCAAAATTGTACAACAATATGTCAGAAAATATGGAAACAAAAAAGTTGCCAGATCAATGGACTAAGTCACTTATTATACCCATACCGTAAAAAGGTGACTCATGGAAATGTTATATTACCGCAAGCTAAGCATGACAACACATACAAGCAAAATACTAATACGGATAATTCTAAACCTACTAAACCCGCAAGCAGAAACAATCTTAGCTGAATAATAGGTAGGTTTTAGAAAATTACGAAGTACAATCGAACAAGAACTCTATTACAGAATACTCATGGAAAAGCACATAGAAAAACGGAAATATATACCTCACCTTTATTTATTTTAAAAAGTTATTCAATTGAGTATGGAATAAAGATTTATGGCATAACATGGACAATTTTAGAATGTTTCATGAGATTATCGAGATAATAAAATCATTATATGATAGTTTTAGCAGTGAAGTTATCATCAACAACATAACTGGATGCTTCTTCAATACAAATATTGGAGATAAATAGGGCTGTTTACTTTATCCGGCATTTTTCACCGTTTTCCTTGAACAAACAATGCTAAATATTCTTCATGAGCATACTTCTACAATCTCGATTGGCAGCAGAAATATTAACAACCTTAGATTTGTTGAATATATCGACTTAATAGTAGTAATAGTATACTATAAGTAATACTAAAATATAAGAACCGATTCGTAGAATATTCAAAAATTTATGGAATGAAAATAAACCAAAAAAATAGTAATACGATGGTTAACCCAAAAAATAATGATAAGAATGTAAAAATGTATATTGACGGAATGATACTAGAAGATGTAAACACCTTTGAATATGTTGGAGCGATTATAAAAGCAGGTGGATCATCAGATAATGAATTAAGAATTATATTAGTAACTGCTACTTCTGTAATGATAAGACCGAATGTCACATGGACTAGCAAAAATATAAGATGCAAGCTCGACCTCTACAGATCTATAGTTCTATTTATATTTATTTACGGGTGTGAAACTTGGACGCTAATGTTGAATGAGGAAGATATCAGCAATTAAAAATTAAGCCCATAGAAGACTACTAGAAATAAACTTCCGCCAGAGGAAAACATATGCACATGTCAAAGAAACCTTTATAAAATTTGTAGGTAGAAACATATGATATACAATAATATAAAACCTAAATATGAACAACTGCTAGCTACTATCATAAGAAGAAAACTGTCATACTATGGAAATATATATCGACATAATAGTTTGAGTAAAAAATGTATGCAGGGTAAAGTCGATGGTAAAAGGGATACCTAAATATGTCCTTCTTATACCGGAATTTAAATATGTAGCATGGGAGTAGTAAGTTTTTATTTATGTCTCAATGAGCCTACAACTATATAGTAAGATATACTTACAGAAGAACCCGTGTGTTTAGAAATAAGTGAACATTGAGATGATAACCTAATGAATAATATCTCACCTCGTGTAGTGAACTCAGCGATAGTTATAGACTTGTATCGCAGCGGAGTGAAACAGAGGAGAACTTACATAGTAAATGCATAGGAGCGGAATACAGAAACACGGACATTGTCCGTCTGACAATATACAATCGAATACTGACATATTAGTTATACATACAACATCTGGCATAACAATCACCGCTAAGTGTATAGGTAAAAGTCACTCTAGTAGTTCAGTGGGACTAGTAACTGCGATAGTAAACAGTGGTTGTATTACGATAAACCGCCAGCCTTTAGGAGGATCCTAACTCCGTGTTCCTATAGATGTAATAGTATCGACCACTATACAATATTTAATGCAATTTTCAATTCAAAAAATACAAATCCGGTACCAAAGAAATAATTACGAAAGATAACATTATAAACAAATCAACTGAACCTTTTAACATTTCAAATGTTTTGAAAATAAAAATTAAAAAAATTCTTAAATTAAAAAATATAAAAAAAGATGAAATACAAATTAATTATTTACACGAAATAACGTCATCCATAGATATACTTGGTGAATAGATATTAACTCATATAAGAAACAAAATAAGAGAAGAAGAATCTCGATCCCGTAGGAATTTACCTCTTGTTAGAAAAAGGATGAAATGCTCCAGCGTAACGAAAAGCGAGTAAACGAAGAAAAAGAAAATTTATAAATATAATATAAAAAATAGGACAATTTTACGATGGAAAACCACAGTTATTAACCTCTAGAAGATTAAAAAATACACAAATTTATCAAATCTGAAACTAAATATGTAGTTTGAATACTATATAATATAAAATACATGATGAATAATATTGGATTGTGATGCGAAAACAATTAAGTATTTAAACTTTCATTAATACAAATTGTTTATGAATATTTTTATATTTTTATTTATATAAATTATATTATCATAAATAAAATATCCAAAATAAATACATACACACATAACTAAATATATAAATATATATATATATATATATATATATATATATATATATATATATATTCATACTAAATTATTATAGGTAGTTTATTATACTAGCTAGTATATACATAAAATAAATAACAAATATATTAAAATAAATTCAAATATTTGTTATTTAATTAAGACCACTTAATATGTAAACATATGTTATTAACATCAGTTATTTTATTTTTTTTGAGTCAATAGATACTTTTATTATTATTATTAAAATATTTATAATTAACTATATTAGTAAACAAAGTGAATGATTTCTGCTTACATCATTTTCTTTAAATATTTCCAAACCTGACCGTTACTCTATGCTTACCTCTCCACCAACTATCCTATCCCTTTGTAATCCCCTTCACCATTTCTCAGTCGATCATTAGGCCTACTCTTGGTATTAGGCCTACATTCGATTCATATTTTGGTATCTCAATGCAAATAGCTAGAATAGACCTAGTGCTAACTTATATGTTTACAATATTAAAAGACTGGTGATAATCTTAATGTTAACCTCGCTTAATTATTATTTCATTCTTTTGTGTTAGGTAGACTTCGATACTAATAATTTACAAACCCTACCCATTCATGATGTGTACTATACCTACCTTCATGCTACCGTAGCATTGCTACGTACTACTAACCTCCTCATTCATGCTATACACAACAACAACATATTTTATCGCTGTCCCATCTGAATTATCTACATATTAGAATGTCGATCTAATGTTTCAATCTCCTCACTGATACATTATCTTGGTTGTCTGCGGTTTCGGCTTCTACGAAAGTTCATCCTTATCTGAATCACACATGAGTATATTAATCAGACTGTGCTCGAATATTTCACAAATGTTATCTCCATACTACCCGATTCCCGACCTCACCGTATTGGTTTCATCATATGTTACTTAACCATTATTTCAAATTTATTCCGAAGTTGAATTTGCATTTTTATATCAGATTAATTGAATCACAATATTTGTTAAAACGTAAACTATATTATTATTTAATTTAAATAGATTTTATTCTATGGTGTATTAACACAATTGTGCATACTTCTATAATATATTGTGTATTATAACTAGGGGTGTACTTACTATACAGTTAGGTATTTATCTACAATATCTGTATTAAAAATATTGGTATTATAATGATTACTTTTATTTTCAATATTTACAAATAAATTGTAATTAATGAACTTATATATATATATATATATATATATATATATATATATATATATTTATTGTTATTATTATTTTCATAGAATACTTTCATACTATCACGGACCATAGATATATACGGAACATATACCAACTAAAAACTACTGACTATACTACCTCTGTGACCAACCTGCGACTACAACTTAACTGGCTTACTACAACTCGACAAATTAACTACAAAACACTGACTCTTCTCTATGAAATAATGATAACCACCTAACCCATTCCAATATTTGACGACATTACATATATTAATAACACCCGTCTACTGCAATCATCCTCTACACCCCTCCTAGAATAACCATCTTACAAATTTACCAAAATTGGAAAACAACTTTTCACAGGTTGGCTTCGACTCTCTGGAACAAGCTACCGAGAAATATAATGAAGACAGATATCACCTTCACATTATTTAAAAAAATACTAAAGAATTTATCATTGACAATCCCATTGTTTAAACCATTCTGTCTCATCCAAATTCTTTGTTTTACCTCATATTTTTGTTTTCTCGTTTTTCGTTTCACACTCTCAATAATCTCTCAACCTATCATCATCATAATAGATGCCTTTTTACTTTTTACTTATAACTAAATTACTATAATGTCCCTTCGAAGCTGCTCTCGTGTTAATGCAAATACAGGTTTGACGAAACCGATCATACTTGGTATAGGACTACACAGCCTACACAATTATCACTTCTAAATATTATTTTAAGACCTATTTGAATGGTCCGGATGTGGCTTTAAACACGACCTATAGGTCAGTATGTACTATATGTATACCTGTATGTCTGTGTCCTTAGCCAACTGATCTACACTGACTAATATAATATAATGAATTATATATATATATATATATATTATCCGTTGTATGACTATAATAATATTTGTTAATTATTAAATACATTATGCTAACTCGAAACAAACACATTCCACTAGAGTTACATCAAGGACATTTCCTTGGTTACATAATACGTGTGTCACGTGTCACAACAATGAATATCGCATACCGTGCATTATTATGTATACAAACCAACAAAATATTGGTAATAACTATTTTCTATTGTATCGAATTCGGTAGCCAAGTGATCAAGGACAAAAAGTACTTAATTCGTCGTCTCGGCATATATAGGCTATCTACCGTTAAAGTAATAGTGCTGAAACAGCTGATAATGCCACCATGTTAATCATCGTATATACGCTAATAATACCAGTTGTAAGTGTTATTATATAACGATCTGTCACCGAAGTGTATACACTTATAGATGTATGAATACCGTTAACTTGAGATTATTGTGAAATATTCTCCCATCGAACAAGATTGGAATGAAGAGAAATAATATATCTTATTCGGTGAATATTTCCAAATATATTCAATCTATCCAACTGTTGATGCATCATCACTGATAATAATATACGATTTGGTCAGTTTCGTGCAGTTGTGATATATAGTTATATATATATATATATATATATATATATATATATATATATATTTATGTATTGGTAGTTTATAGGTACACATATATGTCACATCCTGCATATATAGGTTGTTGACGCGCACCGAAGCTATCTACAATATGTCTACAATATGTCTACAAGCTGTCTACTATCTGTCTACAATCTGTCTACTTTACATGTTGACAGAGTATCAAGATACAGCGGTTTATTATTTTTAAATAAGTCTAGTAAATAATATTTAGTTTATATAATTTAAAAAGTATATTATATAAAGAAAAATACTATATTTATGAAGAATCATGTTGTTTACACGGAATGAAATAAAGAGTGATTATAACGTTTAATCTTGTATAGGTAATAGGTAACCTACTACACGTGTACATACATGTATAACTCTATCTATTCTAGCTGTAGTATGTTTAGATACAACATTATATAAAGAACAACACTAGGGAAGATAATTAAGGGAATATAACACTAGTGATATACCTAATAATAATATTGATAATATAGAGAGGAAAAATTTGTTTAATGGATTAAATATGCCTGTATTATATAATTGATAATTAATAGATTTACAAACACCATTAACAAATAAATTACAACTAAGCTTATTATTAATGATAATATATTATTAACATAATTAGTTGGACAAATATAACAGAATCAATAATTATAATAGGAAAACTTAATCATCTGTATAAATATTTAAAAGTTGAGTTATTGATATATTAATCATGATATTGATCTTAATAAATTATTTCTTGATAAGATGAATAAGGATGATACACTTAATAAGTTTAAAATTACTATAGGTTCCTACTTGTACCTACTACAAGTATATAATGTACAAGTGTACATTATCACCTCATATTCAATAAGTGCAGAGTTCACACTAAATAATATTTATAACCTAACTTCACTTCCCTCCTCTATAATGTTGTTGCAAATTTAATTATATATATAATATGATAGCCTTATAGTCTATAAGTTATTAAATAGGCTATAGATTCCATATATTAATATTCTATAGTTACTATAAAACCTATAGTTATAAATGGACCCAGAAAGCCTGTGCTCAATGCCATTAAACCTATGTGTATACCGTATACAGTATACGTATCATTATTATCACCATCAATCATAATTTGTATACTACTATTTATTATTTAATTAAAAATAAATAATAAGGAGTAAATGTTCCGGTTAACGATATATTACACGCAGCGGGTAAGGACCATATAAGCCAGTGATTTTTAGGCTTTATTACATTTGTATCTTTGTAATCTGTGTAGCCTACCTATATATTATAATAATATTATATATTATAATTATACATATTTGTAAACATGATTTATACCATAGATAGATAGATAGATAGTTTATTGTTTAGCAACACGAATACAATTATAATAATAGTACTGAATTTAAAATAAAGCGAAACAAACCGACACGAAACAAACCGACTCGAAACAAGAAATAATAATAAATATATTATAATATTGGTAAACAAAATTGATTTAAACGAGCCGTGTACTAAACATATCCCAAAATGAATATGAATATAGTGAAAGCGTTAAATACAACCAACTGAATGTGTGAAACAAAAACTAGAGCGGAAGTCTTGGGGTGATCAGGCCCATATGGGATGGATATAATCCCTGATAAATAGTGGTATTAAATATCCTGCCCTCTAGAATTAGGCTGCACACATTCAGATGTATAAAAAACTCTAGAAAAATATCATAATAAAATGAAATATATGTAGTGTTAAAAAAAATAGATATATAAAACATCATAAGTTTGAAAATTGATAAGAATTGAGATAAGAAGAATGTTTTAACATAACACGAAAGCGATTGACTGATTTACAAGATGGAATATTATTGGGAAGCGAATTCCATAATGAAGGAACTCTATTTCAAAAATTGTTTAAGTAATATGAGAATTTACATTTTCTGGGTCGTAGTCTGCATTGGCTGCTATAGGCATAGAGCACGAAGTGACTTAGTTCTCTATGTTCGTTCTCTATAGGTATCACATATATATGTTGCCCGGACACCCACGAGTCCGTTCAGAATCTTGTATGTAAGTACCATGTCGCTAATTAATCTGCGGTGGGATAGAGATTTGATATTAATATAAATTAAACGATTAGAATAAGAAGCCATGCTAATATTACATCTATAGAATAATCTTTTAGTAAATAGTCTTTGGACTTTTTATAGAGCTTTAGCATTACCTATATAATTTGTATGAGGATTCCAAATTGATGAATTATATTCTAGTATTGGGCGCACATAGCTTATATAAGCTTGTAAAATAAATACATAGTCATTAGTAATAAGGCATCTACAAATTATATTTATAAGTATATATTCTTTTGAGCATATTGAATTAATGAGTATATTGAAACTAAGATTATCATAGAAAGTGATACCAAGATCTTTGAATTGCTTGACAACAGGTAAAAGTACTCCATTCAATGAGTAAACGGGGGGGGGGGGGTGGTCATTGCATCCTATTCTCTTAACAACGCATTTAGAAGGAGCCAGTTCTAGTTCCCAGTCAAACATCCATTTGCATAAGTCAAATATCCATTTGCATAGTCAAACATCCATTTGCATAGAGAATATACCACCCCGTTTATATATATATATATATATATATATATATATAAGTATAATTAATACATGTATACTCTAACATATAACACTATATAAATATTATGACATTATATGTGTGTATAATATTTTTATTTTTATTTTAGTAATTTTTAGTATTTAAATATATTTGGATGTGGAATTTATTATAATGTTTTACTATACTATTTTACTATACAGTATATTATACACTACTATATACTATATTATACTATATATACTACTATATACACTACTATATACACTACACTATATACTACTATATAAATTACTATATATAGGCATATGATACGTATTTACTAAAAATATTATTAAAAAAGATCATAATACATTATGCTTCATAATAATAATATGTAATTAATAATGTATATGCTATTGTAATATTAATTTAATTAAATATTATTAAATATTAAATTTATATTATATTATTAAATATTAATTAAAATGTTAGTTTATATATATATATATATATGTGTGTGTGTAATACTAATTGAAATCCTAGATGTGATAACAGCTCTAACACGTGTAACATATACAGTCTATTTATAGCTTGTAATAATGGGTACGACGCCATCATTAATAAATAATATTGTTACGATTTGTTTGTTTTTTTATATACTAACAAATTAAGTTAAATGAAATATACTACAGGTTAGTACTACTAACTACTTGTAGTAAGTCATGATTTACTAGGTTTACATTTACTATTAAACACGATAGAATTTACTAGCATATGCATATTATATTATAATTATAGTATACCTACAATGTAGGTATACTATAATGTAGGTCCTACATACATGTATACATGTATACTATTATATTATAATAATAAATCCTATATATAATAATTTACCATGCATGTATATTTCATTTATATATACAGTAAAAGCCTCTCGTGTCAACTAGTTGTGCTTATCGATATGGCTCACTATTTGACGGAATTAAACTTATTAAACTTATTAGTATTGCTGATATATCGCGTGTATAAAGCTGATACTATCAACACTCCACAAGTTAGGGAAAGATGGGTAATGTGGCCAGCTAGCGTATCTCATAAACTATAAGTCCAATAAACAATGTAAACATGAAATGTGCGCATTGGCAAGCTGTATTAAAATAAGTAAAAATAATTTGTATATCACTTAATAAAAAAAATGTATGAAGAAAATACAAAAAAAAACGATTTACTTTTTTTTGATATATTTTTGATATATATAATATAAATTGAAAATTAAAGTTTGATATTAAAGAATTATTTAATTATAAAAAAGTGTGTAATACATTTATTTTAGTGAGTAATATGCATTATTATATAGTGTATATAACGTGATACCTAGAATCGGGTAATACCGTCAGCTTTGAGCGGGTAATACGGCCATGATTATTTAAGAAGATCATTATGATCTAAAATACATCTTTTTATATATTGATGACATTGCTTGCGTCATTATATGAAAAATGTGCTTGAATCAACATGTACTACATCCTAACCACATACACACACGTATATATATATATATATATATATATATATATATATATATATATATATATATATATGTCTGACACCTTAGCGTGATAAGTTACCCATTCAGTTATATAGGATGTTGGTATATATATATATATATATTATATAATATATATATATATATATATATATATATATATAGGTATATGTATGTATACATGCTTATTTTACTGTGTCGGATCTATTTGTAATTGTTATACTTGTATATATATATATATTATATTAAATGGCTCCGAATTTAAGTATAGTGGCATTATTTTTAATAATAAGCTTATCTTTGATACTCATATAAATCAAATATGAATTAATATTCTAAATGTAATATTTAGATGTTTTATTGTTAATGACTACTGTTACTTATCAAAAGTACATATAACTAATGTAATACCTTTATTAGAATACAATTCTTGTATATGGAATCCATCTAATATATATAGGCCTTCAAATAAAATTGAAAAAGTACAAAGAACTTTTAATAAAAGGCTTTTCTATAGATGTAATATACCATATAACAATAATGAAAATCGGTTATTATTTTTAAAATTATCTACATTTTATAAACGTAGATCACTTGCTGACCTGATTCTGGCTAACAAAATAATAAACAGCCTGGTGTATGTTGACTGTTCAGGATTGATGGAAAAATCGAGAAGTATAGGTCATTTTGTAAACATTCGAAAACAAAGTTCAAAACAATTTGTTTACTTTAAACTATTTCATTAATATAATTTAAACCCCCTGGAATTATATGTCAACATTTTATCAGTTTGGCAAAATCAATATCTGAAATTGTCAGTAGACTTGATACAAATCTTTAATGTTTAATTTTAATTTATGTATATTTTTGGGGTGCGTTTTTCGTAGATATACTAATGTAACGATGTTACAACGTACTACAGTACCATCTGTATTCATTACATGTACAATGTACATAATATTATTACGTGAACAATGTAGTACCAATGCACCATCTCAACTGTGACAATGTACCATCGGCATGTACAATTGGTACTACATTTTTCACGTACAATGCCGGGGTCGGTAGGTAGGTCCTAACTGGAGAATTTCCCTCATTTATTTGTATTATTACCTACATATTTGTCAGTTAGTTTATTATGTATATACATAATTCAATAATTCAATAACAAAATATAATTAATAATAATTCAAAGAATTGTATATTATTGTATTTATAATATAAAAAGAATTGTACTCACCTAGATATTTAGTATGACTACTTAATAATTTTAGAATCAATTGTGTTCATTAAAAATGTTGGGGAGGATATAATCTCCCGTACCTCAGTTAGTATATTCACTATATAGCTATCTAGATATGTTATTTAAATGAAAATATGACTAAATAATAATAATTATTTAAATAAATAATGTAAGCAAAGAATAATGGTTCAATTCTCCCTATTTTTAGTAGTTAGAGTCTCCTTTCATGTTTTTTTAAATGGTTTTAAAAAACATTGCATAGATAGTTTTTTATATTTTAATGATTAATATCATAGATAGTTTCAGAGATTTTTTTTAAGGATATAAAGTGGGGTGTGGAAAATTCCAAAAATAATTATTTTGTTTCAATTGTATATGAAAAAACAATCTAATAAAATACATTTATTGATTTATTCTAAATACATAAGATTATGATATAATTTATTATGAATTAATTTGTTTTTTGTATGTGAAAATATTTAAAAGTTGGGAGAAAAACGAATAGGTGTGAGGGGAAATATCCCAAAAAATACCGCTTAAAAAACCGCACTGGTATACGTTACTATATAATAATAAGTTATTCCTATAATATATAAATGTTTAATCTTATATTACTTTATTTTACCTTTTATATTAATGTTAAATATATTTATTATTTAAAAAAGCCTTATTTTTTTTTCAAATAAATAAAATTCAATACAATATTTTCAAAATGTTATGTTATGGCATACCATATTCCCCCTATTGGATTACTATTTATGATATTTACAATTATTAATATAGTAGATATACGATTTGTTTAGGTGTATCAGATCTCCTACCTGTCAAAGTATCCCAACTCTCCTCTAAATAATAAGTTTGCATAGTAAGTACTACACATACAATATTTATAAAGGTCTATTTATATATCGGTTATTAATATATGTATTTATATTTATATATATATTTATATTTTAACAGTTGTATTTTAATATTATCACACAATTACATTGTAAACTTGAGATGTAATATTCTCGTTTTTATTACTCTATATTAACGATAACTATATTATGTAATAGTAATAGCTCTATTATGTAATAGTGATAGTTGTATTATGTAATATCTATTCTTTTATGTAATATCGAATGTATTGATAACTTTGATTATGATATAAAAACATTTGTATGGTATAGTGATGATGGTTCGATATTATATATATATGTGTGTGTGTGTATATATAAACCTAACTTGATATAGGATACATATATATATATATATCAAATTATTAAAATAATCATAATAATAATTAATGAGAATACTATATATTTATGTGTATTTAATGCATGTATGTTTATGTGTAATAAAGTTAACCTAATATAATATGAGAGTATACTGTGTACCTCAATATGTATTAGTATTGTAGACAATTTAACCGTAAATTGTACGGCGTACAGTGTATGCCGTACGTATGTGTGTACGCCGTACAGTGTACGGCGTACACCCATACAGAATAAATATTAGTCATTTTTTATATTATAATATATTTATATATAAGTATAAGTAATATGGTAAAGGATCGTATACACTTTATTAAATACAAAGTAACAAGTAAGTACTGTATAACACCATTAATATAATAATAATATGTACTATAGTATAGGTTATAACCCGGTGAGACGCAGAACTAAGAGTGTGTTTATCTCAGTGAGATGCTTTCCTTTTATAGAAAAAAATGGTCACTATAGCATACATTTGATTACATTTTTACAACTAATTATTTACTCAAAATAAACATAAACATTTGTAATTAAGTCAATTATAATTCTATTTAGAGTCTATAGACTATATATAGACTATATATATATATATATATATATATATATATATATATAAAAGCTGGTAAATGTCCCCCTCCGAGTATATGGACTATTTAAATCGTTATTGATATACATATAATGTTAATATAGTCTGTAAATAATGGTAGTCAAACTAAAAGGCAACACGGTATTGCAGTGCATGTACATTTTGATATCTATTCTATTAAATCTGAAATTATCTGCAATTGTTTTAACTAATAAAGTACTAAACTAATTTTATTTAAATGCTATGTATATATAACCTGATATGTGTTATTTAATTTGATAAGTGTGATTATGTTATAAGATTAAAGTGGCGCATGTCTCCCCATTTATTGGTTTGTATGAATCATATGTAACTATAGTAACATATATGTAGCCTATAGGTTACAATGTTACTCACCAGTTCTCTCCAGTAATCTAATATATTACATATAGGTGTATAAAACTATCCATATGATGTAAATTAAACGTTCCTAACTTGATTCATATATATATATTATGTTATTCCTATCCATATCTGTAATCTAATTCGAAGACGCACCACTATGTAGTATCTTCTCATCGTCTCCCGGTACTCCAGCAATATATACCTCAATTCTAGAACTTTAATAACTCCTACCACCCACTTTGAAATGCATACCTTCGCGCAATCCGTTCTAGCCTATTATATCCTTAACCGATTCCATAAATTTACGTCATATTTCCGCTCTTCCTCACATATCTAACAATCCACATATTCGTTCTATATTCGTTATTGTTATCTAGTTATTCTTTTGGAAACTTCTAACCAGCTCTGAGTAGAGGAATATAATGAATTCAGAATTGGAATATTGATCAACTCAAGATCGTAATGCAATATCTAGTATAAAAATGATAACATCCAAAATAAAATTATTGGAAACCTACAGACAACCGTAATTTCATGCTATAATCCAAATACGTGAGTGACGAACAGGATACAGAGAGATTCTACACCGATCTAACGTCTTTTATCACACATATTCCAAAACATAATGTATTAATAATCAGAGGAGACTTCAATGCGCATCTCGTAAAAAATTATGGATACTAATATTCGCAACACAGAACTATAAGTCGTAATGGAAATATGCTACATAATTTTCTTAAAGAAAATATTATATTATGTTTGAATACGCACTTCCAGAAAAGATCCAGACAACTCTGGACACCCGCCTCTCCAAATGGCTTTAAGTCACAAATTGATTTCATAATCATAAATAAGAAGTCGAAAACAGCGTTAAAAACTCTAGAGCATGCAATTCATTTACCACCTTAGCATATGATCATCATATTATTTTAGCAGATATACGACTTTGTCTGAGATCAAATAAAAAGAAATAATGTAAAAATAAACCTTATGATTGGACCAGACTTAAACACGATACTGATATACGTAATAGCTTTGTAACCGAAGTGAAAAATGGATTTTCAATTCTCCAAAAAGTTGAAATAATAGCTTTATCTGCAAACACAAGATTATATAATTTTGTGAAAGCCTGCAAAGAAGCTGTGGCAAATGTAATTCTGTTAAAACCAAAACTAAAAAATAGACTACCATAGGAAACTCTGTATATCTGTCAGAAACGTGAAATACTTCATCAGACAGCTTAACTTAAAATCAGCGATCCAACTCTAAGATATATCAAAAACTTCATTAAGGCTCAAAATTCACTCACAAACACGTATGAAAGAGAAAAAGAGGAATATGTTACTCGATAGATTGAAGAAATACAAAATGCAATTAGTTTTAAAAAATCATCACTCGCCTGGAAACAGTTAATGAAGTTAGTGGAAGAAAGAAATCTAATAAAGCTAAACTTATAGCTACTAGCGAAAAAGAACGCATACATCTATGGCATGATCATTTCATAGAATTACTTGGTAAACCAACACCAATCCCAACATACAATGAAAATATTGAACAAGCCAATGATCAACTAGCTATAAAATTGTATTATTTACTGCATACGAACTAAAACAAGCTACAAAAGTATTCAAAATGGAAAAGCTGTAGGTTTAGATGAAATTCCAGCAGAAGTATGGAAATTGGACGAATTTCAAGAATTCTTACTTGAATCCTGCAATAGTGTATATACTCAAGAAGTTATTGAAAGATGGAGAGAAGGATGTATATTCAACCTGATGATTTAAACCGAATAAGACAAGAGATCGATCCTATACTACGGAAAAATAAAAATTGCGTCAGGAAAAACATATCGACATCATGAAAAATGTTAACAATCCGTCGCATACTAGAAGGTGTAAAATCGAAAAACCTACTAATAACTCTACTATTCATAGACTTTCCAAATTCAATAAACTGAAACAAGATTGAGTTTATTCTACGTAAATATAGAATACCAACGGATATAATCAACGCTATAGTGATGCTGTACAGGAACACTCGTTCTATGGTTAGATCACCTGATGGATATACAACGTTTTTAGATATCACCACTGGAGTCCTTCAATAGAAATAATTTGTAAATTATACATTACAAATATATTTTATATTTTATATTAATTAATATGAAAAATATCCATAGATTATTTATTAAATTATAAATATATAACAAATATCCTTAATGCTATATTCCTAAAGTGATAGAGTATTAGTAGTAGCATAGATAGTAACATTACTATATGTAGGTTTACACCATAACACATACTATCTACCTGCATATACTTATTGTAGAGTATACTATTGAATCAGAAACTATCGTATAATTTATAATACATAAATATAATAAATAATAGATAATTTCATATTCAATTTTTAAATTTAAATACTATACTTAATACAATCCTTTAAAATTACCGTAATTAGTATATAGTTACTATAACATATACATTCGGTTATATATATATATATATATATATATATATATATATATATATAAATGAAGCAATATATTTGTAATCGATATTATAATATTATATATAACGTATATATACGTTTATATTATTACGTATATATAATCATAGTATACATGCTGATATATTATCAATGTATTACTTATAATAACATTACTGTATAATTATGAAGTATATTTATATATAATTTATAATGTTTGTATAATATATTAATAATAATATTGATATTTATAATTTGTTAATTATGTTATATACCTACTAATTGAAATTATAAATTATATAAATTATTTAATTTCGATTATAACTATATGGCTGTAATGTCCCAAAATATCATTATAATTACATAACGTATTGTCGATATAGACGATAGGGTGTGGTTGATATGGTAAAGTTACGCCCATTTATTCGAATAAAATAAAGAGTTCGTTTATAACTTATTATAAGATTAAATTCACAATAGCTATAACATAACAGGTATGCTATTTAATAGATGTGTATTAACGTGTACACACTACGATGATGATGATAATAATAATGTATTAACCCATAATAATACATTGATACATTTATTAATACGGGTTTGTTTCGATGCTATAGATTTATGTAAACGAATAAAATCCAAATGTGATTTAATTTAATTTATATATGTATATTTATTTACATATACCTAATACATACTATGTATAATGTGTTGTAGTATTACTGATGACTAATTGGCATGTACAATGCATCCCATAATATCACGGAACAAATAATATATTGACGCTGTTTAGCATTAAGTAGTTTTTATAAATAGTTATTCTGATGATTATAATATTATAATATATTCTAACACATACGAGTCGTCCCGTGTATTATAGGGCTATACACAGAGCGAATAGACGACAGTTATAATTAATACTATATATATAAGTTTGCATATTTTAATTATGACGTTAATAATGGTAAACAACTGCAGTTGCTGAATAGTCATAACAATAGTTGTAATATAAAGCGCTATAAATAGACGAATGCTGATGCTAATATAGAATATGAAATTCAAATCATTATTAATAATGCCATCAGGAGATAATAACGTTTCATTGAAAACAATAACAAATTCTATTTAGCACACCTACCTATAGTGAATACATATTTGTATTCACTATATATAGTATAAAATATAAGGATTACTATAAGCATACTGTTTATCTTTATTTACAGTTTTATTATCTTTGCGGGTACCCCTCACTCTTAATTATTTCGATATATACCACATATTGATTTTCTCTTACCCATTCTTTCTATAAATCCGTACAGATAACAAAACTATAAAAAATTCTATAAATAAGTTAAAATATCAATTTATATGTTAATGGTTGGTCGATATTCTAGCTATACATATAAAAATAATTATTGCAAGCGCAAGAAAGGGCATTTTCAAGGATTTAGAGATATTTTCAATGAACTGCTCTAATGGACTATGACTAGCTATAGTTATAAAGATACACCAAGTTAGTGCCACTACGCAGAGATATTCTACATCTAAATATACATTTGTTGAATTATTGGAAGATTTAATGATTTATATGCTTGTCATAAACAAACGATATATACATATAATATGAATGAAACCGGTTTATTATACCGTGCAAATACTGATAATAAGCACACGCAATACATATTTAGTAACATATTTATTATGAAATTACTTAATTAATTACAATTATCTATATCATTTTTAAAACATGGTTAACAAATTTACTATATTTATATAATAAACACTTGTTCCATCAGGTTTGACTGTATATTGATTGATACATTTCTCATTATTACAAAGAATATATTGCGTAATAATGTATTGTGTAATACTTAGGTAATACCTATATATAGATAGCATGTGATGTCATAATAATTAGCTATACTCTATAGTTAGTTGTACGGTATTTATATTATACATTATTGTAAAGCATATAATTAAAGTAGAATATTAGTAAGCATATATATATATATATTAACAATTGATAATACATAATATACATGTTAGTTATTATGAAATTCATTATAAAAATGTACAGTGTAATGTACCTTGTATAATGTACATTGTACATATTATTGTAACTATTACTTGTATTATTAATGAACACACATTTATATTTCGTATTATAAATATGATAACAATATTAAAATATGCTATAAAAGTCGTTATAAGCTACTGGAATGCCAACTATTATAATGACAATTTGACGTTATTACCGAATTTTCATTATAGCCGATTGGATTTCCATATAAATAGATGTAAATCCAACAAATATTAAAATATATGTCGCTATATCCGAATTGTTGATTGATCAGTTCATATAAACCTCCTTCGATGTATCTCCTATATTTTATATAATTGAATATATAATGAAATATCTATACATATAATAAACATTATGTAGTATACATATTATATATTTAATGTTTTAAGTGAATATTCTGGATATCGTCAGTATACCTATAGGTATAGAGTTGTTCGACTTCGCTGTTATTGATATCTCGACTGATTTAACATGGCCGCCAGACACCTCAACTATAGGATTCCGTTTACATTCCTTTACTGGTAGACATATATGTGATATATATATACATTAAATAAATATGTATGTTATATTTACATACTATACTTACATATATATATATATATATATATATATATATATATATATATATATATATATAGGTATACCCATAACTAGAATATTATCTACGCCATTATCTGATCACAGAATTTCACGTATTTATATATTTCAATGAAGTCTCCTGGCAACTCTATACCCTCACATCTCACGACATCTCTAGAATTATCGTGATATCACGTGTTATATCCTGCTATATTATCACGTGTTATCACGTGTTTATACGAAATCGTACATAATAATATTAGTAATCATATTATGTAATGAATGTACTACACGACTTTATATGTGTAATTCTTCTATAGGAGAAATACCTACTGTAGTAAGACAATTCATCATATTTTATTAATTAAAAACCCCAAGTTTAATCGTGTCCAAGTTAAGCCTAATATAGTTACCCCATGAGGTCCTTGGGAAGAGGACTATTTATACAAAACTCACAGTATAGGTATACAATTATATGTTTATATTATGAGGATAATCACTGCAGTGGTATATATATATAATTCACTGGTATACTACTGGAATATAAGTGGTACAGGCAGGTATGGTATATACATATACGTAGGTACCTAACATGTATAACTATAGGCATATAGGCATGGTATATACTTATAAGTTGTAGTATTTATATAGTAGATATTATCTAATTGTAATATGTTGTTGTATATGCAAATATATTATTGCTAGTAAATATGTATCCCGGCTACCGATATAGACGCATCTCCCGTGACCTACTGACCTATATACTATAACTAGATCTATAAATAGATGTGCACCGACCTACTCCAGTTACGATAATCATTACTACGAACGGTAATCGTAATAATAAGTAATACATGAAAATAACTCTATATTCATACGAGCAAATATATTGTGAAGCATTCCTTATAGACATGTCTGATACGAGGTCAGAGGTTAAGCGATATTGCGTAACTTATAATCTACTGTATTTAGCTGATAGGTAATACCTACTACAGATACGGTGTACGTCAATTAATAATTATAACTTTAAGGTGATGTAATTATTTATTAACCCATTAACCTATTTATTTATGTTGTTAACATTTCATCTTAATTATGTTCGTAGGTTATCTAATAATCACATTAATAACACGGATGATGATGTCATTGGTTACGTAACTAGTAGCATGGGTGTCACGTGACCGACTGTTACGTAACATAGGGTAGAAGTGAGATAACTTATAAAACGCCAGTATATACGGAAGGGAAGGGAAAGGTCATCGCTCAATGGTCAAGTGAATACGCTATTACGGGATTACTCTGACGTATATTCATGGCTAATACGTATTAGGCAATAAGGAATAATAGAAGGTGTTATATAATGAATTAATGAATTATTATTAATACACGCGTGGGTTAATTTATTGATTTGTAGATATTACTATAAATAGTACGTATACACTGTTAACAATTAGGGTACAGCGAATTAAATTTATAGGGTACAGATCGTTAAAATATCACAACAATTTACTATGTACCCTAAATAGGGTACACGACTTTTAAACTCACTAGTGTACAATATATATATTTTTAGGGTACATATATGTTAAATAATAGGGTACATAACTGTTAAATACACTAGGGTACACTCTATATATTTATTAGGGTACAGCTATGTTACATATGTGATTAATCTGAATTTTATATGTGAACAATTTTAAAAGTGAGGGTCAATTACCTAAAAAATACCCCTTAAAAAGGGAACTGATATACACTCCATATAGGGTTTCGTAATTGTAGTTCGGTGCATATATGCATATATATACTCTTACCAGATCATAATGCGTATAGATTTACCAATAGTTAGTATTGCGGTTCAGTGCAGGTTGTATGAGGGGTAGGGTATTCGTGTATAGGGGACGTTCGGGAGTTTGGGTGGGAGTTTACAATGGGGCACTATTATTTACTTACTAAATAGGTCGTTACTCCGGGAGTTAAATGCATGAAATATACGTTTAATATTACAATATGTACATATAAAATATGTACATATACGGAAATCATCGAGTATAATATGAATATCTACTGTTCAATATAGTTACTTTTACAATTATGTAGTAAATGTAGCAATTTGTAACGAATAATATATATATATATAATATTATATTATGTTTATAATTGATATTAATGAATACAAATTTCATAATTTAATTATTTATATTATTTATAATATAAATTCTGGTGATGATGTATACCGTTATGGTAGCAAATATTAAATAATCATACAATAATACACTATATATATATATATATATATATATATATATATATATATATATATTATATATATTGTATACATTTTTAAATTTATTTATCCTGATGTTATTAACATGGCCACTTGATTATAGTCTAGTTAATTTTTAGTTAAACGTATAGATGCCATCGTATAGTATTTAGTTATATGTTAAGGGTAATTAAATAATTTGAATCATGTAACAATATTTTAAGGTTGTTTAGGCGATATATATATATATATATATAACGTATACGTTTGTTTGTATACATGCATATATGTATAATTATTAAAATCTATATGTACAGTAATATAAACACAAATACAACATACACACACCTATACATACTAAATCTATAGAAAGAGTGATGGACAAAGCACGTGACCATACTTGTGATACCACGTGACACTTACGCAATACGTATGACGTAACGAACGTATACACGACGTCGTCGTCTGCTCGATGCTGCTGTCGTTACGTAGGATTTCATAACCGAAGAGTCTGAGACTGGATGGAAAACCTGATCGTTCTCTGCGGCCCTATGTCGGTATTACCCGCGCTTATTAATACTCGGCCGCCGCCGCCATTGTCAGTGGCCTATTGTTCTCGCGTGTGTGTGTGTGCGTGAGTATCTATTGTGTCGGCGGTGAAATGGCGCAATAGTGATATGTACCCGCTGATATTTCGAGCATACCATGACGTATTAAACGCGTATTACAACACTTTATATCCGTATATACTATGCATGGTGCTAAATAGTTTTATTTTTAGAGAACATTACAATCACAATATTTATATTTAACTTTATTTTTAACATTATCAATATTAATAATAATATTTTTGTTTGGTGTATTATTTATTGGCCTATTATTATATTATTTATTTAACATTTGTGTCAATTATTTCATCATTTTAAGTTATTTAATTTAATTTAATTTGTTTTTTTTCTCCGCTTAGTCTATATATATATAAATATATATATAAATATATATATACATAATATTAATTAATATTATTATATAAAATACATTCCATTGACAAACTCTCTCATTACACCGAGAAGTAACTGACCTGGTCAATTGACTAGTCGCATGAATATAATAGGTTATATAATCTGATAGTTTATGGGTATTCTTTAGTTTATATTAACTATAACTATATCTATAATTTATATATTATAACTATAGCTATATATATAACTATAACGTTAAAATAATTATAAAGTAATTTTAACTATATATGTACATATAACTGTAGGTTAAAATATAATTACAACTATAATTATAACTTAAAACATAATTATAACTGTAACTATAATTATAAATATACATATTGTTATAGTTATATTTAAAGTTATATGTATTTGTGTAATTATATATAAAGTTATATTAATAGTTTTAAAATTAATATATAATTTTAACCCTAGTTATATTTAAAGTTATATGTATTTGTGTAGTTATATATAAAGTTATATTCATAGTTTTAAAATTAATATATAATTGTAACCCTAATTATAAATATACATATATTTATAGTTATAGTTATAGTTATATTTATAATTATTGTTACCGTTATATTATAAATATAAGTATATTTATAACTACAACTATAACTACAACTATAACGGTTATGTTACGGTAATGATAACTATTAATATAGTAGTATATATGCTACATTGATAACGATGATTAAATGTATACAGAGAAAGTTACGTAAAAATATATTGTTATATATGGACAATATTACATCATAATACGTAATGTTAAGTGGTATTTCGTTCTGCGGAGAATATGATGACGATGATTGTGGATGCTGAACAATAATATTAGTTATGTTATATTTATAATATTATAACAATGTTACAATGAGTACTTGTATATATACAATAAGTACTTATATATAATATACAGTATTTTAAATATTAAAAAATATGTTGTATGGATAATATATATTTCCATTATATACACACACAAAAACACATGCATATACCATCATATAAATATATATACATATATGTATATATATATACTATTTTTAGATGAAGACTATGAAATATGGTTGTTCATAACATATATTGTTGGGAGCACTATTATCAAATATATTTATAAGGAAGGATATAATACTTACTCGAAATAGTGTAATTCTATTATATACACAATCAATGAACAGCGCTACATGTGGTTTTTGTTTTCGGATAAATGTGTTGTTTATGTAAATTCGTATAAAACTATACAATTTTTAAATGTAAAAAATGTGTTTTAAATTATTATTTATATGATAAAAAGCAAGTGTTCATTACTAATATATAACAAAATAATAGGATAGTTTGGTTTGAAATGTTATACACATTGACGAGGTGAGTAAAAACTAACTAATATAGCATACAATTTAATAGAAAATAAAAAAAATGTGTACGAAAATCACATCAAACTTAAATCAATTTCAGTAAACAATATTTGCTGAGCATATATAAATTAATATATTATTTCGTTAAAACTGGCAAATAGATACTAAGTATTCGTCATATGATGTAAATACAATGTTACCAATAATAGTAGAGATATACTATATGAAATATATTATATACTATCTATGGTATTAGATATACGGATAGCTCTATACATGCTTATTTATACCCATTTGACAATGATATTCATGTTTTATCGTACACACATACACACATGCACATATACACAAATATATATGCATACATATACACACATATACATACGTACACATGCACACACATACATAAGCTAGAATGTCACTATTTTAACTGAAACTCGATGTATGATAATCGAGAACACTACACTTATATTTGATATATGATTTCATACTATAATGTATATACTATCTCTATACACTACCACGCATACCTATATATACCGCCATCATGTCATATATGACTATAGTCTATAGTCTATAGGTTATGTTTAATGTAGCTCATAGGTTAGAATAAATATATTTATGACATATAAAGGTTATATAGGTTATATTATATTTATACGTATAATATACGTCGTATATATATATATATATAGTTGTTATTAATAAATAATATTAGTGTTAAAAGTATGTTATACCATACACATTCTATACACGAATCCATTTTATCCATATATACAATTATTCACACTTCATTTAATTCATATATAGTGAATAATATACTGTTATGCATTAATCCAATGGATATTTGTAAATATTCCATTTCGAAATATTTGATTCAAAAAATATCTTTATCATAACAAAATATGTATGATATTGTTGTATAGTATTTTATATATTTATATATAATGTAAAATATATAAATGTATTGTACATACATGTATATAATTAATAGTATATAGCATGTTCTGCAAATACTATTTTTTACCGGCTCAATAATTCTCAGGATACATTATAATGACTATTGTAAATATATGCTTGATATAATACAATTGATTTGCAATATTTCGGTGACAACAATAGATTAATGTATTATTTTGAAGCCCTTATAAGGTAAGTAATATGAAACATAATATTTATATTTATTTTTTATAAACAAACAAATGACTTCTAATAAACTATAATACTAATAACTATTATTATTATCTAAATATATATATATATATATATATATATAGATATATAGATATTTATAAATAAATATGATATATTTATGTATACTAGAACATATAAACATATACATATCCTTAATGTGTTCATTTAGTAGAAAGGTGCTTTGTATGTGAACAGTATACTCGTGTGTTCAATACGAATGTTATATAATGTTGAATATTACATAATATATGTAATATATTACATAATATTCGAGTGCATAGCGATTGTTGATACATCGTTGTTATGTTTATATTTAACATGACAACGATGACTATTATGTAATTTGTATTGTTTGATGTCGTCAAGTTACACATACGCACACTCATACACACACAGGCATGCATATACATAGATAAATAGAAAACTTCGACCCGGTGAGTCATACCGTCTCGAGATAATCATAAATTACGTATTAATCAAATCCGCATGTAATCTATAAATAGATTTAAGTTACTATTTTTAGAATATCGGTGCCGTGCAGTGACAGTGATAAAGTATCGGCAATTAAATAGGTGTTCTTAATTATAGGACATATTAAAAAATATTCAAAACAATTCTCTTCTAAAATAAATAGTATATTTAGAAAAATATATGTTTATATATATATATATATATATATATATATATATATATATATATATATATATATTAAGTACTTATAATAAAGATAGTAATATAAATAATAATATGAAGATCGAAGTTTATGAAAAGAAACATCTTTTTATGTTCACCATTTATAGTACTTTGGTATTTAAACACTACAGTGATTTAATCGAGAATCGTTTACGAACAGCATAGTATAATATAAATTATACGACTGGTGTATAAAAAACGTGAATCGTTGGTTACATAATTAAGATGATTAAGGCCTATCAATTAGTGACAAGCTGGTACCATAAATAACTAGGCGAACACAACACATCAGATCGATGATTATAACACCATCAAAAAGCCGTGTTTTCTATTGTCGTACATCGGCCATACAACGAAGTAGTCATGCTTTGTTTAGTGGTACACTGATGCTGACGTCAGAGTTACGATGATGGTGGAGGCTTAACGGTACTTAATGAGGCTTAACGGTACTTAACGAAGTTTAACGAGTTCACTTAATGCAGTTGTCAGGTAATTCCAATTCTTAGGATTTCGTGAAATATTTAATTACGGATAACTATTTTGATTGTGTTTAGATAATAAAGCAATAATGACATTGACGTTTCATTCATTATTTAGCGAAATCACAAGTGTATCGTTACACATATAGGGATGTTGTACACCTGTTCATTACCGTATACCTACACTATATTACTTACACAGAAATGGCTCAGAACTAACGACGTTTTACAAACTGAGATATTGTTATAATATCATATATAATATGTATTGTGTTATCATATACTTAACACGTGTACATATACTATTACCTCTTTAACATATTTGTTAGTTGCACAATAACTAATAACTCTGGGTATAATAATAAATATGTAGCTAAAATATTAAAGTATAATTCATGAAGATAATATATTTAATATTTAGAAAATTAACGATATGAAATAAATTTATCACATACGAAATATATATATATAGATAATATAGACAATGGCTGATAATGGGTATCATTGTTTAACCTTTACACTGACCTTACGCCTGCATTGTAACGAACACGTGTTCGTGTATATCTCGGCATAAATCACGATATCTAGGCGCCGTCTCAAGTATTGGGCATTGTTACCCGAAAGGTTGATATTTAGATATAGGTGACTTCGTATAAAGGTGACTTCATCGTATTAAACTTCCTAAATATAGTCATGCACCTACCCATGGCCATGTATACATATAACATGGTTATGTATCCATGCATGTTATGCATGTATGTACCTATAGGGACGTCACAGGGTGACTGAAAGTGGGGGGGGGTATCTCACACTCATAAATTATTACCATATACTTTGCTAAGAAGATAAATCTATAATATCACTTATTCTCTATTTATATATATATATATATATATATATATACATATTGTATATAGTAGACTTGTATTGGATTGCACAATACAAATCAATGTTGTATATAATGATATACAAAGACTATAAATAGCAGAAATATAATATTCATTAAGAATCAAATAATTTTGTGATCTTAAAAGTGGGGGAGGGGTCATGTCCCCTTCCACCCCCATTCTTATGACGCCCCATATATGTACCCATAGCTAGAAACCACGCATGCGTATTTCATCAGATTTAAATGAAAGGTTTGCATACACTTTTATTTCATCGATGTACGGCGTGCATTACACGCAACTAGGTTAATAGGTTACTAGGTTTCTAGGTTAATAGGTTCATAAGTTAACATTATATATGAATATATAATAGATTATAGGTAGTTATAAACTATATTTTTATCATATGATAAATATAAATAATATTAATTGTAATATTTTTATTTTTTCAGATCAGAGAATTTCAAAAGAGTTCTCATATTTTTATTTTATTAATATTCGAATTCGATGTGAGCCTAAATAAAATAATATATTTATATATATTTGATATATATATATATATATATATATATATATATATTTATAAAATGCATACATATGTATGATATCATAGAGGGTAAATAAGGTAAGTATTAATAAGCAAGAATTCATGTGTATTTTGTATGTATTAAAATATTATAATAATATTATTGTAATATCACGAATATAAATGAATTCACTATTTGTATGGATAACTTTTATTGATAACATTTAATTTGTAAGGAAGAGTCTTTTCTAAAGGTTATGAGTTTCTTAAGATGGTTAGCCGAATATTATTTGTTTATAAGCATAATAAGTTGTATGAATCTCTAAGACTGGAGAATAGTTAAATGTTGATGATAATTACAGTTCGCATTAATATGTAAACAATATTATTATTATTATTATTATTATTCTTATATATTTTATTGTATACAAAAACACATTGTGATTATGCATAACCACGTCCATGCATTGCATGTCATTAGATAATAAAAAATAAATAAATAAATAAATAGAAAACGATTAACAAAATTGTACGAATTACAATGATTTAAAATGGATATATAATTTACGTTTAAACAATTAAAGTGATGTAATATACATATTATTTATGACTACACTAAAAGTACACCTATTACCATTATACGCAGCTAAGTTATTTATGAATTGGAAAATTAATCAAAGTATTTTTAACATTTTTCCATTCGAGATATTCTTATTTAAATTATTTACACTTTCAGAATAATTCCAAAAATACAATGATCCTAATATCATATTTTATAGTAGTAGACATATATATATATATATATATATATATATATTGTACATACTAGCGTATTAGCGTATTCCCTTAATGTAATAATATACATAATTTAATGATAATTATACTTTCCCTCGTTATTAATCTTCATTACCCGACCCCTATAGACCCGACCCCTATAGAAATAATATACGAATACAAGTCATATAGTAACTGCAGACCTATTCATATGTGCTGGGTAGATGGGGGTATATATATTGGGTATAGTGACTATAGTGGGTAACGCATTTCAGATAAATGCAAATAAATAGCCAATTATTCCTATTATTCGAAGTTTCATATCGTATTTATAACACATTGTACTTCAGTATGGCATACATTTGAACACTACGCTATGCTTGCCTGTCTGTGTATATGTGTGTATGTATGTATTTATGTCTACCTATCTATCTGTATTTCTGTCTGTCTGTATTTCTGTCTGTATGTATTTCTGTTTGCATGTCTATCTGAAATATATGTCTGTCTGTCTACACGAGTATAATATTGATGTGCGTGACATGGTCTATAATTAGTACATGACAATGTATATTAATCAAATATTAATCAAACAGTACTCTGTATCAACTATAGTACTCTATATCAACTATAGTCCTATATATAGCCCTATAAGTATACATATATGTATATATATATATATATATGTATAAATATATACCCTATACGTTATGTCAACATTGTATATATGCTATAGTTAGAACGATATATTTAACTATGGTCTGTGTGATAACTACAGTTAATGTTCTCTGCCTCTTCCTCTTCTTAACCCGAGTAGTGTTCAACTTTCATAGTTATAGAACTACACTGAGAATACGAGTAACTTATATTATATAACTATATTATAGTTGATATGTATCTTGAGTATATATCATAGATTTAGAGTACCTATTTATGGTACTCTAAATCTATGGTATATATATATAATAATAATAATAATAATATCAGATTGGCCTGGATGAAAGAAAAAGCATGGATTGTCGAGTCTTTCACCCAATAGATTATAAGGAGAAAAATAGATAATTATATTAACATACTAAAAATAAAATAAAGCGATAGGATAACATTAGAAATAATAAGATAATAACAAGTATAAAATAAATAGTTACACGAAAACAATATATATATATATATTTACTTCTTAATATTGTTTCTAATGTTACTTTACCAGTTGTTAAAATGTCAATGTTGATAATAATGTCATATTTGATCTTACCATATATGGTATAAGTATACTTAGATAACGCCTATGATATACGCATACACATATACTGTTTCATAGAGTTTACCACATCGAACACCTTCTCGAGGTGTATTATAAACATCTTGAAGATCGATATATTTTACTTTTTATATTCCATAATTAAATAATAATTATAAGATATTTTAATTTAAGCATTCCGTATGCTACTCGTTTTTCAGCAATAGTAAGGTTGATGATTCACATGATTCAGTGGTATAAGCAAAACACACATATCGTATGGCGTAACACTTTGAATTTGGGTAATGCGAAAACTTTCTCATATCATCTTTATTTTATATTTGGATCATCAATAAGGTCGTTCATACACTTTACCATTAGTCAATAAAGACGCATTTAATACATTTATAGTTAATGGAGTGTATATCATTATGTCAGAGATTGTATATATATGTATATATATATATATATATATAGATAGTAGTATATTTTAGACAAATTGATAATAAATTAGAAATTGAAATAAAAGCACATACGTAGGTATACCTACTCATACATACGTAGACAAACTACGAATATAACTTTTCTATATTAATAGTATCCTTGTTAGCATGTAATGGACTTGTTATTATGAGTCAATTGGCTTATTATTCATGAAAGTGACACACTTTCATGAATAATAAGCCAATTGATTAATTATTTATTAGTCAATTTACGCTAGCCAATTCAATTGAATCATCACATATATATATATATATATATATATATATATATATATATATATATATATATATATATATATATAATGATGACGTATACTATTATAACGGATTAATTGAGAAAACGAGTAAATTAACTCATATTGTATTTACAGCGAATAGTAACACTAATTATTATTATTAATGTTTTATATTGAGGCGTATTACTTGATTATTATTTGCTTGTTTTGCAATATTATTGATTTATTTTATATTAACATATTATATTTGTAATATATTATATAAATATATATCGTTAAAAATTTAAATATTCATATTATTAATACAAATATATAGCTTATGAGTAATTACTATTACAGGTTTTCTTTTATTTTAGTAAACGAACGATGGTCTAATTTAGTTCTCATCAATTACATAATGCATTTATGTATTTTATTTTCTATGATCGTTTATTTTTACGATAAATGTTAATAGTTAACATTCTTAATTTTTAATTTCGTATTATTTTTTGTTTATTTCAATAACGTATTGTATCATTACAAAATATTCCAACTTTATACTTTCGACTATATATTTTCTTAAATAAATAATTGGAGAAACTATTTGTAAAAAAACAAATTAAAAAAAACAATTAGTTTAAGTGCTTCTCCTTGAACCAAGACATAAATAATAATAATAATAATACTAATATTAGGTACCTAAGAGTAATAAGATAACAGTTATCACACATATAAGTATAAGATATAACAGATATATTAAAATATGTACTATATATATATTCATAAATCCACACAATTAACATTATATTATTTTAAAGTACAATATACAACGCCTTATTTATTTTCAATAATAAAAATATCAGTTTAGTATACTTTATTCTACTAGGATAAACACAAATTTGAGCTTATTTAGTTTTCAACCTGTCCAAAACAATATACGAAAAATAACTAAAACTAATAATATATTATTTAAAATGGTTTAAGAAAAATAAAAAAGTTAACTTGAAACATGATAATTATTTAAGAATATGAAATACTAATATTTATGATATAGGTTGAGATCTAGTTTAAATGAAAAATAATTTAATGATTTGAAATCTACTTCAAATAAAATTGTAATAATATATTCTTTTTTCATCTGTTAATTTAATTTCATCATATATTATTTCAACGTAGTCCTATTATGAGATGAAATAATAACATACCAAAACACACATAAAATTGAGAATCATAAATTGATAAAATAATATATAATACTTATTTTATTATTGGTTATATATATAGGGGAAAGTCTCCGATTACCGACCCCCTCCTAATACCCCCCCTCCTAATACCCCCCCTCTCGTATCTCAGTAACTATAAGAGATATAACAACATTATATTGTATTTTGTTTTTAAACATATTCAATCTTACAATTGTTATTTGATAAAATTTAATATTCTCTTTTTACATTTTAAATATTTGAATAATAACTTTTTTTAAATCATTGTAAATTCTTTATTAATTAAAAGAAAACTTAATATTGAGTATACTATTGTAGATCAATAACATTTTTATAACAATTATAAAAATAATTTAATTTGAATAACTATTAACCAATATATCTTAATTATAGCAACCCATATGATTTTTCTATTACCGAACACCTAACTTACCCTAATACCGACTACATGTGATTTATAATATCCAAATAAAATAGATGTGTATTTTACTTTAAAATATGTCGTAAGTTGTTTTTGTATCATAGATATAGATTTAGGATTAATGGTTCTAGTTGATTATATACATACTGATTAATAAATAAATATAAAATAATAATATACACTCTTTTAATATAATTACTATAAAGTTTAAATTTAAATTTAATATTACTATTAAAACATAAATTAAATAATAAATAAATTGCGTGCATGTTATAATTAATTATATTTATGTATATCTACTATTTTTATTGGATATTATAATACTACACTTATTTATACCACGATTATTTTAGGGGGTTGGTAATATGAGAGGGAGGTCGGTATTAGGCACATGTATCCGATTACCGACCCCCATGTTTATTCTTGTAAATATAATTATATCAAAAATGTAAAATAGCAACATTATTCATTGTCATAATATTACCCTAATTACAAAATTTCAAATAAATATATTTAATATTGAATAAGTTATTACAAATAATCATTTAGGGGTCGGTAATCGGAGACTTTCCCCTATATATTACCAAATATATATAGTCACACGTACACACACATATATACACTTATACGAACTATATATCTACTAATTGATACTTCCGTATTTACATAACGTAGTAATATATATAGCTTTCTATTAATAATAAAACGTTATCATTTGTGACATACACACATAAACATACGCCCTACTTATACAGGGTTATAAATAATAATAAATACTAGTGATACTATTAAAACAAATTTGATTGTTTTATATATTTTTTATTAACTTAACATTGATAAAGTCATATATAGAATTATAAATATATTTAGATTTGCCTATATTAAAATTGCGTATATTTAATTTTGAATATTGAATTAATTACATTATACATAAATTGACAGCTTGTTACTTTACTATAAATAACAAAATATATGTCGTATAATACTTTTTGATTTAATAGCATACCTACATACCTACTTACATTTATAAAATGTACTCGGCTACTTTACATTATTGTAGGACTACATTTGTCTACATTTGTCTGAGGATATGAATCATATTCCAGGTCCTCGTTAATCGAAACTAATTATTTTAAGATGGTGTTTTTATTTTCTAATTTTTAATTAAATAAATGTTTGCATATACCATTGCATGCATATATAACATAATCTATTGATATACACAGTGATTCATCACTTTCCACGTGGCTAATTAGCATCCATTGTATCAATGTCAACCTCAACATCACCACAAGATCCACTAATTAATATTAATACAACTCATTTAATATATGAGAATATAACCTCTACTCCACCAATACACTCTTTTGAATAATCAATACATGCAAATCATAGATACATCAACATTAAAATAACATCCACATTTAAGAAATATTAAAAACCTACTTATTTAGTAAATCATATACATTATAATCACGAACCAATTGCTATTATAAATAAATTCCCCTACTGTACGATATATAATACACAATGTACAGTGTACACTGTGTAATGTACAATATACACTATACAATGTATACTGTACATTGTATAGTGTACATTTTAAAGTGTGCATTGTACACTGTACAATGTTTACTTTATATTATACACAATTCTAAAGTTCTAAACATGTAGATCTAATAGTGTACATGCATATCGTAATACAATACAATATAATACAATACTTTCAATTATATAACTAGTGGTACCGTTATTATAATTAAATTACATGCCAACTGATATAATAATTCTTATTAACATGATTATAATGTACATTAAATAAGTTTTAAAAATCGTATTTCTTTAGGTAACACTGTATCAACATGATTTCTGTATTTGGCTAAGGTATAAGTATGGATATTCTGCCGTCATTAATTGTGTGTAAATCAATGTAGCGAACATACTCACTAATCGGAAATATAATAAGTATTTCTATCTAAATTTAGATTTATAAATTATTATATTATATAATGAACATTATATAATATCTATGATATATTTGATTTTCATTATGTATTCTATTCGTATTTTTATAAGTCTATAAAAATAAA
>OZ025239.1:22619353-22704353 GCA_964019155.1 Osedax fenrisi
TTGAGACTTTATCGAATTTGGTTAAATTTGTTACTATCATTATCGTAATTGTTGTCATTATTTAAAGTAATTTTATCATTTTTATAATTTTTAGCATTGTAATATATACATTATAACATATAACTACTATTAATTATCATTACCAAGTTGTTTATAATTTTATTTATTAATTTAAACCAGTTAACATTTATTTATTTAAACTAAAATATATATGTATTTTTAATAATAATTTCTATATATATATATGCATGTATTTTGTTAATATAAATATAAATATAATAATTACTAATACTATTTATAATACTATTATTTTAGTTTACTAATTATTTTCTATTAAATGTTATGTTTAGCTAAATATAAATATAATAATTACTAATACTATTTATAATACTATTATTTTAGTTTAATAATGATTTTCCATTAAATGTTATTAATACCTATAACTATTTAAATATTACTACTAGGACCTAACTAGAATCTAAACAAGTATTTACATTTAATAAATGTATAAATATAATTGATTAAACAATACATCATAACCTACCTACCGAAGGGAAATATACGTACCCATATACCAGATACCTATATACATATATACCTATATACTTATATACCTATATGCCTATATACCTATATATTAAGAGAATATATTCTACCTATAGGTAGATATTTTAAAAACATCTCTTCGAAATATCAATTCGTCAACGCAGAAGACATATATTTCATTTGAGCATTGAGGAAGTGCAGTTTACGCCAACGCATCTGTTAATGTCATCACGAGGTCAGAGTGCATATTTCAAAGAGTATTCTATTTCGTCTCACGACTTTTTTCTATAGATATATAGTCAAGAAATATTACATATATCATACATAGATAAATGTCAGATTTCGTCTACCTAAAGGTGAACCAGTAGAATATGATAATTTACCTGCACAGTAGAGAACATACTCTAAAGATACACACGAGAGTCAATAGTGATCTCTGGAATGTCACTGACACCCCCGCCAACTTCCCAGTCTATTTTCATTATAAGCTATTAGCTCACCTAAATGGTAGAATTTCACTCGTCGTTGATTGGTCGTTAATTTTCAATCTATTAATAGCAGACGAATTGTATAAGTACGATGAGAAGTAAATATAGTTATGCTACACTGCTGCTATGCACGAGAGATATATAGAGAGTGACACATTCTATTTATAACATATTTCATTCATAAATTGTTGTTTTCATAACATTTGTGATAACATAATATTATTACCTAGTATGTTAACATATAGAATATAAACATTATACATACTCTACTTAATTTATCTATTTAATAGTTATTATTACAAATATGTTTTTAATTATTTATCAATACAAATAATCAGGAATTTGATTTCAAAAACATATTGTTATATCTATAAATAAAATATTTCTTATTAAATGTTACATATCTATTTTTATTTATGTATTTATATATATATATATATATATATATATATATATATATATATATATGCATATATATTTATATATATATAATAGAACAGTAAATATATCATCTTATATAAACATAGCTGTACACTGATTAATAATTACACATATGCGTTATATACAGGTACATTTTAAACATTTTAAACATTATAAACAAAATCACAAAAAACGTCAGTATAAATATAGTATATATTTAGTAATATTGAACCACATATAAATTGTAGACATATACCAATTATTAACTAGAATGTTATTACAAATATAAAATTAAAAATGAAAGACCCATGCCTCGGACGATACATCGTGATAGTAAACAATAAGCACATACATATCTAGGTGTTACTATTTCTATAACAATAGACAGGGGGCAGGTACGGTAGGACATATAATACGGGCGTACTAAGTATACCGTACTTGTAATCTAATATCTATACACTCGTTACCATTGCAAATTGTTATTGTCACACACATACACACTACACACTACACACACATTATATATATATTTAGTTATTTATAGAATATAACGCATAGATCTAGTAACAATGAAGCAGCCTAGACTATATGCAGGTATGTTATAGATGTACTCTTTTGTTTTTTTAGTTTGATTTGCTTACATATCAAAAAATATCGTAATTTGAAATATTATTTGTATGTAAATATTATAGATATATTTATCCATGTATGTGTAATGTATCTGCATATTCAAATTTTCATATTTTAATACACTTTATTAATTACACAGAACGTGAATACATCTATTACTACATGTATATAATTCTAGTATGGCTATCTGCAAAACTAAAATTATAAATTGATTACTAAATTATTTTATAACAGGTATTTTATTACTATATTTATAAATATAGTTATTCCTACAATACAATTTATTGTATATACAAAATATGCTAAAGTTTTTAATTTATACTTAAGCTATTTGATATATTCGATTACTTTCTGTAATATTATTACATTCATATAAATACTATTATGGGAAAGTCTCCGATTACCGACCCATAAATGATTATTTGTAATAACTTATTCAATATTAAATATATTTATTTAAAATTTTGTAATTAGGGTAATATTATGGCAATGGATAATGTGGCTATTTTAAATTTTTGATATAATTATATTTACAAGAATAAACAGGGGGGTCGGTAATCAGATAAATGTACATATTACCGACCCCCTAAAATAATCGTGATATAAATAATTGTAGTATTATAATATACAATAAAAATAGTAGATATACATAAATATAATTAATTATAACATTCACGCAATTTATTTTGTATTGAATTTATGTTTTAATAGTAATATTAAATTTAAATTTAAACTTTATAGTAATTATATTAAAATAGTGTATATTATTATTTAATATTTATTTATTAATCAGTATGTATATAATCAACTGGAATCATGAATCCTAAATCTATATCAATGATACACAACCAACTTACGATATATTTTAAAGTAAAATACAGATATATTTTGATTGGATATTATAAATCACATGGAGTCGGTGTTAGGGTAATTTAGGGGGTCGGTAATAGAAAAATCATATGGGTTGCTATAATTAAGACATATTGGTTAATAAGTATTCAAATTAAATTATTTTAATAATAGTTATATACATTTTATTGATCTACAATATTATCCATAGTATTAAGTTTTCTTTTAAATAATAAAGTATTTATAATAATTTAAAAAAAGTTATTATTCAAATATTTAAAAAGTAAAAATAGAATATTACATTTTATCAAATAATAATTGTAGGATTACATATTTTTTTAAATAAAATACTTATTCACATTTATCATTAAATTACTAACAGTTCGTGTGTAGGGGAAAGTCACGGATTACCGACCCCCTCCTAATACCGACCCCTATCGTATCTCAGTAATTTTAAGAGATATCAAAAAATAATATATACACGAACTGTTAGTAATTTAATGATACATATGAATAAGTATTTTGTTTTAACAAATATTTAATCCTACAATTGTTATTTGATAACATGTAATATTCTGTTTTTACTTTTTAAATATTTGAATAATAACTTTTTTTAAATCATTGTAAATACTTTATTAATTAAAAGAAAACTTAATACTGCACATAATATTGTAGATCAATAAAATGTTTATAATTATTATAAAAATAATTCAATTTGAATAACTATTAACCAAAATATCTTAATTATAGCAACCCATATGATTTTCCTAATACCGACCTCCTAAGTTACCCTAATACCGACCCCATGTGATTTATAATATCCAATCAAAATAAATCAGTATTTTACTTTAAAATATGTCATAAGTTGTTTGTTTATCATTGATATAGATTAAGGATTCATGATTCCATTATATTATATACATACTGATTAATTCTAAAGAAAGTCTAATATAGTTATTAATTATGAACATATGAATAATCATTCATTAAACACTTTCTAATTATTTAATATATATTTAATTTTATTAAATATATATTCGTATTTTAATATCTATTTATTTCACTGACCCATCAATAATATAAAAATCAAAGAGTATAATATATATTTGTATTCAATCTAAAACGTATATTATTCATAAAATGTTTAGTTTTATTTGGTTTTGAAACCAATTATATTTTATGAAAATATATAAATGTATATTTTAAGATACTAATAAAATGCAAATTCATATTTAACAATTATTAACGTTAACCTAAATAATAATTCATTACATAATTAAGTATGGTTAATATAATATATATATGTCATTTTATTTCTTGAAAATGATAATTATTCAACTAACTAAATTAATAACTCCTAATATGGGTACGTAATGATGACTAGATATACGTTCGATAAAAATATAATATACTACGTTCATAAATCATAAATTACTTGAATTAAAACCAAGTGAAACATAGGCTTATTTGTTCGTCTAATCCATCTTAAATTTATGACTAATCAACTACTCTAAATATAGAGTTATATTAATAGAATTGAATTAGTGTTCGAGTTTATGCTGCGATTATGATTAGATACAGCTAAAAATATAAAATCGATTAACACTATGTATACCGAGGTATCGTTTACATTAATAAGAAGGACATACGAGGACATGTAACCTAATAGTTATGATTAACATGAACGCCCATATCGCATGGTAACGTACATGGTATGTCGTACAGTGTACGATGTTATATTGTGTAGTATTAAGGCATGTACAACTATAATAAAAATGGGTGAAATAAATATACCTATTAAATTGTAGATATCTAGGTAGGATTCTATAGATTCATACGTAACCAGTGTTTGAAATAGTAGGAATAAGTACGCAATGTAGCAGGAACGTCTCCATGAATTTGTCTTAATAAAATGTCCTTATTGTGATGATATAATCATATTATTATATAATACCTATCATGTGTATTGTTTATATAATGAAATCTATTCTATTCTAATTCTATTATCTCTATATTTCTATATCTCTTTATTTACTTATATCTCTCTCATTCACATGTTTAGCTATAAGTGTTAGTAACCAAAATACCAACAATATTTTTATTTAATATTATAAAGTAACTAATAGATAATAAATACTAGCTGTATTATGATAATTAATAACTGATGTCTTATACTAGTATTAATACAATAATTATATTATTAACCACTAATTATTTAATAATTATTAAATAACTATAAAATAATTACTATAATGAATAATAATTATATAATAACTATAACATATAATACGTTATTATATTTTATAGTTATTATTATTAATAACCAATAATTGATAATTGCAATATAGTTATCGTTAATGTTGTAATTAGGGGAAAGTAATCGAATACGGACAGTGCCCGATTACGGACAATCTTGGTATCTCAGAAATCATAACTCCTACAAAAAATTTTTAATGAATAACATATTCATAATTATATAAATAGTCTAAATAAGTATTTTTATTTTTAAATTATTCATAATAGTACTGATATATCCAATAAACTGATTTTAATAATACGTTTTTAAATTTATGAAAAAAAAATGTCAACTTAAAAACATCTAAAGAATATACAAATGTATAAATATAAAACAACAATATATTATTAAAACTAAAGCATTCTAAATATTATATACATAATTGCTATATTTGTTATCAAATATTAATTAAGTTATAAGCATATATATATATATATATATGATGATATTGAGTTTATTAGCACTAAAATAGGGTCATGTAGACCCCTTCGCTCGTGCGGGAAGAAAATAATAATAAAATAATAGTAATACGATAATAATTTGATAATAATATACATTCAATATACAACGGAAAAACAATAATAAACAATATAAAGGACTATTATATACTACAGTCTGCATTGATATGGTGTAGTTGTATATACTACAGACTGCATTGATATAGTATAGTGTTATATAATAATAAGATAATAATAATACAATAACAATTTAATAATGATATAAATTTAATATAACACGGATACAAATAATAAGTTGGATGATTTAATGATTATGGGTAGAGAGAAAAGAAGAAGTAAGATTTATAAATCTTTTGTGGGATCTAATAGAACGAATGGTAGGAGGGAGGGAATTCCATAGGGTTGGACCGGAATTATAGCTATATATATATATATATATATATATATATATATATATATATATATATATATCTAGATATCATATACATCCCTAATACTGACACTCTAGATGTCTTAATACGGACACCCTATAACCAATCAGCGCGCAGCATGTGAACTATTCTTATTTTCATAAAAATCGCCAGCGTTTTAATATTAATAGCACAAATGAAGCTAAATCTAAAAATATTATTATTTATATACTTAACTTGTATTATTAATTAATAAAATAATAAAAATTAATAAATTAATTACAAATTAAATTATATTAAATTATTCATAAAATTAATTATAAATAATGTAATTGTAAATTATCTGATTGGTTCATCAATAATATATAGTTTATCTAGTAGTATATAGGGTGTCCGTATTATAACACATGGGTACCGAATACGGACACCCCCGTTATCTATAGAATTAAAAGATTAAATAACATTTTAAAATCATAATAATATCTATAATCATATAATATTAATATAATGTAATTTTTGAATAAAAATATTGAGTCATACAATTTTAAGACCATTTATTGTTAAAGTGTCAGTATTAGGTTACTTTACCCTACATGTACTTATATATTTCCCAATCTGTTCATTATTATTATAAAGTTAATTCTCACTCAAAAATAGGAATTAAATTTGGCTAACGAATCCATACATTCACAAATGTCATGTATAACACACACACACATATGTATTATACATAAATAAATTAAAAACATTTATGTATTTCATTTTTTCTGTAATATTTAAATACAGTTAAATAATAAATTATTTAAACTAAATTTATAATACATATATTTAAATATAATCATATATATATATATATATATATATATATATATATATATATATATTACTATTAAAATATGATTATAAATATTATAAATATAACAATAATACTATAATAATACTAATATTAAAATTGATAAATGTATTATAATATGCCCTTACAAATATTAACATTTGTAAAATTAATAATATATATTTATAAAACAATTCAAATTATCACCGTATGTTATATATATATATATATATATATATATATATATATATATATATATATATATATATATATATATATATATATATATATATATATATATATAAATACATGTAAGAATAATTAGATATATCTGATTCACGATATCTCACACATTTTGTCGGTCCATTGAATTCTGATATATCGAGAGTTAGATATATATATATATATATATATATATATATATATATATATATATTATAACATGTCGAAATAGTATATATTGCATGTCTGCAATTTAGATAAAGTCCATTGATAACAACAATAAATTCAGACGATGAAATTGTTGAGAAATTATTGAAATGTTAAACGTAATTGTACTATTTCCAATTTCCGGAACTAAAATACTATAAAAATTCTTTAGAGTACTTTACACGTATGAACTGATTACTTCATTCATATTTCATATAAGCCATTCATAAAATCGTGCGAACTTAAACCGATGATTATATAACCTATATTAATATTACTATAACACCTATAAGTATATTTTTAGAAATCTCCTTATATCACTACGCCCATTTATCAATTAGATGTAATCGATCTATAGTATACAGCGATGTCTCACTAGCACCGACTTAATATGGAGGAAATGATGCATATCCGGTGTAGTCATATCCATAGTCTTTGATTATGATTTTAACTACCGAATATTTAATACATTGTAAAATCGTTAATACATTCATATACTTATATATATATATATATATATATATATATAACTAACATAGATTAATGTCTTACTCGAAGTAGATGTCAACATGTGAGTGGTGATATCTATAAGTTAGATGTGAAGTTGTTATATCGCTTACTACGTCATCTAAGTGACGAGTTTCATTCAAGAGTTTTAATCAACACAATACGTTGTTTATCTTGTCAATTTGTAATGCCTATTTATAGACTGAAGAAGACAATACATCAATAAATATGCACACATATATATATATAAATACATGTATACATATGTGTATAGTAATATCGTAAGCAATATATATAGATAGATAGAGTAAGTATGCTATTATTAACGATGTGAGGTGCGCACACTGTGCGTCGCACCGGTTTGTACTACACACCGGTGAGCAAAAACATACACGGGAACATACCGGTAATGATAAACACGTACCAATTATGCTGTATTATGCTATCTAATATATCATATCGTTACACCCTTTATGATATACGTGTGTGTGTATGTGTGTATGTGTGTGTATGTGTGTGTATGTGTGTGTGTGCGCATTCCGGTTCATGTTCACAGGTATCAAAGGGTTATGTAACTTTAAGTGGGTCGCATTTCGGATATATTTGCAATTCGATTCATAACTTCAATTAGTTTATTTAGATGATTTATCATACTACATCAACATATGTGTCCACACCCTTATATACCCACATATATTCACACACACACACACATTATATATATACATATGACTTATTAATATTACTGATGCATACTCTATAGATACTCCATATATACTTTATTAAAATAGAAGTATACTTCGTAGAAATATATAGTATATATTAAATTACGATATTGAGTATTGATGAGGGAAAATATCGAAGAGAGGGCAAAGTCCGCCGTCTATTTTTAATGAATTATTAATACAAAGTCATCATCTATATATGATATATATATTAATTTTTAAATTAAAACGTTAACCAAACAAATGAGCAAACATAAAATCATTCAACCGTATACGGTTATATGTTATAACATGAAATGTATACTTGTGTACTTCAGAAAATGTATACTGCCCTCAGTATGATATGCTACATAGTTATATATAACTATATATGCTATAGCATATCCATATGTACATGGTACGTGGCACATATCGCTACTATACTATATATAGTATATGTTATATTTTCGACGATGATGCTAGTGAAGCTGGCATAATGATAAACTCTACGATATTCAAGAACACAGACTCGTGAATAAGCTAAACTTCTACATCTATACGCGTACAAATCGTTATCTTACATCAGTCACCTATATGTTGCATGTATCACTAGTAGCTCGGTACTGTGTTCAGGTCGTTGGGGGAAGGTGCGGTATGCTGCGCGATTTCATGTTGTAAACCTCACTGCTTCTGTTCTACGTACTATACTATATGTTATGCATATACGTGCTAAATGTAATTTATATAGGATATGGAATAGTATGTACATTAATATGATAGTTATTTCAATAAATCATGTTTAATCAAATTATAATCATATACATATGAAATTATTAGCCTTTACAATATTGTATAAGTTAAATATATAAATATATTAACATATATTATATATATATATATATATATATATATATATATATATATAGATCACGTTACGTATTGACGTCACGTATTTCATAACCCAAGACACCGGCGAGAAGTATTAGACACACTACAATGCTATAATACTATAGTAGTATTGTTATCGCTGTTAAGTACATGATCAACGAGGACCTATATAGATGCACACAGTGTGCATCAAGTACGTGATAGATCACACTATCTGTTGTGAAATACGTGCGCTATGTGCGAGGGACACGCATTCAGAATGCGAATTCAACACAATTAAATACCGCATTGTATTATCAATAGTACTTATATAATCATTTATCTATCGTTTCATGTACATATTATATATGTTATATATAACTAAGTAAAAAATTATCTTCATAATATCTAGTAAACATTAATTATAAAATATTATCAACTATATATTTGTATATATATATATATATATATATATACTTATATATAAATATTATATATATATATTATTATTAGTTATTTATATTCTTATAATTAATATCTATTTATTATATTGAAACTGAAATTCTAAACTTTATACATGATTTCTCTGTATTTTGATGTTGCAGAATAGTTCTCTACTAAAAACCGTAATTATGATACTATGATACTATTTCTGGTTTCTAGTTAATTGTTCACTACATGTAGATAACAGTATTATTTATATTCTGAACGATTTATTTGATATATTAATATTCTAATTACAATTTACATCACATTTCCTTCGTAATATACCAAATAAAAATAGTAAAAAAGTAACTACTATATTTCTTTCAAATTAAAAGAATATATATATAAAAATACTATTAATATATTATATATATAGATATAATATCTATAGATAATTATGTATACTTAAACTTAAGATAAGTGAAACAATCAAGTTAAAACATATAATAAACGTACAGATAGATTTTTACAAATGTATAATATCTTCTATCTGCTACATTTAAACTCTCATACGTTTACTCGTGTCTACTTATAGAAAATGTACATATGCGAAGACTTAGGTTCACGGGTATCCGAGATGGTTGAGGAGACACCGCAGTATTTAAATATAAAAAATCGATAACAAATTATAAACATTAATATTATATATTATTAATGTGTACATGTAAATTAGTATATGTATATATGTCCTATATTTCCTATATGTCAATACATTAGTTATGTAATTAATAATGTAATAAAAAAGCATCTTTTATGACACATTTAAAAATAAAATGTATAAAATTAATTATTTATGTTGGAATCATATATGATTCATATATATGTTATACCATTATAAAATCTAACATCATAACTGGTAAATTTATTTATAATGTTTTATAACTTATATATTTAATATATACTTATTACATACCGTTTTTAAAAATATATTTGTTTACTTTTATATTTTGTATATAATCTTAAAAAACTTATTTTATGATACACTATTATACAATTATTATTTATTGTGAAGTATAGATAAATTTTACCTCGAGTAATTATTGTTCACTACCTACAGGTATATATAAACATTATTATATATACAACTATTATAGATATAACTAATTTATATTTCTATATATATAAAAACACATAGGTATATAAATATAATTACAAATAAATAAAAAATAATATTTATAGAAATATCTGTAACAATTAATATCTAATTTTATTTCTATTTTTATATATGAAATATAATATATTATTATAATATAGCTTAGATATAGAGTAGAATATATCCTTTATATAAAATAAAAAATTAATCAAATTCATGCAATAGATGTACTAATATTAATAGTGAATGGACGTATATATTTCCTATCTAGTACAATGTAAATGCGTTATCTCCGTAGGATAATGCACTTGCGAATAGATTGTGAAGTCACTACGATTATCGTACGATAAAGCTACGAATCGTGTACGCACGCGCACCCGCCGGGTGCTTCGAGTTATCGAGGTGATCGATTCGTGTGTTAGGATATTACTTTGAAAAAACGTCGTCCAATCAAAACAGCTTGAATATGTTGTCGACGACGACAGACGATAATTGATCACGTCGAATCGGAAGTGGTATTGTTAAGTTGATCATCAGTGATAGAGTAGTATTGAGTGTATTGGCGTTCGCCCGATATTCAAAATCCATTGCTTTATTTAGGTTTCAATATAGATAATCAACTGTTATTCAATTTTCCATGTAGATGTATTTGTCCCATACTATACCTCTATTAAATAACACATACGTTACTAATTATATGTTAATTCACGTTAAAATTAAAATTGAGTGTAAATGTGATACTATATATAGTATATATGCTTAGATATTATTAAAGAACAATTATCAATTTATCTTATATAGTCTATAAATACATTCGTATCTATCAGTATCTATTTATATTATGTAGATAGATTGATATATTTGAACGAAAGTTATAGTTAAACTTCCGATAAAATTTTATTACATCATTGCATGCATAAAAACTACCTATTAAAGCATTACACGGGAACGCGTGTGAGGGCGTTTTCTTTAACGGTTTAAGCCACGCCCACTCACCACAGTCGATATAAATACTACGAAGCACACCTTTATAGACCATATATAAGTTCACTTCAAATAAAGTAACTTAAAGTTCACACGCAACACAAATATTATTATACAGTATATCGCTCACAATTACATCATATTAAAATGATCAGCTTACGTAACATATTAGCATACATGGTTAGTCATCTAGAATATACTATTACATAATAAACTATACAATTAATAATCTATTATAATTACTTTAATCATATACCCGAATAATGAAAATGACACACAATTAATTTTTAACCCCTCCAAACAGATTATCATGTTGGTCTTACTCGGGTTGTCTGACTGCAAACCACTCGCCCTAAAGTCAATCATTGAAACCGCAATGTCCGATAGACGTCAGCGCCTACCATTATTGAAATGTAGTCACGTGTACAATGACCTCGCCAAGGTCGCCTACGCCGAAACACTTGATCAGGCTACCGGAAGTCAAACGACGGTAAAATTGCACCACGACGCAGTAGAACATAACGCTGAGCGGTTCCTTCTTCGCAAGGTCGTACAAGGTCAACTTGAAGATGCCCTAAATCGAGCCGACGACAAACCTCTGATAGTGGAACACGAGACCGAGACATGGGTGCGCATGCCCGTCGGAACATACCCCTCTCGGATAATGGTGGTAGACTGCCCCATGAACTGCGCACGTGTCAAGTACCCCGTCAAGGTATTGAAACGCTTGTCATCCGTGTGCGAATATGATCAAAGACACTCGCTAGGATCGCTGCGGCGGAAGTGGCTGTCTGTGAAAATAGATGTAACAGTAGCCTGTAAATGTATACGAGACTAATCTCATACATTTAGTTTATAATGACCTCGTGACCTCGCGACATTTAGGGGCAAGTTCCTCGAGACTCTTTATCGATCAAAATATTATTTTTCACCAAACGATTATTATTTATTTATTATTTAAAACGCAGCGATTCAATTCGTTAAATTCTTTAGTCATTGATACCAATGGTATCTAACTATCAGTATTATCAACCTCATCATTATCGCCCTCGTCACCTTTCCCCCTCGTGATTCACTATCATTATTGACTACATTATCTGTCATGGCATCGTACGCTCATCACCATTGTTATAATTAGACACTATTGTTCGCTATTTTTATACCAAATTATGTCATTGTTTATTTATTATCACCTTATTCCTCTGTCCTATGGACAATATTTATTCGTAGCATATCTCAGTGCAGTATTAATGACTTCACATGTGTGAATGTATTTATTTATTCTAGGATTTTATTTGAATTATTCTAATTGCAATATAACGAAAACTAGAAAGCCTTCCTTAGGGAAAATATTACCTCATGTGCTTTTTATAACCGTGATATTTAGGTATATTATATAATAATAAATTATTATTATTACTAAATTGTTTAATTATAAAATCAAGTATATTTAATCTTAATCAAGTCTAAAAAATAAGGTAACAATGTAAAATAATATAAAAAACTGATTATATTTATATTTATAAATAAATAATATTAATTTAAAAATAAACAATTTATTAACATTTACTAAATGTACTTAATATGTACACTGTATTTAGCCTAAGTCTCAGAGCTTTATCAGAATATTATTAATTAGTTGATAAGTTAAACTGGTTTAAATGTGTTAATTTTACACATATTCATAAAAATTGCATAAAACTCTTGGTAATGATTTAGAATATATGCGTATGTAGGTACTGTAGATACTACGTTATCATGAAGACACACCCATTGGGCGTCGCCCATTTAAGTAATAAGGTAGACATTTTCGGCGATGACGTACTTATAAGGGATACTTAAATTTAAAATATTATTCATTTTATATTAAGTAAACATGATTTATTAAGTACATGTGGTAAGTGTTACGATAATTATCGTATACTTAAGTATATCACAATATTAAGTATACTACTATAGAAGTAGATATATTACCCATAATGCAAATAATATTAACCCTAAACAATGAATACAGTTCTATGATCATTGATAAATACACATATATAATACACAAGCAATATTTACTGGAGTATTAGTTTAAGTTGTAATAGTTAAGAGGATCTCTACCAAATCCTCCATTGTTGGAGTTTACATGTTAATATATAGGCGAGATACAGTCACTCTACAAAATCAGTTTAAAGTACTTTTAAGTACTACTATTTTAATTGCCAAAAAATGTTTGTATTATATTTAGATAAATAAAATATCTAATTTATATCCGTATTTAAAAAAATAATACTATTTTACAGAATGTCATTAATATACATCCTAATATTTTTTTTTTAAATACATACATCAGAATACTTCTATTTGGATAATAACTATTTATTTATAAATATTCTATATTAAATAGAACAAATACATTACAATATTCACTCTGAAAAGCTAAAATTTGTTTGTAATACATATAGGTAGAGAAAAATAATTATTCTGAGTAAAATGAATTTGAAAATTACTAATTAGGTTTAATTACTAGTAGATATCTATATACAATGTAGATTTCAAGTAACTTATAATAAATATATTCATTTGAAAATATCACAAGTTATAGATAACATAAACATGAATGATATTTAATATTAATATAACAAATTTATTAAATTTCATTTTATAATTTTTTTTTGTAATGATTCCATACATATATTATAATGGGAAGCGCGCTTGGTTTACTTCTTTTTTTTAAATTATTTTACTTTAAAATATTAAAATATAATCAAGTATTATAAAAATAATGTAAAATATGTCGTTCAAGAATAAATATAGGTGCTTTAACTATGCATAATAGATATACTCCTGTACACATATATTACACATTATTAATTAATATTTATTAGATATACAATTTTAGAACTTATACCTCGGTATTTTTTTGTACACAATTTATAATGTATGTATGATTCCAACATTTGAACCGTTTGATAAATCTTTATAAAATGTTTAGAGCTTATAAATAATATATATATATATATATATATATATATATATATATAGTTTATCTTGTATTTATCAAGAACTTAATAAACGATAAATCAAAACACATGACAAATAATGTAACTATTTGTATTATATTGTCCGGGCCCCTCACAGTTATTGATAACATGTACAAGTCTATGAATTATTGAGGGGTCCATTTGTATCCGCAATTTTATATTGTATTCAATATATATATATATATATATATATATATATATATATATATATGAGATTCAATCAATAAATATTATATATATATGATGTTATATAGTTACATATGAAAATATAAATATATTTATTTGATACATTTAAAATAAAAACCATACCTTGCTTGGTCAACAATATTTGGTTTTTATTATATGTGTATCAAAGAAATATATTTATATTTTCACAAGTATAAATATAACATAATCTATATATTATTTATAAACTTTGAAAATTATATAAATATTTATTGAAATGTCCAAACGGTGGAATCTTTTAAATATCATACATCGTGTAATACAATATACTGATATATAAAATTCTAAAGTTTTGTGTGTAATAACTATTACATAATAATGTGTATTTTATTGTGTAAATAATTATGTTTATATTGCATATATATGGCAGTTAGTTATTCTTGAATGACATATGATATATAATTTTAAAGATAATGAATTATATTTAAAATATTTTAAAGTAAAATAATTTTTGAAACAAAATAAAACGAAAGATCCCCCTAAGTAATATATATATATATATATATATATATATATATATATTAATGAGTTATTTGTCAAATAGTATGCAATATGTATTTAATAAAGATATTACATCTAATTAAAAAATATTTAGTGTTCACACTGGTCTGTATTAGGACCAATTTTATTTTTATAATATATATAAATGTTCTACCTAATATATCCTCTATTTTCAAACCTAATTTATTTGTGAATGATACCACTTTAATTTTATAGGAGACAATATATATTTATAAATATTAATAAATTATAATTAAATATTGATAAAACTAATATTTTATTATTCAATATAAGAAATACAAACAATAAAATTGATAATAAATAAATAAGTAACGTAGAAAAGATAAAATTTCTGGGTATTTTTATTGGTAATAAATTAGACTGGAATAACTAAATACATTATGTATTAACAAATTATTTAATATCTATTGCTATTTTAAACAAAGTAAATTAAAATTAAATAGTAAATCATTAGTTTTACATCATAATTATTTTTTTAATTCCCACTTATACTACTGTGCCCACATCTAGGGAAATACTTATAGATCCAACCTCCCAAAAATTAATACATTACAAAAAAGAGCTTTAAAATGTATATGTAATAATGAATTAATGTACAATACATTTTATTTTATATATAATAACTTAAAGTTTGATGATATTGTTAAATTTAATACAGTTAACTGCATTTTCAGGGCCAGAAATTAATCTCTACCCTTGAATTTATAGAATTTATTTAAAATAAAATCTTATAAAAATCTCTAATTCATAGAATAAAAATAAGGAAACAAATACATTTTTGTATATCCAATATAGGACCAGAGTTATGGAATAATTTCAAAAATGTTTTAAGAATAAAAAATAATTTAAAATAATTTAGTAAAATTATAAAAAAAGTGTTGATAAGTTTATATAATAACACTTAATTTTAATAGTGCATTTTACAATTGATACTTTAAATATTTATAATTTGTATTTTATCGTTTTTTTACTATTTCATAACATATATAAATTGTTTTTATATATTTAATTATTTTTATTTATTATAACTTTATTTATAATTAACTAATGATATTAAGTTGACTAATGATAACTGCATTATGATAATATATTAATGATATTTAATGATACTAATGATATTTGACTAAATATAATACATTATTGATAATGATCAGCAATAATTGCTTAATGATATATATGTATTAATGATATAAATAGTTATTATTTATGACTATTGATTTTTCACTTTATATTTTATTCATATTATATTTTTTTATTTTATTTTATAATTTTGTTCTTACTATATTTTTTATATTGATGTTATTATTTTGTATTATTATTTTATGTTATTACACTTATTTACTAATAATTTAATTTTAATTAATTTAATTTAAATGCTGATTTAGATTATGAGGATTTTTTACTAATATTATTTTATTGTTGTTTTTTTTATTATAAATTTATTTACAAGTTTAGATTATTTTTGGATGTGTTATATTGAGTGGCATTGTTAGCGATAGTGGTATGTATTTTTGAGTAAAGGTATATTAATTAGGTAAATGTTGCCATTGTACATACTCTTGGCACAATTATGATCCTTAAGGACTTGATGATCCAGCACATTGAAAGTTAAGACGCCATTATCAATATGTGTATCACCAATATAAATTACATGTTCATGCCTATAGGCTTTGTATACAATTTATACTTAAAAAAAAAGTAATTTAATTTTAAATTACAATTTTTATTTTGACTTAATTTTTGTTAATTATGTTCATGTCATTATTTATATTATAATTGTTATTATCTTATTAATTCTAATATTATCGTATCGCTTTATATTATTTTAGTATGTTAATATAATTATCTATTTTTCTCCTTATAATATAGTAGGTGAAATACCTGAAAGCTTTTCCTTTCATCCAGGCTATTTACCAATCTGATATTATTATATATAAATACATATAAGCTATAGCTGTATATGTATTAAATTTAATAATATCTATTTTAAATAGATTAAATTAATGTATTTATATATATTAACATATTACATTAATTTCTATTATAAATAGGTTAAATTAATGTATACATATTACATTTGCTAGGATTTAAATGCTATATTTTAAAGTTAAATTTATCATTTATTTCTACTAGGATTCGTCCGATTTATATTTATAATTAATGGTGTAAGAGTGTATTGTACTCAAATATATGGTAAAATAAAATATATTATACATACAAATATAATAAATATTATAACAATAAAAACAATAAAACAGGGTAACAAGATAAGAAGAGTTCTATAAAGTTAAAGTAGAAATTGAATATTTCGATGCCACTTACAAAATAATGTATTTTATTTTTATTTTCGATTATTTTTACGCTATCTTTTATTTCTATTTTGATCATTTTTCGTTTATTTTTACTATATGATTTATTTCTACTTTCGATTGTTTTTCGTTTATTTTTACGGTAACTGTAAAACGTTTTAATTTCTTTAATTTTTTAATTTCGTATTATTCTTTGTTTATTTCTATAACGTATGTTATCGTTAGCAAATATTTATACTTTATACTTTCGATTATATTTTCGGCTATGTATTTGCTTAAATAAATTATCAATCAATCAAGAATAGTTATTTATGTAAAATTATTAATAATTTATAAACATTACAATTTCATAATAATATTCAGATAAATACATAGACTTATAATTAGGTTTGGGGTTTAAACTTAATTATATGTCTATGGATACATATGTTGACAATGATCGTCAGTATTATAACTTAGGTGACATTTTTAAATAAGGCACCTCTAAAATGTATTCAAAAATAAAAGTATTTATATATAATTTAGATTTAAAATTTATAATTTAAAATTATAATATAATTTAATCACATTTAGTATATCATATATATTCAAAATATAGATATATTGATGTATGTAATTAATTTATATACTTTAGTTCTACTGATATTAATTTAAAGATGAATTAATTTACTAATAAATGTAAATAAAATCAAATTAAATTTCATATAGAAATATCAGATTTGAATTTTGAAATTAGAATTTAAATTACAAATAAAAATTCATTGAATAACATTTTATTTGTAAGTAAAAATATAATAGAATTCCGATCAATATTATCTTGATTCAGATATTATTGTAGCAATTGTACAATGTGTATACAATATAGTGTCTGAACATTGTATAGATCTGGAAATAATGACCATCGATACTTAAGAGTAAGTATTTCCGAAAGTATAGTGGAATAACCCGTTTAGAATTATATTAATTTGAAAATATTATTGTTAATATAGATCGAATGATTTTTTATATAGTCAATAGTATAGAGTTTAACAATTTTCTAGCGATAGCATATTTTATTTAAATGAATAATAATATACATTATAATAATAAAGAATACATTATAATACGTTATATAAATATCGTAAAATAATATAAAACATCGTTTGATAAATTATAGCATCGAAATAGTTGGACAATTAATTTACAGACATAAATAAAATAAATACGTTTTAACTATATAACCTCAGATAGTAATTAATTATTACTTACTCTTATATTTAATTATTTCATTATGTAATTAATTCCAAATATAACCTAGCTATTATCACTTTTATTTATAATTATAATATCATAATAATCGGTTACATTTAATTTTACAGTTATCTTTAGTTCTATAATTTTTTTTAATAAATTGTTAAATAATAAAGTATACTTCAAGAAATATTAGTTCTATATTTTATATGTGTATAATATATTTAAGAAAATAAAAATTATGAACCAAACATGCTATAAAGAAATATTACAATTTATATTGATTAAACAAAAAAGTATTAACAAATATATATATATATATATATATATATATATATATATATACTTCTATATATAATTTCCAAATATTCTCCAATTTCACCATTGATGCAGTTGCTGTACCTAGTCTAATTAAAATCTTTTTTGTAAGTTCCATTTTAAGTAAGCATCGCGCCAAGAGATTTGAAGGTTTTAACATTCTCGAGCTGAACTCCATATAAGATGATGTTTGGTCCACATCCATCACCATTAATAAGTATTTGGCTCTTCTCGTGACTAATTTCTGTAACATATGATGCATCACTTTTTTTCTAAAGAGTCTGCTAGCGTTTGTAATTCACTTTCTGGCCAGTTAGAATATCAATACCATCCTCGAATCGTAGGATGGAAATTAATCTTCCTCCTATTGATATTGTTGACTAGTTATTTTCTATAGTGTCCTGTATTTTTATCTCATGAAATATATTGAATAATACTGGAGATAATAGCTAATCATGTCTTACAACTACTGTCGTTGGAAAAGGGAAGATCAATTTGATTGTTCAATATAATAGAGATTTTATATATTGATTTTATGATGCTGATCAGTTCTAAATGTATACCTATTGTTGGCATGGCATGCAATAGACGATCATGCCACACTCTATCAAAAGCTTTTTTAAAGTCGATGAAATAGTGATAGAGTTTCCTTTGTTAATCAATATACAGTATACATTTTAATAAATATCAGTATACAGTTTAGAATTTGTTCGAAGGCTGCTTCAATTTTTCCTAAAGCATGCCGATTCCTCAGTCAAAATCTGTTCCGTCTACGGGGTTAACCATAATTAGCTAATTAGCTAATTAGCCGATTCAAAATGATTCTTAGAATAACTTTGCTCGAGTGTCTTGTCAGGCTAATAGTTCTATAGTTTGAGTACTTTGTGATATAGTCTTTATTTGGTATAGGTATAATCAATGATGATATATATATTAATTAAATTAATATTAAGTTATAAATTTACAAAAAAAATATATTGTCAAAACATATATTTTTTAATTTATTTTTTACAAGAAAATACCGAAAGGTTATTACCATTTTATTATTTCATTATAAATTAAGGTCGTAAAATTTCAAATAATTGCAAAGCTTCGAAGCCATCAAATTTTATAATCAAAACTTCACATTTGAAAAAAATTAAAATAATAAAATATAGGAATTCGATTCCTTCAGATATAAAAATATAAGGCTTCACAGCCTTCACATTCAAATCAATACTTTATACTTATAGAAAACATTATAAATAATAAGTTTAGAGTTTACATTAATCGTCAAAAGATACGTGACTGATGTTTACATTAATAATAAATAATTGAATATATCAATTATAGTATTTATTTAAATAAAGCTCACTTCAACTATGAAATAATTCTATAGTGGAAATAACCGAATACCGACAGCGCCCGAATACGGACACTCTCGGTAAGAAACCATAAATCCTACAAAAAATAGTAATGAATATAATATTCATAGTTATATAAATAGTTATATAAATAGTCTAAATAAGTATTTTTTATTTTTTAATGATTCAAAATAGTGCTGATATTATAAACTGGTTTTTTGATTACGTTTTTAAATTTATGAAAAAAAATGTCAACCTTCTCAAGAATATAAAAATGTATCGATATAAACATAACAATATATTATTAAAAGCTAAAGCATTCTAAACATTATATACATAATTTCTATATTTGTTAGCAAATATTAATTAAGTTATAAGCATATATCTAGAGGTCATATACATCCCAAATAAGGATATTCTAGATGTATTAATACGTACACCCTATAACCAATCAGCACATAGCGTGTGAACTATTCAGATTTTCCTAACAATCACGTGCATTATAATATTAATACCACCAATGAAGCTACATCTAATAATGTTATTATTTTGATCCTTAACTTGTATTATTAATTAATAAATTAATTATTAATTAAATCATATTAAATTATTCATAAAATTAATTATAAATAATGTAATTGTAAATTTAGCTGATTGGTTCATCAATAATATATAGTTTATCTATTGGTATATATTGTTTCCGTATTATAACACAGGGTGTCGGTATTCGGACATGGGTACTGAATATGGACACCCGCGTTATCTATTGAATAAACTGATTAAATAAATGTCAAAATCATAATAATATCTATAATCATATAATATTAATATATTGTAATTTCTGAATAAAAATATTGAGTCATAAAATGTTAAGACAATGTATTGTTAAAGTGCCCGTATTAGTTTACTTTCCCCTATATTTAATATATTTTAATTATATGTATTATGAACAGTTTTTAACATTTTTCGTGTCTTATTTTATATAATCGACTAGAAAGTCAAACATATATCCCTATAGGGACTCGATAACATCAATTTTTAAATGGAATCGAATATTTCGGACTCGAACCGATATTTTATTACTAGGACTCGAGGAATCGAATTTGTACAACAATATTATATATTCCTTATATTACTAAATATAATTAATTAATATTATTTAACATTTAACGGGTATTTAAAGGATATTAATTATACTTGTTACTTTTTGATTATAATAATGTATAGTTCTATAATTATTTATTTTATTAACAATATTAGATATAATTACTTCTAATTTGAAAAATTGTAATAATATATATTTATAACTTTTAAATTCAAATAATTCTATTTTGAAATACTATAATATATCTATATAAAATTTAGTACATAATATATTATAATACTATATATTTATATATAATATATCTCTATAAGATTTAGTATATAATATATTAGGAATAATATTTGAAAAGCATTTCGTTTAAATATATTAATTATATTCATTTCATATTAAATAATCATTACAATTTGTTTTCTATAGATCACTTGTAATATAAGATGTACTATAATATGTATATAGATAGTACAATGTCATAATATATATATATATAAAATATTATTGTAAATATATATATATATATATATATATATATATATGTGTGTATGTGTTAATAAAGGGGTAATTGTCTCGATAAGCAACAATGCTTCTATAATTACCTTTGCATTGACTAAATCTGATAATAATAAAAATATATATATATATAATAGTATTGCATATATATAATAGTATATATATTATTATATATATATATATATATATATATATAATAATTATATATATATAAAAATATATTTTTGTATCTATTGTAAATATATATACAATACGAGTGTCTAAATAAATATATATATATATTATATATATATATATATATATAATATATATATATATATATATATATATAAATATATGATGACATTGTACTACTTATATACATATTATAGTATATATTATATTATAGTATTATATTATAAGTGATCTATAGAAAACAAATTGTAATGATTATTTTAATATATTTAAATGAAAGAAAGGCTTTTCAAATATTATTCCTGTATAGTATTCAAATAATCGTATATATTTGAATATTTTAATGAACTAACATTCCCTAGAGTGATGACTGCGGATTGTGATGATGTATTTAATTGAAATATATTGTCTCAATCTGTAAATAAATGTAAACTATGGTCAACAATATATTTAAATATATATTTAAAAATAAATCTTTCATTTTATGATGTTTAAGAAAAATATATTTATAAACATATTTATATATATATATATATATATATATATATATATATATATATATATATATATATATGTATCTTTAATAAATAAATCTAGATAATTTGTTATGAGAATATATATTAAAGATAATTAATATTACATTTTTAATAATAATTTAAACTAATTATTCTTGTATTTCAGATTCGATAATTTAACTATTTTATAATACATTTTTAAATTGTGTATAAACTATTTTTTTTTAAACTGTATCGATTGTATTACTTTTAGAAAATTAATACAATTTATATAGAATTATTTTGCAATATAAAATTCATTATAAACATTTTAAATATTTGTTGATTTTGAATTCAATTTAATTTCTAATTATAAAACCATACTTAATATTATTCATTAAAAGAATATTATATTTAAAATTAATTGTTTATAAAAAATGCACTTTAAACTATAAAGATAAAATATGTTTTTGAAATTGACTTATTTATTTTTAAATGTATATATTATGGCCTATATATTTAAAATTCTATATTGAAAATTGAAATTATATATTTTTTCAAATTTAATTTATATTAGGTATATTACATACTCGATTATAATATTATATGAAAATAATATACTATATTATATAGGCTGTTAGCATTTATTATAAAATAATTCAATTATACACATCCACGAGAATAAGATATATGATATACCATTAGTGCATGTGTTATTCAAGTGTGTGTTTACAAATATTGAAATATTTAAATTATGTCAGGACTCATATTATTTATGTAATATCATAATATAGGATCATAATTAGAGTATATTTAGTTATTTTAACTATAAACAAAATATTAAACCATTCTGCAGAATGGTATACCCATTACCATTTTATTTAGTTGAACAAGAATATGAATTTAATATATCTATTTATCGATATATGAAACTACATTATGATAGCATAACACATTATAATATATTACAATAGGTATACTATACCTTTCGTTTTTAAATTATGGGATTATTAATGTAGCAAAAAAAGTATAATAATATTAATGTATAAATATTGTAATTTTTCCTATTATTTTATCTTATTTCGTCATTTATATTTTTATATAAGTTTAATAATTATTTAATAATTAATAATTAATAATTTAATAATTATAATTAAAATATTAAAATAATCTTCTTTATTTATTAATATTATGACTATTTTAATCAACATAATCTAATATATGACATTTAGTTTATTATATATTAAAATTATATAATATATTTATTAAGAATCCAAATTATCATTAATACAATTATGTGTAAATATTGGTAATATTGTAAGAATATTTACAATATTTACATTACACACAATACAACAATGGTTACTTATATTTGAATTAAATCTGAATTAGCTCTTATAGTTATATTAAACTTAAGTTTCTCATCAGAAAATATAATTAATTATATTATTATTACGATATTTAGATATTATAAATTAATAAAATGCGTATAATAGTTATTTATTAAATTCAATTTGTATTAAATATAATTAAATTATTTATAAAATAATTTGTTTATATACTATCTAATTAAATAACGTAGAAATATATGTAAATAATAAATGTAAGTTATATATGATATACAGATTTATTTATATACTTGTAGCAAGCAAAGACACGTGGTTAAAGCTAAACAGTTAATAATATATTATAATACTAACATTAATAATAAAAATAATATTAATAATAATAATAAAATTGTACATACCTAGTGAGGTGCACAATCTAGTGTGTAGTTATCACAAACTAGTGTTACTCGTATATGATAATACGAAGTATAGTAATGTATTCAAAAAACATATAGATATATATATTTATGGTTATGCAATTAATCAAGCGTAACGAAAAATAATCTTGTTTTGAATAAATTTAAATTAAATTTAATATAATTGACAATTACGTTATTACATAATATAATATATATTGAAACCTAGGATAATGCATATCTGTAAGTTTGTTGTATTACATTGATACAGATATACACCTAAATATGTATTTAAATAGTATATATATATAATAAAAATATATATTTATATATACACCTAAATATACACCTAAATATGTATTTAAATAGTATATATATAATAAAAATATATATTTATATTATATATATAGTCAATATATAGTCATGATGCTATACTTTCATATTTAAATTAATTACATAAATAAATTATAATTAAATAAATATACCACGAATGAATTATAATATATACCATATGCTATTCATATATATTTTCTATATATTTTAATTATTTTTAATATATAGAAATTTGAATTAATTATTTTAAAATTAAAATATATATATAGATAAATATATTCATTTGTAATAAATTGTCTAGATATATAACTAATTTTACCATCATAAATGTATACACTTTCCTGTGCTTAACTTATTGAATTATATAGTACATATATAGAACATTTAATAATTGTTTTAGTATTGATTATTTTATATATTAGATTATTATATTTTCCTATGTAATATTATATGTCTTTCAAATACTTTTTAATTTGAGAATGTATTTATGAGTTATTGTAATATACAGAAGTGTTTATTAAAATATAGAATAAATAGAACTGCATAACTAAATTATATATAATTATTAATAATTCTTTAGTTTTATAATAAACCTATAGTTTTATAATGTAATCTACAATTAATATATGTATAATAATAATAATAATAATATCAGATTCAGTTGATGACCGAGATCAAAAACCCAGGTATGGTATAGAAGTTCTATTGAACTTATCGAGATACCAACCTGCTCTTGGTAATGAGAGAATTAATACAAAATGAATAAATACAAAATGAATAAATATAAATAAATATTTTACAATTCTATATTGTTCATTCGTGTTCTGTCTCATAAAAAAGCAATACAATAAAATTAAATATATCTCTCAATACCAAGAAATCATCATGTATATAACAATAAAATAATAATAAAATATAATAAAAATATATAATAAAATATTAAAAAATGTAAAAAGATACTAAAATAATAAATAAGTTAAACTATAAAAATCAAAGAAAACTAAAGACCAAAGGCTAGAGATAAAAATATGTACAATACGAACAATTTAAAAGAGCTAAAAAGAAGAAAAGATGATCATGTAAATAAAATAACAAACAATACAGATAAGGTGTAAGTGATTAAATATAACTATTTAAAAGCATGTTTTTAATATGTATTGTAAAAGTATTCAAATTCGTCAAAGATGATGTGGTTGTATTTAAAGAATTCCATAAATATGCGCCTTTGTAACGAATACTAAATTTATCATGATCAAATCTTATTTTTGGTATTAAGAATGTTCTATTTAACCTAAAAGTATATAAAGAGCAATTATAGGTAAATAACTTACAAATTGAACTATGCAAATAATGATTGTTATATATTCTAAACATATATTTATAAATGGATATATTTATTATATCTTTAAATTTAAGAATGTTATGTCTAAAAAAAATGTAATCAATATTGGTTTTGTTATCAAGTTTATATATTGCTCTCATACATTTATTTTGTAAAATTTGAATACATTTTATATTGCTATGGTAAGTACTTCCCCATATAATAGAACAATAATTAATATGACTATGAAAAAAAGAAAAATATAGCATAACTAAAGTATTAATATTAAATTTATATTTATATCTATGTAGTAAACTAAGTCCATAGTAAAGTTTATTTTTAATATTATTTATTTGCATTTTCCAATTTCGATTTTCGTCAATTAAAATGCCTAAGAATTTAAAATTAGTTGATTGTTTTATGGCTATATTATTTATTTTGATGTTCAATTTATGTTTAACTCTTGTGCGATGGAATAAAATTAATTTTGTTTTATCAATATTAAGAACTAGCTTATTACCACAAAGCCAGTCACATATTAAAACTAAAGTAGAATTTATTTCTTTTTCTAGATCATTTAACTTATGAGACTTAAATGTTAAAGTTGTGTCGTCGGCAAAAAGAGTAAAATTGCATTTATTAGTTATATTAGGTAAATCATTTATGTACATTAAAAATAATACTGGTCCCAAAACTGAACCTTGTGGTACACCACATTTAATCGTAAGTATTTTAGAATTGGTATTATTATAACTTACGTATTGATACCTGTTTGTCAAATAACTTTTTAATAATGACAAAGTGATACCTCTGAAACCATATATATATAATTTGTTTAATACAATTTCATGATTAATAGTATCGAAAGCCTTTTTTAAATCAATCGATATTGTGGATATGAATAATTTGTAATTTATATTTAAGTAATCGATATAATTTATCAAAGCATCACATGTTGATATAGATTTTTGAAATCCAAATTGAGAATTGTTTATTAAAGAATTTTTATCTAAAAATGAAAACATTCTTACTTTTAAAATTTTTTCAAAAATTTTTGAGAATTGTGATATCAATGATATTGGCCTATAATTCGAGCAATCATTTTTATTTCCTTTTTTATATAAAATTATAACTTTAGATGTTTTAAGTACATCAGGGTAAACACCATTTTCAATGCATTTATTAAATAAAATTGATAAAATATTACTAATGGATAAAATAATGTTACGTATTAAAAAAAAGTTAAAATCATGGGAATCCGTACTATATTTTGAATCACAATTATATACAATATTTTCAATTTCTATTGATGAAACAGGCTTTATAAAAATTGAACTCTTATTACTAGTAATATTTTCATATATATTTTGATTAGAGTATGGTATATTTTTATTTAATTCAACACCTATATTTGAAAAGTATGAATTGAACATATTAGCATTTTGTAAATCTGTTAATTTATTATCAATAATAGTTCCTGATTTTTTATTATTTCCTATAACTTTATTTAATGTACGCCAAGTATTTTTAATATTATTATTTTTTATTTTATTTTCATAATATTTTTTCTCTGTATATTTTAATATTTTCATTAAGCAATTTTTATAATTTTTATATACATTTATTAGTGAATGATTATTTAAAGATTTTTTATACATTTTATTCTTTTTACCTATGCATTTAAGGATGGAAGGGGTTAGCCATGGTTTATCAAAAACTCCAGATTTAATTTTAACTTTTTTTAATGGACAATATATATTATATGAATTAGTTAATGTAGAGATAAAATTTTTAAAAGATATATGAATATCAGATTGAGTTAAAATGAAAGACCAATTTATATTAGTAAGATTATTATTAAAATTTAAAATATTTTGATCTGAATGATCCCTAATATATTTATAAGAGTTTTTCGTTTTTATATTAATATTTTTTTTAAAAATACAGAATATCGGTAAATGATCACTGATATCAGTCAAGAGAACGCCATTAAAAAGTGGCAAAGATAAAAAATGTGTGTAAATATTATCGATAATAGAATTTGTTTGATTAGTTATATGGGTAGGTTTAGTGATTGTCGCTATTAAATTTAGGGAATAAAGAGTATCAATAAAAAATTTAGTACTTGTATGGGAATTATGATTATTTATATTTATATTGAAATCGCCTGTTAAAATTAATGATTTATTTAGATGACGATTAAATGTATTATATATAATATCAGTAAATTCAATTATATTAAATATAGGTGCTTTATAAATACCTGATAGTAAATAATTAATATGTTCGTATATAAATGAGATCGTAATCATATCATAAGCATCATTGACAGATAATGATAAATTATCAATTAATTTATATTTAATATTATTATTAATGAAAATGGAAACTCCACCTCCACGCTTATTATTTCTTACTATATGTTCAGATGAATAATTATGAATATTAAATAAGTGTTTATTAGATGTAGTTAGCCATGATTCAGTTATTACAATAATCATAAAGTTTATTTTTAAATATAAAAGGTAATCAGTAATAGAATCGAAATTTTTAGGAATACTCCGAGCATTAAAATGAATAATAGATAATTTACGACATATATTTAAATTTGATAAATTATCATAATATTTACACTGTAAAAAAGTTTTATTTATATTATCGATTATATTAGAATCGCATTTTAGTTCGTCAGGAATGTAATTATAAGTTAAGACTTTATTAATTGATGGTGAACTAAATTGCATAACTAATATATAAATAGAGAAGAAAACGATATGTAAAAAAAACAATGGAAGCTAAACAAATAAATTAAATAGAACTAAATTAAAAGATATATAATAATGAAAAAATGCAATACTGAATAAGCCTGAAACTATAAAATATAAAGTATAAAAATAAACCTGAATTGAATAAAATATAATAAAACTATAAAAACTATATACTTTTAAATTATAATACTTGTATGTAAATTCAATAAAATGTAAATGGTATTATATAATATTGGTAAAAATGTAATACTGAATAAACCTGAAATGACTGAAAAATAAATAAAAATATAAAAACTGTATAAACTTTTAATACTTGTGTATGTAATTAATGTTATGTGTTATTATATAATATTGTTAAAAATGTAATACTGAATAAGCCTGAAGTTAGTTAAAGATTATGTTTACAAATATAAATTTTATAAATTAAATATAAAGTATAAATGCAAAATATTAATGAAGAGAAAAAATAATAAAAATAAAAAAAATATATATATATATATATATATAGACAATATATTTTAATTTTATTTAATTTGATTAATATTTATCCAATTGATTAATATTATTGATTGAGATTATTGATTTTAAATCTTCTTTATTTGTATTAATATATACAGTATCTTTATAAATCCAGGTTTTATTAATTTTTCCTGCTTTTCTCAATTGTCTAGTTTTATAAAATATGTTATGTGTATTGACATTTAATTGCTGGCTTATATATATTTTAGTGTCAAATAGTTTATTTTTATTTTTAAATATTTTTAATTTTGTCTCTAAACTATCTAACTTAATTATATATTTAGTACACTCTATATCATCTAATACATCATCAGTTTCAGATTTTTTATTGTTATTAGTATTTAATTTATGTATATTTAAAATATTATTATATGATAACTTTGTATCCAATTTTTTATTTATAAAATCCGTAAAACTATTAGTATTATTAAAATCAGTTTTTAAATTAAAATCTGTATTTGTATTGGTAAAAATTATATTATTAGCAATATCTTTATTATTCTCTATATCCTTAAGTGTATTAGTTATTGTATCGATATCAATACTATTATTATATAGTATTATTGTATATCTATAGAAGTAGTTAAACATTAGTGTTAAAAGAATTATTTATATTATTTATAATAATATGATTGATAATTATATTATTATAGGGATATATATATATATATATATATATATTTATGTTTATTTAATATTATCTAATAATATTATTAGGGGGACCTCCTTCGCCAGATTTCATATAATTAGATTATATTACAAATTATATTTTTTAAAATTCTCAAACTTTAAAGTTTTAAATATGTTAGCATAATGTTGTCACATATATAATACATCATTCTATAGGACCACCACTTTTTATTTGTTAAATAAAAGTAATTTAAAATTATACATTTTTAAAGTGAAAGTGTGGTTGAAGCTTGTTATAAAACTGTAATTACTACATTATATTATTAAATAAAATGGTACATCTATAGATACACCTATTCATATGTATTTAATATATTGAATATAACAACAACTTATATCAAACAATAAAATAGTTCCTGATTTTTTTAGTAAAGTAAAAAATATTCCGTTTACTGTATTGATTTATTACAAATTATAAAAGTACTATATATAGTAGTATAGTAGTACTATATATATAGTACTATATATATAGTAGTATAGTAGTATAGTAGTATAAAATACTATAGTAGTATAAAAGTATAATTTTATTTATTAAGTAGTGTAATTTAGTATTGCTTATGTTAAGTCAATGTTAAGTCACAGTTAAACTAATTTAAGGTGATTTTTACTTGTGTATATCATTATATTGAGTTGTTTTATTATTATTTGTAATATTTATGATATATATTCGATATATTAAAATATAAAATTGAACGAGTAAGTATATATATTTATTATAGTAAATACTATATACCATCGTACATAGGTGTATATTAGTATAGGATACGATATATATAGCGTATATATATATATAAATATATATATATATATATATATATATACAAATATTAACACTAAATTGTATATATCCATACTCGTATTTGTTTGTTATAACATATAGTTTGTTATGATATAGTTACATAACTATAGTAAAATAATATTTGATCTCATCGATTATATAAACAATACAATATTTAACATATAATATTAAGTAACTAGTTTAAATAGTGAACTATAGTAGGCCTATATATTGTTATCCCCCATTCCTTATTCGCTCCAACCCCTCCCATATTCCTTACTCGATCCAGATATTTATTTACTATAATGTTATATTTTTAATTTATTAAATGTGTATATATATTTCTACCTATTTATATACACATATATAAAGAGGATTTAATTTTGAAAGCGATGAAGACATCATTTAATATTGTTAGAATAACCAACATAATCAATATATAAAATCATCTGAAATGTCGAGCCATATTGAGGCAAATCAGAACATCGGATGCAAGACTATTAAAGGGAGGTACTATTAGAAAATCATTCAATACTAGTACCTTCTCCTCCGTTGTTCTTCAAATATTGAATATCCTCTAAAAATGTCGTAGACATTTCGTGGAAAATGGATATTAATATCCAATCGTCGTATTGTTTTGACATTAAATTAAAAAAATATTGAAATGTGTTAATATATGCTATATGTTTATTTAGTTATGTATTATATCATATCATTCTATTATCTACCATTTTTATATTCCGTTCGTTTATTTTAAATTGTTTGTTCGTTAAATTATACACCAGTATGGGTATATGCTATATTCGATGTTTAAATGAACCAATTAATTAATGTATTTATTCATTCATTAATATATATATATATATATTATAAATATGACAACATAAAATGAAAAATAATCAATATACAATATACACTGTACATTGTACATTATTATACATATATATATATATCATTTTATACAATGTACATTATTTATTGTTCATTTTAAAATGAAGACAAAGGATAATTTATAATAAAGTATAGGTATATATATACAGACTATATATAGTTTGATTAATGCAATTAATAACGTACTAAGAACATACTAAGTTATCTAGATTATTCATTACATAACCATATATCAAATCCTGTATATGTATATATGGTATTACTTTATATATTTTTATAAATATCAAGGATTTATTGTCTTTTTTATTATATATATAAATAAATTTTATAAACAAATATTATTGTAAATAAAATAAAATGACCGCAATTTAAAATAATGGTCTTATCCGATCCCGACCCTCCATTTCTTATCCGTCCCTGCCCTATGCTCAACATCACTGACTATAGTCATTATATATAATATATAATAGCTTAATATAATAGTATACTATATAGTAGAATGTATCTAATTACCGACCCCTAAATGAATATTTGAAATATCTTATTTAATATTCAATATATTTATTTGAAATGTTGTAATTAGGGTAATATATAGCAATACATAATTTTGCTTTTTAAATTTGGGATATAATTCAATTTCAAAGAATAAACAGGGGGTCGGTAATTGGATGCATGCGCGTAAAACCTACCCGTTCTCCAATTACCTATATGTATACACTCTAAAATACTCGTGGTAAAAATATTGTAGTATTATAATATTATAAATTATATGAGGTCAGTATTAGGGTAAATTATGGGGATGGTAATAGGAAAATCATATGGGTTATAAATAAGATATAAATAAGATATATTGGTTAATACTTATTGATTGATTGATTGATTGATAATTTATTTAAGAAAATACATATGGACAATGCCCGAATACGGACATTCTTGGTATCTAAGTAACCATAAATCCTACAAAAAAATGTTTAATGAATAAAATATTCATAATTATATAAATAGTCTAAAAAAGTATTTTTTATTTTTTAATTAATAAAATTAGTGTTGATATCCAATAAACTGATTTTTTTATTACGATTTTAAATTTATGAAAAAAAATGTCAACTTAAAACCTTCTCAACAATATACAAATGGATCGATATAAAATATAACAATATATAATTAAAAGATAAAGCATTCTAAAAAGTATATATATATAATTTCTATATTTGTTATCAAATATTCATTAAGTTATAAGCATATTTCTAGAGGTCTTATAAGTCCCTAATACGGACACTCTATATGTCTTAATACGGACACCCTATAGGGTATATATAACCAATCAGCGCGCAGCGTATAAACTAATATGATTTTCATAAAAATCGCGTGCGTTATAATAATAATATCACCAATAAAGCTAAATCTAAAATTGTATTATTTAGATACTTAAAGTTTATTATTAATTAAAATATAATAAAAATAAATATATCATTAACTAATTAAATTAGAATAATTATTCATAAAATTAATTATAAATAATGTAATTGTAATTTTTCTGATTGATTCATCAATAATATATAGTTTATCTATAGTTTAACTATAGTTGTATATAGGGTGTCCGTATCATAACACAGTGTGTCCGTATTCGGACATGGGTACCGAATACGGACACACCAGTTATCTATTAAATTAAAAGATTAAATAAAATTTTAAAATCACAATAATATCTATAATCATATAATATTAATATATAGTAATTTTTGAATAAAAATAATGAGTCATAAAATGTTAAGACCATGTATTGTTAAAGTGTCCGTATTAGGTTATATTCCCCTAGTCGAAATATATAATCTAAAGTATAAAGTATAAATATTTGCTAACGATAATATACGTTATAGAAATAAACAAAGAATAATGCGAAATTAAAAAAATTAAGTAAATAAAACGTTTTACAATTACCGTATAAATTATCGAAAATAGAAATAAATTATATAATAAAAATAAACGAAAATAAAAATGATCGAAAATAAAAATAAAATATAGTGTAAAAATAATTCAATTAAATAATTTAAATAATTCAATAAATTCAATTTCTACATTAACTATATTGAATTATTATTATCTTTGTAACCTGTAATAATTAAAATATGGTTATAAAGTTTGCAAAAATGTATTTGATCTACAATATTATGTATATTAAACCTTTTCTTTTAATTAATAAATTATTTACAATGATTTAAAAAAAAATATTATTCAAATATTTAAAAATTAAAACCAGAATATTACATTTTATCAAATAACAATAGTATAATTGAATATTTAAAAAAAAAAAATACTTATTCATATTTACTATTATATTACTAATACTATTATATATATACTTGTTGATATCTCTCATAGTTATTGAGATATGAGAGAGGGTCGGTAATTGGAGATTTTCCACTACAGTGATACATTTATAATTGCCATACATATATTATAATTATAGTTACGTATATTAGATATTCAGATCTAGATTAGTGGTTCACTACATTTTTCACCATGACCCTTTTTATAATTCTTAATTTAAAAATATACCATGATACAATGATAAATTTATTAATTATATATTATTAAACTTTATTCATAATTTATGATGTATATTAAAGTATTTTGAAGTTTTAAAAAAAAAGGCCCAAAATAACAAAATTTAAGAATTTTGAAATGCTAAAACCCAACATAGGCTATTTTGGTATTTGTTTCTATATGTTAGACTTTGACCCCTATTAACTGAGCCTTCGCATGACCCAATAAAAACAGATTTGGGTCATAGGTTTGGAATCACTTCTCTAGATTATATGTTTAGAATAATGAGATTAATGAATATTCAGGGAGACGACGCAAAATTGGACCACTTCGAAAAGGGAACAACACGACTTATTAAAATGCAAAGCAATATAATAAATAACATAATATAGAATTTTTGTATATTTAACATATTGTACATTTACAAACAATTATAAAATACATTATTTTTCTTATACGAGTTTAAGTATATAGGAGTTTGTTTATTTTAGAAAAATCTAATTTATTAAAAATATATAAATATTTTGTATTACATATTTTTAATATAATGTATATTATATCTATATTATAAGCTATATTATATATCATAAATTCTAAATTATTTACTATTTTAAATTATTCACATTGAACACATATATGTGTTCATATATGTATACTATAGTATTATATTTATATAGTTTTAAAATAATTGTGTTTAAAATTTAATAATACTTAATGATATATGTTTATATAGTTATTAATTATATATACTTTATAATATATTAGTATTCTTATAATAATTAGATAATAAAATATTATGTGTATACAATTATTATATATATTAGGAAGTTTATCATTCAAAATTAAATGTTATATAAAATATATAATTGCGGTTTAAATTCATATTTATCGTAAATGTTATTATTGTTAAATAATAGTTACCAGTGTCATAAAATTCTATACTATTTCAAATATGCCATAGATATCACAGAGATTAACTACATGATTTATTCTATAGATTCATAAAGATATAACTCTACTGATATAGAATGTTATTTAAAAATAGCGGCTTATTTATTTCGTTGCTATTATATTTCATTACTCGCTAATACTAAAATTATAATTATTATAATTATATTTATAATAATTATTATTATTAATATTATTATTATTATTATAATTAATATAATTATTATAATTATAATAATTATTAGTATGATTAATAATAATGTAAATGCATATATTAAATATATATATATATATATATATATATATGTCGATTAAGTATATATATTGTAATGAAATATCTAATGTCACAATATTTCGTATGTTGACCTATCTCGTTACACTACTTCACTAACATCGATCACCGGTACACGTGTACGCACGAGTCGAGCATACCAATGTTCTAATTTGCCGTCTACGCATTGTTATGTAATACGCATTGTTACGCGATGTTATGTAATAGGGGTTCGAGAGCGTGCTGTCTAACATGTATGCTAGTATGACATACTCGTATCGATATAACAGTGACGTAATCAAGCGTCGTAATGATGAAGTGGCCATTCTCGTAGTTGTGATGTAATCGTGGTAACTATTGCGTCATATGCGCGCTATACATTATTGTAGTACGTCATATTTTAAGATATTAATGAATTAACTGATTAATTTATTATCTATTGATCAACTTATTTTCAATTAAGAATGAAGGTATATATAATAATATATTACCACAATATGAATTAATTAACTAGAACCATATAGTATAATACTCCGTTTTACATGCAATATATAATTCACTAAACACGAATATTCATAAAGTATTACGTAATTTGTTAACATTTTTGATTACATCGTATCCATTATTAGTAATCATTTATCACCATCGTTATGAAATTGCTATTAATAGATCTTATATAAATAAATAATATTGAGTACACATATTTGGTATGACATCTATTCCTTAAATAGTAGTTCTCCCATTTATCACTAATTTTAGACATCATTTAAACTAGGCAGCGTATACATTTCAAGATACATAACCTATCTTCCCTTACCCATCTATCTTTATCTATAGATAAGAGCTATAGCTGTTACTCTCTTACCTTATTTCTATATTGATATATCTCTACCTTCGATCTCTATATTTATCTAGCTCTCCCTATCTTACCTTATTTCTATATTGATATATCTCTTCCTTCTATCTCTATATTTATCTAGCTCTCCCTATCCTACCTTATTTCTATAATGGTATCTCAATGTTCTATCTTGATATATAAATAATAAGTACCATCGTATTAACAATAAGTACCATACGATAGATCATAAATGTATATATACACATATATAATACATATATAAACATAATAAAATACACACACAACCATACATACACACACACACACATATATATATATATATATATATATATATATATATATATATATATATGTGTGTGTGTATATTTGTATATGTTTATATGTGTATTTTCATACAAATTATAACAACATAAGTTAAGTAAAGTTCATTTCTTCATACAAAATTATCGCGAGGTGTTCTAATTCTACATTTAGATTAACTCACATCTGAACTTATTTCTCAATCGGTGCTAATTCTAATACATCCCGATTTCACGTGGTGGAATAGCGTAGTCTGCCTAATTAATATGTCTGCCCCTACTTAAAGTGAGTACTTATTTCGTTATGATTACGCAATCTATAATACCGGCTTTAGATCTATTTTCATACGCTCGAACCTCGTTTTTATAATATATAGACTCGCATTTCATATACAACATTAACAACTATCAATTATCGATAAGATTATAAATTAATTAAACGCGTACACGCGAGTACATACAAACATACACATATACACACATACACAAATATATGTTAACGTATGATTACCATAGATATAGGATATATATATGTATATTTATATATATTTTATTGACTTCAAAAACACATGGTGATTATAGGCGTCGTTTGATAATATAAAAACAAAAACAAAAATAAATAGAAAACGAATAATAAAATAGAACGAATTACAATCAATTAAAATGGACATACAGTTTACGTTTAAATAATGAAAGTGATGTTATACAACGAATATCATATGGAAGTGAATTCCAGCTCTTCAGAGCAATGACCAAGAAAGCTGAGTCGGAGTATGCCAACGATGTATAGTGTTGCACCATATATAACCTACAAATAATAAATAATATATGTAAATAGCAATTCAAACGTTTAATATTAATCGTATGTGTTTATCTATAACCATATGTACAATACAATCATACAACTCGGTGTACTTTTAGTAAATATAATTTACTCTTTAATATAATATGTAAATGTCAAGTATTTAGTGTGTTTTTCGGTTTGTAATCAATATACATAACATATATAATACACCAAATATCCTACATATTATATTGCCCATATGTAATCTCCATTGATTATGTGTCACCCAGAAGTTTATCTTTACTGGGAAATATATATATATCAATTATATACTGCTGGAGACAATATCTCGAATCTCTGATATTTTCTGACACGGTATTATTATAAGTATATTCATCTTCAGGGAATCATTCCTTTAAATCCACACTCTCTTCCCTCGCCAGTTACTGCCTGATATATTAATCCAACCACTAAGTTACATACTCTCCATGGGAATCATCTCATTGTTTCTATCGTGCAATCAATGTTTCGTTGTTTTCTATATCTTAACCATACGAATTATTTAATCATGTTGTTCATCAATAGTATATTAACGTATCTTTTCATAACGACATCTACCAGTGAGGGTTATATACATATATAAATATATATATGTGTCTATAGTCTATATATATATATACATCCATATAAGTTTTATGATGTTGAATAATAAAAAAAGAACAATTTCTTTATACTATTATACCAAGGTAATATAATAATTAGAAAAAATGGAACATTATTTATCTAATAAACTGTAATAATATTTGAAATAGTGATAAGTTATGGAGCAATTAGTAAAGTAGTAATAGTAAGATTACATAAGACATTGTAATCTGCATGATTCACGACGGCTTACTTTTTATAATAATAATAAATATAATAAGAAGAATAAGTTAATTTTAGTAATTACGAAGCCGATTGTGTAATGAAATGTGAAATATGTAAGCAATATTACGTAAGATGTCTTACATAATACATCGCGTTGTGATCTAATGTCAATACATGTGTGTGTTAATAACGTGATTAACAAGGTCACATATTATTACAGGTAGGTATATGTAGCTATATTTAGGTATTACTTCTTACGTAATATAGAACGCGTCAAAAACGTGTGCTTGTTTTTTTTTGTTATTGTCTACAGTATTTTTATTGTTATAATTATCACTATTGTTATTAGTATCAAGGAATTTCCGAATGTGATTCGCAGAATGTTTGTTTACTATAGACACTGTTGCGTAATCGATAGCTGTGTCAGCCAATCAGCGTAAAGACAGTGTATGACTATATCTAATACGGTATCTATATCTATGTATACATCTTATACAAATATAAGTACGATAACAACGTATGCAGTGCATATATATTTAGGAAAATACTTACTCGTGGAGTACTATAGTATAATATACTATAATAGATTTATTAATTCAAATTTCTCCGATCCAATATATATCGAAATACATATATAAATATATATACCCCTATATTTCAACACATATACCTAGATACATATGTGTATTAAGTATGATCCATAGTTATAGACATAACTAGAAACCTAATGATATGTAACCTCTAGTTATACCCACTACCAATTTTACTTCAATATATTGAATAAATAATATATTGGGTTCGTATACGATATGGGTTGTATATATACATTACTAAAATATATACTTATATATATATATATATATATATATATATATACGTATATACATACCTACATATATTTATAAACGGTAGTAATGTATATGTGGTTATGTATTATGAGTAGGTCTATCAAAAATTAAGTTATACATAGAATTTAACTAAATGGACACATATTTATTGTTCTATTTATGCACTGATAATCAATTTAAAACATTCTATATATTACTTAACATACAATAAACTAATACACAAATAGTCACAAAAATATACATATATATACATATATATATACAGTAAACTCCCGATAAGTCAGACTCGCAAGGGACTACGAAATGTGTCGGACTTAGCGATATGTCCGACTTATCCGAGATTCAGAAGATCATGAAAATACGACTATGAGTTACCAAAATGTGGAATTATCCAACAATCAATAATTTAAAATGTTGTATTCAATAATATTACTTATTAAAATTATAATATACATTATTTAAAGTAAACATTTCTGACATTTTACTTATCCAATCCAACTTATACGACTTATCCGATAAATTTAACATGGATACAAATCCAAGCAAATCAACTAAATGTGTCCGACTTATTCGTAGTCCGACTTACCGAGAGTTGATTGTATATATATATATATATACATATATTTTCTTGTATAAGTTTATTCGATTATGACATAATAGTATAGTGTGACAAGTCCTCTGATGAACTACTGAGGAACGTGGATAGTTACATCATCATCCCGAGCGAGGCGCATTACGTAACGTACCGCCAGGGCATCCACTCTAATACGTCGGAGTTCGTATCGTTAGTACACGTCGTCGTCGGTGCTATTGTTATCACGTGACTCGGGTTATTGTAGTACGCCGACACACAATTAAACAATTAACCTACCAGCGGTATCATCTTAGCATCTCGCTCTGCCTCTCTCTCTCCGTGTGTGTGGTTTATTACACGTGTACTAACCTACCTACAGCCTACGTCACGCCGAAATACCGCGTTGACGTAACCAGTAGTCGTAGTACTCGAAGTGGTCGATATAAGCGGGCAGACTTACGAAATAGGCGGGCATAAACCATCGACGTTACTTACACGTCAATGTGAAATGTGTATAATCTATTCGCGTATTCGATATGGTTAGGACACATACAACTAAATAGGTTAATTTATGATCTAGATTCGCGTACGTTTAATTATAGTACTATAATAAATACTAAACGATTATTAAATAATTATCTAGATATGATAGACTAATATATTTAGCATATATGCTTTATTATATAATGGGTTATTTATGGTTAATATAATAATAATTATTACCTTAAATTTACCTGTGCACTATACAACAAATTTTAATAGTTATATTAAATATAAGTATTTTGCTCAATTTTATATTTTAATGTTTTAATATCCATATTTTATTTCTATAATTAATATTACTATTACCGATATCAGCATAATCATAGATAATATCATCACCATCATCACCATCATCATAATCAGCATCATAATCATCATTATAATCATCATAATCATAATAGTAATGAGAATAATCAGAATTAATATTACCATTGACTATCGACATCATCATACTAATTTTGTATCATTAGATCATTATCAATATCATAACTAACATTAATATCATCATCATAATCAGTAGCATCATCAGCCTTAGTATATTATCATTAGATAATCATATTCCTCATTATCACCATCATCATCACTATTATCATCATCATCACTATTATCATCATCATCATCACTATCATCAATATAATCATAGAATTATCATCATCTCCTAATCATTATCATCAGCATCATCTAAATTGTCACACACATCATCATCATCCATATACTCTTATAATCTAGATACGTTACGGATACTATTTAACATCTTCCAGATTGATATTATCTATATTTTCTCTAATTAGGTATATCTATTTAAGTATCTATATTATCCCTAAGTAGGTATGTCTACTTAATTATCTATCTTTTCTCTAAGTAGTATTATCTACTTAATTATCTATATTATCTCTAAGTAGGTATATCTACTTAAGTATATATATATATATATATATATATATATATATATATATATATATATTATCTCTAAGTACGTATATCTATTTAAGTATATATCTTATCTCTAACCTTGTATATCTACTTAATTATCTATATTATCTCTAATTAGGCATACATACTTAATAATCTATCTTATCTCTAAGTAGTGTTATCTACTTAAGTATATATATCTACTTAAGTATATATCTTATCTCGAAGTGGTGTTATCTACTAAAGTTTCTATATTATCTCTAAGTAGGTATATCTATTTAAGTATATATTCTATCTCTAAATAGTTTTATCTACTTAATTATCTATCTTATCTCTAAGTAGTGTTATTTACTGAATTATCTATATTATTTCTAAGTAGGTATATCTACTTAAGTATCTATCTTATCTCTGATTAGGTATATCTACTTAAGTATATATCTTATCTCTAAGTAGGTATATCTACTTAAGTATCTATCTTATCTCTAAGTAGTGTTATCTACTTAAGTATATATCTTATCTCTAAGTAGGTATATCTACTTAAGTATCTATCTTATCTCTAACATACAGTTATTCATAGTATGCAATGTAATCCAATATCCAGCACCATCTTAATTCACGGTTAGCTCCCTAATCTGTAATCCACCTGATACTTATGTAACTCTTATTTAACACTCAGTTATTCGCAGTCCTTCCAAAGTATCACCTTACCAACATCTCCTCCGCCCTCATCCTCCTCATAAATAACACTCGCTTCATGTATACATATATATATAAAGTATGGATCTTATTATTTTATCATTATGATTAAATATATAACATATATTATATATACACATATTATATGTGACATATACCATATATCATATTTATAACGATTCAAAAATTATGTATATACATTTATTTACTAGTATGCCCTATTCAACTAGTTTGTTTATTACTACATTATAAACCCTCGAATTATAGTATTTCATAATATCATTTATATGGTGTCTACGTAGACAATAAATCAAGCTATCGCTCTAATCATTCCTATCATCGTCATCGTCATCATTATTAGCATCGTCATACATCTGCTACTCCACTTCTCGAACGGCCTATTTGGCTTCCCATTCATTATAGAATACTATGTAACTTAGGTTTAATTACTCGTAGCTTAATACACCATAAATGAGCAGACTGTATGTTACAAATAATAACTCTTAAATCTCCACTAAAGATTTCTCTGAGTTATAGTAATTGTCCTTGTATTCTTTTAAGCACTAAATTCATTCTGCATTCAACAAATATCAGATATGGGGACATTTCTGCCAAATAAATACGTAATAAATTTCCAATTACGTACATTCTATCTTCACAACTAACATATTTCTAAAAATACTAAAATCTTACTCATTCACCATTTCCTATTTTAATTCATGTGTGAACATTTTTTATTATTATTAGTTTCATTTTTATTTTTAATTATATTACGTTTTTTCAAACGTCAGATTGGTACTATAAGTCTATAACATAAATTAAATTAAACCATTATCATAAACAACATCAATATTATTATTATCACTTTCATTATCACTTTCATTATAACTATTAATATTATCATCATCATTATAATAATGTCTATATATAGTCACTATTATTATTATTACATTTATTATTATCATCATCGATATTACTAATATCATAATAATCAACAACATCACTATTATTATTATCATCATCATCGTCATCATTATTAGTACCATTATTATCATAGAACTCTAAACTCTATTATCGCTCACATATATAACTTAATACCTATCGGTGAACTTTATACGACCTATATAGTTTTTAGTTCATCCAAGGCACGAATACGAATATATTTTAATAGCGATGTAATAAAGCGTCTCTCTCTCTATCTATACTTCAGTATAGTATCACGTGTGTTCATTCTTATAAATACATCCTAATCACTAACTTAATCATCGAGCGATTAAACCACGTGATTTACGGTGTTACATAACACACACAAACTGATAATTTATGTTCGGGTTAAGGGTAAGCGTACTTATTTATAATTACATTGATTACGATTCTAAATATAGACCGGCGTCGTAACGTGTGTCGCGAACCTCTGCCGGTTACATAACATATAGCTACTTCGCCGTAAAGATGGCGATATCGGTTGCTAGGCTACCGTACTATAGTATCGTATCGTAATGAATGGACTATATCCGCCGGAACGCGAGTCAACAGACGGCTAGATTATTAATCACACTACTATGACATGCGTCGTGTGTGCGACATCGTTATTGTATTCTCCGTGTAGTAAGCTAATTGTTAGCGATCAATTCAAATGTAAATATTTACATCGTCGTATATAAACACGAATGGTGCCGCTATTTGCTGACGAAAAATGTATAGGTATTTTTTTTATAAAAACGAATATTTAACAATGTAATTCTATATTTATGCTGATTTATAAGGACAACATGTCAAGTGTGACTCATTTCGCCACGATGGTTCACGATTCATTAATGCTATTAGTAAGTTTAATTGGATATAAGTCACTTAATTAGTTGTCGCGTTGTTTAAGTAGTAAAAAGTTAGTTAGGCTAACACTTCATCACACGAACTAATTACGAGTGCTTCATTACTAATAATAATAATATAATTTATTGAATATAGAAAATAGATATTCATAATAACATAAAACAGGAGACAAAACTAATAATAAAAAATAAGTAAATGTATTAACATTATTGATTTACATATGCCATAGTTTGGCCCGTATATGTTAATGATATGCCAACTAATTGCAATTAATAATATAAATATAAATCAATATAGAATTTGTATTACATATAATGTGTAATCGTAGCTAAGTTTGTTGATAGCCCTAACTTCGACATAAACTACAAATGATAATGCTTATCGTATTAAAGAAGAAGATATATGTAATAGGTATAACGGGCAGATAACAAATTAAATTTGTTACCCATAAATAATTAAAGTTATATTTATAAATTGTTTACGAAATATATACACCCAGTACACGATATTCTAAAGAGGAAATGCATCGTGTGACTGTATAATGACCTACTTATTGTATCATTCTTAATCATCGTGATGATACGAGTATATAAAGAATGACCCATTTAAGACTAGTTATTTATAGAATAAAATATATAATTATCACTGTATATGATTTATATCGAGCTATGTTTAAGTATCAACCTTATTTCACTTTTCTGCGACACTATTCGTATTTCTATAAAAAGATATGGAAGGATGTTAATTTAATATATAAAGTATATATATATTGAATAGGAAATTATTATAAACCATGAAATCATACTTTTTTATTACGTTATATATCTGGAATTCTAAATATTGCATCATCTATGGGAATTATACAAACACTGGGAATAGGCACAAGTGCATGCACTTAGTTTAGTTAAATGCATTTAGTTTGATAATGAATTAAGTATAATTCAATTTATACAAAATCTACTGAAATATAAATCACTATAGTACGCACATTATTATATTAAAGATCTATAGATAGTTTATTATACGAAACTCCTATTACCGTGTTTATATTATATGACAACTTAAGCAATTGTTGCAACACATGGCTACTTCAATTGTTTAAATCGGTCGATTGTATGCAGACGATATACATATACGTATGTGTATAAGAAGATATATACAAATTCTAGTTTTCTCTATAGAATGATCAAATGAATCAGACGATACCTTTTTTTAAATGAATTAGTTGTAAATATACTATTATATTTGTCCAATATACAAATAAATATACAATGTTAATTCCCTCTCATGTTAATATGTCATGTTAATTCCGTCATGGTTATTCCCTCGTGGTTATTCCCTCATGTTAATTCCCTCATATTTATTCCTTTATGTTAATATCTCTCTATATCACACATCGTGACGAGCAAGTATACTGCAGTTAATATGTTGAGCTGTATGTATATTCACATATTTGACTCTACGAATTAGCGCGACGATACCTACCGTTCTACAATAGACTATCAATCAATCAAACCTTACACATCAAGGCAGCCTAACCAGCATAATAGATTACCTTATAGAAAACAAAAGAATAATCAAATCTCGTAAAAGAAACGTCTCTTTGATGTCGGATCGGATGAGAGTATCGTACGGTAGCTCGCCGCGAAGGCCGTGTCGAAACAATGGTTCCGTGAACGATGACGTCATCGTGGAGCCAAGGGACTACGTGTCGCACGAACAATAGACAATCATTTATAACCATTGTCATATCTATTACGAGAATGATATACGATTATCTTTAGTGTTACATATACTAATCGTTTCGACGTGTATCGACGGTAATTAATCACTGAACCGTGTCGACCGCATAATATAGTAGCGGTTTGATATATATTACAATATATGTATGTATATGTTGTTCTTAAGATGTGATCGTCAGATGGACAAGGAAATATACCCTAGAACAATAGAACATAGCTATGCGATGGTGACTTATAGCCGAAGTACGTGCGTTTAAGTGTTATATAACCACTACGACCTGTCAATCATCCGATGAGTCAGGATTACTGATGCGCGTCCATAAATAGACAGTCGAATAAAAAATGGACGCTATTAAAATCAACTGATTTATAAAATATTTTAATAACACTTTATAAATTAAGTTTAACGAATGTTGAAAATATAGTTTATTGTTTTTATGATGTAAATTCATTTTATTCACACGATTATCATATTATTATGATGTAATCATTATAAAATATATATATATATATAAATATATATATATATATATATTATTAAGTATATTATATTAATTTATAAAAATATTATTTAATAAATGACTTTTTGAAATTTTAAAATAAACCTATATATATAGGTACATTATATATGTATATTATAATATAATTTAAAAAATACATAAACTATATATATAATACTTATTATTATTAATATAGTATAATCCCAGTAATAATAGTTTTCTATTGTATACTTTCATGGATACTATCTAAATACCAAACAATAGTAAACAATATAATTTGTTAATAATAATTATTATTAAAATTATTTTAAAATGAATATTGTAAATTATATAAATATTTATTTATTTTAAAAATTCGACTTTATCAAAGATGATATAATATATTATCTTTATTGAATATGGTTGTTGATTTATCTAAAATATGACATACTATTTCATTGATATTGGATATAGATATTGATTAATATCAATTCGGATATAAACTAAATATTTTAAATAAATAATCAAATCCTATATAATTCCGGCATATTAAAAATCTCATACTAACTAGCTTCATAGTGGATGATCGATATTTCTTTCACAATATATATATGATTAATAAGTTAACGTAGCGGGAAGTAATGTTCTAACTGCATACCCAGTATTACGAATATCACACATAGGGAAAGTAACATAATACGGACAGTGCCCGAATACGGACACTCTCGGTATCTCAGAAACCATAAATCCTACAAAAAAAATTGTAATTAATAAAATATTCATAATTATATAAATAGTCTAAAAAGTATTTTTTATTTTTTTATTATTCAAAATATTGCTGATATATCCAATAAACTGATTTTTTTATTACGTTTTTAAATTTATGAAAACAAATTTCAACTTAAAACCTCAAGAATATACAAATGTATAGGTATAATATATAACATTATATTATTAAAAAATAAAGCATTCTAAAATTATATATATAATTTCTATATTTGTTACCAAATATTCATTAAGTTATAAGCATTAATCTAGAGGTCATATAAGTTCCTAATACGGACACTCTATATGTCTTAATACGGACACACAATAGCCAATCAGCGCGCAATGTATGAACTATTCTTATATTTATAAAAATCGCGTGCCTTAAAATATTAATACCACCAATAAAGATAAATTTAAAAAATGTATTATTTAGATACTTAAATTGTAGTATTAATTAAAAAATAATAAAAATAAATAAATTAATAACTAATTAAATTAGAATAAATTGTTCATAAAATTAATTATAAATAATGTAATTGTAGTTTGTCTCATTGATTCATCAATAATATATAGTTAATCTAGTGGTATATAGGGTGTCCGTATTATAACACAGGGTGTCCGTATTCGGTACCCATGTCCGAATACGGACACCCCAGACGGGGGTCCCCCGTTATCTATGGAATTAAAAGATTAAATAAAATTTTAAAATCACAATAATATCTATAATCATAAAATATTAATATATTGTAATTTTTGAATAAAAATAATGAGTCATAAAATGTTATGACCATTTATTGTTAAAGTGTCCGTATTAGGTTACTTTCCCCTACACATGAAATACAAATATTGTTGCTGATCCTGATATAAGATAGTCTTATTATTATTAATTAGTAAGTGAATAATAATATTAAATACATGCAAAACTAAGCAAAACACGGTAGAATGATGTTAATACATAATTAGAGGATAAACGAGTATAGGTGATAGATACGAATGACAAATATCGCATACAACTTGAATACGGAATTATAGACAAAAAATAGATAAGTTTAAAGATTTGGCGCAAAGTTGTGGACATGTTTTGTATTAATGAAAGACGAATAGATAAGACAGAGAAGAATAGGAACATTGGAATTATGAAAATAAGTGAAGAAAATGCGAAGGTTAGTGTTATGGTGAGTACACAATGAATACAATTAGTTATGTATGATGGAGAAGGCACACGTTTAGATATTTATGACAAATGAGACCACCTATGCGAGGTTTTATTACCTATGGTAAAAGACTTGTGACTTATATTTAAGATATTCTCGAGTACAGATCGAGAAGCGAATGATGCGGTTTAATTATGAGGTATCTGTGATCGTATTGATAGTTAGTATTGATAACTAACTAGTATTACGAGGAAGTAATTAATACACGAGAACACTAGGGAATGTATTAAAGTTGTAGTTATAGTTATAGTTATAATTAGTTTCTTTACGATTCTTTTTATCCTGTATAGATGGAAATTAATAGATTTATATATGGGAGATTTAGTAAAGGATAGATCATCACATTTAAAAGCTTGGTTTTTAGCGTAGGGATATTGTAAATTGTAAAATATATAATATATTTCAAAATTAAATCAGGAAAGATGTTGAAATCAAGAATTATTTAAAACAGTGTATTATTCGATGTATTAAATAGTAGGTTGGGAAAATAACCTAATACGGACATTTTAACAATACATCTTTAAAATATACCAATCTCTCTATATATGATTTATAATTAATATTTGATGAATTTGTATATCCTACGCATCTTGTAATTAATCGTCTAGTAAATAATCTTTGCACTCTTTCAATTTGGTCTATGAGACTACGAAATTTACTAACCTTTGAAAAAGGTGACCAAATTATGGATGAATATTCTAAAATTGGTCTGCAATAAATTTTATATGCATTTAATAATGCTCTAGGGGATTTTGTAGTAATACATCTAAAAATTGAATTCAGAGAAAAATAAGCTTTTTTTACAAATATAATCAATATGTTTATTAAATAAAAGGTTATTTTCAAATATTATTCCTAAATCTTTATAAAAAGTAACTTTTTCTAATTGAATATTATTTATAAATTATTTTGATGGAGTAACCTTCCCTAAAGTCATAACTGCACATTTTGATAATGAAATATTTAATTGCCATTTATTTGCCCATTGTGAAAATAAATTTAAATTATTTTGTAAAAGAAATCTTTCACTCTCAGATGCGTAAGAAAAATATATTTTGTATCATCGGCAAATAAATCAATATGAATTTTTGAAGAGAATATACTATAGTATATTCCTATAGGAAGATCATTAATATATAATAAAAATAAAATTTGACCTAAAACCGATCCTTGTGGTACTCCATATTTTACAATAGAACTATTTGAAAAAGAATTTTCAACCCGTGTAATTTGAGATCTATTCGATAAAAAATTATAAAACCATTTTATTATTTTATTAGATATACCGTATGATTTTTATTTAATTAAATTATATATATATTAAATATTTAAATAATAATGAGAAACAACATCAAAAGCTTTTGCAAAATCAATATATATTATATCTACACATTTTTTATTATTCAATTCATTATACCAACATTTTAAACATTTTGTTAATTGTAATTCTGTGGATTTTCCACTTATAAAACCATATTGATATTTTGTTAATAAATTATTAGATTTTAAATAAAAAATTAATTGTTTAGAAATAATACGTTCTAATACTCTACACATTACACATGTTATTGAAATAAGCCTATAGTTATTTAATTTGATGGTTCACCCTTTTTAAAACTTTGTGTGATCACATATAATCGATTATAGATTTTTTCCAAATTTTCGGTATATTACCCGATAATAAAGATGAATTAAAAATAATATATAAAGGCCTACATAATTCATTAGATAATAATGTTAACATAGAATATGGTATCCCATCAGTTCCGAAAGTATGTGTAATTTTTAATCTATTTAAAAATATTTTAATTATATCAAGATCTTTTAAATCAATACTATCAAATTTTTGTTTAGTTAAATTATAAAATTCGGGTAAATTTCCATTATCATTTTGTTGAATTGAACTAAAATATGAATTTAACGTATTTGCTTTATCGAGATCTGAAAATAAAATATTATTATTTGATATATCAATTAGAGGAGATACTCCAGATTTTAAATGTTGTATTTTTTTCATAAATTTATAAAACTTTAATTTAATTTTTGAATTAATTGCATTAATCTCTCTCTTAAAATTTAAAGATTCTAATTCTTTGGATAATTTTTTTTGCTTCTATCCAATTATATTTATATTGTAAATTAGTTTTAGATTTTCGAAATAAATTTGTTACTTGATTCTTCAATTTAAATATATTTATTGATGGTATTAATATTATAACGCACGCGATTTTTATGAAAATCAGATTAGTTTATAAGCTGCGCGCTGATTGGTTATAGGGTGTCCGTACCAAGATATCTATAGATTGTCCGTATTAGGGACTTATATTACCTCTATATATATGTTTATAACTTAATGAATATTTGATAACAAATATAGAAATTATATATATCATTTTAGAATGCTTTATTTTTTTAATAATATATTGTTAAATTTTATATCGATACATTTGTATATTCTTGAGAAGGTTTTAAGTTGAAATTTGTTTTCATAAATTTAAAAACGTAATAAAATAATCAGTTTATTGGATATATCCGCAATATTTTGAATAATTAAAAATTAAAAATATTTTTTAAACTATTTATATAATTATGAATATTTTATTCATTAAACATTTTTCTGTAGGATTTATGGTTTCTGAGATACCGAGAGTGTCCGTATACGGGCACTGTCCGTATTCGGTTACTTTCCCCTAATTGTATATGATAGTAAATATTGTATACTATTGTCTATAGACACTTAATTTCTCTGGATCAAAGAGTCGTTTAAATAAATTAATTTAAATAAGATGTACAGAATTATGTATTACATATATAGAAAAAAATATTGGAAATATAGTAAAACGGTTAATATATTAATATATTAAGCAATTCCATTTTTGAAAACAACTGATGTGTATTTACAAAAACTCATATAGGGGACGGAACGGGGTAGTTTTAATTAACGCTTAAAAGTGTGCTAAATAGAATAAAAAGTTCTATATACAATATTTAGATAATCAAAATGTCTATAATATAAATTAAATTTTTTTTAAATAATTAATTAATTACTCTAATTTATTACATAATCATTTTTTGTCAAATTTTAACAAAAACATGATTATATATTTATACTTATTTATGTGTATGAATGTGTGTGTATATAATTAAATCATTGAATCAAATAAGGTGTGTATTCATCATAAATATAATTATTTAATATTACATAATTAAACAAATATAAATGTAATACATTACGAGACACCTGTTGCATATTCTGATACTAGCGGCCATTAACCCGGACTTACCTTATTTTAATGCATTTTTTAATACCTAATAAATCGTTAATATTATAAGTAATATATAAAAGTGAAATCACATTATTCTAGACCTATATGATTTATAGTTAATTTAAAAAAAAAGAAGATATTAAAATTCAGTATTTATCGATATATTAGAAGTATGCTGAGGCATATAAATTATCGGTCACTAATCCGTTATCTCCCTCATATGTATATATATGTATATGTGTTAGTATTGGATATTTTCAGATTTTTCACTCATTCGAAGTTTCGAATAGTAAATAAATACACTTCGAAGGTTTCATATACTATTGTTTTTATTAAATTAAGTATTCTTATAAATATTTTGATACATATTAATTTTGATTATATTTATGTTGTACTTTTATTATATTTATTAAGTATATATATATATATATATATATATATATATATATATATATATATATATTTGTGTATATATGCGTTAATGTATTTATAAAATTATATCTTATATTCTTAAAATTAGTTATTATATTAAAGTATATATATAGTATTTACAAAGATTTTCCAAAGGAAAGATATTGCACTTGTGTATATTTGTGTAACCTAATAATTCGATACGGCCATCTAGCGGTATACCGCTAATACTACCGATATACTAATATATTAGTATGATTATAAGAATTTTCTATATTTATTGTAATTTTGAACTGACAGTTTCATCAAATGTCAATATTTTAATAATATACTTTTATATGAATAATATTGTATATGTATTTTAAATTAAAAAATTCGCATAGAAAACTATATCATTATATGTTAAAATATAAGTGTTTATTTGTAATATACTTTAAGAATATTATATTCAAAGTTTAAAAGTACAATATTTATTTTAAATGTTCTAAAACTATGAATTATTAACATATTAAATTCAAATTGGAGCTGTGAATATTTCGTAATTATTTGTCATTTTTAATTATACGTTATTATAATGATTATATAATATTGTTTATTTAATTAAACACTATATTATACCTATATATAGTAAGGTAATATAATTATTATAATATTGTATATATAATATAATAGTATATTATAAATGATGATAGGGGAGTGAAGGGGGTAGTGGCCGATAATTAATATGCCTCAGAAGATTTCTAATATATCGATAAATACTGAATTTTAGGCTCTTATTTTTTTTGAATTAACTAGAAATCATATAGTTCTAGAATACTGTGATTTCACTTTTATATATAAAGTGTTTATCCTAATAATATAAACGTTTGATTAGGCATTAAAGCACTATAATAAGGCAAGGCTCTAGTAGTGGCCGATAGTACCAGAATATGCGATAGATGTCTCGTAATGTATTCGATTTATATTTTATTAATTATGTAATATTAAATAATTATATTTATGATGCATACTCACCTTATTTGATTCAATGATTTAATTATATATACACATACTCTTACATATAAATAAGCATACATATATAATCATGTTTTTTGTCAAAATTTGACAAAAAATGATTATATAATAAATTAGAGTAATTAATTAATTATTTAAAAAAAAATGTACTATATATTATAGATGTTTGGATTATCTAAATATTGTATATATAACTTGTTATCCTATCAAGCACCATTTAAGCGTTAATTTAAACGGCCACTACTCCCTCCTCGGCCACTACCCCCTTCCCTCCCCTGTATATTATCAATTATATATATTTAATATAATATTATAGGTATAGCAATGAGATTTTTTAAAGTAATATAAGTTTCATATTTTACTTTTTTGATATAATTAATAATAAAAAAGTTGTGTCGATAATAACAATTTATTTATTAAAATATCACATGATTTAACATTTCATATACTATTTCGTGCGGGGTCAGTTGTGAATCACAACTTGTGATACATATTTCTTATCTTGTGTTTCCTGTTGCAATACTCTTCATTATGGTTGTATTCACGCTGCTGGTATTTTAAAATATTTGTGGAATACTAATAAACCTACACCAATATATACTATTTATATATTTGAATGTGATAATTTCTCTTTTAATTGTAAATCATGCAATGTTAATAAACAAATCCATATCACTTAAGTGTAAGAAGTAATTACTTCTTTATCTAAACAAATTGAAGAAATTAATGATTTTTTAATTGATATTTCTTTATCTAAAAACCTTAAAGAATTAAATAATTAATTTGATAATATAAATGAATAATTTGCTGATATTGTTAAACAACAAAAAATACATTTTTCTCAATTAAATTTTTCAAATAATGCTAGTTCACTTAATTATTCTAGTTGTAATAAAATAAAAAAAACTGTTATAACTGATTCTAAGATTGATATTAATGTCATGGCTGTGATTGAAAATCTACCGAATTCGATTAATTATACTCTTTATTTAAAATCTCTTTTTATATATCTGGAAATAAATTAATCTACTATTAGTTATGTTTCTTTAAGAATAAGAGATCTATACAGTATTTTTCTAGATATAATATATCTAGAGGTCATATAAGTCTCAAATACAGATACTCTAGATATCTTAATACGGACACCCTATAACCAATCAGCGCGCAGCGTATTAACTATTCTGATGTTCATAAAAATTGCGTGCGTTATAATATTAATACCACCAATAAAGCTAAATCTAAAATTTGTATTATTTAGATACTTAAATTGTATTATTAATTAAAAAAATAATAAAAATAAATAAATTATTAACTAATTAAATTAGAATAAAGTATTCATAAAATTAATTATAAATAATGTAATTGTAATTTGTCTTTTTGATTCATCAATAATATATAGTTTATCTAGTGGTATACAGGATGTTCGCATTATAACACAGGTTGTCCGTATTCGGACATGGGTACCGAATACGGACACTACCGTTATCTATGGAATTAAAAGATTGTCCGAATACGGACACATATGTTATCTATTAAAAGATTAAATAAAAGTTTAAAATCACAATAATATCTATAATCATATAATATTAATATATTGTAATTTTTGAATAAAAATAATGAATCATAAAATGTTAAAATATGTATTGTTAAAGTGTCCGTATTAGGTTACTTTCCCCTATATGTTGTTATTTTTATATATTGTTTACACAATAGAGAACTTTTAACATTATTGTTGTGTTTAAATAAACATTCATTAATTCATTCATTCAAGTATTTGAAGTTTTCAAAGAGTAAAATAATTCATGTTTAAGGTTTCAAATAATAAATATATTCTTTTGAAAGATTCAAATATTAAATATATTTAAATTGTTAATTAAATAATGATTAATTAACAATATTTATCGATTAATTAAATACATTATCTAAAGTTATTTTAATTATATTAAATAATGATGAATTAACAATATTTATCGATTAATTAAATACATTATTTAAAGTTATTTAAATTATATTTAGTAATAAAGATAATAAAGATGTTTCTATTATTTTAAATTATAATGAATATTATATTTAGTAATAATAATAAAGATAAGTTTCTATTATTTTAAATAAAATAATGAATTATATGATAATTACCTCGTCAGAAATTATTGTATAATCCGAAACAGATTACATATTTAAAATTAGAAAGCGAGTTTAAAAAGGAAGTAAATATAGTTAATACTATTTTATACTATAGTATTAATTAATTTATTTATTGTATAATATTTGTATATTTATTTATTATTATTATAACTAAATACAATAATAAATAAATAAAAGATTAATAGGGAATAATATAATATATTATTAATATATGTATGCCTTTTATTGTTTTTTTCGAATAGTTAAATTAAATATTCGAAATTATCGAATTATTTCATTTTGATATTCGAAATTTTCAAATAATCAGATTTAGGTATTCGATATTTTCAAATATCTGTCTAATTCGAAAATGTACTATTTGAAAGAATCTAATATTCAAATATTCGAATATTCGATTCGATATTCGAAACCGTTTCTAACACTAATATTTGTATAGAAGTATGATTATGTATATATATATATATATATATATATATATATATATATATATATATATATATGTCCCTCAAAAATGAATACTCGGGCACTGAGTTATATTGGTCCTAAGCTATGGAATTCACTCCCGCCCTATATTAGATCTATAAAATCGCATAAAACATTCATGAAATATATACAACAATTGATCTCAGGTGGTAACCTGAATTATTAATATTGTTTGTCATTATTATTTTATTAATTAATTTCCGTACGGCTTATTCTATTTTATTGTATTATTATTATTGGTATTTATTGTTTACCTACTTTTATTATTTGTATTCTATTATATACACCTTTGAGAAATCATTTATGATTTATTTAAGTGTCTAAATAAACATTCAATCAATCAATCAATATATATATATATATATATATATATATATATATATATATAAGTATTCAACTAAATCTTCATATTAATGTAAATCTATTTTTAAAAACAAATAATATATATTCTTAATTTTATTATTTTATATTATTCATTGTTCATTTAAATAAGGTATATTATCGTTTGCAAATATTTCAAATGTTATATATATATATATATATTTACTTAAATAAGAAATAAATTAATCAATTAAAAAAATAAACTACACATTAAGTTATTATATATATAATAACTTCTAAGCCCTGAAATTATATTTTATATATATTATAATATATGGTATATTATATACCCAACATATATTAATTATTAATTATTATACCTATATTCATTAATATACAGCAATATAGATATATAATAAAATACATTACTACCAGTAGGTCAATGGTAAGTTATATTCGATTTAAAATAAAGAGAGTCATACAAATATATCCTATTCGAAAGAAATCGTCTTTAAATCGTTACATACCTACACAAGTAATCGTGGTTCCAGATGGAAGACTGTCACATGATATCATTCGGTATTATAATGCTGACACGTCCATTGTATATGTCACACATGTCAAGTGTCGATGTCGCGTATATATATATATATATACATTCATATATGAATAACGGAGAATAACGACATGACATTTCAGTCTACGAGTTGACAATACGGGGCGAATATCTATACCCTATAGGGTATATATAGGGTATATATATATACCCTATATAGTGAAAGATCGGTGCGCTTCCGGTGTTACCCGCCCGTGTCCTATTGTCTAACCATTCGTCATCGTAACAATTCATTTCGTTACTAATCGATAATCTACTGTTATGGATGATTTCCGGCGAACTTTTGTGTGCGTCGTATCTGCCCGAGCGACGTTCGTCGAGCGTGAGTCATTAGACCTACACTAGAATTCAGGTTTTACCCTAAACTACATCGATTGATCTCTTCTATAGTATAAGTAATTACTTAACACGTACTCCATACATATATGTTTAAACTACTGCGCCATTCATGTACGCCTAGCATTCCACTCCATTCATCGCAATAGTATAGTATTTCATTTACTATAGTAACCTACATATACGTGTATACATTATTACACTATCATGTTTTTATATATAATATATACGTTACTATATATAGTAAATTAAATACTATACTATTGATATTAATATAATGGAATGCGCATATACACCTAGCGCTAGGTGTATATGAATGGAGCAGTATATATATATATATATATATATATATCAACACTACATATATACGTTACTATGGTAAATTAAATACTATACTATATATATATATATATATATATATATCAACACTACATATATACGTTACTATGGTAAATTAAATACTATACTATTGCGATGTATATATAATATATATATATATATATATATAAGCCTATAGGCTATAGAGAAATATACTGCCAGTAAGCATATTATATCTATTGTATCTATAGATATTTTATCTGATATATCAGATTATCGCACTGATTTTAAATTATCTTCATAAACTTCTATATTCCGATGACGGTTCCCATAAAAACAGACAGTTTACAATCGCATCATATTGTCTTAGGTGGTGAATAGCCAACTCTAGCCTTATCTCATTGACTTAAGCTATATTTCATGGTCCATTGTAAAGATTTGAATATGATAATTTATTTTTTCCTGAAGTAGGAATACTTCCTATTCGTAGCAATACGTAATACTCCGTCAATTATTCAGAGTAATGTATCCGTCAATTCGCTTAGAAAGTATCACGCGATATTAAATGTATCGCTTCCATAGGTAAGTATGGTTTCAATAGTTTCTCTATAAATACGGATCTTTAGATATTTTTTTTAAAACCTCTTACACGACTTAAAATACTCTAAATTATACAAATAAACTATCTATCATGCTGAATCCTCCATATGTATCAAAATACCCTTTACCTTTCATCCAATATCATAAATTATTAAATGTTAAACAAAAAACGTATCTCTTCAGTTGTCAACAAACCTGTACTTTCTTTGTATACCGATCTTACTCTTTTGTATACCTCACCTAACTAGCTGGAAATTATCTTTACCAATTTCTTAGACAGAACATATCTACTATATTTGATAGGCATTTTATGACCTACCATTAAATCCCATACATATCCCTTTCTCATCCCTATAATATATATTACCGCTTAATTTATTTTATCCCTAATTTATTTTTTACTTTTAAAAATCCCTACCTACCTAAATTGTAAATGTAATCATACCACCAAGAATAATGTCACATATTATTCTTATCCCAGTTTCATTTTAAAAAAAATATATTTAATTTCTTTGTCCTATTTTCCTTTATCCTAAAAAACTGATTTAGACCCTAACTTCCTACAAAATTATTTATCTACCTCATAACTAAACTTAAGAGTTAATATTATTTAATAAGTGGTTTTAAAGAGATTATCTCAAATAACATAACAACCATAAAATCGTAGACCCTTTCCATAGCGTTTTTATCAGTGCTCACTCTACATAAACTACCCTATTTGGTATATCAGATACAATTTTATCATCCCATTGTTTTCAACCAGTTCTAATAGTATACCTTTATGTGGATCAACCTTTATGCATGTTGGTGTCATTACCATGGTGTATCATACCACGGTGTCATTAATACACGACATGAGCAGCATGATCGATATTACCCCTTAGAAAATTGTATGTATACATATACTATAGTAGGGGAAAGTAACCGAATACGGACAGGGCCCGAATACGGACACTCTCGGTATCTCAGAAACCATAAATCCGACAAAACAAATGTTAATGAATAAAATATTCATAATTATAAAAATAGTCTAAAAAAGTATTTTTTATTTCTTAATTATTCAAAATATTGCTAATATATCCATTAAACTGATTTTTTTATTACGTTTTTAAATTTATGAATAAAAAATTCAACTTAAAACTTTCTCAAGAATATACAAATGTATCGATATAAAATATAATACTATATTATTAAAATATAAAGCATTCTAAAAATTGTATTTTTAATTTCTATATTTTTTATTAAATATTCATTAAGTTATAAGCATCTATATGTCATATAAGTTCCTAATACGGACACTCTAAATTTCTTAATACGGACACCCTATAACCAATCAACGAACAGCGTATGAACTATTCTGATTTTCATAAAAATCGCGTGCGTTATAATATTAATACTACTAATAAAGCTAATTCTAAAAAATGTATTATTTAGACACTTAAATTGTATTATTAATTAAAAAATAATAAAAATAAATAAAATATTAACTAATTAAATTACAATATATTTTTCATAAAATTAATTATAAATAACGTCATTGTAATTTGTCTGATTGATTCATCAATAATATATAGTTTATCTAAGGGTTTATCTGAGGTTTCCGTATTCGGACATGGGTACCGAATACGGACACCCCCATTATCTATGGAATTAAAAGATTAAATACAATTTTTAAATTACAATAATATCTATAATCATATAATATTAATATATTGTAATTTTTGAATACAAATAATGAGTCATAAAAAGTTAAGACCATTTATTGTTAAAGTGTCCGTATTAGCTAACCTAGGTTACTTTCCCCTATATGTTATCAACATACTCTAAATTGGTGATATAATAAAAAGGTAACAAAATATCATATATAGCAGAGGACTTACGATTATTTTATTCTTCTTTATTAATTCCTTTCCAAACAGCCACTCTGACATAATTAACTATTATGATACTATATAACTCATATCTAATTACGTAATAGAGTGAAGATGAAAGTTAATTGAGCGAAGAATATTTGAGATGTGGTAAATAAAAGATATAATATAAGATACAATTATTTGTAACCATGGTGTGACTGTTAATGGGTATTTGGGAGAAGGGAGATGACGAATTATGGTTTCTGTTTTATTGGGATTCAGTGATAGAGAATTATTTGAAAACCAATTGAGATAGATGTAATACAGTTTATGGGCATTTGGGAGAATGGCGATGACGAATTATGGTTAATATTTTATTGGGATTCAGTGATAGAGAGTTATTTGAAAACCAATTGAGATAGATGTAATACAGTTAATGGGCATTTGGGAGAAAGGAGATGACGAATTATGGTTTCTGTTTTATTAGGATTCAGTGATAGAGAGTTATTTGAAAACCATTTGAGATAGATGTAATACAGTTTATGGGCATTTGGGAGAATGGCGATGACGAATTATGGTTAATGTTTTATTGGGATTCAGTGATAGAGAGTTATTTAAAGACCAATTGAGATAGATGTAATAAAGTTAATGGTCATTTGGGAGAATGGAGATGACGAATTATGGTTTCTGTTTTATTGGGATTCAGTGATAGAGAGTTATTTGAAAATCAATTGAGATAGATGTAATACAGTTAATGGTTATTTGGGAGAAGGGAGATGATGAATTATGGTTTCTGTTTTATTGGGATTCAGTGATAGAGAGTTATTTGAAAACCAATTGAGATAGATGTAATACAGTTAATGGGCATTTGAGAGAAGGGAGATGACGAATTATGCTTTCTGTATTATTGGGATTCAGTGATAGAGAGTTATTTGAAAACCAATTGAGATAGATGTAATACAGTTAATGGGCATTTGGGAGAATGGAGATGACGAATTATGGTTTCTGTTTTATTGGGATTCAGTGATAGAGAGTTATTTGAAAATCAATTGAGATAGATGTAATGCAGTTTGACATCATATTTGGAACAAATTTAGATCGGATGTATATTTTACGTTAAGTTGTATATAATATACGTACGAGTGAACTGAGATAAGGGGAAATTGAAATTGAGAAATAATATTTAAAATATGAAGTAGATAAATAATTAAAAGAATCATTTCTAGTACCGAGCCTTGTGGGACACCGTACATGATATTTCGAGGAGATGATATATGTATCTTGAGAATAGAAGAAGTTGGGTCAGAAATGTATGATGTAATGCATATTAGTGTATTACCGGCTATACCAATATTAGCCAAGCGTGGTATAAGTAGATTATGGTCAATAGTATCTAACGCTGCACTTAGATCAAGTAGAACAACAATTTTTACATAGGTATTATCCAGGTTAGTTAGATTATTGGTTACTATGGTCATTGCTGTTTCAGTAGATATATTGGGTACATGAAAACTTTAGAAAGAGCTAAAAATATTATTAGTAGCCAGGAAAGAAGAGAGTTTTTTAGAAGCGACTCTTTTTAAAGTTTTGAAAAGTATGGATAGATTGGAAATATATCTCTAGTTATTAAAGGATGAGTGATCAAGAGAAGGTTTTTTAATGATAGGAAAGATGAGTGATAAGAGAATGTTTGAAAATAATGGGACAATATCAGAAGTTAATGAGTCATGGATGATATCAGCTGTATTTTATATTATACGAGGAGCCATGTCATTTAGTAATATTAAATGATTTGTAGGTATCAACAGAAGAAGATATAGGTTTTTATATTCCTACAATAGTTTTTAATAATACGATTCAGATAAGATATGATATTAAGTTAAAATGTTAAGTCACCATTATTGTGTATTAATTGTATTTATATTTGTATGTATAACTCTATATTTATTTACGTTTTTTTATAATTATTTATTTTTTGTTTTAATTATTTTATTTTAGTTATTTTGTTATTTCATTTTATTATTCTTACCTTACATTTTATTTATTACACGACGAATGATATTATTAGGAGTTTTCAAACAAATTATTCTATCTATTTTAATAGTATTTATAATAACTATTACCATTATAAAAAGTCATATATTGGAATATACATTTATTATACATATTTATATTAACGTTAAATATATTTTATATTGTTTTTTTTTATGACGGAGTTCCTAATATTTATGTATTATTGTTGGTGTAGTATATATAGGGGAAAGGGATATACTTGTAGTGAGAGGCAAGTATTGCAGGTGATCTTATTATTGGCACAAATAGGATCCCTAAGGCATTGCACCCTGCCAACCCATATCCTCTAAGTTGATTCAACATTGGCTACTCTGGATATAAATTTAATAATCTAATATATTTGATTTGTTATGAATGTAGGATTCTAAAATAAAACTAAATAATTAAAATTGTATTAATAATGTTTTTCTTTTGTATATACTTTTCTTTTAATAACTTTAAAATAAAAAATTTTATTTTATTTTATTTATTTATCTTTATTTATTTAACTTTTACTATATTTTCTCCTCATAATTGTTCTTTAAGAACACTTAGTGTAATAGGTAAACGACTATATAAGAATAGCGCTACTTCGATTACCATGGTCATGCTTGAATTGTGATATTATTATTATAATATATATATATATATATATATATATATATTCGCATATCATCGTACATTATTCATATATAAGTTATTTATTAATTAAACAAATATAAAATAAATTAGCTATATTTGATGATTTTAATTGTTGACATGAATCATACACAGACCCGGTTAATATAGGCCAAAGCCAAAAATAAATAAAATGGCTCAAAATAGCTTATTTTGGGGTTTCCTAATTTTGGGTTAATTTAGGTCTTTTTTTAAAAAACTTAAAAATACATTCATATCCATCATAGTTATGATTCATGTTATATATTTAATAATTATCATTTTATATAACATATATAACTATTTTATATAACATTTATAATTCAAATTCATATCATTATAGTGATTATTTTAAATATTATAACTCATATATATATATATATATATATATATATATATATGTATATGACATATAATTAATGCCTTATTTAAATTATATTAATATTTATTTACAAATTTTCAATATCTAAATAATTTATCAGCAATATTTAGATAATTGAGGTCATAACCTTATGCATTATATATTAATTCATTAATAACAAATATTATGGTCAAATTAATTGATAAAAATTGATCAAATATATTGTTAGATTTTAATTTATATTGCATAACATTACTTTTACTATCATTTTTTTTAATAACCGTTTTTAATATCTTTGATAATGATAATAATATATTAGTATTTTAACTCGGAACCAACCAGAATAACCCAAAACAAAACCCGTATGACCCCAAATTTCAGAAACCCGACCAGAAATCATATGTTGATACCCGAAGACATCCGGGTATTCAATTACCCGAAACTACACGACACTACTCGAGACCATTTACAACAATAATGTAACAATCACGATCAAATGAAGGCGGTCATGATGCATGGTCAGGCCCAGTTAATATCCTACCACAGCTCATAACAAAATTAAAAAGCACAACATAAGAATTGTGAAAATACCAAAATAACTTTGGTTTTTATTTTATTGTGGGCTTTTTAACTTATTTTCTTATTTTATACATTTAACTAATTATATTTAAACTATAAGATATTTTTTAATAATTTCACTGGCTAAAACTAGACTATATTATAATATATATATATATATACATATAGGTATACATACAATATATAAAGATGTTATTAGTATATAGTATACATCATTTTAAACATTATAGTAATTTTAAAATATTTTGTTTGAAGTATATTTATTTATTATTATCTATTTGTTTCAAAATGAAAATTATTATTATTACCGATTTTATCTTAATATTTTTATTATAAAGAATATATAAAATTAAATATATGGTAAATTGTATAATCAATATAATCATTATAATCATTTATAATCTTTAAGATAAATATTTTAAAAAATTATGAAAATATAAATTATTTCTATTTTTCCAGATATTACTTATTGTATATTTATTTAAGTTACTATATTGATTCTAAATGTGACCTACAAGACACATGTTGACAATTGGCAAATTATAAATGTAATACAATTCAATTTAGGTGAGAGCACCTACCTACCTATAGTGATAGCAGCAATTAAAGTGAATGCATACAATATACGGGGATTCCCTTACACGTGTAAAATGTACATTTTATAATAAATATTAAATAAATGATGCAATAACATTATATAATATTAAATTGAAAATGAATTAAACAAATATTTAAAAATTAGTATTGTATAAAATATGGTTGAAAAATAGTGCCACCAAAATAAATTGAATCTATGATTTGAAGATTTTATGAACATTTAAAAAGAGACACTTGGTAATACTAATATAAATTAAATAATATTAATATTAATAATATACAAATTTAATTAAAATTTATTTAAAAAAATATTTTTTTTTAAATATTTAATATTTAACTTATGCAGAACCTAATTTTCAATATTTTAATTACTTAATATCCAAATTTTCAATATTTTACTTCTCGAGAACCTAATTTTCTATATTTAAACTTACCAATAAAATGTTTTCAATATTTTAACTTCTTGAGAACATATATATATATATATATAACTTTTATTTATTGTTATATCATAAAATAAATATTTAATCATTATTAGATATTTAGATTTTCGTATAATATCATTCAATATATTATTATTAAAATTATTTTCAAACTATTCGATATTATTATATTTAGAAACAAACTTTGATTTTTCAAATTAAATATGATATGAATTATCAAATTTTCAAATGAATCGAATGGAATTTTAATCGTACTATTCGTTTACATCCCTAATTAATATATACTTGTTATCTATAGGTTTATATATATATTTGTTATGAAACTGTTTCGAAACATCTCATCTGAAACATTTAAGTGGTTCGAAACATTGCCTTATGATTTTGGGTCGGTGTCGAAACATTGCTTTTTGGTTTTGGGTCGGTATCGAAACTTCACAATCTTGACCCATTTACAACACTAGTATACATGTACATATACTATATTAATTTGTGTTAATAATTAGAAACCTATTAATACTATATGGGTTGGAACATGCTTTTTATTGATTAGTATTTATGGGAAAGTAATATAATACGGATACATTACAAATAAGTGGCCTATGACTCAATATATGTATTCAAAAAAAAAAATATTAATATTATATAATTATAGATATTATTGTGATTTTAAAATTGTATTTAATCTTTTAATTCAGTGATAACGGAGGTGTCCGTATTAGGTACCATGTCCGAATACGGACAGTCTCATATAATATTTATATATGGTAATTTTTGAATAAAAATAATGAGTCTAAAAATGTTAAGAATATTTATTGTTAAAGTATCTGTATTAGGTTACTTTCCCCTACCTGATATTTGATACCTATTACACTGTTTTAAATAATTCTTGATTTCAACACCTTTCCTGATTTCATTTTGGATCATATTATATATTTTACAATTTACAATATCCCTATAGGCGCAATATCCGTATACGCTAAAAACCAAGCTTTTAAATGTGATGCTCTATCATTTACTAAATATCCCATATAGGGGAAAGTAACCTAATACGGACACTTTAACAATAAATGGACTTAACTTTTTATGACTCATTATTTTTATTCAAAAATTACAATATATTCATATTATATGATTATAGATATTATTGTAATTTTAAAATTTTATTTAATATTTTAATTCCATAGATAACTGGGGTGTCCGTATTCGGTACCCATGTCCGAATACGGACACCCTGTGTTATAATACGAACACCCTGTATGCCACTAGATAGACTATATATTATTAATGAATCAATCAGACAAATTACAATTAAATTATTTATAATTAATTTTATGAACAATTTATTCTAATTTAATTAGTTAATAATTTATTTATTATTAGTTTTTTTTAATTAATAATATAATTTAAGTATCTAAATAATATAAATATTAGATTTAGCTTTATTGGTGGTATTAATATTATAACGCAGGCGATTTTTATGAAAATCAGAATAGTTCATATGCTGCGCACTGATTGGTTATAGGGTGTCCGTATTAAGACATCTAGAGTGTCCGTATTAGGAACTTATATGACCTCTAGATATATGCTTATAACTTAATGAATATTTGATAACAAATATAAAAATTATATATATATATATAATTTTAGAATGCCTTATTTTTTATCGATAGATTTGTATATTCTTGAGAAGGTTTTAAGTAGAAATTTTTTTTCATAAATTTAAAAACGTTATAAAAAAATCAGTTTATTGGATATATCAGCAATATTTTGAATAATTAAAAAATAAAAAATACTTTTTTAGAATATTTATATAATTATGAATATTTTATTCATTAAACATTTTTTTGTAGGATTTAATGTTTCTGAGATACCGAGAGTGTCCGTATTCGGTTACTCTCCCCTAATCAAGCACTTTTAGTAATATTTAATTAGGGGAAAGTCTCCAATTAATGACCCATACATGATTATTCATAATAACTTATTCAATATTCAATATATTTATTTGCAATTTTTGATATAATTATAATGGCAAGAATATACACGGGGGTATGTAATTGGATACATGTGAATAATAACGACCCCTTTTCCTATTACCTACCCCCTAAAATAAGTGTGGTAGACATAATAGTAATATTATAATATCCAATCAAAATAGCAAATATCGATAGATATAATTAATTATAAAACGCATTCAATTTATTTATTATTTAATTTATATTAATATAAATATAATTAATATTAATATTAAATTTAAATTTAAACTTTATAGTTATTATAGTAAAATAGTGTATATTATTATTTAATATTTATTTATTAATAAATATATATAATCTATTGGAATCATGAATCCTTAATCAAAATTAATTAAACACACATAACTTATGACACATTTTAAAGTAAAACATAGATCTATTTTGATTGGATATTATAAATCACATGTGGTCGGTATTAAGGTAATTTAGGGGATCGGTAATAGGAAAAGCATATGGGTTACTATAATTAATATATATTGGTTAATATTTATTAAAATTAAATTATGTTTATAATGTTTAAAAAAATGTAATTGATTTGAAATATTATGATTAAATTATTATGCAAGAATTAAGTTTTCTTTTAATTAATAATGTATTTACAATGATTTAAAAAAATGTATTAATCAATTATTTAATAATAAAAATCAGAATATTACATTTTATCAAATAAAATTTGTAGGATTGAATATTTGTAAATAAAAAAACATAATGATATTTAACATTAAATTACTAATATTTTATGTAAATATAATTTGTTGATTCCTCTTATAGTTATTGAGATACGAGATGGTCCGTATTAGGAGGGGATCGGTAATAGGAGAATCTCCCCTCGTACTGACTTACGTAACATTTACATTATAAACTAATTAAAACTAGAATATTTGTATTTCAGAATATAATATAAATACGCTAATTAAAAAGGTCAAATTTCATTCGATTTGAAATAATATGTATTTAATATATAATATAGTATAATATATACCTATTAATATAATTATGTTTATTATTTTATAGTAATTACTAATTATTTTAATTAATTGTTTAATAACTAATACGTCTAGTAGTGTAGAATTAGTGATGGCAATTAAGATGAATACGTCACGTGTTAATTATTTAAAATAAAGATGTAGGAGTTCGTACTGCATTTCGGGAAAATACATTTTAAAAATAAACATTCACCTAAAACTATATTTTGAATAATAAATAACGTACGTATACGCATATATATATTTATACCGAAACGATTATCGTAAATGAATTGTTGTAAATATTGCCTGGATTTATAGACACTCATCAGAATACAGCCACAGATGAGATACTATATCAATCATAGATATCTAAATAATTAAATTTAGATTTAAAATGTATTAATATATCGTATAATAAATGTATAAATAAACTAATAGACGCACCTACCACAATGCGCGATATCGTAATGATACTATTCACATACACACACACACACACACACACACACACACACATACACACATATACATACACATACACATACACACACATACACTAGTATACCGCCTCGACGGTGCAGTGAAAATAATATCATAGTATGCTAGAATAAAAAGAGATTACACACGTAGTGAGTCACTAATGGCATATGCATGAGTCACTCGTGGCATGTGCATGAGTCACTAGTGTCTAGTTATTAATCCTCAGACTAACCGGTATACTATGAGGTATTTCACTATAAGCTATATATAGTTACATATATATAATAATTACTATATTTATTTATTAATTAAGTTACTAATTAGATATGGAAATATAATTGTAATAATAGCCTTTATATTTTGAATCGTGTTATTAATATAGGATATAATCAACTACAACAATAACAAATACAAATTAGTTTCGAATACAAACTTACTAATCAGAAATCGTAGACTTAGTTTACTAAAAATAATATCGTTATTATTAAACATACCCGATCGTCATTGAACACTATTTCCAGGTATAGGAGTTATCCTAGAGAGTGATGAGGTGTATAAATGCTATATATAGCCTATAGGCTATATAGTATATAGGCTATAGCCTAGTATGGTTGTCTTACAATTCTTTATCATTCGGTAATGTCGCCTATGTCTGCAGACATGTTTCCCGTTTTATTGTTCGCGTTTTATTATTTCATCTTGTTACGCTTGATGTGAGACTTTAAAATAAATTAAATTAAATTAGATAATTAAGATGGGCCCCGTATACATTACAATATCATTATATATATTATTTTATGTTGATTTATAATTACTTTAGTTATTGATAAACACGAGAGAAAAACAATATTAACCTATGTTAGAACAATGGATATCTTTATTATTATATATTAATTATTTAGATGCATCACATGGGATATATAGTATGTGGCAGGTGCTCTTAGATTATAAAAATTACAGTATTATATATATATATATATATTGTACTATAAAGTTCGGTATTTAATATATTATATTACCACACATTACCATTAATAATATATATATATATATATATATATTAAATACCGACAAAAAAATACAGTATATATATAAGTTTCTATTAATAACTCCTATAGGATAGTTCATAATATGTATTTATCTAAAAATTACAGAGTATATATAAATTAACATGTTATTGTAATCTAGGTTAAATAGCTGTTTAATTTAGGTCGAATATTTTATTATATACTTATATTGTATTAACAAATGTATTTGTTATTCCAGGAAATCAGTAATCCTTATAACATATTTAAAGAATATCATTCTTTAAATATGTTAAAAGAATTAATAATTTCGTTATCTATAGGTTGGCAATACAACTAAATAAGACTACTTAGAAGTTTACATATAAATAGAACACTGCGTTCTATAGTATTAGGGCGAGTCTAGAAATGCGGCAACATCAAACATTAACAAACAATAGTAATATATTTAAAGATGCTTAGTCAGATCTCGTATATATAACCGAATCTAAGGGTGGGGCATTGTACCCCCTGTGCACTTGTAGTTCAGCCCCCGATATTTGTAAGCGTTAAGTTATTATCACAGATTCTAAATGCCACCAATGAAATCACAATATTATATTTAGGCATCTATATTGGTCTTCCTCAAGTAGTATTTATTAATAAAAACTAAGATGATTAAAAAAAAAGTAAAGCTATTAAAGCTATTAAAGTGATAAAATACTTTATAACCAAGTTATTTATTAATCTTACAATACAAATAAACCCAATAAACCCTATAAAGTCATCACTAAAATGTATTTTTATTACGTTGGATAAACAAAAATTACACATTTCTAACTTCAGACTGTAGCCTACGGTAGACTATAGTACTACAGTAGTATTATAGTAACTTAAACAATAACCTATATTTAACTATATTATACGGTGATCTATGTATTAGAATTGAATGCCTAAATGTCTAAATAGTATTTATTAAATACACATATCTACACGTACCTACAACCACACTCACACTAGTGTTCATATATATAGGTACATATATACCTAAATATATACCTACATATTCATTTCATACGATTTAATTATCTTAATTTTACACTAAAATGAAATAGACTATTATGCATTATCAGCATGAAATTATGTCATGTTATTACTGTTTATTTTGTACATCAATTTTAAATAGATGTAGGCTATTTAGGTTATTCTAACTATATCCTATGCATAATGATGTATAATTTGTATTATTTTTTATAATTTTGTATTACATTTGTACAATAAAATCTCCCAATTCAACTACCAGTGTGTCACATAGGTATCATACGATAGGGGAAAGTACTCGAATATCGACACCCTAACAATAAATCACCATAACTTTATTATTTCTCAATTATATATTTCCAAATTTTATTTATAAGTATTATGTAGGTATATACATATAACAGCTATTTTAACATTTAATTTTGTTTGTTTAACTCTGAGATAACAGGGATGTCTATACTATGTGCAATTGGAAAAGACATGTACATTCATTAAGATGTAAATTATCTAAAATAAACTCGGTATTTCATAAATTGAAAAAAAAGCTAAATGTGTCGACTTATTAATTATATTTAAATCTTTATTCATATCCTCGTTATCTTATTGTATACACATATGAGGTCAAGCCCATATATCGAATACTAATTATATTAATGTTTTACAGAACAGAGCCCTGCGAATTATTAAAAGATAAATCGTTTTAAAAATATTGATTATATTTATAAAAATTAAATATCCTATAATTCAATGACTTGACAAAAGTATATATGTTAAATTATATGTATAAAGCATTTCATAATAAGTTACATAATAATGTACAAGAAAAATATGTTCAAAATTATACAAGGTACAATTTCAGGAATGATAAATTATTCCATATTAAAATGAGTAAACCCAATACAAAGATTACATGTTTATCTATTTCTGGTTGTATTCTTTGGAATTAATTTGATTTAATTATCTATTATATTTAATTATCTAATTACATTATTTTTTCATTAGTATTCGGTACCCATGCCCGAATACGGACACCATGTGTTATAATACGAACACCCTATATACCACTAGATAAACTATATATTATTGATGAATCAATCAGACAAATTACAATTACATTATTTATAATTAATTTTATGAACAATTTATTCTAATTTAATTAGTTAATAATTAATTTATTTTTATTATTTTTTAATTAATAATACAATTTAAGTATCTAAATAATACAAATTTTAGATTTAGCTTTTGTGGGGTATTAATATTATAACGCACGCGATTTTTATGAAAATCAGAATATTTAATATGCTGCGCGCTGATTTGTTATAGGGTGTCCGTATTAAGACATCTAGAGTGTCCGTACTAGGGACTTATATGACCTCTAGATATATGCTTTTAACTTAATGAATATTTTATAACAAATATAGAAATTAAATATATAATTTTAAAATGCTTTATTTTTAATAATATAGTGCTATTAAAATATATATCGATATAAAATTATCGATATATTTGTATATTCTTGAGAAGGTTTTAAGTTGAATTTTTTTTTCATAAATTTAAAAACGTAATAAAAAAACAGTATATTGGATATATCAACAATATTTTGAATAATTAAAAAATAAAAAATACTTTTTTAGACTATTTATATAATTATGAATATTTTATTCATCAAACATTTTTTCGTAGGATTTATGGTTTCGGAGATACCGAGAGTGTCCTTATTCGGGCACTGTCCGTATTCGGTTACCCTCCCCTATGTATATAATCAACTGGAATCATTCTTCCTAAATCTATATCAATGATACATAAACAATTTACGACACATTTTAAACTAAAATACGGATCTATTTTGATTGGATATCATAAATCACATGGGGTCGGTATTAAGGTAATGTAGGGGGTCGGTATTAGGAAAATCACATGGGTTGCTATAATTAAGATATATTGGTTAATATTTATTCAAATTAAATTATTTTTCTAATATTTATAAACATTTTATTGATCTACAATATTATGCAAAAAATTAAGTTTTCTTTTAATTAATAATGTATTTAAAATGATTTAAAAAAGTTACTATTCAAATATTTAAAAAGTAAAAACAGAATATTATATTTGATCAAATAACAATTATAGGATTACATATTTTTTTAAACAAAATACTTCTTCATATTTATCATTAAATTACTAACAGTTCATGTATATATAATTTTTTGATATCTCTTATAGTTACTGAGATACGAGAGGGGGTCGGTATTAGGAGGGGGTCGGTAATCGGAGACTTTCCCCTATATACATATAACCTATAGGTTTGAAAGCATGCATTTGAGTCTATAAGCATCGACTAATACACGTTGATGCATGTCAATTATATGTGCTAACCTATAATACTCTATAACAAATGAATATATCAAATATTATTATTTGATTACAAAATATAGTGGTGATTTAAATGATAAATAATTTGTGTTTGCATTTTTTAATAATTATGACAAAGATAATTAAAGATATTTTATTTCAAATATAGAGTTTTAAATAGGCATTAATGCAAATATCTTGTTAAATAAAAAGCATACTAGACATTTTTATATTTTATAAAATATAAAATAAACCATAATAGTATATGCCTCGAAATTAAAAATGTCTACAATTAATAATTCATTTCAAATATACGTCATTCACGTAATAAAGAGAGTGTATGTGTATGATCGTATGTTGTGTGTACGGTACCGTATCTGCTTCGAGATATTACGTAATATATAGGTTATCGTCGGTGATGAGGTTATGCCGTCTGACGTAAGAGAGCAACTCCTTCACGTCAGCCAGAACATTCTAGTCGTTAGTGTGGTGATCGCCCCCAGTCTAGTATCGTACGCAGGATCACAGATTCCTGTGCGACACGCATGTTAGATTAATAAACCACATGTGATAGTTTTAGAGTTAATAAACCACCGATAGTTCTAGTCTTAATAGACCACCGATAGTTCAATAGATCAATGATTATATAACCATATTTATAACGTTTACATCGTGAATTATAAATATGAATGACGTTTCGCGAATATCAAAGAGAGGGGATTATTATTTCACAATATGTCAAGGAAATATTAATAAATAATCCGAGGGTGGTAGGACATTGAGATCGAGATAGGGGATGAGATATATAGAGAGGGATGGAGTGAGGGAGAGAGAAAGTTAGAGAGAAAGAGAGCGAGATAGCGAGATAGAGAAGAAAGAGAAAAACTACTAACAAACGTATTCAGATATTCAGCGATATGGGGTAGTTTTGCATCGTTTTCTCTGGACAAATGCGTAAAGTAGTGGTATTCCAGAATGTTAGGATTCACCATACGGTAGAAATGTGTACGAATCCGATAAGGCAATTGTAATAGAGTATATCTCCAACATTTCATATTGCTCTAGAGAGCACGACTTATCCACTATAGTTTCACAACCTTTACCTTAGCAAGAGCCACCAATCCTTCCATCTGTGTACATGTGTGTTAGGTTAATGCGTGGTAAGCCGATGTTAAGGGTTAAGGGTTAATATACGCACCACTTGGTAGTCATCTTAGATAAATCGGATATAATAATACATTTCTATTTAAAATATGTTCATAATTTAATAATTCATTATTTATATATGTAATAATATTAACGACGTAATAAAATCGTAGATCGTGAACGATCGCATGGTATAAATAAGTCAAGAAGACAGGCATCATTGAACCTGAAGGAAATGGACTGCTCCGAGGACATCAAAGCTATCTTCCTCGGTGATAATGAACGCTTCTTCCTGATATATGTAGGCCATGACTGTAACAATCATAGATGATGATCATTATCAGAATAACCGTTATATATATATATATATATATATATAATATAATGGGGAACGGGTGTATTAAAAGGTTACTGAATATTTACATAATTAAATTACGTGTACGTGAATTTATATGAATATTTACATGAATTATATATATATATATTTATATTCTTTTAAATTATCTATTTACATAAATATAATATTGTGAAAATCAACATTTTTCTAATCATTGATTACCATTAAAAAAAACAATTATTTATAAAAATGTAATAAATTAATTTATATTATCGAATTAATGAATTTTAAACTGAATTTAATCAAATAAAAGTTGTAAAATATCACCATAGAAATGATGTTATAGTACGAAAGCTATTTCAAAAGTATAAATTATAACTGTAAAGAATTAATGAATATATTTCAATTTCTACTGCGAAATCGTCCATTAAATATTAATATGTAGACCTATTTGTAAATGTAAATAAGCTTAACTTTTACAGAATAAACGATGTTTTACGTGCAATCTCGATCAGGTTATCATTTTAACTCACAATATTTATACACACACATTTATAGATAACAAATAAATGTTCTTTTATAACCATTTATAAATAAAATATAATTGTTTTAGTTATTTAAATTTTGTATTAAAATATTGATACATTATATAAGTAATTAATATGTGTCAGTGTTCCATAGATTGTTACCACCTATGGTAATAACATGTCCGGTAAAAACAGGTTGTTGTCATGGTAAAAAGTTGTTACTAAAAACCTAGTTTTGTCTATATAATTAAATATAATATTATCTATATTATTTTAAACCTACTATTGTCTATATAATTTACAATTATATATTATTTATAGATTGTATATGTAATAGATAATATACAATTATAAAGTTAAACTACATTAAAATCATAATTATAAGATTTTTTTTAAAACAACCTTTATTAATTTTGACTTATTTGACTTATTAATTTTGACTCATGTAAAGATATTTTGTTTAAATGGAGGGTAATGTGGCCACCTTAATCATTTCAATTAGATACGCTAAAATGAAAAAATAATTCGGCAGTCTTCTTGCATATCATAATATGTATCTATTGAACAAATTATTTAATTAGAACTAATATTTATAAAGTTATACAACATTATCTAAAAGTGGCTACATTACCCATATTTCCCCTACTATGATCACCGAGAGAATTCCAGATTTATTAATTTGTAATAATATAGAATTATCATATAGCGTAAACGTATATAATAAATATAATAAAATAAGTATTTTTATTAACTATTCAATGCGATATAGTCCATTCCAAAACACTTTTTTATGGAAATTTGAAAAAAAAGTATTATGTAATAAATTAAATATATTAATTAAATATTTAAAAATAAAAACAACATTTTATTAATTATATAATGGAAAGTATCCATTGAATACCTAAATTTCTTATATATAACTTTTTTTGGTATTCATTTATGAGTAAATATAAATCACACTATAGTGTGATTTATTTTGTATTGAATTTTTGTTGAGGTATACTACTTCTCGTCCGCTACCCCCTCCCGTCCTCTATTATATATAGATAAATAATGTATTCCTAATAATCTGTGCTGCACAGCTTATATGCTGAATACTAACATCGGCCTCCAATAAGTCACGTGTCAAACCGAAATTTCAAATAAAAGTTTCGCGGCTGGCATTATATTTCTTAGTAAATTATTCACCGAGTAGTGAATTCGTGTTTTATATATAAATAAATATCATAATACCGTATGTTTATATATTAATATGATATTATAAAAGCCCTATACGCATTGTTTACTTTAACTTTCGGTTAGTCACGTGACATATTGGGGGCCGATTTCAGTCTAAATCAGCTTATATATGCATAGCCTGTGCATATATAATAAATAACCATATATATATAATATACAAAATGTTGTAACAAAACAAATTATTGTTATTATAATTTTATAAAATACGTAATAACTTATTATTATTAATAAGTGATATAACTTATTAATAATATTTATGATCCTATTATATTTAATATTTTTGGTTATAACTTATAAGTTGCTATAGTTTCTTGGTATTTTGACAATAATTGTATTAATACAAATTATTTTCAAATTAAAATATGATATTTTTTAATAAAAATTCAAATTGTTTGAAATTAATAATTATAATCAATAATAAAAGTTTTTCTATTGTAAAACAAAATAGAAGTATTATCTTAATTATAGCTAAATTATATTTATATTTATGTAAACTATAGTTTAATTGAATACATTTCAATGAACTGATTCCATACAGTAATAAAAGAGCTGGAGTGAGTGAACAAGAAAATCAGGAACAAGCTGAAATATCATCGGATGAGGATAATCCAATTCATGAAATTATTGAAAATGAAGTTATTGACATTAATTCATGTGTATCTGCAATAGTAAAGTCGATATCAAATTGTATAGTACCTGAAACAATTATTGACATAAGCAATGCTAATCATCCAGATGTCAAAAATATTCCAATAATAATAGGTACATGGTAGAAAACCTACAAGGAAATTGAATTTTCAAACCAAATAGTTCAAATTATTTCCATGGTTTAATTGGGTTATATTTTGGTTATTAATTGGCCAATATTTTAATTAATAAAGTGACTTTTTATCTGTGTTCTAATTTAAACGAAAATCAACGGAATAAATTTAAATGCACTTATTTGGCATTTATAAGTAAAGGTTATCTAATTTGGAAAAAAGCATTATTTCGTTTTTGCAGATCACTCAAAGTCTGCATTACATAGCCATTCTATGGAAGTATGCCACATTAAAGCTATAATTCCACTGTTATATAATCAACAAGATGCACAATTGAAGAAAAGTAATATAGCTTTAAAACATATTTTAACATCCATTACATTTTTAGTATCTCAAAATATTGCTTTACGAGGTAAGAATAGCACATATGGTAATTTGAGAGAGTTAATAGCATTAAGATGCAATGATATTCCTGAGCTCAAAACATGGTTTAATACAGAAAATCTAAAATCTCTAATTTCCCCCACAATACAGAATGAAATTATTGCAATATATGCTAATAATATTAAAAAGATACTATATAATATTATAAAATATACATGGACCCTATAGCTTTATGTGTGATGGTACGCAATATATTTCCGGTCAGGAACAATAAGTTATTTGTATTAGATACGTATATGACAAATGTAATGCAAATTAGTAGTGATTGGTAAGTTGAATTCAATTAATTAATATAACTATATATAATAATATAATTTATTTTTATATATATATATATATATATGTATTTATATTAATTCTACCCTATTAAATAATAATATATTGTCTACAGGTATCTATAATGTTGAAAAAACAACAGGAGAATGTCTGTCATCATTAATATTAAATTGTGGACAGTCATATGACGGGGCATCTAATATATCTGGAAAATATAAAGATATTAAAACATTAATACAAAAAAAAACAGCCTTTAGCATATTATACACATTGTGGGACATCGTGGAAAACTGATAGCTCAATCTGTTGTAACATCAGTGGCTATTAGTGGCTAAAGATGAATTAACATCATAGATTTAGAGTACCAAGGTACTCTATATCTATGATTAATATTAATAAATTAAAGTTGACTTCTTTTCAGCGGTACAATTAAATTCAGACACATACACTCTCAAAATTCAAATGAAAAAATAAGACCAATTTGAAAATGCCTGAAAGGTTTATAGGTGTATACCTAATATATGTATTAATAATATATTTATAATTTTATATTTAGATATGAAACTAAAGGAAATGCATATATTCCAGAAAGTATAAAAACCTATCTAAGGTGGTGTTAATCCTATAATCCTAAATCCGTGTTAGGATAATTTATATATATAGGATATTAATATTATAAATATATACATATTAATTATTACATTAAATTACAGAATTAAATACTCTGAAGTATATGATATAGCCATTCACGTGATATCAAACAGATTTTCTAAAGATAATGTTGACATATCTTCGTATTATTTATTGCATGATAGTTTATTTACTGATAACAACAATACACAAGAAGTTAATTTACACATTTAAACTATAATAAATTAGTATACTAATTATAATTAAGATCAAATTATATTTATAATCAAATATATTAACAGTATAAACGTGGAAACCATGGTAGAACTTTCTAGTTTAGCTTAGTATACATTTATATTATAATTTTATTTCAATTTAGGAAATATATATAGGTAAATATATATGTAAATATATACTAATAAAAAAGTATATATATATATATAACTATAGGTACCTAGTTACTAATAGAATATTATATATAGTATATTAATATAATTATACCTATATATATATATATTATATTATATCATAATACAATTATATATAATAAATTAAATTGATATTTATTACTGATATTATTTTAGATTGAAAAATATCCAGAACTTGATAATATTAAGCTGTTTCAGGAAAAATCAATATTCCAAATAAATAACTTTACTAATATAAGAGAATGTACCGATTATTTTAATCGTTATGATAATTTAAAATTATTGTTTCCTAATATTATTAAACTTATTCGTATTCTTATATGCAAACCTGTTAGTTCAATAACATGTGAACGTTCGTTCAGCGGTTTAAGAAGATTGAAGACTTGGCTGAGAAATTCAATGTCTAACGAACGACTAAATAATCTACTGTTATGTCATGTTCACAAAGAACTATTGAATGAAGTTGATGATGATAGTGTAATGCGTCAAGTTATTTTGCAATCCGAATGGAGAAGATCCGTGTTTAATAAATAATGTCATACATTTTATTTGAAAATACTCCCCCACTTTTGTTGACCATGTGACGCCCCTAGATATAGGTATACCTAAATTAAATATATACACAATTAAGATCAGGTAATTGTAAGGAACATTGTATCGGGATCGGGATTTTGTAATTAAAAATAGTTTTTAAATAGTATATATATATATATATATATAAACTTTATGTTATGATTTTCCCTCACGACTCTCACACTAAATATATTAAGGTGGTATTCCACTACAGTATATCTCTAAAGGGGTTATTCCACTACAAGTTTCTCTATAAAGGGGATATCCCACTACAATTATTTTAACTTTAAAACGATTTTCTATCAGTTAACTACAATTTTATTGGGAAACCCACTTACTTTCCGGTAACTTGCCTGAAATATAATAACTTTGTAGGGAGTACCCTATTATAACTTGATAGAAAATCGGAAAATCGGACAATCTTGTAGTGGGATACGTATAGTAATCCCTTTATACGCATAATACTACATGTATCAACGTCTACCGTTTTATAAAGTGTTATATAATTGCTATTATTATTAAATTGACTGTATTATAGCACGACCTTCTAAAACCGAAATCATAGGCGATCTTAATCATATTCCCCATATAGAACGAATACACATTTGTTCTTCATTTTATATGATATCATATTAACAATTCAGTCAATATATATTAACAATTCAGTTATACTCAAGGTTCTTACTTTATTAAATCTATGAATATTAACATAATATCTTGGAATATATGGACAAAGATTGTCCGAAGGATACATATAGCTAGAGAGATATTTCTCTCTAGCTCTATGGAAGGATATATCAAGACCTCCTATAACCAGAGGTTATAGGATGTCTTGGATATATACAAGACCAGAGGTTATAGGAGGTCTTGATATATATAATGATTTTGCAAAGCAAATTCCTTCGGTAAATCTTTGATATATATCAGATCTCTTCCCTTTAATACGAATGCTTAGCATCTTTGATATTATCCTAGAATTGAAGTAAATTGAGTATTTACCGAAATTTATTTGTTTGAAAACTTTTTCCACAAACTTTACATCCTAGGATAAATTGAATTATTTAATTTTTGAAAATATGCGTTTTATTCACTTTTGTTTATTAGTATAAACATAACTTTATAATATTACTTTAAATGTTTTATCAATAATATGGATTATATAAAGCCATCGACGTGTAGGTTTGTTATATGCACAATAGAATATATGTACTTATATATTAAATATAATATTTACTACATTTACTAAATAATTTAATAAATAATATATATTAAAGTTGTTCTATTAGTTATTTATATAGAAAATTAAAAGTTGTATTAATAATAAGAAGAGTGATAATTATTTACTTATGATTATATATTATATAATAATATAATATAAATATCATATTTAATATGATTACCATTATTATGAAATATTATATTTAATTTAAAATTATTATTATTAATAATAATAATAATTAGTATAGTTATAATAATGATTATAATTTAGGTACTATTATATGTTCTATAATATTATTTGTGCTTTAATGGTTATATCGTATTGCATTATAATTATTATTATAATAATAGTGAATCATTATTAAATAATCATTAAATTATTATGATTATCATAATGATATTGTTACAATAATTGAAATTAATATTTGAAATAATTAATTTAAAAGAGTAGTTGCATTTATTCATATATTTATATATTTAATATGATATTGAATATCATATTAAATATGATGAAATGATTATAATAATGATAATGATATTGTTTCAATAATTGGATATGATAATCATAATGATAATCATTAAATGATTATGATTATCATAATGATATAATATCATATCATATATTGTTACAATAATTGAAATTAATATTTGAAATAATTAATTTAAAAGAGTAGTTGCATTTATTCATATATTTATATATTTAATATGATATTGAATATCATATTAAATATGATGAAATGATTATAATAATGATAATGATATTGTTCCAATAATTGGATATGATAATCATAATGATTATTATAATCATTATTATAATGATTATGATTATATTAAAATTGTAATTTTACACTGTAATAATATAATATTAAATATTATAGTAATATAATATTAAATATTACAGTAATATTATATTAAATATACTATTAATAATAGTTTATTAATGATAGTCTATTATTATAATAATTATACACATTAAATATTTAAATTATTTAATAATTTAATAATTTTATAAATGTGACATTATAATAATATAATTAATTTCAATTCAAACTGAATATAAAAATAAATTCTTATTTTTAATAAAATCGATATAGAAATAAAAATTAATAAAATGAATGTATATTTATTTTACTTTGATATATTTGAAATCATTAAAGTATAATTAAATATACCACTGAAGAGTATCTATTTTAAATTACAAAATGTTACAATTTTAAAATTTCAAAATGATTTTTATTATACCTAGCATGATACTGAGTATGACATTCACTAAGTAACAAATTGATAATAACCTTGTATCTAATATCTCATATGGCTATATATGTAATAATCGCTATATTCAATATTAGTATAATAATGATATGAGAAATTAGATAAATATTATGTATATATGTAACATAGCTATTATCATTATGAGTATACTATTTATTATTATATTTAATAAAATATCCGATATTATATTGTTTTTAGGCGGGTCATTTCTATATATCAATAACATGTTGAACATGGTTAACATTATTATTTATATCAAAGCCAATTTTATTGTCAATTATGTTAAGTTGTGTTGTTGTATAGGGATGTCTAGGGTATTTATATATACATATATATATATATATATATATATATATATATATATATACATCTATATGGTGTCTATGGTATGTATATATATACATCTATATGGTGTCTATAGCATACTAGTTATATATATATAACATTGATACATAATATATACTCATTTTCATAACAATACGGATAGTTTAATTTCTGACCGAGCTCATCATTTGATAACGTATCAACAGAATTTTATTTTATAACTTACAACGGAGGTATTATAAAATGGATGTAAATCGCTAACGTCCTTAATAAGATAACGATTAGTTTATTTATATATTTATATATATATATGCGATAATGTTTATTTTGTTACGAATTAGAAATTTCCATAATCCGTGATCCAAACTATGCATATGGTAAACAGAAATGTTAATAACCTTCCGAGTCATTTATTTTACATTATAAATATAGTTTTAATATATATATATGTATATATAAGAATCACAAAAGTGTACCGGTTAATAATATTTTGATTACTTTTGTGGGCATGTTACGAGGTAAACAAAAATAGCATACTCTTCTCGCTGTGATGATAACAACAGCACACTCGCACCAACTTGTAATTGGGTCCTAGCAGGAATACCAGTGATCTTAAGCGAAGTGATCTCGCTCAATGATAATATATCAATATATTTATTTAATATTTAAAATTTATTTATATGATATATATTAATTAATTAATTAAATTAATTAAATTAATTACATTTATGTAAATCATTTTTTTTAAATAGTAGAATTTATATCATTGGTTACCTTGCAGTAGTGATGTAAATGATCCCGAGCAGACTTTTGGTTTTTAATGTCGAGCCGAGACTTTCATTTTCGAAAAAAATCCAGCCCGAGCCGAGACTCTAACAAAACGAACCCGAGCCGAGTTGAGACTTTAGGTAACTGAGACTGAGACTGTATAATGCTTTAGATTTGAGCATCATTTACATCACTGCCTCGCAGGAGTACACAATAAACATCATATTTAAAAGTAATAATCATAATGTACAAAATATTTTTATATTATTAATATTATAAAAACTTTATCAAATTTCATATTTCTTTTATAATAAATTATTATAAATTTATAATAATTTATAATAAAGTAAAATAAGATTTATTTTATGTTTTGGTATAATAAATTTAGGTTTGATATAATAAATTGTATAATAATATATATATTATGTTTAATATTATATAAAAAAAACTGTATGAACTTTTATATTTCTTTTATATTAATATATAATTTATATTTCAAGTTTATATAAAATATAAATTATATAACATTATTAAAGATGAAAGAGTAGAGAATTATTATTTGTAAAATCAAATTTAAATATTAACAATTAAATAAATATATGTCTCATGTTTTTTTTCTGTATTTTCATTTTTTATTCTTAGTTCAAAACATGTTTTTGATTAACTCACAACACTACTAATTAGTAATAAAGTTAGTTATATAAATTGATATACATTTTATACTTGTAATTTTTGAATTATCCATATCATTATTATGCCAAATATAATAGATAAAAAAGTTTAAAAAGTGTGCAAACAAAATGTGCCTAATATTTAATATTTAATGAGTAAATCAAAAATAGTGACAATTTATAGTATGAATACAAATATGACGGTATTCGGGCATACTTTTTCACTGTGTAATCTTGTCATTTGAAATCTGTTAATACGTATTTTAACTCTATATTTCTATAAATAGATTGATAATATATTTAGACGGTTAATGTAAATTCTTTAAAAAAACACAGGTTAAGTTGTTCATTCATTTAACGGAGCCAGTATATAGCATGATAATATAGTTAGATAGGTTCCACAAATATACCTAAATTAAAATCATAAATGTGGAACCTATCTAACTATTGTATCATACTATATACTGGCTCCGTTAAATGAATGAATTATTACATAAAAACATACCGACTGAAAAAGTTAATACTTATATTTATGCACTCACTAATGTGTTACATTAATATCAAATTACCAATTAATATCATACGGTATGATTCATACCCCATCATCTATTGTACATTAATTCACCAGTCGACTATATTATTGATATTAAGCTGCATTCACACCAAAAAACAGCTCGTTATCAGCTGCTTATAATTATTCATTATAAAACTAAGTTTAAGATTTGACAATAGGTAATATATATATATAAACACAGTTACAAGGTTAGCGTTGACCTGCCTGATATCAGTCTGTAATTATAGCGGTTCGCACTGAAACTGGCGACTTTTTATGTCATACCATATTAGGCTATACAAATCAGGTCGATGTCGGGCTGTATATTTAGAGTTAATGTAGCTTTATAGTATACAGTTTATACCCTCATTATAGGTGGACTTTTCTCAAACTATCCATCGCACACGAATGTGCACACGATGGCTTTATAAACCGATATATATATATATATATATTCTACATTAAACGGCTTAATGATATACGCGATTCTAGCCTATTTAATAAACGTACCCTAGTTAGACTACTCTTCTTAATACGAACTTACCGAGATTGAATATTATATATTTAAGAATGCAGGTCGACGTATATAACGTATACTCTGTATACGATATATTGACGTATACATTTTCTATAAGTTGTAGACGAATAGCAATACTATGTACCAGCGGCATGCGTAGTAAGGGGTGTTGACACTGCCAGAGGGTAGCAAACACTGCAATACGTAGCCACGTAGAATCTATGAAAAGTTCTATTTTAGAGCCGCTCGTCCTCGTTGCTCGCTACCCGCAATTCTCTCATTAACGAGTCATCTAACACTGTTAACGAGGTACCTTTAGTGTCAGTTAGTAGAGTCAGTTATTAGTGTCACTTTTAGGTATCAATATTTACGATGAGCAGTAATAACTCTTTATCGTTATCTCAACCGATGGTACATATCGCGATCATTTCTTTGATACCTCCGGGAGAGAATTCTATGTTTATGGGTGCTATGCTAGAGGTGTTGGATCTGTTATTACACATCAATATTACATTATTTCACCTTGATATAAATTGTTTTATAGTTTAACATTTTCCTTACTGTTTCGAACCCTTTCATAATACATGCAATATACATTGTATATGTTCTAGAAGAAGGATCAATGTCGATAAGTAACGTGTATCAATATATCAATCAATAATATCTTGCCAAAAATATTATATTTATTATAATAATAATTAGCATGATATAATTAATAGAGCTAATTAAATATACCCGATACTCCACCATATTAACCACGAATAAAGCTCGTTCCCTCTCCTATTAATCATCATATATCGCAATTGTACGCCTTCAATCGTAGGGCTAATCTAACCGTTTATTATTAATTACATGATTTTATATAAAAACGAAAATGGTGTCATATATTGTCACTTCTATAGG
>OZ025239.1:22709353-22944353 GCA_964019155.1 Osedax fenrisi
ATCTTAATATTTTATTATTAATATGGAGTCCTTTCATCCCATCCAGGAACTTAGATGCAGTTTTCACTTATAACAATATGGCTCCATAGATATTATAATGTCTCCAATATATATATATATCAATAAACATAACTTGTGTCATTTTAACTAATTATTGAGTATACAAATATCTCACAAAAAATACCCTACCGATAATAAGTTAGTATCGCAGAAAATAAAGAATAACATATTAAAACACAGGCCTATTATTCTCACAAGTATTATTAATGTTACATTTATTATGAATTACACTACATCAGATATATGTTAACGTAACTCATATATGAGTTATAGTACATATATGTAACAGACACATAAACATATTGCATAGTTTCGTAGCTGATTACTGATCGCATACACGACGAGATCACCTCCTCATCGTGGTCTAAGCAGTGGTTAATCCACCGCTAGTAGGCAAATCTAGCACCACTAACCCCCCCCCCCACCCCGGCGCCTGTAGGTTTTTCCACGGTCGAATATCACGCGATGAAGCCGAAAGTATACTGGCTTCGTCAGGCCTAGCTAACGGATCATTCCTGCTGCGCGAGAGCATGACAGAGTTCGGCAACTATGTGCTGTGCGTGTGTAACGATGCCAAGTTAGTAGTTCCCCCCCATCCCATTGCCCCACCGCAGCCCTACCGCAGCCCTACCGCAGCCCCACCACCTAATATCACTACGTGTACACAAGATGAGCGATAGCACACGAGACTAACGCATATAATAATGCATACACACGCGCGCATACACGTCCACGCATTGATGCCATACATTCAAGCAACAGGCATACTAATGCGCGCACACATACACACCTCTGTAAGCGCGATGCCCATACCTAACTTGTTCACTAAGCACTACTATAATGTATTAGTAGCGATGTAGTCCATGTGGTGTATTCGCTAATACCTAGGACTGTACACCAGTGCTACCTATACCTAGAACATCGTACTAACTGTTCCTATATTGTCCATGTGGTGTATTCGCTAATACCTAGGACTGTACACCTGCTCCACCTATACCTAGAACATCGTACTAACTGTTCCTATATTGTCCATGTGGTGTATTCGCTAATACCTAGGACTGTACACCAGTGCCACCTATACCTAGAACATCGTACTAACTGTTCCTATATTGTCCATGTGGTGTATTCGCTAATACCTAGGACTGTACACCAGTGCCACCTATACCTAGAACATCGTACTAACTGTTCCTATATTGTCCATGTGGTGTATTCGCTAATACCTAGGACTGTACACCAGTGCCACCTATACCTAGAACATCGTACTAACTGTTCCTATATTGTCCATGTGGTGTATTCGCTAATACCTAGGACTGTACACCTGCTCCACCTATACCTAGAACATCGTACTAACTGTTCCGATATTGCAGAGTACACCACTACTGTCTGAACAAACAAGACGATGGTATGGTTATGATTAACGAAGGAAGACGATACATGGGTCCAGTGGAACTTGTCAATCATTATACGAGATATATCGATGGTAAGTATGATAGTACCACCACCGTTATATCTTACACTACTAACCTCACTACCACCACCATTATATCTAACACTACTAACCTCACTACCACCACTACTAACCTCACTACCACCACTAACCTCACTACCACCACCATTATATCTAACATCTCTAACCTCACTACCACCACCGTTATATAATAATACTCATCATAATATTAGAGTTTGGCACTAGCATATACGAATGAAGAAGCATAGCTTATCTAGTTATGGGCCTATTATAGATTAACATTATATTCATCTATTTATAGATTATATATTAATATATATATATATATATATTTATATAAACTATTATATTTTCTTTTAATTATCCATATTATACATGATATAAGTAATCAAATGTAATAGTAATGCAGGCGAAAATGAACACGTATATTTCATATATTGCAAGGTCATGATACAAATACTCTTTCATCACTACCTCCATATGAACTTCAGGTCTAGTTTCCCTGCTACGTAAACCATGCAATAGAACCACTATGTCGTCCCCTTTCGCATGGCCTGGAGTGTCTTACCTCGACCTTGAGAAGATCCTCATCTACCAGTGCCGTCATCACAAGGTTATCATCGATATCCTCTCCCCGCCTCTTCCTCACCTTCATCCCCTCCTCCCCCTCATCTTCAACCCCTCCTCCCCTCATCTTCATCCCCTCCTCCCCTCATCTTCTTCCACATCCTACTCCTCATATTCTTCTTCCTTATCCTCATTTCCATCTTCCCCATCCTCATTTTCTTCCCCATCCTCATATTCTTCCCCCTCCTCCTCCTATTCATCATATTCCCCCTCCTCCTCCTCCTCCTCCTCGATATCTTCCCTATACCCGATACTATCTCCCCACAGCCCCAGAGACAACGGGTCCTACTCGGAATAGAGAGGTCCGCCTACAAGACCCGTATAGCACACGCCCTCTATCACATGCAGCCTTGGTATCACGGTAAGATTGACAGGAACGAGGCCTCCGATAGGATACTGATCAGTGGACATGTGGACGGAAAGTTTCTGTTAGTGGCGACACCTGCATTACTACCTGCATTACTACTTCTACCTGACTACTACTACTACTACTACTACTACTACTACTACTACTACTACTACTACTACTACTACTACTACTACTACTACTACTACTACTACTACTACTACTACTACTACTACTACTACTACTACTACTACTACTACTACTACTACTACTACTACTACTACTACTACTACTACTACTACTACTACTACTACTACTACTACTACTACTACTACTACTACTACTACTACTACTACTACTACTACTACTACTACTACTACTACTACTACTACTACTACTACTACTACTACTACTACTACTACTACTACTACTACTACTACTACTACTATTACTACTACCACTACTACTACTACTACTACTACTACTACTACTACTACTACTACTACTACTACTACTACTACTACTACTACTACTACTACTACTACTACTACTACTACTACTACTACTACTACTACTACTACTACTACTACTACTACTACTACTACTACTACTACTACTACTACTACTACTACTACTACTACTACTACTACTACTACTACTACTACTACTACTACTACTACTACTACTACTACTACTACTACTACTACTACTACTACTACTACTACTACTACTACTACTACTACTACTACTACTACTACTACTACTACTACTACTACTACTACTACTACTACTACTACTACTACTACTACTACTACTACTACTACTACTACTACTACTACTACTACTACTACTACTACTACTACTACTACTACTACTACTACTACTACTACTACTACTACTACTACTACTACTATAACTACTACTACTACTACTACTACTACTACTACTACTACTACTACTACTACTACTACTACTACTACTATTACTACTACTGCTACTGCTACTGCTACTGCTACTACTACTACTACTACTACTACTACTACTACTACTACTACTACTACTACTACTACTACTACTACTACTACTACCACACATATATATATATATATATTTTGAGTTATTTTAAGTAGTCTACAACATTCTTTAAGTTATTGTATCTATTTTTTAATCAACTTTTTATACTTCCTATTTTACTTTTAATTTCTCGAGTCAATAATAAAAACATAGTTATTTACCATAGCAGCAGATAGAATGTCAGAATCACTATAATCTATGAATAACTCATTATATAATATATTGTAACAATATAATTATGTAATAATATATAGATATAATTACAACATTACTGCATATACACAATGTAATACACAGATATGTGGGGTGGGGGATTGTTTTATAATTAATTATTTGTTATCGTATAGTTTACTTAATTCCCGTCATACTTTTTATAATGTTGGTAATATAGGTTAATGTTATTAATATTTGTTAGTTCATTGTGAATATTTAGTTGATATCTAACTGGAGATACGATATACATGTATGTAATGTTAATCAGGCTTTGTCTATTGAATAGTTAATATACTCACGGTTACATACATCTATACATCTAGACATAGTCGTCTTCTAATTAAGTTCATTTCATAAAAAGTAATTTTCTTTTCAGTGCAGATTACTATTAATAAATTAAAAACATTTCTCAATTTTATTAAGTCATATTTTATTATTTTATTATATTTTAATCATGAAAATCGTTATAGTTTTCATATTTATATTCTGTATAATTAGAATATTATATAACAATTATTACTTTTCCAGTAAATTATTAATCTATACCTAACTATTCCTTAATACGATATAATATATATTAATTTAAGTATTACATCGAGTATGCCCAATATCGATACGTCAATAACAAAACAATAAACAATGGCGATGTCGCCATCATACCCTCATTACCCTTACGCCCCTTACCCCCGCCCCCCATACCCCGTTCAGAATCCGATCGCGCTCCGAGAACTCGTACGCCCTAACCCTGAGCTACAAGGGGGTGAACAACCACTACATCATCGAGAAGCTGACGGCGGGGGCGGCTCACTACATCTACGTCATCGAAACTGGGCCAAGGTTCCCGTGCCTCATGGACGTTAGTGCCCCCCGCTAGTATAGTATGTATATAGTATGTATATAGTATGTATATAGTATGTATATAGTATGTATATAGTATGTATATAGTATGTATATAGTATGTATATAGTATGTATATAGTATGTATATAGTTTGTATATAGTATGTATATAGTATGTGTATAGTATGTATATAGTTTGTATATAGTTTGTATATAGTTTGTATATAGCATGTACTTTTATTAATATATCATTAATATATTCGTTGAAAATTGAATTGAATTTATTTTTTTACATTCTCTCGAAACCTACGACATTTCATAATATACGAGTGTCTAAATAAATAACGTACTTACCTACTATCTTTGTGTATATAGTCGGTGTATCATTAACGCGCGTACCCCTCCCCGCATTATGATCTTTGCCACTACGGCATCAGCGAGTCAACATCATGACGCTTGACTACGATTATGATGATGGGCTCGCTGATATATGCACACTGTTTACGATATATCAGATTTAATACTTTTCATAGTTTTTATTCGATCCGGAAATACCTTCCGGAAAGTTGTTGCGGTACCCATTCTAGATTTGTATTCTATTGTAAATATTATTATTATTATAGATGTTTTTGTAAGTATATGTATCAAATATATGTATATTTGAAAGATTATAGTTGTAATCATTTCTAACGATACCATACATTATTTAAATGATGAATAATACGAAATTAAAAACTATAGCATGTAAAACAATTTATAGTTTCCATAAAAATAAATAAAAAATTATAGAAAATGATAAACAATGAATAACAATTTATTTTGATAAATGAGAGCAACAGAATATTTAGAAAATGAATTGCCATCTTTAAGGGGTACCATAGTATTTAAATATAAAAAAAACGATGAATAATTATAAAAAGTGTTATCAAATTTATCTTATTTAGTATCTGTCAAAAAGTTAACAATGGAATTTATCGAGAAATAACATAAAAAATTATAATACAATTTATAATATTAATTATTTATTGTGTAATCTAATATCCTAACTGGTAACAATTTATTTACAACGTTTTATAATTTATACATTTAATAAATAATAATTATATTTTTGATTTAAAAAATGAAAAACATATATATATACTTTTATATATTTTAATTTTATATACTATATATACTATATATATTTTATATAATTTTATATACCTTATATATTTTAAAAAGCATATTTTATTACTTATCATATTAAATTAATTTTTTATTTGTAAAATTTGTAATTGTTTTTATTCGGAATAATTATTTTCACTACCCATGTACGCAATAATAGATTAGGTATAATAATAGACAAATTTTATAAGTATCGTACTCATTTTTTTTGTCCAATATAAAATACATATAAATAAATTAAGATCTTATTTATATAATGATAATTAGTTGATAAAGAAAAATATTTACAATTTACCTGTTGAAAAATTAATGCGAATTTGATGTCTATTTTATATGAACTATACTATATATTATAGCCTCTATGTAATAAAAAATGATCAGTTCAATTCGCTGAGTAGTTTTATATAACATTAACACGTTGAAAGTAAGTATATCTATTACCCATATCTATTAACATATGAATGCCTGACACAGCTCGTGTGAGAGTCATTGCCCTGCATCGAGTACGTCATTACTCGCAACGCGTAATTGTAATATTTAATATTTAAAAGATATATTTAAATCAGTGTTCCATAGGTTTTTACCGCCTATGGTAATAACCGGTAAAAACAGGTTTTTGCTATAATAAAAACCTATTTTTGTCTATATAATTAAATTTAATAATATTAAACCTAATATTGTCTATATAATTTACAATTATATATAATTTATAGACATTATATGTAATAGATAATATACAATTATAAAGTTAAACAATACTACCAAAGATTTTGCGAAGCAAAGATATAACACTCCCTATGCATGCAACGTAATTTAGTAATATCCCCAACCGCTGCTAGCAGTAGTATCGAAATCACTGAAATAGATTTAGGTTCGGCTCTGTTTGCATACAACAATGTTTTCATTTCTCTATTAAATTACATGCAATATAAATTAACTTTTACTTACTAAATATATACTTATAGTATTTAAAACATAAATATCATATTTGTTTGTTATATATTAGTAATGAACACTTAGTTTTCATCATATAAATATTAATTTAAAGCATATTATTTAACATTTTAAAAGTGTATAGTTTGATACGAATTTACATTATAAACAACGCATAGTTCTAAAAGTAACCCGCTATAGGTGGCACCAGGGTATTTTGTATACAAATTCGAATTACACGATTTCACGTAAGTGTTATATCTTTCCTTCGGAAAATCTTTGATACTACATTGAAATCATAATTATATGATTTTTTATATTTTTTTAGAAACAACCTTTATTAATTATGAATTTATAAGTAAGATAACATTTTTTTAATAAATAATATGATATTGAAATTTAAATAAATTAATAAATAAGTCAATAATAATATAACATATTGAATAGAATAATATATTTATTTTTATATTAGTAAAATTTAATATCATTAAAAAAAATATATATATTAAAAAATAGAACTAGTAATATTTTAATTGAGAAATTATTTGAATGTATTCATTGTTTCATTTTATACCATGATATTTAAATAGATACTGTTAATTATATATATATATATCATCGATATAAAGAAAGTGGATAAGCAATTGAATGTAGTGTATGGCACTATCCGCTACGAGCGCTGCAGTCGAAACCGACTATCTGGCCCACTACTTTTTATTTATAATAATATGTATTTATCATATATATATTGATAATCACTACCAATTTTAATGTACTATCTATACTAAAAATAAAATTATATATTTAAAATACATAATATCAACATTCCTCGTAATTTTGTGTATTTAAATTGAAGATATAATACTATTTTATTGATTTTATTGATATTTATAATTTAAATCCATTGATATAGATAGAAGTCACTTAAATCTATTTCGACGAAAAGACTACTGTTTTAATATTTGACATATATAATATGACTAATATCCAATCAAAATCACTGATACCATTTTGTAAATTTATCGATAAAAGTGTCATTCACGTGTCTATCTTGTACATGCATTGCGTGCGTCAATTGCTTATCCACTTTCTTTATATCGATGATATATATATATATATATATAAATATAAAATATAGAATAGAATATTTATTTTTATATATATAAAATTAAATATAGTTAAAAAAACATATAATTTTTACAAAGTAATATTTTCATTATATAATTGTATGAATATATAATAGTATTTTAATAAATTTATGAAATTATCCCATTACATTAAATTGTTATTTTTACAATATGAATGGGTGGCAAACCTCAAAATCCAGTATGAATTTTTTAAATAAATTTACTATAAATGGCATAATTAAAGCAGAGTGCCAAACATATTTTGTCAAATTTTTAAATAAAGCTGCTAGATTAATTAGCCATAATATTTATATATAAATGAATCAATATTACTTTAAATTTCAATAACAATTTTTTTTAAAGGTATTATATTTTATGAGTACTAGGTTTTTGCCAGTTTTTAACGGTTATTACCAGTTTTTGCCGTAAATTAACATATTAAATATAGGTTTTAGACGCTTTTGCCATTTTTGACAAAAAAAAATGGAACCCTGATTTAAATAGTAATATAATATATGGGCGTAATATAATAGTACATCCACAGTAATGTATACCACACCGTATTAAAGTTGTATTATATTCATACCTACTCTTCCCCTCTCCCCCCTGTATCATACATACCCACACTCGGCTGACAGATGGTTGCCCATTATCACAACAAGCCAGACGGACTCCTGTGCAGATTAGCCATAGTTTGCAGTCGACTAGAAATATCTAAAGGTTACCGTGACCTCTGCTACCCTCATCGGCTGACAGCTAGTTATCTTCACGCACACACGTGTATATAGAGTCCTACTCGTTTACATATCTATAATCATTCTACTAGTGCAATAATAGGACTCACTAGGTGGTATTTTCATCGTCGTAATAATGTTCTATTCCGAATACGCTCGTCACTGTATTTCATTATCGCTCGTTATTTATATTCTTTCATTCGTCTACTACATTTCCGCACCCAATTTTAGGGTTATTGATGTACAACTATCACATATAGTGAGGTATCATTCACCAGTAGATGGCTAGGGCTTATTAACATTAAACACTACCCTATACACCTCGAGCAAGCGTAACATTATTATTATCATGTACTAAATGTATTCAACACCGCTACAAAGATGCTAGAAAGTCTGAAAGCGATATCTATTACGAGGAATTCACTAAAGAACTCGTTCAGGTTAGCGTTTCACTTATTACTATATCTATAATCGTTGCGTTTATTCATTGACATCTCACTAGGTTGTGTTTTCAGCCATATCTTATATAATATGATATACATTATTTTTAACATCATATAATATTTAATATTTCGAAATTTGTTTGATATCTGAACATATAGGGTTCCAGATCATTCTCTGGAGTCGACTGTCATTATAAGTATGTTATTTTAACATAATTTCAATTATATTAATTTTCTTAAAAGTTTATATAATTCCATACCATAACATTAAATATTGTATACAATTGGTATATAAATGTACTTATATATAATATATATATATATATTATAGTGTGTTAAATATTTTGCAAATTTAGTGAAAGTAACAGATATATATTTGAAAAAAATAAGTATATTTGAAAAATTTATTTAGTTCACTTAAATATATAAATTGAATATTTCTAAAATTTATATCTCACGTATTCGTAACTTTACAAACAATACTATACTATTACTACTACTACTACCACTACCACCTCCACCACCACTACCACGACCAGGCTGAATCAGAAGCGACTGGTTGCGCGTCACCCCCATGCCAGCCTAGCGACGGACCCCCTCCCCTGAACACATCTCCCAGAATGCAGCAGACAGTGAGGAGCGCGTGGTCAGCGAGGAAGTCCAGCTCCACCACCACCACCACAGCTGACAACACCACCACTGGTCAACAGACCGCTGGTCAGACCTCAGCCGAACGCTTCACCGCCGCCACTGACCAACTCAAGCGCAGTTAGTGATGCGAGTGTCTCCCACTATGTGGCCATACTACTGCTGCGATGCATCGCATGTTACCCTCGTTGTATGCATATAGTATATATATACTGTATATATAGCATGTATTTAGCATGTATATAGTATCTATTAGCATGTATATATATATAGTAGATATATAAAATATATATACTGTATATATGTAGTATGTATTTAGCATGTATATAGTATACTAAAAAAGAACTTGAATTGCCCACACTAAGGACACGTATACCTAATTTTAATTGCATTGTAATAGAAACAGGTAACATGGGTCTACTAAAAAACCTACACAATATTTATTATTTAATATTTAAAACAAATTAGTATTACGATGTATTAGTTCTAAAACATTATAGTTACGAATTTATAAACAGTTAAAATAAAAGGATTTAGAATTATAATTTAAAAAATAAATGATGTACATATTTTTTGATGATTTATTGTACGATATTTTTAACGTTATACTATTTTTGTAATGCTTATATTTGGTATTAATAGATTGTATTATTTTCCAATTTTTGACATATTTATTATTATATATTTAACTTACAAAATGTATAATTATATTAAAAAAATTTGCTTTTAATTTAATATCAAAAATATAAGTCCTTAAGGCTGGTGAAACCCTGGTCATATTACATGTAAAAGATAGGGAAAAATTGGTGGACTATGATTGCATCATCTCTTAAGATTTAATTTTATCTTGTTTTATTATTTAGATAGTGTTCATATATATAAAAGTTATATAGTGCCAATATTGTTAGATGGTGGTAATATGAAGAAAACAAGTATATACTGGATTTTACTAATACAAATATTTAAAATTCAAAAATATACATGTTTTTGTGATATGTAATATATTTGTATCTATAGAATTTATGCATATATTTTAATTATCTAATTTATTATTAGAAATATTATATATATATATATATTCATATATATATATATATACTTAGAAAATGTCATGAAGATCCATCAAAGGGTTTAAAAATGAGTGGTGTTTGAAAAAAGTGAAAAAATTAAATAAAAGTTCTGAGATATAGCTTCCTAAAATTTTACGTATAAATTTTGAATACTAAGTAAATTTTGTTTACAAGCTGATGTTTTATAATTCAAATTTATTATACTTATATTTACTTTTAGATAACATGTTATATATCATTATTTAGATAATAAAATAAATTTTAATATATAAAAATAAAACTAAAATATTAAAAATAAAAAACTGAAGATCGCCGTCCCTTACTATGATGTTATATATGACTCTATATAACCACATAGCTATTACCAAATAATAATACAGCGTTATAGTACTATATGTCCTAAAATGAAACTTACATATTAATGTATATAAAATAATTCATTAATTATTTACTGAATTTAAAAATATATAAATAACTTCACATTATATTGATTATATTTATATTAAAATAACTCGTTATGATTTGATTTCGATTTATCGATATCAAATATATTCTTTCTTATGTTTAAATTTTAATCCCTTGAAAATTATTATCAATTTATTTTCTAAAATATTATCCTATTTTAACGATTGAAATATATCCACCAGTTTATCTTCACGGACATATAACCTCGCATATCCTTCACATACATAGCGAAGTGCATATTCCACTCATGACGCCCTTCACCAATAGCCTGAATGACCTTCACCGATACACAGCTAGACATTGATTACACATGCACACACACACACAGATATAGCGAAGGAAAGAGGCAATCAGGAGATCTACGACGCCATACCCAGGACAGATGACGTGTTTAACCTGAACTTTAGAGATTTAGACCTCGGAGAGAGTTTAGGTTAGTAAAACCTTAACTCTAGAGACTTAGACCTAGTTAGGAGAGCGTTGGGTCAGTATAACCTTAACTCTAGAGACTTAGACCTATCTAGGAGAGCGTTGGGTCAGTAAAAGCTTAACTTTAGAGATTCAGACCTTGCGGTGGCATGTGGAGGAGGACCCTCGAGTACCTTAACACGTGTACAAGGCAACCGCTGTCCACGATATAACATACACAAATGTACCGAAGACATATCGCTAGGGCGTGTTTAATAATATAATAATTTAAATAAAATCGTCGCGGATTCGTATCTACGAACACCTTTACATATATCTTTACATATATCTTAGAAGTACGATGAAATGTAAGACTACGATGTATTGTACACATACGGCCATCGATTTCAAACCCTAAAGGGGGTATCCCACTACAATGTTGTCCGGCAACTTGCCGGAAATATTGTAACTTTAAAACCATTTACTATAGAGTTGTAATGGGATAACCCTAATAAAGTTATTATATTTCGGGCAAGTTGCCGGAATGTAAGGGGGTTTCCCACTAACATTATAGTTAACTTGATAGAAAATCATTTTAAAGTTAAAATATTTCCGGCAACTTACCGGAAATACTTGTAGTGGAATACCCCCTTTAGTCACCCCTCGATACTAGTACAGTGTATAATGTACATGTCTTAGATCTATCTTAATCTCAGCGCGCCGCACTCAACTCTTCCACGTAGACTATTACATAATACTAAGGTCACCGCTATCACTAGGTCAGGGTAACTTTGGTTCGGTGCTAAGGGGTAACTATCTGCTATTACATCATCATAATACCATCATAACTAGGTCAGGGTAACTTTGGTTCGGTGCTAAGGGGTAACTATCTGCTATTACATCATCATAATACCATCATAACTAGGTCAGGGTAACTTTGGTTCGGTGCTAAGGGGTAACTATCTGCTATTACATCATCATAATACCATCATAACTAGGTCAGGGTAACTTTGGTTCAGTGCTAAGGGGTAACTATCTGCTATTACATACTCATAATACCATCATAACTAGGTCAGGGTAACTTTGGTTCGGTGTTAAGGGGTAACTATCTGCTATTACATCATCATAATTAGGTCAGGGTAACTTTGGTTCGGTGCTAAGGGGTAACTATCTGCTATTACATCATCATAATACCATCATAATTAGGTCAGGGTAACTTTGGTTCAGTGCTAAGGGGTAACGATCTGCTATTACATCATCATAATACCATCATAACTAGGTCAGGGTAACTTTGCTTCAGTGCCAAGGGGTTGAAAAAAATCATGATTTTTTTTATTTTTTTGATGGAATAAATTATATTTATATAAATTTATATAAATTATAAAAATTTATTATATTAAAAAATATTCTCTATTAAAAATTTACTTCAAAAATAATTTTAAAACTACTTGTATGGTATAGATGCCAACTTATAATGACATAAATTCCATAATTCAAGGAGGGTGTATATGTCATATACTATATGAAAAACTAATACTAATAATATTAATATATTTATTGTTATTTAAATTATTATTTTGTATTATAATATAAAATGTATATGAAATGATTATATTATGATCTTAACAATGTTCCATTGAATGTATATAATTCTTTGATGTTAAATATTAAAGAAACTACACATAAGATAAATATTTGTGAAATCATTTTTTTCAAAGAATGCATAATATAATATTATAGTAATTAATAATTACTAATTATGAAATATATATCAAAAAGCTAAAATCTTTACATTCAAAGAATAAATTATATAGCATGCTGCATAAAATATATATCAAAGAGCTAAAGATCTTTTATTCTATAATAGGTTTTTTATATAATATAATTTTAAATATATATATATAATATATTATATTTATTTTAAATAATAATTTCTAGAAATGTCTAGTTTAATATTTACAAAACAAATTAATTAAGAATTATAAATAAATATAACATTGGTAATACTATTAATAATAGTAATCCAAACTATTAATTACATTTTATCAAATTATAAAAAAGTTGATTTATAATCAAAAAAAATCAAAAAAATCAAAAAAATCATGATTTTTGCCTTCAAAAAAATCAAAAAAATCATTGATTTAATCAAATGATTTAAATCAAACAACTCTGCTATCTGCTATTACATACTCATAATACCATCATAACTAGGTCAGGGTAACTTTGGTTCAGTGCTAAGGGGTAACTATCTTCTATTACATCATCATAATACCATCATAACTAGGTCAGGGTAACTTTGGTTCAGTGCTAAGGGGTAACTATCTGCTATTACATCATCATAATACCATCATAACTAGGTCAGGGTAACTTTGGTTCGGTGTTAAGGGGTAACTATCTGCTATTACATCATCATAATACCATCATAACTAGGTCAGGGTAACTTTGGTTCGGTGCTAAGGGGAAACTATCTGCTATTACATCATCATAATACCACTATCACTAGGTCAGGGTAACTTTGGTTCGGTGTTAAGGGGTAACTATCTGCTATTACATCATCATAATACCATCATAACTAGGTCAGGGTAACTTTGGTTCGGTGCTAAGGGGTAATTATCTGCTATTACATCATCATAATACCATCATAACTAGGTCAGGGTAACTTTGGTTCGGTGCTAAGGGGTAACTACCGACGGTACGGCACCATCATCCCTGTGGCCGTGAAAACCCTCAAAAAGATGGACCACAATGCATCAGAGGTCAGTATCTACAGTATGTACTAGTGATGCAGTCAATGATGCCACTCAAATCTGAAGCATCGATGCAGCCTGTTGTAATGCAAACTGTTATAATGAAAATAAATTAAATGTACTTTTTTTAATATTTATAAGATATTAACTATACATTATTTTATAGTGTGTTTTATAGTGTTTATTATATAATAAAAAAGTTTATTATGTTAGTAAATAATTATAAATTCTGTGAAATATATATTTTTCTAGGAATTTACTTTACAATATAAATATATTTTTTATAAAGTGTTTTTTAAAATTATTGTCCATATACAAATTATTTGAAATGTTAAAATCATTAAATGTTGATATTCTATTATAATTATACATATTATCTACTTATATGCGTTGTTGACATATTAGCGTGACATTAGTATGACATCACTCTCTCTAATCTCTCTCTAGTGTTATCTGTAATACACTACACTCACTCATATGTTTACATTATAATATATATATATACACACATATATATATATATGGTAAATCTTATTGACATATATTTATTTATATGAAAATATTTTCCGGTGTTAATTCAATATCAACACAAATGTTTCGCATGGTTTCTATGTTACGGAATTAAAAATAGAATACTGCCTAAATACTACATCTATACATGTATTTATGACTAGGAATCATTATAATTGTAACCACCCAAATAGGGTTGACCCCAAAAACCCCAAAAATCTAACAAATATATGTGAGGTTTTTGGGGGTTTTTTCTAGGGTTTTTGGGGTTTTTCTTTATCTTTTTAAAAAAAAATTTAAAAATAAAAAAATCAAGAAAAAATATAAAAGAAAAATATATATATTATATAAATTATATAATATAATAGTGTTGTAATATATATTAATATAATACTATAAAGGTTAATGACATTGTACATTGTAAAATGGCAAGTATTATAATAAATGATTTATATTATAAATAAATATAAATAATTAATATATATTTGAAATATAATTATATTTATATGGGAGACGATCAAAAAGGACGAGTTGAGGGTTAAAGGTTACATTTGAAATACGATTTAATAGTATATATATTTGTGGATTATTTAGTTTAATTGGTATAGTTTTGTACTGCTTGGTTTATTATAGCTGCATTACATCCCAAAATTAGCCTATACAAATTTATTTTGTATTTAAAATGTAACCTTTAACCCTAAACTCGTCCTTTTTGATCGTAACCCTATTTATACACTTAATAATAATATTTATTTATTAAATCACATATAATAATAGCAGATATAAATAGACTCCTAAGTTAATAAATATATATATATATATAATTATTAACTTACTTGTAAATTAATTGAAATATGATAATTATATAATAATAATTAATTATATACTAAACCCAGAAATAATAATGAAAACAAAAATGAAAAACCCCAAAAAACCCAAACCCAACCCCTAAAATTAGCAAAAGGTTTAAACCCAAAAACCCAATAACCCAAAAACCCCTACTTCTGCCAACCCTGCACCCACACAATGACCTGATCAATATTATAGATATAACATGTAGTTTGAGTGATTCAGTAAAGTCATTAAAATCATCGCCTATATATGTATATACATATATGAAAAGTAAAGCTATTTATAATCTGTAGACATTCATTATTTATGTATAGTTTTACGTAGTAAATACATAGAGTATTGTAATAGTAAATAGAAGATCAACAACAATTGTTCGGCATGCATAAACCAAGGCGGCGTTTCGTTATTATATGTAAACCCAATGTTAATTTTTGTACCATGTCATTTTGGTAATAATTCATATTATAATTTATATTATCGTTATTTTTTCTTCCATATTTTTGTTTATTTATTATTTTTTTGATTACTTAATAAACTATATATTATTATATAGGGCTTATATTATTATTTGACATTAACTATAGTGAACATATGAATTCTAAACTAGCAGTATGATCTATTGCTTTAGCAACGCTATACATTGCTGTTATATTGATGTTCTACCCGTATTTATCTAGTACCTCGTACCTAGGTATTTGTACCTTGTACCTCGTTCCCTTAGTTCCGCGAGCGACCAGTATTCCGGGGCCAGATGTTTGGAGAAAATAAATTATCCTAGGATAATCCTTAGCTATCTTCATAATGTAAAATATTGTCCTAGCATAATCCTCGAACGAATTATTTAATGAACAACTAGCATCCTAGTGTTTTCATATACAACATATTTGCATAACTTCCTATCGTGTACCATTCGTTAACATTGTTCAAAACCAAAACCAAATCTCAACTTATCTAGTAGTAACACTGTAACGCTACGTCGGCCTATTAGTCATAGTCGATGACTACTAGTCGATGACTCATCGCTAACCTCTAACCCCGCCGCCACCAGAATGAGATCTACAACGAAGCCAGAGCTATGGCTAATCTAGACCACCCTAACATCATACGCATGATAGGAGTATGTCGGGCGGACATGATCATGCTGGTGCTGGAACTCGCTAACCTCGGACCTCTGAACAAGTACCTTCTCTCCAGACAGTCGTTAGATCACCTCTCTCGCTTGTCTCTCTCAATATATCAACGAAGGGGACAAAAACATCGATCAAATAAAAATAAAAATAATTTTTTTTTAAAGTGTCAAATACAAATATTTATATAATGTTTTTATTAACATCAGTGTATTTAAATAAATATATAAATATTTATTTGTCCCCATCACTGATATATATATATATATATATATATATTATATATATATATATATATATATATTATATATATATATATATTATATATATATATAGAATGAGAGAGAGAAGGACTCTTGTAAATACATATCCAGGGTATAGTGATATTTCTCTAACTTTCCACTGTATTCATTATCATTTGTAAATCACTGAAATTCATAATATTCTCTACCCGATTAACCTATAGAGTATAACCTACTGAGATATTACTGTGTATAGTATATTCTCGACGCGTAAGAACTAATGCAAGCGTTGAATAAAAGTTAACCTCAATAATATATGTGCTGTCATCCATTATTACTACATTATACTACTTAGTCTACCCTAAACCTTAATATCACCCCAAAACCCTAATTACACCCCTAAACACTTATGTTACCCTATTACTAACATAACCCCTAAACCCTAATGCCACCCCATCACTATAATCACCATCGCCTATATTTACAGATCTATGAGCATTAAGGCAGTCGTACATTTGATGTTGCAAGTAGCCGAAGGTAGTATACCCCTCCACCACTACTAGTCGCTTAGCGTAGTCAGCTGTAGTCTACTGAACCAGAGGACCCCGGTTCGATGCTCGGCTAGTTCGCATCGTTATTCTCAAGTAGATAAACCTAGTATATATGTCACTACTTCGAGTAGTAGCCGCGTAGTCTAGTGATTAGCGGCTACTGCTATAGTTTACTGAACCAGAGGTCCTCGGTTCGATGCTCAGCTAGTTCGCATAATTGTTCTCGAGTTTACGTAAAGCTATCGGAAATGTAATTTTATTGTCAGGATATCTAGGTCACATATTCGCCAGTGTGTAATAACACCGATGAGAGGGGTGGGGTGGGGTTAATAGTGGTCACATCAATACATTATTAATGGATTGTTATGAAAATTCCATGCTATTTTTATTATTATAATATATTAGCACAAACAAAACAAACATATTTCTTAGAATCATGATAGCATAAACACATTGTTATGATAACTACCTGATGTATTAACACCACCTTAGACCACCCTTAGTGGGGCTGCATTGTTATCATAACTACCTGATGTGTTACCTTATGTATTAACACCACCTTAGAGCACCCTTAGTAGGGCTGCATTGTTATCATAACTACCTGATGTGTTACCTTATGTATTAACACCACCTTAGACCACCCTTAGTAGGGCTGCATTGTTATGCTAACTACCTGACGTGTTACCTGATGTATTAACACCACCTTAGACCACCCTTAGTAGGGCTATGTTGTTATCCTAACTACCCGACATGTTAGCTTATGTATTAACACCACCTTAGACCACCCTTAGTAGGGCTGCATTGTTATGCTAACTACCTGACGTGTTACCTTATGTATTAACACCACCTTAGACCACCCTTAGTGGGGCTGCGTTGTTATGACAACTACCTGACATGTTAGCTTATGTATTAACACCACCTTAGACCACCCTTAGTGGGGCTGCATTGTTATCATAACTACCTGACGTGTTACCTTATGTATTAACACCACCTTAGACCACCCTTAGTGGGCCTGCGTTGTTATCATAACTACCTGATATGTTAGCTTATGTATTAACACCACCTTAGACCACCCTTAGTAGGGCTGCATTGTTATGCTAACTACCTGACGTGTTACCTTATGTATTAACACCACCTTAGACCACCCTTAGTGGGGCTGCATTGTTATCATAACTACCTGACGTGTTACCTTATGTATTAACACCACCCTTAGTGGGGCTACATTGTTATCATAACTACCTGACGTGTTACCTTATGTATTAACACCACCTTAGACCACCCTTAGTGGGGCTGCATTGTTATCATAACTACCTGACGTGTTACCTTATGTATTAACACCACCTTAGACCACCCTTAGTGGGCCTGCGTTGTTATCATAACTACCTGATATGTTAGCTTATGTATTAACACCACCTTAGACCACCCTTAGTGGGCCTGCGTTGTTATGCTAACTACCTGACGTGTTACCTTATGTATTAACACCACCTTAGACCACCCTTAGTAGGACTGCGTTGTAGGTAATCGAGTACGCCATACGTAGCCGAGATAGTGCGCTAGGGTTGCCTGTAGACGTATACATCTCTGTCCCTACTAGTGTTGGCCACTTGGCTGGTAGTGCCATAATGCCTTACACATTCACACATACTTACAACATGTGTACAAGTTCAGCGTGTCATTAGCGCACCACAATTCACAGATAACTTTAGGAATCTTATTAACAAATACATTTAAGTGATACATTAAATAAGTGATTGTATATATATATATATACATATACTTGTGTATTTGTATATATGGAATAACATAGGCAATCGTGTACAGTTCACTAATAATAATACATTTATTTACTTCTTCCATAAGTAATAACTCTCAATACAGATTAAGGTGAATTTCCCACTCGCCCAATATGCCCCTACTACCACCCATACTACCACCCCAACTACCACCCCACATCTACCCCTACTACCTCCCCAACCCCCCCTTATTACCACCCCTACCCCCAACCCCACCACTAGGTATGGCTTACCTGGAGAGAAAGAAGTTTGTACACCGAGACCTGGCAGCTAGGAATGTGCTGTTGGCCAGTGAGACTTACGCTAAGATATCCGACTTCGGCATGAGTAAAGCTCTGAACCATGGACACGAGTATTATAAGGTAGGCGTTCCTAGCATTATCTTAGCATTATCCTAGGATAATATTCGTCATTATCTTAGCTTTATCCTAGGATAATATTCGTTATTATCTTAGCATTATCCTAGGATAATATTCGTCATTATCTTAGCATTATCCTTGGATAATATTCGTCATTATCTTAACATTATCCTAGGATAATATTCGTCATTATCTTAACATTATCCTAGGATAATATTCATCATTATCTTAGCATAATCCTAGGATAATATTCGTCATTATATTAGCATTATCCTATGATAATATTCGTCATTATCTTAGCATTATCCTAGGATAATATTCGTCATTACTAAGATAGCTAACGATTACAGTAGAAATATATTTTATAAAATTATTTTCCAGAAGTTAATGTAAAGATACATATTTAATGTATATACAAAATAATATATAATCTAATATTTATAATTTGAAGAAAACATTTTTAATAAAAAAAAATGGATAAATAAAAATGTATTCTATTACAAATTTTAAATGTGTTATTATTTGTTATGTTTGTATATGCACTAGCCGGGAAGTAAGGATAAATTTCATGTTTATCGAATATTTTTTTCCTATTTTTTAATTATTTTATATTTTTCTAAATTGAATAATGTTATAAATACATATTTGTAATTTTATACTAATTATTAGATGTATTTACGAAATGTTAAAAATGAATTATTTTCGATAAACTATTATAATTATACATAATCCACTGATATACATATGTTACTACAGTAGTATATTGTTGACTGGATAACATGTGTGATATGTAAGAAGAGCTAACTATTCTTCTTCGTTGATTATAAGTTATAAGTTCAATTATTCATATATTTTAAAGGAAAGAATAATTGTATTATATTAAATAATTATAATTTTCACGTTTTTTAACTTATATCTATGTTCAAAAAACTTATAATCGTGTAAAAGCATGATTAATTGATAACTTACATGTAAATATATAGGAAACATACCTCCATGTTTGAATAATCTATTCAATGAATTAAAATACTCCTTTTTATTATATATAGGATATATAGAGCTATAGTAAAATGATCTCATTTCAATAATGTATAGTATATTTTACATATAAAAATAAACATAAATATGGAGAATACAATTTTACAGATATTATTCTATAGAAATCTTTTATAAATTATTTAGTATTTTATTTATGTAAATATTACTGCAGAATATTATGTATACATATTTTTTTTATATATAGAAAACAAATATTTAAATAACTGTAATAACTTTATTTGTAAAACACAATTTTATATATACAAGGGTAGTGAAAATAACATTTAATACAATAATATTTGTTTTATATAATTTATATAAAACTTCATATAGTTTATATAATATATAATAAAATAAAGTAATAATTTAGTTTGTATAATATATATATATAAACTATAATATATATATACACTTATATATAGGGTATATACATATATATATTTAAATATTATTATATAATTAATATTTGAAATTTTAAAATAAATGATTAATTTTTTAATGTAGTGCCACAAAATATACTTTTTATAGTATTTTGAGAATTCTTAGAATTATAATTTTTCGATAGATAATAAATAACATAAAATCAAATTATTCAATAATATATTTTGTCAAATTCATACATTTAAACATGTTAATGATATAACCTATTTTATTACATAAAACATCTTATAAATCAAGAGATGATATTTAAATCATTTTAAGGTAATTAAGAGGGGAGGCTCTAGTTAAAATATGTTTAATATTTTTATTTTAACAATAATTTTATATTAAATATTTTCCATGTTTAGTATCTTATTTATAAATTTGTAAAATTTCTCATATTATTTTTGTGTATTTATATCAATATAAAGTATTTTATGAATGTAATCGATATAATAATTATTTGAAATTGTATGTATTATATTTACTTACATTTTATATATTAAACTTTGAATGTCATTTTCTAAATTTTTTACTTTTTCACTTAGTAACCACATGTAAATGCTTACTACTTTTTGATTTTTATTATTTGTATCTGAAATTTTTACTGTAAATATATAACATATTCAATGTATATTATACATATCTATGAATCCTGTTGGATTTATTATTATATTTTATATTAATTAAATAAATGATGATAAACTTGCATTTTAATGAAACAAATAAAAAATAAATATTTAATTAATTGTGACTATTTTTGTATACCATTTTAAAATAATTATAATTTTATAAAGGCAGAATATATAAGATGGAGGAAAGTATCTGTTGAATAAAAAAAAATTATCTAATTATCTCCATTAGTTATTTATCCTTAGCGTTTTTAGATATAGCTAAAATAGCATTGTTTAGATGAACGCACGCCTCCCCCCTTAATGCCCCGTGCCCTTAATAGTATTTTAAAATTGAATTCATTTCCTTAACCTTTAGTTGACACATGCTCGGATCACCTAATGCGTACAACTTTCTAATAGATTAACCCCGCCTCGACCCCATTATTAGGCCACCAAAGCGGGGAAATGGCCCCTGAAATGGTACGCCCCCGAGTGTATCTACTTCTTCAAGTTCACGTCTAAATCTGACGTCTGGAGCTTCGGAATAACGCTGTGGGAGGCCACGTCCTACGGAGCGAAACCCTACAAGGTTATGTCCTATTGCACAGCATTAATGTCCTCTCACACAGTAAGGGCTAGGATTAAAACACTGCACAGGGTTGTGATGCAGTAAATGATGTCAGTGAAATCTAAAGCATCGATGCAGTCTCAGTCTAAGTTACCTAAAATCTCAACTCGGCTCAGGCTCGTTTTTAATGAAAGTCTCGGCTCGGCATCAATAACCAAAAGTCTCGGCTAGGTATCATTTACATCACTAGCACAGGGTCACCGCATTTGTATGTACTTAGAGAGATTACGAAGCATTAGTAATGAGGGTGGGGGGGTGAACCATTAAGGCCGCGTCGCAGTGCACCATCATTATGCAGATTGCCACATGACATGTGTCATGTGATTAAAGCTCTTCAGTATATACTGTTATCCGTACACTTTTCAATTGTATGCTATTCCTAACGAATTTATATTTATATATTTATTAATAACTTATAATATTTATATAATACCTTTTAAATTATATATATATATATATAATACATTTATTTAAAATAAAGTTTAAAATCTAAAAATTGTTTCCTCGATATAATATAATTCGCTATATCTCCTAATTGAACTACAATATTTGACTACACTGTCTGATCAAGTTGTTATGATACAGTTAGATTACCATTCAGTGTACTATTTACATGTAGATGTGCTCGTGATCTAGCTGTTATTGTATATCCCCCCTCCCCCTTATTTAGGACCTCAAGGGTCAGACAATTCTAGACGAGATTGAGCGAAACAAGAGATTACTATGTCCTCCGAGATGTCCTTTAGAAGTCTACGACGTCATGTACAAATGTTGGAGTTACTCGTTAGTTACACTCTCTAACCTCTGACCCTCCATCCTAACCCCCGCTCTCTAATGCCACGCTAGTCAATAGGTAACTCTCTCTAGCGTTCGTTCCTCCTAACCCCCGCTAGTCAATAGGTAACTCTCTCTAGCCTAACCCTTCTGCCTAACCCTCGCTCTCTAATGCCACGCTAGTCAATAGGTAACTCTCTCTAACGTTCGTACCTCCTAAGCAGCATATCACGATGATCAGCCCGCGATGAATCGTATCTTTAGCTCTATTCTAATACGCCAGCTGTGATTGTTCACTTCATTTAGCATTATTGTATTGCTATCCATCTGTACTCGTTAACTATATTTACTATATTAACTTTCACATCTCGCTCATGAGCTGCAGCGTGTATCTATTCATCAACGCACTACGCACTACACCACACGCTACACTACGCACTACACCACACGCAGGGTGAGCACTAGACCTACATTTGCCATGATCCTCGATGAATTAGGACCAGTGTACGCAAACATGAAAGATTAACACTCGCCATTACCATCACCTGCCATTCACCACCACCACACCAAGGACGTGTCCTATATAGGACATTGATGACGAAGACATCCTGCTGTTTTCAAAATGTTCACATTTTCTGATATAATTATTATTATTATTATGTATTTATTAATCACACTACCTTTAAACACTACTACTACTACTACTACTACTACCGCATACATGTAAAACTTACACACACATATGCAATACTTTTACGGATATTACCTACATTACATGCTTTGCGTAGTCTACCACTATCACCATCACCATTACATGTACATTATACACATATTACGAACATACACACACACGTACACATTACGAATATTTATTTTATTATAATAATAAAATGATGAAAATAATCGGAATCATTTTTTTATTCGAAAATAACACCTATTCGATTAAAGTCACTTCGTCACGTCCAGCAAATCGATCGCATTCGATACACACATAACGACTACATAGTATTGCGTAGGTATCGAGCTATGGCTACTAGCCATTGGCTAGGTTATTCATCGTCACAATTATCATTCTTACTAAATTTGCAGTGAAACTTCTTTTCGTGATATTTCCTGTGATAAAGAGAGTGTGCGCGTTAATGCTGGCCTGAAGGTGCTCGGGTGTATTACTTACATTTCATCTTGATTAATCAAATAATACCAGACATATAACACTAGCGAAAGGAAAATTCCTGCTGGCAGTCCATTTCTATATTCGTAATTATATACATTATACATATAGACAACAATAACGGTAAATATGCAGCTATAGCTGTGTGTTGTGAAGACCTTTAGGGGGACAAGAGCATATTTATATTATAAACTAGATAATGAAACAGAAAACAAACAACATTCTTCTAATATTATTATTATTATATAATTAATATGTATATATTTACTAGTATATTTTTGTTTTAATACAGATAAGTAATGAAATTACTTTAAAATTATAATAATATGCATGTATGCATATGGTATATGGTAACGTTATTATACACCTACATGTAATGCTATTTTTTAACACATTGTTATATATTCTAGTTTGCAGGTATCATAAATGGTATCTTAAATCATTATTTCAATATATAAATATAAGTATGGATATAATTTAAATATTTGGATATTGTAAGTTTACATATATATGTATATATATATATGTGGTTGATCATGATATTTTACTTGCTAAATTGGAATGTATAGGGTTTAGAGGTGATACAAATTTATTTATTAAAAGTTATCTTACAAATAGAAATATTATAACACGAATTGATAATACTCTAGAAATCATCTAGAAAGATTATTAGATATGGAGTGCCGCAAGGATCTGATCTGGGACCTCTACTATTTATTTTCTTTATAAATGACATCAAATATTTTTAATAATGAACAAGTAAATAATATTAATATCAATTTATATGCAGATGATACACCTATAACTATATTTGCTGAAAATGATACATTATTAACATATTATTTGCAATATTACATGGATAAGTTAAAAAAATGGTTTGATATAAATAAGCTTAAGCTAAATATCGAAAAAACAAAAATATTGCCATATATAAATTCTGGTATATTAAAAGATATAACAATAGATAACATTAAAATCGATATAGTTAATAATTATAAATTTCTTGGGATCTACTTAGATTCCCAAATGACCTACAAAAAACATATAAATTATTTATCGAATAAATTGTCAAAAATTATATATACTATAAAAAAAATATCTTTTTTAGATACAAAAAAATTAATTTTGTTATATAATTCGTTCTATTTATCTAATTTATCATATGGGATTGAAGTATGGTCAAATACTTATAAATCAAATATTACAAAATTAATTATGTTACAGAAAAAAGTTATAAGAATTATTAATAAACAAATAATAGATAAATCAAAATTACCATTAATACGTCTACACATACTGGTCCTTTTTTTTAAAAAAATAATATTTTAAAATTTGAAGATCTAATTATATATAGAAACACATTATTAATCTATAATTTCTTAAATAATAAATATAAATTAGATTATAACTCATATTTCAAGTTAAATAAACTAAAAAATAAATTTATTCTACCACTTATGAAATCAAATAAATTAAAAAATACAATATTTTTTAAAGGACCAAAGTTATATAATAAATTAATGTTTAATAATCTTTTACGAAAAAAGAATATTAATAATGTATTTATTCTAAAAAAAACATAAAATATTCATTTATAAGTAAATATTAGTTTTTTTTTTTTATATATTTTATATATTTTAATATTTATTTTTTTTTAATATTTATATTTGTTTTACATCTTGTTTCGTTTATTGTTTTAAATATTTTTTAAAATTATTATTGGTATTATTAGTCATCTGTAATTTGACAGGAATGTGGCGCCATTGCACGTCTTATTGAAAGATGATTAATTTTTGTTTAGTAGTTTTAATTTTATAACATACTTTTAGATATTTTTATTTTATACATATTTATAATAATTTACTATTTTTATTAACAAGTTCTCAATATTGTAAATTTACATATTTTACTAATATATATTTTAATACATTTTAATATTATACAATTATTTTATTATCTTATTTTATTATTTACTTTAATGTAATGGATTGAAATATGATGATAACTTATGTTCATGAACAGTGTTTTATTATTTTTATTAATTTATATATATATATATATATATATGTATCTTCTATTTTATTACAAAGAATGCTAACAGATGAATCATTATTATTATATTATTACTTTTACTAATATTGTAATTTGTACATGAACATATTGGAGGTATCGACCAAATAAAGCCTAGGCTTTCACTGATCCTCCATAGACGTATGATATACATAGTATGTCGTATGTCTATAAACTGATTTCATTCATTCATTCATATAACTATTGTTGTAACTGCAGTAAAAATTAAATAAACAGTAATTATTTTCAAATCGTAATAATCTGTATAATTTATGAAACGTGGAATAAGCTAATATACATGCTTATACTTTAAAATGGCACATATTGAATATAATACCTTATTATAAATGATGTTCTCATGTTACGAGTATATAGAATAATATTTAATCATATTATAATTAATATTACTAGTCTATCAGAGATTATTTATTTAATATAAAGTTCGTATACTGTATACTAGTTGATTGATAATTTATTTAAGCAAATATATAGTCGAAAATATAATCGAAATTATAAAGATTTGCTAACGATAACATATATTATAGAAATAAACAAAGAATAATACGAAATTAAAGAAATTAAAAAGTGACAATTTAGTGACCGTAAAAATAAATGACAAATAATCGAAAGTTGAAATAAAATACATTATTTTGTAAGTGGCATCAAACTATTCAATTTCTACTTTAACTAGTTATTATATTTCTTAGTTATTCTAGAATATTCCACGTACATCGATAATGTAAACGCATATAGGTGATATTTAATTAAAAAACAAACTATTTATTGGTGTAAAATGTAAACTATATAAAATCAATTGTTCGTGCTCATCATATTTATATTAATAATTAAATAACTCAGCTAAGGTTTAAATACCATTTATCTTTATTTCTTTTCGGGTATTTACTGTCGCCAGTATAACGAATATTTGAATATCTCACATTTTTATTTTTAATTATTTGAATATTTTCAATCAAAAACTTGTAAATAAATATATTAATTTAATAAATCTATTTTATGATTTATTATGGTTTTCTAAAAATATAACATGAATATATTACACATATTATAATATTATTAATATAAGTATCAAGTATTTAAAATATGTATTGATTAATTTTATAAGTACTAAATTCATATTCCCTAGAACTATATTTTTGAGATATTTTAATTTCTCAAAAAACTATAAACTATTTCAACCACTATCATGATTGTAATATTTGTATTCTATATAGCTGAACTAAAGTATCTTCAATTTCTAAATGTATACTTTAGTACTAGATTATTTTTACAGATGTTATAAAAATAGATTAATCATGAATTTTATTTTTATTTATTACGATATAAATATATGTATTATATTTATATTTTTTATTATTAATTTACAGTAGATGTGTAAAATAATTAATATGTAATTTTTAAATTAAATTACATTTACATGAATACATCTCTGGGTTATTAAATTTTAAACGAACATAATGAAATCAATAAATATTGAATAAAATAAATATCATATATCCCTAATAATACCTAAAAAATCTGTTATTGAAAATATGTTTACTTATCATATATTATGTATATATATTGTTATCATTATTTTATTTTGGTGGAATCCTTTCAACTATTTACTAGTAGTAATAACAATACTAAAGATACACGTATATAGACACACACACACGTGTGGGGGGGTACTAACGAGATAGACATGCCTAGGTAACACATGAACGTGCTGAGATAGACTTTATCTGCCGTGTAGCATCGGCATCCCATGTGTATACCGAAGTAGTGGGCTAGAGGGGCGGGGGGGTGGAGGTACGGGGGGTAATTAACATGCGACACTAGCATGTGTATACCGAAGTAGTGGGCTAGAGGGGCGGGCGGGGTACGGGATTGTAATTAACATGCAATGATAGCGTATAGCTCGTTACACTATTGATAGGGTAACGGGGGTGGGGGTTGTACGTGTGATAGTAAAGAATCGGGCGTCAGTTGTGCAGAGAAAATAAATTATCCTATTACAATATTTAAATTACGGTGGGAGAGCTAACACAGTATGTGTGTGTGTGTATGTATGTATGTGTGTGTGTATGTGTGTGTGTATGTAGATGTAGTTATTTGTACCTGAAGGCGTGTGTGTATGTAGATGTAGTTATTTGTACCTGAAGGCGTGTGTGTATGTGTAGATGTGCGCGTGTATGATTGTGATACTAAGCATGAATGAATGTATATGTGTACATGTTTTAGTGCGAACGTATGTAGGTGTAGCTGTGAGCGTGTATGATTGTGATACTAAGCATGAATGAATGTATATGTGTACATGTTTTAGTGCGAACGTATGTAGGTGTAGCTGTGAGCGTGTATGATTGTGATACTAAGCATGAATGAATGTATATGTGTACATGTTTTAGTGCGAACGTATGTAGGTGTAGCTGTGAGCGTGTATGAACCGAAGAAAGCGGCCTTGAAGCCTCGATTAGACAGCAGTAGAGTATTGACAGCTAGGTAGGTCCCATAGGCTGTGAACGTGTGTCCCGTCCATACTGCTAAGTTGTTACGTAGCCAGGGTAGGGTGGGCTGGTTCAGGGGCAGACGTAGGAATCTGTGTGCAGTAGTAGTAGTAATAGTAGTAGTATAATTTATTTAGTCACAAAAATCCAATATTAAATAAATTATTCGGAAGCGAGACATAAAGTTACAGCGATATTCGTAATAAACAATATATAAAATAAAATAAAAATAATAAAAATGGAAGTAAAAGTTAACTTGTTTGGAAACGTGTTAGAGTGTACTAAAGTGCAGTACGTTAGTGCAGTTCGAGTAAGTATAATGTAGGTGATGTCACAGATGATAGAATGATAGCAGGCTTGATGGCAGTGACTATTAGGAGCTTGCTACACCTGCGCACACACATCGTGCCCCTTTTTATTACGATGCCCTCATTATTCAAACAATTTTTTATATTTGTGCTTATTGTTGAGTTAAATCAAATTTATATTATTTATGTTTTAATTTCATATTATTCTTCATTTATTTCAATGCTTATGCTTTATATAATTATATAAACTGTATTATTTTGACTTTTATTTGCCTGAATAAAAAATCAATCAATCAATTAATTAATATATTGTAATTTATTCACAGCTATTATATTGTAATTGTATTCGTGTAGTAAATACTTCATCATACTTGAACTCGTGTGAACTAAACTGCACTAACAATAAACATGTTTATTATCATTGACTGGTATCGCTAATGTGAGTGTCTGTATTTGAACAGTCCCATAATATCTATGTAACATTTAAATATGTAATCAAATATTATTGATATAAAAATATAAAAGTGAATAATAAAAGCCGGTAGTAGTAGTAGTAGTAGTAGTAGTAGTAGTAGTAGTAGTAGTAGTAGTAGTAGTAGTAGTAGTAGTAGTAGTAGTAGTAGTAGTAGTAGTAGTAGTAGTAGTAGTAGTAGTAGTAGTAGTAGTAGTAGTAGTAGTAGTAGTAGTAGTAGTAGTAGTAGTAGTAGTAGTAGTAGTAGTAGTAGTAGTAGTAGTAGTAGTAGTAGTAGTAGTAGTAGTAGTAGTAGTAGTAGTACTAGTAGTAGTAGTAGTAGTGGGGGCTAACGTGATATGGCGTACAGCAGCCAGACTCAGTATCAGGAAGCAGTAGTAGGCGAATGCACTACATGAAGAGTTACAGAACTTGCTGAGTGTGCGATGTTGTAGCTCTCTGCGGCATAGCTGTGGTCATGTGGGAGTGTGATGGGGGTGTGATGGGGTCGGGGGGATGGGGGGGAGAGGGGAGAGGGGCAATTAAGAATAATTACTTTGATTATACCTACATTTATTTTGTAATACCCGTAGAAAATAAATTATTAAATACTCAAATTGAATAATTCATATGATGTGAAATATATATATATATATATATTTAATGATGTCAAATTATACACAATAATTTCTGGAATATTCTATTAAAAATAAATTGAAATATTGCCTATATATTTAATGAATACACAAATATAAATTTATAATTATTATTATTTGCCTATTAAATTCTACTTATTGATGCTATTAATGATATACATATGTATATAAATATATAAACCTAAATATAATTACAAACCTGAAATATTAAAATATAATAATATTAACTTACTAAATACTACATTTACATATACACTCAACCTGGTAATAAATAAATATACATGTATAATATACATTGTATATATATATACTCAGGTATCTATTATTATTATGATTACTATTTATGCATAGTAATGTTTGCAACAATGTAACAAGCACGGCATGTTGTAATAAGCCTGAGACATGGTTTTATTACATGGAACACATCGTCATGCGTGCATCTAATAGTACTATTACATAAGAGAGAGAGGCTAGTGACTGTCGAGTGTTTCATGTGAATTAGGATGATGTAATCGCAGCGTACGTTAAACGTTAAGACTCTCAGAGCGAGCGAGAGAGCGCAGTTATTGATTATCGGCGGGCAATTAAAATTAATCCATCGATAGAGTGATTAGTCATCGGGGGGCGGTGGGCGGGGGCGGGGTCCCCATCACTCCGGCGCGTGGCACGAGTATCGTAAACCGCATTCATCGGTGACCAGGCGATACGTAGCGGTCAAGCGCGAGTGTCCGGCAGTCCGACTACTACTACTACACCGCCGCGGATAGAGGTCGGCGGTAATAGAAACTCTCATCTCAAGGTCATACCAGAGGTCATGCCGTCACCGCTGCCGCCGCCACCCACCGTCAACGAGAATGTGAAGTTCGACCAGTTGCCGGTGATGGATGCAGAACGAGGTTAGAGAACGCGGGGACCTAGTCGTAGTGGACCAGTGGTTCCCAACCCTTTGTTGATAACTCTTAATTTAAAAAATACCATGATCCAATGACAAATTTTATTTTTTATTACTATACTAGTTATATTATAAACTAATAATATAAACTATAATATATATATATATAAATATTTTTATAAATTAGATCATGAGTTATGATTTATGACCAGGCATAGACAAATTCGTGCAAACTGAATTTGCACACTTTTTTGACCATTTCGTGCAAATTTTACTATGATTTATGTGCAAAAGCGTGCAAATCATATTTTAAGCAAATATACATAATATACAACTGCTATAGTATATATTATTTTTAATTTAATTAGTCCAGTAACATATTTATATATATTAATCTTGATGTTAATGATATTTATATAATATAATTTGAATAAATTAATGTTAATGCTAAATAGCAGAAATAATAAATATATTGGATTAATCTGAATTATTACATTATCATAATGACGGTTATTACTTCATATAATACGTTTATTTCTCCTAAACAAAGTCCATATTGGACTAAATGCTTCTTATTAAATTTATAAATATTTTTTTTACAAATTGGTTCCTCTAAGATTCCATTTTAAATAATAAAGACGTGAATTTTAATAAATTTTATTTTAAAATAAATGGAAGGAAATGGACAAAAGAGTATTATAATTAAAAAATGCTAAATAGCAGAAATAATAAATATATTGGATTAATCTGAATTATTACATTATCATAATGACTAGATGAACACAATTATTAAGTAAGTATGTATATTGAAGTTACTCATTAATTAAAATGATATATAAACTAATTACTCTTATATTATGGTATAATATTTCATAAATTTATATTGGATTTAGTTTATTTTTAAATTGAACACTTAATACAAATGTGCACAAATTTTAACAAAATCGTGAAAATATCATCATGAAATTCGTGCAAATTCGTGCAATTTGCACGAATTTGTCTATACCTGTTCATGACACAATAATAAAACCCGATGACCCAAAGGTTGGGAACCAATGTATTGGACCAATCGGAATACAGATATAATACAACTTGTGTGTGATTGAAGCACTTGAGATACTCGTTGATGTCCTGGTGCCAGTCGCTCTGAGATAATAAATTATCTTATGATTATGCTAATACAATATTTAACATCGCGGAGATAGCTAAGGATTAGCTAAGGATTAGCTAAGAATTGTCCTTTGATAATCGCATAACAATTTATTATCTCAGAATAACTGGTAACAGCGCTTCTACTATCGGTGTGCGACTGAGTGTGAACTTACCGACTAGGAGCGTGCACAACACGTATTACTATTATTAATTATATAATTAATTATTAAATGTACGATCTTTAATAATCTATGTGAAATATAACGATATGATTTTAAAATATTATTATTTATATATTATACAATTTTAAGTGTACGTAAATTAATAATATATAAAATACTATCGACGAATTAAAATTACTCATTCTCGTATCCTAAATTGTACAATTATAATTTACGATTTGTACGCGATACGATACGCGTATATAATGGGAATTATTCTATGCAAATGTCGATATATTAACATATAATACGATGAAGTGATGAATGTGTGTTGAATGCGTGCTTAATAGTGCTGCGTATGATACAATATTAGGCGGCTACGGTTGTAATACATACATTAAATGGAGGGGGAACGACTCTAGGGGAAACTAGGCACCGGTAACAAGGGTACCCAACCGATCTAGAACGAATACATCTTATAAAACTAAAGCTGCTAGCCTCACACCCTAAAGCTGCTAGACTCACACCCTAAAGCTGCTAGCCTCACACCCTAAAGCTGCTAGCCTCACACCCTAAAGCTGCTAGCCTCACACCCTAAAGCTGCTAGCCTCACACCCTAAAGCTGCTAGCCTCATACCCTAAAGCTGCTAGCCTCACACCCTAAAGCTGCTAGCCTCACACCCTAAAGCTGCTAGCCTCACACCCTAAAGCTGCTAGCCTCACACCCTAAAGCTGCTAGCCTCACACCCTAAAGCTGCTAGCCTCACACCCTAAGTCTGCTAGCCTCACACCCTAAAGCTGCTAGCCTCACACCCTAAAGCTGCTAGCCTCACACCCTAAAGCTGCTAGCCTCACACCCTAAAGCTGCTAGCCTCACACCCTAAAGCTGCTAGCCTCACACCCTAAAGCTGCTAGCCTCACACCCTAAAGCTGCTAGCCTCACACCCTAAAGCTGCTAGCCTCACACCCTAAGTCTGCTAGCCTCACACCCTAAAGCTGCTAGCCTCACACCCTAAAGCTGCTAGCCTCACACCCTAAAGCTGCTAGCCTCACACCCTAAAGCTGCTAGCCTCACACCCTAAAGCTGCTAGCCTCACACCCTAAGTCTGCTAGCCTCACACCCTAAAGCTGCTAGCCTCACACCCTAAAGCTGCTAGCCTCACACCCTAAAGCTGCTAGCATCACACCCTAAGTCTGCTAGCTTCACACCCTAAAGCTGCTAGCCTCACACCCTAAAGCTGCTAGCCTCACACCCTAAAGCTGCTAGCCTCACACCCTAAAGCTGCTAGCCTCACACCCTAAAGCTGCTAGCCTCACACCCTAAAGCTGCTAGCTTCACACCCTAAGTCTGCTAGCTTCACACCCTAAAGCTGCTAGCCTCACACCCTAAAGCTGCTAGCTTCACACGCTAAAGCTGCTAGCTTCACACCCTAAAGCTGCTAGCCTCACACCCTAAAGCTGCTAGCCTCACACCCTAAAGCTGCTAGCCTCACACCCTAAAGCTGCTAGCCTCACACCCTAAAGCTGCTAGCCTCACACCCTAAGTCTGCTAGCCTCACACCCTAAAGCTGCTAGCCTCACACCCTAAAGCTGCTAGCCTCACACCCTAAAGCTGCTAGCCTCACACCCTAAAGCTGCTAGCCTCACACCCTAAAGCTGCTAGCCTCACACCCTAAAGCTGCTAGCCTCACACCCTAAAGCTGCTAGCCTCACACCCTAAAGCTGCTAGCCTCACACCCTAAGTCTGCTAGCCTCACACCCTAAAGCTGCTAGCCTCACACCCTAAAGCTGCTAGCTTCACACCCTAAGTCTGCTAGCTTCACACCCTAAAGCTGCTAGCCTCACACCCTAAAGCTGCTAGCTTCACACGCTAAAGCTGCTAGCTTCACACCCTAAAGCTGCTAGCCTCACACCCTAAAGCTGATAGCTTCACACCCTAAGTCTGCTAGCTTCACACCCTAAAGCTGCTAGCCTCACACCCTAAAGCTGCTAGCCTCACACCCTAAAGCTGCTAGCTTCACACCCTAAAGCTGCTAGCTTCACACCCTAAAGCTGCTAGCCTCACACCCTAAAGCTGCTAGCTTCACACCCTAAAGCTGCTAGCCTCACACCCTAAAGCTGCTAGCCTCACACCCTAAAGCTGCTAGCCTCACACCCTAAAGCTGCTAGCCTCACACCCTAAGTCTGCTAGCCTCACACCCTAAAGCTGCTAGCTTCACACCCTAAAGCTGCTAGCCTCACACCCTAAAGCTGCTAGCCTCACACCCTAAAGCTGCTAGCCTCACACCCTAAAGCTGCTAGCCTCACACCCTAAAGCTGCTAGCCTCACACCCTAAGTCTGCTAGCTTCACACCCTAAAGCTGCTAGCTTCACACCCTAACAAATACAGCTGCCCGATATCGTGGAACATCATTATCTGCCAGTTTCAGTGCGAACGGCTGTAATTACAGTCTGATATAGGGCAGGTCGACGCTCGCCTTATGCGTGCGTTTATATACATACATTAGCTATTGTCAAATCTGAAATGTTTGTCTTGCCCAATACCTAGTAAATGTATTATAATGAATAAAGCAGCCTATGTTTTTTTGGCATGAAAACAGCATAATACTACTGTATAATATACACTGTATACTATAGACTGAATACTATAGACTGTATATTATACACTGAATACTATAGACTGAATACTACATATAACAAATACACTTGTAATCAATGCCTTCTAAACAGACGATAAAAGGACATCAACGGAAGAATACAAACAGAAGTTGATCCGCTTCAGCAGATGTGGAACCAGAATCACATTCATAAGTTAGCACGGGGGGGGGGGGGGTAATAGGGGGGCTAATACATCACTGTGGGGGGGGGCTAATACATCAATTAACTACGTATTTAATGATAAATATTAAATATAGGCTAGAACATAAAAAACTCAAAAAAAACTCACTTTTATTTCAGTTGAAACCTACTTACTTTACTTAAACCTAGACAAACTGAATATCATAAACAGGCGAACCCTGGTGGTGGATATAAGACGTTACGCGGCGTAACACTGTAGCCAGCAGCGTACACTAGATAGATTAATAGTATCAGCAAATTACTCATGTTAGTGAACATCAGTTTAGAATGGTTAAAGTGGAGGGGGTGGTGTTCTATTAAGAAGGAGTAGCATTACGCTTAGCTACATCTATCTAAAGGGTACATTATATCTACACATATATATCCGCGCGCATGCTATATCTACATATATAAATCTGCATGATAGAAATACATATATATATATATATATATATATTTGCATGCTATATATATATATATATATACATATGTCCACTATGTGTGCCTTATCTATCTACATAAACACACACATAAACCAAACACTAGACTTTTACGTAATAACAATTCCACCAACCGATTACCCATTGCATCAAATACGAAAGGAGAAAATTCAGCTCCGCATCAATAATTAGATGGAATAAACGGAACACGTTCATAACCGGCGCCAAAAATATATGACTAATAGTTTATTCAATATCAGAGCGCGCGCTTTCAAGGACACGTATGTAGTTGGATATACTACGTGTACACGTAATATACTTATATATATAATACAGTGTATTCCATATATGTAGATACATAGATTTGTATTTTACCTAGATCGTTATTGATATTTATATATATATATCCTAAGGTAAACTATAAATCTATATATATTGCGTCTATACGTAGTATATACAAGGACATACGTGTCCTTGGTATATCTATAGGCATAATATATCTATTATGACACGCCTATATCTAGAAGCGGGTGTTTCAACTCCGAAAGCGCGAGCTCCGATATCGAATTAACTATTAGTCATATATTTTTGGCGCCGGTTATGAACTACAACCGAATAAACTACCCCCGCAACTTAGAAATAAAAATATATCAATTAATATCTTTAATAAGAAATTAAAAAAATTTCTTATCGCCCAACATTGATGTTCGTTTATTCGTAATATTATCGTGCGAATTATATATATATATTATATAATATATATAATATTATATATATATATATATATAATGTATACATTCGCTGTATTTATCTATATATGATATATATTGTTAGATCCACATTATAGAATTATAATTATTAATAATGTGCTTAAAATAAATACTTAACAACAACAACAACACACACACATACATACACACACACACAAACAAAGACACACACACACACACACGCACACACACACCTACACACACGCACACACACACTACGTGCGCTAACCGTGATCCAGACGACCGGCGACACAAACAGCAACCCTCCGGTTACGCGCAGGTTAAAGTCGTCCCAGTTAACGAGTTGCGCCAGAGTAACGTCCATCTGCGTTACGGTGACCGCGATTAATGGGCGCGGCGTAGTGGTAAAGCGACGCGATCGATATAGTTACGTCGATTATGATTATAAGCGATCAGTAAATAGTAAAATTTAATTATTATTATTTTATTATTAAATTTTATTATTGATTTTTTATGATCGCTATAAATAACGAATATGGCGAATGTAATAAAAGTTACTTGTTTACTTCCACGCGCATTCACATTTGTGATATTTGTCCAACATAAGTGAATACATCAGGGATTACTAAATATACTTATATATATATATTTGTTCATATATTAAGTATGCTCCGATAATGTGCATAGTAAATGATGAAAATAAATCAGACGTTAAATGTGCACGATTATGAATACAGGCTAAAACTTAAAAATAAAGATATATATATATATATATATATAATTTATCTAGATTATTTGTAAGTTGAAAAGTATATAGATATAGTGAATCACTATTGATGATTCATTAAAATATAGTCATAATAATTAATTTTTTTTATATCAGTATAATTTACATAAATATTAAAATATAGTAAATATAAATAATATAAAATATATACATTACCTATACTATAACTAAATATATATTGTCAATAAAGGATAGAAAAATTACCTTGGATACATCAAAAATAGCTGTAATATCACAACAATCATGAGGATATTTCATCTTTTGATATAATTATATTGTAGTATGTTATATTATATATATACATATATTTTTTAAACTTCTTATAGTAATTTAAAAATAAATTGTTTTGTAAATTAAATTTACACTACTAATTGTAAATTAGTCGTAATTATTAGGTCAACACCCTCAGGGTCAACAAATTAATAACTAGATGGATGTTAACTAAATTAATAAAGTACTATATTTAATAATATTATAATAATTATATTATAATTAAATTATAATGAATACTTATTAATATAATTATTATAAATAATAATTATATTAAATATAATTTAAATTATTAATATAATTACAATATTATTATCGCAACATAAATATAATATATATATATATATAAATATATAAAAAATTATATATTTTATTAATATATTATATGAAATATAAAATGGGTAAATGTTATATTGATGAATAATTCAATAATTATTATTGTAAATATATTTTGTAAGATTTGTATTATATATTTAATGCGTATATAACATATGCATATTAATCAACTATATAGTATTATAGAGTACATGAATAAAGATATTATATAATAGGGTATTATTTTATATTTGTATATGAATATATATAAATATATATAAATACAGTCATATGAAATATATCGTGAAATATATTATAAATTATATTTAAATCCATATTATGTAAATATACCAACGATAATAATATTTAATTTTTAAATATCATAAATAATGTATATATCTAATAGTATCATTCATTTTATCATATTTAAAAACATATTAATATATTATTTAATTAATTTAATAATTATAATAAATTCTAATTTTTAATAATTATTTATGGTTAATTCGAAATCAAATTTAAAATCGGTAACTATGTAAACAAAATATGTATAAATAAATAAATAAAAATAATTTTTTTTTAAATTTAAATTATTTTGTTTGTTTATAGCCATATACATAGCATTTAGGTTCACATATTACAATGTCTAATAAATTAACTGCTAAAGCGGCATCGAAGAATAGACCAAGATCTGCCGCTAGCGCTAAAGAAAAAAATGATGGTTTATATTAAAATGAAAATATCTCACTCTCAATATTAATCTCAGTTTTTCCTATTAATAGTAAGAGTCATTTACAAGATACATTTTGTCTATCTATAATTATAATAGATTGTAATTATTATAGACTATAAACTATAAATTCCATTATATTTTTTTAAGTATTACCAAATCCAAAGGCTTTGGTATTACGTTAATAGAATATTCACCTACACATGATTCATATTTAATATGATATTATTATACTTATGATAATATGAATCATAAGTATTATAATAATAAGTATGAATCAATCATAAACATTTAGTAATAACCATCAGCGTGATGATTATTATGTGAAAACAACGTGTATATAAGTTATAATCAGGTAATTTGTATGGTCATATCAAGGGTAGACGATCAAAAAGGACGAGTTGAGAGTTAGAGGTTACATTTGAAATACTAGTTAATAGTCTATATATATATATATATATATATATATATATTATTGGTATATGTGGGTTAATTGGTTTAATGTTGTCCTGCTTATTATTTTGTAGCTGTATTACATCTCAAAATGAGCCTATATAAATTGATTTCACATTTAAAAGTTAACCTTTGTTACTCAACTCGTCCTTTTTGACCGTAACCCATATAAAGTACGTGATCATAGTTTTAAAAATAATGGGATGAATCATAAGTATTATTTTATATTCAATAAGTAGTATTATTTTATTTTAATTTTATTTTCCTAATTATATCCTATTCCTTTTGTTATATTTAAATACTAGTAAATACCTATGAATTATGTTAATAATATATATTAATATTAATAACAAAATATATTTTATTCAGGATAAAGTAATTTTTTCATACATCACATAATATAGGATATGTATAACTCGAAGAGAATTCAAATAAAAATTATCGATTTAAAATATATATTTTATTTTATCAAAAGTATGTTATAATCGCACTTGTATTTCATTTCAATATAATAAATAACTCTCAATGTTTATATTTATACTATATTAATATATGGATGCCACATATGGAATTGTCTAGTGTCCGGTAGTAGATGATGTATTGATGAAACATTGATTTAGATATAGGGGAGAGCGGGGCAGGTTGACCATAGGGGCCGGTTGAGTCATCTCAATTATTTCTGCTATTAATAAATATCTTAATGCAATTTTTAATACATGTATACACAATTATATTTAGCATTAGTATAACAACTCAAAAATTATTTATTTTAACTAATTAAAATATTATTTAATTATTAATATTTTATGAAAATCTCGTTAGTGGGACAGTAAGTTTAAATTTGATATTATTAATATATTTTGTAATAATATAGTAGTATTAATGGTATATTAATAAAGTATATTTAATATACTATATATTATAAAATAAAAAATTAAAAAATTATCAGTCACAAATTAATTAGATTACTTTTATATATACTAGTGATATGGGGCAGGTTGACCATAGTAAAACGGGGCAGGTTGACCATAGGGTCAATCTGCCCCGTTTATCATTAAACATATTTATTCATTAATGTATTTAATTAATTAATGACTTATTTAAATAATAATAATAATCTAATTAATAAAATATATAATTGAGTAATTATTTAAAATAATTAAATAATTGGTTTATATGCTGGATTAAAACATAGAAAATCTAACCTATCTCCTAATCTAACCTCTCGCCTTAAAAGTTTCATTAGTTTTGATATTAATCTTGGTGCATATACTTGTTAATATACTAATAAATATAAATATATAACTTTAACTATGTTTATTTTTTAAATATATCTTTAATTTTGCATTTTTTCTACCTGGCTCAACCTGCCCCATTAGACGGGGCAGGTTGAGCCAATTAAAAAAAAAATTAAAATGTAATTATATAATTAATTATTTATCATTACACTGATTTATGAATGTTTTAAATTGATCATAAACTATATATATCTTATGCACTTTATTTTATTAAAATATATTCATAACATTATAAGATACATGTGTTTTTATAAAAACCGGCTCAACCTGCCCCGCTCTCCCCTAGATTATAAATTATCATTTGAAATTAATTCCATCATTTTGAATTAAATTCAATAGTAAATACTGCTGATCTGTATGTCCTGCATAGATGTCCTATCTCGTAATTACGTCTCGTAAACACGCGTGTTTAATGAACACCCCGCGGAGTGATATATATTTAATTTGTAAAATATGTATTATAAGATGAATTACTATCGAGTAACGTGTTAGTAACCTGTACTAATAGTTATATATATATACCTATTAGTACAGGTATACTTACATTTCTAACATTATATCGAACCGTCAGAGTAATACAATATTAGGGCGAAGCAATGAGGGGTAAGGGAGGGTATACCCCTCCAATGTTTAAATGGTAAGAATCACTTCCACAATATTATTAACACATTTTTAAGTACATATAATATATAGTGTATAACACTTTCCAAAGCATATATAAGCCATAACAATATATTAAAACTAAACTGGCCTAAATTACCAGTCACATCCTTAAAATACCTCCTTGAGAGCTTTACTAAAAACATCTACCATTAAATTCGTTCTTGGTCGCTCCTCTGCCTTTGACACAATTAATCGCACTCTCCTTCTCTTAATAGGGTATATATATACCAGAATAATCGATATAGAATATTATTGGAGTTTCTCATTTAACTCCACCTGTACATCATCTGTCTTAACCAATCACCACTCCTCTCGTGCTAGCCCAATCTCACACAGTGTGCCAGCATATTTAGCCTGAATGCTCCCATAGGTCCTACTCTTAAATATATACATATGTATATATTTCCTCTCTATAATATTTACGGGCGACCTCAATAGAACACATTATATATTATTTGTAGGAGGAAAAGGCATTTTAATATTATAAACTAGATAACAAAGCAGAAAAAAAAGAAATTCTTCTAATAAATGTTATTATTATTATAAACTATTTTCTAATAAACCTAGGTTAACGAAAGAACTCTTTCCTTCCATACCGATGATACCCGTCTACACCTAACGTGTAATATCATCATCATATGAATCATATGATATGACTATCTTCACTCAGAAAATCTTTCATTAACTATCGCCAATATCCATGTCTGGTCAACTATGCCAACTAAAGGCGTATGTATACGGTGATTAAATCGTCGCAGATTAGAATATACGCCCACTTTTTCAGACAATTTATCGTCGTAGATATGTACAGTGTAAACACGCCATAAAGCCTTAAGTAGTATTACATCCATTAGAAACTGACGATACGTTTCTCCATCTGAAACACACTCTCACGCCACATTAACCGTAACGGTCAAACTATATAGTATATCTCCTATATCTCCGACATACTAGCTCCCTATACTGTATCTCAGTGTTATCCTAGATGAGATCCTACCTCTATAGACGAATAACGAAACTGACAAAAGCTATCCATTATTAACTTCACTCTCAGAGTAATCATAACATGATATTATTACTTCATCAATTGCAATAGCGTTTGTATATATTCTAGCATTTTCGTCTATTGTAATTGTCTACTACTAAACTTGCCTTTATCGCGTATTTGTAAGTTACAAATGTTATAACATTCAATTATAAGGTACATTTATTAGATTGCCTATTACCAATACCTCCTATAACGAGTATTTATATAACATTCCTATATGAGGTATTGTTATTACCCTATTCTTAATTAAACTACATTATCTACCAATACGAAAACGTATACTTTACCAAATAGAATCGAGACTGTTCACAAACAAATCCATTCGTTACTATTCACCTAACTTGTTATCGTACAATGTAGGCCTCTTTCCACAATATACACGCGGCTTTAATGCCGTATTCGATATCTCCATCACCATATCCAAATATCTCCACACATATATGAATACTTCATTTTTATTACAACTCCCATTAACTCACATCAACTCCCAATTAAAATACAAATCAAATTCTACAAATATGCGTGCTTTCAATGTAAGGAGATATAAGTTCTACTCATGTATACATATACATATATATATATATATATATATATATATATATATATATATATATATATATATACTATAGTATACCATATACATAACGTACTGATATTAATTTATTACATATTAACACTTTATTATCTCAAAGCATCGCCTATATAATCGCTAACAATCACGCAACAATGTATTGTCAAACAATGAATAGCTGTACTATGTAGGTAGTACTACAATATTTATATAACATATTAGTATAATAGATAATTCTATTTATTAAATATTATAAATATTATATTATATTATATTATAAATATTATATTAAATAGTATTTAATGATATATATAATATATATATATATAAATGTATATATATATATAAATAGTATTTAATGATATATATAATATATATATATATAAATGTATATATATATAAATATATATATATATATATATATAATACTGTAAACTACAGCCTGTAGTTATAAATAATACGTATAAAGATAATCTAGTATTAATCTATGAACACATACTTTATATATCATAAATATATCTCAAACTAAAAATAATCTCAAATGTAGTAAAATAAAGATATTTAAATACATTGTATATATAGGTCAATATAATGTATAGTATACACTGTATACATCAAATTTAAGTAACTAACTCAACTAATTAGTAAACTATTTCGTTATATTAAAATCGTGATAATAATATACCGTGAAATGGTGATCCAATATGTTTGTGGAAGTATACTTATGCTATATCATATAGACAGATATTTCTATATACAACTGGCAGTCAGATATATATATATACTATAGTGTTCAGCGGTACAATAATACCAGCAGGTAATACTTACGTAACGTTCGTGTTCATGTGTGTGTCCGTAGTGTATACGTATTGCCGTAGTTATCATGTCACATGTGTTACTGTTGTCAATTACTTCACACCTAAGTTCATGGTTTAGGGAACTTCTCTTACTTTACAATGATTACGTAACATCAACGTATGTTTACGTACGGATCCGGTTTGATTCGAAATCTACACGAAGTCGACATGAAATCTACATGAAATATACACGAATGTGACATGAAATCTACATGAAGTCGATATGAAATCTAAATGAGATCTACACGAAATCTATATGAAATATACACGAAGATGGCATGAAATCTATATGAAGTCGACACGAAATCTACATTAGATCTACACTAAGACGATATGAAATATACATGACATCGACATTAGGGGATACGAAATATATTGATAAAACTAAACGGATTATCGTTATTGAATGTCATTCAAACGAATCGATGTCGAAGTCACTGAAATATATAGACGACTATTAAAAAAGTCGACCGTTTGCGCATGCGTGGGTCTAACTTGAGACCACGTGATGTCGAAACACACGCAGCGAGTACGTAGTATTCTAGAGTGAATCACAATTAATGTGTATTACATATCTCGTATACAAAGGTGTACTATCGTAAATAGTATTTACGTATATATATATATATATATATAAATATATATATATATGTATAATTACTGAATAAGAAAGCTAATAGGATCTCCCATGGTTATATCATCAATATCGTCCACTAATAATGCGTATAATAACATCGTGAAGAGGCAATCATTAGCACTGACGTATACGACTACGAATCTATTCGACGTCACGTGACGCCACCATATTGACACGTGATACACGTGAGTTAATATGATCAGTACGATTAGCACGTGACATATATGTGTTAAGAGCTTAACTTGACACTTGGCGATTTAATAATGGACACACACACAAATATATATATATATATATATATATATATATATATATATATATATATATAATATATATAATACGTATACATCGAGTTTACTGCTAACAAGACGTGCCGATGCTAATATGTGATTTCCTCAGCACGTTACATTAACACACACATACACATGTCATTACTCGGATCATAAGTGGACGTTATGCATGACATACGCCTATATGTATAGGTTATTCATTCCTCCGATCTTTCTCATTCAATAAGTATACATATTTATATATATATATATTATTCTGCTATAACTATGATTAACATTACGAACACATTGTTAGCGCGTGTACTGACGTTGATATAGACGTACACACATCACTCATACCATAGTCACACACATAGGCACACACATAGGCACACACATAGGCACACACATAGGCACACACATAGGCACACACATAGGCACACACATCGTGTACGGAATACCAAGTTATAGGCTATAAGTGATAACCCGGACCGACATTCATGGCAGTAACGGTAATTGAGACATATCTAAATCCTGTGGTAACTTGTCGGCTGTCGTGTGCGCGCGTGTGTGTGCGTGTGTGTATGTATCCCCTCTATACAGCCACACACATGTACACAGTACACATGTAGGGCTGCCTCGTGCTTATACAGTAGCCGTCCGACGTATGTGATTGATATGCGAGTTCGGTCGGCCGAGAGAGAGAGTCCCCGAGAGAGAGAGATACACGCGCGCGTGAAGGTGAACATGTCCCGTCCTCGCCACAATAGCCCTATTGTTCTGCGGCGTTGTTCAGCGAACGGTGAACAGCGTTCACTTACGCACGCGCGCGGTACTCACCTTCGAGAGTCGAGATTTCTCTGGTCGTAAGTGTAGAAAAAACAATAAGCTCCGCTTTCCTGGCGAATTAATTCTCTCTCTCGATCTCTATCGCGCGTTTTCTCTCGCGATCTCGCGCTCTCTCTCGCGTTCTAACGTCGCGACGATAATTGATTATCGACTGCTGCACTATCGGGTGACGTAATAACGGCCGATGATCGACTTACTCGCGGTGGTGGCCGCCGGCTAAAATAACAATAGAAACAATGCGAACGGGTGAAAGCCTCCATTAGCGGTTAAACACCACAAGCCATACCACTAACGCCGCATAAGTGGGCGGGATGAGTGGCGGGCGGGCGGGCGGGTGAAGTTGCCCACCACCCGCCGCCGCCCACTCGTATTGTTAATGCCACACACACAGGTGTGTATTGTTAACGAATCACCCTCCCTCTCTCCGTCATAGCTTTATTACGTAATACTCGATCAGCTGACACATCTGCGCATGCGTATCGTCGTCATCAGCTAACGATAAGAGCTAGCATATAGGCTATAGCCTATATATATCAGCAGCACTGTAGTGGTTATACACAACTCTAACCAGCTACATATCGTAATATCTCGCCAATATCTCACTGATATATGTGTATACCGATGTGTTTCGTTAACGAAATGTTCCGGTACCGTTAAGCCGCTACCGTAACTGTGACGTCACAGCCTCTCGATGCCGTAGGCGCGTAACAACACTTTCGTATCGCGTCGAGGTTCACGTACAGCGCGAGATGGATAACAACACGACTAAGGACACGACCTTTAAGGGGATCACCCGGCAAACCTCGAACAGAGACGCGGGGGTAGATAAGGGGATAACCCGGCAAACCTCAAACAGAGACGCGGGGGTAGATAAGGCGACGCTCGTTATCTCTGATATAGACGCAGATAAGACGAGCGATAAGAACTCAATAGGTCAAGTGTTCATGAAACGCATGAAGAACCCGCTCATGAAACTTGCCGCCATAGAAAAGTTTAAAAGACCCATGCAAAGTATGTATTATACATTAAACATACATATATGTATACCTATACGTATATACATACATGTATAGTTATAGAGGGAGGCTTTAGGTATACTGTATATATATAATATATTTATATGTGTGTGTATGTATATGTACATATATGTAATATAGTACATATATAGCGGACCGTTATTAGCTATATATGTAGTTATACTCGTTAAATATAATAAAGTTATATATTATACTTGACGACTATCTGCCTAGTCCGTTATGCAATGCGTCAATTTATTCGGTTTAACGTGTATTATTATTAATGAAGTGTGGCCTTAACCTCTACGTTGACCTTTAACCTCTAACTTAACCATAACACTTGTACAATACCCGTCCGCCGTATCGGCTACGTCACGATGCTATACCTATAGGTCGTGGGGTTAACTATGCCAACACACCGTATAGGGTTCAACACCAACGCTAGTAATCGACATGGCGTCGTGTGGGTCAAGCGACTATTGTCCTTATAATCTTTGATTAGAGTCAACACATCCAATCATTATAATCAGTGTTCATGATTATATTATAATGATTGGATGTGTTGACCACAGACATTGAGGGGCCCCCCTCAAAGTATGTGGTGTTGACTCTAATCAAAGATTATAAGGACAATATTCGCTTAAGCAGTGTTCCACTATAGTACTATACTACATATATACTATAGACTATAGTCTATAGTACATATACGATTGCACTAGTGATGTAAATGATGATAAAATCTAAAGCATGGTGCAGTCTCAGTTACCTAAAGTCTCAACTCGGCTAGGGCTCGTTTGGTTAGAGTATCGGCTCGGCAGGGGCTCGTTTGGCTAGAGTCTCGGCTCGGGCTCGTTTTTTTTCCGAAAATGAAAATCTCGGCTCGGCATCAACAGCTCGGCATCAACAGCTCGGCATCATTACTGCGGGTAATCAATGATATTGTGCGGATTGGTGATTTCATGCGAGTACATTCTATTATTTTAAAAAATGTATTTACATTAATTAATATATATTATCATTGAGCGAGATCACTCGAGATTATATAGTCGAGGCTCGGCATCAAAAATCTCGGTATTATTTACATTAATAGATTTATATTATTCACTGAATCACGAAGTTGGCGCAGATAATTTGTTTTAAATTGATGTAAATGTGAAATATATAAAAATGTAACTTCAAAAAAGCATCATTTCGGCTCGGTTATGTTTTGTAAAAGTCTCAACTCGGCTCGGGCTCATATGGCTAGAGTCTCGGTTCGGCTCAGGCTCGTTTTTTTTTTCCGAAAATGAAAGTATCGGCTCGGCATGTCGTCTTTGGTTGTAGGGTTATAACTACACACGCGCACACCATTTAGTATTATTAGATCCATCTTCCATCAATAGAAGTACAAAGAAATTGTTGTGAATAAAGACACTATATATAGTATCGTATGCCAGAGTATTCTACGGCTACTATAGTATCAGCACTATAGTATCACCTATAGTATCAGCAGGTATACTGCAGGCGATAACGTATCTACAAATATATACTATAGTCCTAAGCTGAAGGCACCTCTATTCATTCACGGCGCGCACACATGTGTATGCGTATACCTATAGGTATGTGTGCATATGGAGTGTGGCTTTGTGCGTGCGTTTGTGTGTGCGCGAGCGTGCGTGTGTTTATATCAACATATATTAATGGCCTGCGCTAATTAATTTCTCAGCAATAAAACCTTATTTAATTTATACATTATGAATAATTCACCCGCCGAATTCTTAGAACACCTCTACATAGGTAACCACCACAATATAGTGGGCGTATACTATAGTGGGCGTATCCTAGTAGAATCCACATCACGTGATAACATAGATACTAGAGAGAGAGATAGTAACTCTATTCTCATATAGAATAACGCTACCCTCGTTAATAGTCACGTGGTGATTATTAACCACGCCCATTTCCTATTCGCTAACTACTAGCCACAAAGCCACCACTATTAATACTAGTACTACCACTACCACGTACCTATCGTTGAAAGTAGTCGCCTAACCTACGCGGATTGATGATTTGAGCGATCACGTGACTATTGTTATATCACGTGTTAGTGTGTCACGTGAGCACAATGTACGTTGTACACGCAGCACTTGTTTTCGAGTATACGTAGAAAATTACCGTAGATATCGCGTAGTTTTGATAGAACGCGCTGGTTTAGCTTATCAGCTCTGCTGACCTCTGTTGTGACCTCTGTTGTGACTTTAAAGCACCTGTTGGATAACGAAATGACCGACAACCTACCTAGAAAGGGGCTGTGGTTGAAAGCCAGATCAGCATGTAAGTATTCGGCTACCATTGCATATCTGTATAAACGTGTGTATATAATATATATATATTATATATATATAATATATATATATATATATATATATATATATATATATATATATATATATATATACAGCCATTCTAATAATGCGTAACCCTGAAATTAATGTATTGTCATGTATTCAATGAAGTTATTTAGTATCTATACTCTACATATTTATATATATATATATATATATATATATTTATATATATATATATTCATCGGGCGACAGCATAGAAAAGATATTGATCTTAATCTGAAACCCTTTAGAGAAAATACTAACATAAATAATTATATATTTCATACGAAAAAAAATGTACAATTTAAAACTTCTAATAAATAGTTATTATTATTATTATTATTATTATTATTATATATATATATATATATATATATGCATATGTACAATCTACTTATATATATGTATACAATACAGGCATATAACTATATACCTATATGTACAACTTTACCTACACCTATACACCCATATCATACACTAACCTCGTGTCGCGGTTAACAATGCCGTATATTGTGACGTTATATGTCATTGTTTGCGATTGTTATCGTTAGATTATAACATATCTATAGGTTATAGGTTGTAACTAGGGATGTAAATGATGCCGAGCTTTTGATGCCGAGCCGAGACTATTGGTTTTTGATGCCGAGCCGAGACTTTCATTTTCGGAAAAAAAACGAGCCCGAGCCGAGCCGAGACTCTAGCCAAACGAGCCCGAGCCGAGTTGAGATTTTTACAAAACATTACCGATTCGAAATGATGCTTTTGAAATTACATTTTAATACTAATTTTTATATATTTCACATTTACATCAATTTAAAAAAAAAATCTGCACCAAATTCGCGATTCAGAGAATAATAATGTAAATTTTATCTAATGGTGTAAATAATACCGAGCTTTTTGATGCCGAGCCGAGACTTTTGGTTATTGATGCCCAGCCGAGACTTTCATTTTCGGAAAAAAAACGAGCCCGAGCCCAGCCGAGACTCTAGCCAAGCGATCCCGAGCTGAGACCTTAACAAAACGAGCCCGAGCCGAGTTGAGACTTTAGGTAACTGGAACTGAGACTGCATCATGCTTTAGACTTGACTGGCATCATTGACTGCATCACTAGTTATAACCTACATGATACCCGCTACAGGTGTTACTCTCGGGTAACCCTACTAACTGGTTATGTCACGTGTTATTATGCACCCCTATTCGATATGTACCCTATACTATTCTCTTGTACGCTAATTCCACTACGATTAGCATTATTACGTATGGGGTAATACGATATAGCAAGTTATCGCTATATCATGTATACATCATCATTGTTATCGTATTTCGGTGGAGTCCTTTCATCCGGGAATCTAGACGACGTTTTCACTTATAACCGGCTCTAATGTCCCTTCGAAGCCACTCTCATGTTAAGGCATCCGTGGTGTTAACGAGGAATGATAACTCTGTACACATGAGATATAATAAGATACGCATTGTATACGTAAGATCACTTCTGAATAGTAGTTTAAGATGTAGTCCTATATTGTAGATGCCTATCGTATGTGTCTATAGACATATATATGTAAGACATACATATATATATATATATATATATATATATATACACCTATAGGTTTACCTATAGGCTATAGGCTATATATACCTAGGCTATATCCCCATGGGGCTTGCACGCGGATATCGTTTCATATCTTCGGTGTGTACACGCCATATATGGTGTACACTGTATACGCTATATATATATAAATAGGGACGCTGGAACGATTTTGTATGTATGGGGGTTTTGATTGGTCCAACCAATCAAAATAAATTTGGTGGTAAAAGTGGGGGGGGGGGGGTCATATCATATAGACCAATACATAGGAGGCCACCATACATTTTAAAATGGGGGGACATACCACCCGACGGGGGGCCACAGTCCCCCCTGTCGCAGCGCCCCTGGTAAAGAGCGTATCTATTACACACCCGCACTATGGTGCGCTGTTAGCGAATGTTTGACCACTCGCATTACGTAATCTTGTACGCGATAGTTCGTTACGTAATTCTACTCGTCAACATAGCATATCATGTGACACCACAGACTGCTAACGAATACTTCACATGTTACTTATGATTTATATAGTTTGTTCAGAGGTATACGAATAAATATAATTACATAAAACGTTAATATAACAAATAACCGAATACATAAAATAGTATATATATATATATATGTAATGATTTTAAAATTAAATATTACAAATAGTATAAGTATCAATATCATTAAATTATCAATCATCCTCATCTATATATTCACCTACGCCTCTAATTTTATTGCCCTGCTTCCTTCCATCTAAATACTCACTTCATACATCCGGTTACTTACTAATATCGACGCTGTCTACCTACAACTCCCTCCCTAACAACCTCATCCTCCCTAACTCCCTCCATCATAACACCATCCTCCCTAACTCCCTCCATCATAACCTAATCCTCCCTAACTCCCTCCATCATAATACCATCCTCCCTAACTCCCTCCATAACACATCCTCCCTAACTCCCTCCATCATAGCACCATCCTCCCTAACTCCCTCCATCATAACACCATCCTCCCTAACTCCCTCCCTCCATAACAATCTCATCCTCCCTAACTCCCTCCATCATAACCTAATCTTCCCTAACTCCCTCCATAACATAATCCTCCATAACTACCTCCATCATAACACCATCCTCCCTAACTCCCTCCATCATAACCTAATCCTCCCTAACTCCCATATTCATACTATCATTATCTCTAACTCCCATCTTCATAATATCATTATCTCTAACTTCACACTTCTCCCTAACTAATCACCCATAACTCTGTGTTAACCCTACCCTACACCCCATTGCTCTACTCTCGCACCACAGCGTATTACAGCTTTACGATATCGTATATCAAATGCGTTACCACTGTAAGCATGTTTCTATAGAAGCTATATATATATATATATATAGATCTACGACTCTCGCCTATATATTAGTATGCAACGTATAATGGGATACATCTACGGATATGTTACAGCTGTAACTTGTAGTCGCATGTTTTGTGATGTGTAGTGCACAGTATGCACTGCATACTTTATACTGATCTATAATGATCTAGTTTAATCTAGAATAGTTAAAATATATAATTTATATATATATATATATATATCATTTGTTTGGAATTATAAAAGAATAATATAATAAGAATAATAAGTTATTGTTATTGTATATACATATATATATATATATATATATATATATATATATATATATATATATATATATACAATGATATTTTATTATTATATTTATCACTTTTTTGGGTAATTTTCACGCGTAAGTAAATTTAATTGCCATTATTGAATTATGTTATTATGGTACTCGTGTACTTACGTTATTAGTCGAGTATTACACATGTATTACACATCTATATCCTATCGGTACATATCATCGATATAAATAAAGACAACGTATCGATGTTACAGATATACTTTATATTACGTTTTTATTAAGTTGTTATTCACTGATATTCATTGATATACGACATAATTTCGAAGCAATTTCCTTAACAAAATAAATGAGCTAGGTGCACCCTGTGTAGAGTGACCACATTAACGATAACTCGTGACAACTGCCACAGATTAGCACTTGTGTACAACTCGTACACGCTGCACATCAATAACACCGGTACATTCGTCCATTGTTCATACATTATGCGAGGGGTATAAATATATATGTGTGTTTCCATTAGTAGAGGGCATGATAATGCGTCAGACTGCTACGGTGCATTAACTATAGTTCACGTACTTTACCGACGTGGTCACAGTTCATTGATTACCATCATGGTTCGCTGCACTTCGATTACGTAATCTCCGTTAACTACGAACCCTTACGTAACATATACAGGGGTACACATTCGGCCTACACTACATTATTACGTGTGTACATACCAAAGGGACTACTACTACTACTACTACTACTACTGCTGCTACTACTACTACTACTACTACTACTACTACTACTACTACTACTAATACTACTACTACTACTACTACTACTACTACTACTACTACTACTACTACTACTACTAAAACTACTACTACTACTACTACTACTACTACTACTACTACTACTACTACTACTACTACTACTACTACTACTACTACTACTACTACTACTACTACTACTACTACTACTACTACTACTACTACTACTACTACTACTACTACTACTACTACTACTACTACTACTACTACTACTACTACTACTACTACTACTACTACTACTACTACTACTACTACTACTACTACTACTACTACTACTACCACTACTACTACTACTACTACTACTACTACTACTACTACTACTACTACTACTACTACTAATACTACTACTACTACTACTACTACTATTACTAATTATATTAATACTAAAATTGCCATTACTACTACTGCCACCTATATTCGGGAATGATTATTTAATAGTTAAGAAGTTATGGATACATTAAGTACCGGAAGTTAGTAATATCTCATATATATATATCTCATATATATATATATTCACATATGCCCACATATATATATATATATATATATATATATGTATACGAGCCTCGTCCGGACCATTAATTAATTTTACAAAATGGGTCTTATAATATTATTTAGAAGTGATCTTATTTAATTGTGTAGGCTATAAATAAATGATCGGCTCTCGTTAAAACCATGGATGCCTTAACACGAGAGCGTCTTCGAATGGACATTAGAGCCATATATGGTTATAAGTGAAAACTTCATCTAAGTTCCTGGATGGGATGAAAGGACTCCACCAAATAGAAATAACAATTACAATATATTGTTATTATTAATGATATTTTTATTTGTGTGGTATATTAGATATCACATTACTTTTTGGTTTGATATTTTCATCCCATAATAGAACTTAGATGAAGTTATCAATTATAACCAAATGGATCTAATTCTCTTCGAATCCGCTCTCGTGTTAAGGCGAGAATTTCATAATGTCTCGCGTTTTAATTAAAGCTGATAATTTATTTATACACAATTATATAAGATAATTTCTAAATATTATTTTAATACTTATTTTATTGGTCCTGACCAGGCTTGAATTCGTGTCCTATTACTTGTGTGTATAAAGGTGGTATCCCACTACCAGTATATTCGGTAACTTACTGGATATATAGTAAATTTAATAGGGGTATCCCACTACAACTTGCTAGAAAATCACTTTCTAGCAAACATTTCCAAAATTACTGAAATATTGGTAGTTGGATACCCCTTAACGCCTTAATCAACTGAGCCACACATGAAGTTGTATATATATTACTATATTGGCGGATAAATTGTTTTCTAGGGGTATTCATATTTTGATAAACATTATAATTATATGATATCCATTATTTGGTATAATTTGTATCTAATCTTGCAAATCTACTCATCCGTTTTCTGTACCACACACACACATAATTATATATATACTCATAGGAATACATATGATTCATTAGTTGCCTTCTTTTTAAAAGTGGAATACCTCACCTATCTATCGATTTACTTCGTTCCTACTCATCTCGCCATTCCGTTCAGAATTCCATAGTTTACATACCAACAGTTTGTCTCCGATAAAAAAATTATGTTTTTACTATACCCAATCATACTAGCAGGTAATATAGGTAAACTAGTGCTATAATAAACTTCTCATTTATCGTTAGATATTTATCAAACCAACATCTCACTTTCAATAATCCGTATATACTAGGCGACGCTATACATCGTCATCTATCAGCATAACTGTTCTAATAAAATTACAATATGTCAGTGCTGTTCTACAAATAGTATTCTTTAATATTCACTATGCAGAGCTGGCTCTGAAAAATAATTCACCCATTTATACTCGACAATTCCAACATGTGTGTTATATATGTAAACTTTGAGTTGCATTGTTGACTTATTGACTTCCCACAACAAACTTCAACCTTTACTTCAACCTTTAAAATTTCACTCCGCTCTATCTTAACCCAAAACTCACAATGTCACCTACTTTCGAGAGGGTATCCCACTACAAGTATTTCCGGCAAATTGGCGGAAATATTGAAACTATAAAACTATTTTCTATAAAGTTAACTTAATTACAATTGTAATGGGATACCCACTATAAAGTTACTATTTTTCAGGTAAGTTGCCGGAAAGTAAGGGGGTATCCCACCAAAATTGTAGTTAACTTGATAAAAAAAAAGTTTTAAATTTACAATATTTCCGGCAAGTTGCCAGAAAGCCTACTTGTAGGGGAAACACCCCCTTTAAAGCAACAATGGGAACACGCAACTTTCAGAATATATTCTTTACATTCGAGATACTCGTTACTTTTCTCTTTACGACCAGCTTAGATAAACAAATATACACGACCTGTTTAAAATATAATATAGGACTACTATCACATATCGTTTGATCGATGCCCAAATGACCACATACATATTGCAACTTTTCTACAAACTACTAGGCCTCCCAATTAAAAAAACTCACTAACAACTATTACTAATGTAGATACTCTTCCAGATATATTCGATAGTTTTTATCGAGGTAACTTATTGCCATGTTGTTTTTGTTATTTTATTGTGGGGGAATTATTTCATACCATCCACGAACTTAGATGAAGTTTTCACTTATAACCATATATGGCTCTAATGTCCCTAGGAAGCCGATCTCATGTTAAGGCATCTATGGTTTTAACGAGAGCCGAACATTTATGTATACACAATTATATGAGATCACTTCTAAGTATTATTTTAAGACACATTTTAAATGTCCGCAACCGTGTCCTACTGATTGTGTTTCTGACGCCTTAGTCAACTGAGCCACACAGGAAGTTCTATATATAGAAATTTATATGGTAGCACCATATATGGTTATGTCCCCCCCCCCACTTTAAAATCTAGGGGGACCTCCTATGTATTGGTCCCCAAACTTGTATCACAACATTTATTTTGATTGGTTGGTCCCCCTACATACAAAATCATTCCAGCGCCCATAGTGGTTCCCAAACTGGGGGTTGCGATCTACAAGGGGGTCGCGTGATTTCATATATTCTATAACATTAAAATAAATAACAATTCATTTTTTTAATAATTATGCCTTAAATGGAGCGTTGTCATTTATTTATAAATATACATTCATTTATAAATTATAATTTATAATTATTGATCTCAAAATGGTTAAATTAAAATTATATTTTCATTTCTTATATTTTTATAATATTAGGTTATTTGTGAAGCCAAAAAATAGTTCAATATTTAGTATACAATTGAATGAATCCACCGATATAACTCACATGTCACAATTGATAGTATTCGTACGTTACATAGAAAACAAATCTATAAAATAATAGTTATTTTCTGTGAACCAATTACAAAAACAACTAAAGAGTGGATGTATTTGATATATTAAATTATTTTTATATTGCTAACGATTTAGAATGGATTAAATTAATTTCAGTGGGTACTGAAATATTAATTAAACTTATCAAAGATAAATCACCAGAAATAATCACCACACACTTTTTAATTCATAGACAAGTGTTAGCTTCACGAGTTATTCCAGAATATTTAACAATAATTTTAAAAACAATAATAAAAACCGTGAATTACATTAAGTCGAGTTCTTTGAGAAAACTATTCAAAAAATGTGTGAAGATCTTAACTCAGACTTTGACAACTTGTTATATTATACTCAGATCTGATGGTTATCAAAAGGTGAATCGTAAAGTTCTGTTGATCCGATATTAAAATATTATTAAAAATGTTTGTTAATTAATTACAATCGGATAATAACTATATTAATAAATGTTCATGTGTAATACATTTATTTTTAATAATTATGATTAATATACAATTTATAAATTGGAGAATATTTGTATTCGCATAACAATGGGAACAATTCCCGACTGCGTTGAGGGGTATAGTTAATGATTACCATAGTTTGAGCTAGCTATGCACACATCGAACAAGCCCTTATTCCTATTCCACTAATTTATGTTTATGAATACATATAGGGTTTACTCTAGACATCAATAGAACCACTATATATAGGGACTTTAGTCTCTCGTGTACATAGAATTAACAATCAGTATCTATGCCACAGCATAACAATAGTCTGTGTTATATATCTGAATATGCATTGAATATATATTGAACATTGTAAACATTGTATGAAGAGCGATATTAAGGAATGACGGAAAGAGGGACGTCCTCGTTTCCCTCTAATCCAGAACATGAACCCCTCCCCTCTATCCCATGTAGATAAGCTAGTGAAGGCTAGTAATAGGACACCCCTTCATACCCATCCCTCCCATATAGACAAGCTAAGGCCCTACCCTCTCCCCCGAATGTAGACCCCTCATAACCCTTACATAACCCCTAACCTCTCTCTCCCCCCCGTAGACAAGCTAATGCCCTACCCTCTCCCCGAATGTAGACCCCTCATAACCCTTACATTACACCTAACCGCTCTCTCCCCCCCCCCCCCCCCCCGTAGACAAACTAAGGAAGGCCAGCAAGAGGGATACCCCCGAGAAACCGGATAAGGCTTCGTCCCCTTCGCACTCGCAGGACGCGTCGCTGCAAGACGAAGGAGCTTCGGGTCTCGCAAGTCACGTGATCATTAACGACGAGATCCGCGCGATGCGAGTTAGAGTCGAAGATCTCGCTAATGTTAGTAACGGCATTAATTAATTATATATTTATTTATTATTATTATACTTATTTATTATTATTATTATTATTATTATTTTATTAAGTGTATCCTTAGTATAAGCTAAACATAGCTTCTGGGTATCCCTCCGATTATTATAGCCAATATTCGGTAACAATAAATTCATTCATTCATAATTAATATATAAGAGTTAGTAAAATAATATAATTATTTCATAACTATTTTCACTACTTTATCTTTTAATAACATCATTTATACATTTTTCTATGGTGACTAGATAACTTTTTAAAAAGCGCGTTAGTAATATAGATATAATATAGAATTTAATCTCTACTATTATTTTCACCCAGTATTATATACCAAAATAAATAATAATAATAATAATAATAATATTAATTTATTATTAGAAGACATTTTGTTTTTTCTATTCTTGTGCTGTTTATATTATATTTGTGCATTGTCAAGACCTATATAACCTCGTTATAGGAGGTCTTGGTATTTTTCCTCCTAAAGGGCTTCAAAATAAGATTGAATATTTTCTATCGTTGTCACCCATGACATATCAAGCCCTACCTGTACATCACGTGACAGCTCCACGAGCCACGCCCCCCAACGGATGAACTACTGTCTAGATACGAGCGACCGGCGCGTAAAGTACTCGTCCGAAAGTATCGACAATCCACTGTCGACTCGAGCCAACGTAATAAAGTTCCGGCCGGCACAAAGTTATTATCCCACGTTGCCGCGTACGATTAAATATAATAATCTGATTATATGATACGGTTAAAACCACAGCCATAGTCATCATCATTACTATATATTAACCCCCGTGTGCTTCACCCCTATGTATATCTCTTATGTCTCCCTATTTAGTGGCCTGAGTATCCTAAACGATCTAGGCTATCTAATGCTAATACATCTTCTATATCAGATATCATATAATCTAATAGTCTACGATAAGCTCTATTTAATGATTAACAGGTAGTGATTATTAATGTCCTACTATATTGAATGTCCTCTCACGCCTTATACAGTAAGCTATATAGTTTATAGAGATTTGTATGCCTACATATGTTTTACATGTACATTTTATATATATACATATATATATATATATATATATCCCTATTTCAGTGTATAGTATAGTATACACTATATAACTTAAATAATGCATAAGTAGTAGTAATATTAATACATAATAGCGATGGTAATATATATATATATATAAAATCGACTATTACAATAACATAATAATGTAATTCCGCACAGATAACAGAATAACCATAACAACAATAACAATAACATAGGTACCTAGTGGCTAGGCAAACGTTTCCAGACGCACCGCTAGTGGATCCTCTACTCAACGAGTTCGGTAAGTAGGCCGCTGTTATACCGATTAAACTTTGATCGCTCCCTATTATCTATCGTAAATTCTAAATTTATATTTAGCTCATTACGAAATAATTTAATAATATTTCATATAAATAATTTATAAAACAGTAGTATTTTTAGTTTATTTTGTAAAGTTGGCCATCGTCCGGCCCGCCATCTAATCATAACACCCCTTACCTCGGCCATCTTTAGATTACCCAGGTGCCCGGTTCGATACCGTGGGAAACATCTTAGAACACAGTATCCTCGGTACGGTGGACGACTTCCGGAAGGAGGCGACTCGTCGTAATCAAGTGCCCGAGGTGAGTCATAGTAGGATGGGTGACTCATCTAGCTGAGCGCCTGAGATATGGGTGACTCATCTAGCTGAGTGCCTGAGATATGGGTGACTCATGGTAGCTGAGCGCCTGATATATGGGTGACTCATCTAGCTGAGCGCCTGAAATATGGGTGAGTCATCCAGCTGAGCGCCTGAGATATGGGTTGATTAGATTTTTTACTTCCGGACACCTCCAATGTTAATGAAATATGTTCCATTATTCACGATGTATCGGAATAAATAGTTACATATATTATTGGCAAACGACAAATTGAACAATCGATGTTGTCAAATATATTTATTATTCGTAGCTAATCGCAGCTATGCATGTTTATATCGTATAATCAGTGAGTTTATATACAAGGAATAATTAAATAAAGGTTAATAATATAATAATTTGATAATTTGATATAAACTAATGCTACATATGACCAAAAATTTCATATAGTTCAATCTATACGATATATCTTATAATATTATACGTAATTATTAAATATTTATATTAAGGGTATTATGTCGTGTTAACATACGATTGAACTGGTGTACAGTAATATATCAACTTACTGTCCACCAGTCCATCTGTTTAACTGTCCATCTGGTCAACTGTCCATCTATTTAACTGTCCATCTGGTCAACTGTCCATCTGTTTAACTGTCCACCAGTCCAAACTGGCAATGAATCTGTTCAATTGTACCTCTACAAATATCACACCCTTACTCTATCTCTCTCTCTCTAGGAGATGCTCGTAGGAGGAGAAGGAGGGCAGCAGTCTCCCGCCCCGCTGGAAGTGTTCGACGACAAGATGTCGAAGTATTCGCACGGGAGGCGTCGTCGTCGAGCCGAACCCGTCGAACAATCGAATGCTCTGAATAACTGGCAGAAGAAAATGGTGGACAGACGTCGCCAGCAAGAAAATCTGTCTAGTTAGCCACCCCCAGCGCGATACGTGTATTCCCCTTTCACCTGTTCTACTCCTTGCCCGCTTGTACTTTTAGAATAATACCGCTGTATTAACATTTATTTATATGTTTTCTTAATTTTAACTTTATTTAATTATTTCTAAAATTGCGTATATCAACGACAGTAAATATATCTAGTTTCATCCGTTGACATTTTATTTAAATTTAATATTGATATTTTAATATTTATACGTTTACTCATTTTCATTATTATATTTATTGTAACCGTTACTTATACATCCTTATATGTATACACCCTATTACGTATATATCTATAGTCTCGACTCACATGCTCATGATAAAGTAAATAATAATAATAAAAAAAGAACAAAGTATTAATATAACAACATATAATAATAATAATATTTATTTATTGAAATCACAAATATATATATTCAATACAATACAAATAGCTATACAAATGGACCCCTCAAGAATTCATAGACTTATACATGTTATAAATAACTGTAGGGGGCCCCGGACAATACAATACAAATAGTAACATTTTTTTTCTTGTGTTTTGATCTAATGTTTTTAAGTTCTTGATAAACACAAGAGAAAAACAAGAACTGCCTGGAGTCGTACTCAGGACCTCTGGCTTACTAGCTTTTGGTTGTCCCACTGAGCCATAGACCCCAGACTATCAATATCACTCCTCACACAGAATTACTGAACAAACCGCCGTGCAAGCTGGCAATGAATCAGTCTCATCGGTTCCGCGAGATGCAGGAATGTCGTTACATCATAGATCGTACGCTGCACACCATCGACTATGGAAAGGGATGCTAGTATTTATATTCATCCTTCTTCGTAGTAACTATTAAGAAACTTCATCTGAATATCTCTACATATAGTAATCTTGGTATATCCTATAGAGGTTAGGGTAACTTATTGGCTTCTAGATTATCCCCTGAAAACTTTATATATATATATATATATATATATATATATATATATATAAGTATATATATTTTTACAATTATACAAAATCTACAATAACTAGGTAATTATATCTAAATATGATAATAATAATAATAATAATATAAATATATATATATATATATTATACCAATCATTAACAATTGATAGCATAGCATCTATCGTTGTTAATGCATGATATCGTTGACAGACAGACACGGTAACGAATTCTGGACGCAACCGGAACAAATGGGAGAAGAAATCTCAGGCATCATGTTAGCATCTATTCGACATCATACTATAGTATGACGATATAGTATACTGCGACACCATACTATAATATGTAACCATGGCCTACTATGACAGCATACTCTGCTATATTGAATTTATGCTAAAGAATTAATATATTCGACGTAGAATGCTTTTAAAACTAATATATTTATTATATATTATTATATTCGGTGATCAATTACTTAACAGATTTATAACTAACTAATTATGCGTGATGTTAAATATGATTTATACAATATAATTATATGATATCATAATAATAACAATTACCTATTGAATCATGATATATATTAAATAATAATAATAGAAAGGTTTATTGACTCAATGAAAACGATAGACGTTTATATGCGTAAAGTTGATAATAAAACAAATAAATAAATAAATACACGAATAATATTAAATTTAAAAAGAAGACATTATGATGATAACATATATGAATATAGTCGACATTAATAAAAGTAATTAAAGATGATATGGTCCGTAATTCATCGGGAAGACTGTTCCAGTACTTCGGAGCAGTAGCAACAGTGAAGCAGCATCTGCATACATAGATGAGACAAACGGCGCAGAGAGTTTCATCGCAGATCACATTTGCGACTCGGACGAGTAGTTGTTCGAATATATATATATGATACATACATACGTAATGGTCTATAACAGAATGAGTTTAGCGCAGACGGATCAGGGATACCCGCCACCTATTGAACATGTCGCCGTACCCGATCTCGTTAAACAAGAGACAGGTTACTACCTAGTTCTCTCCCTTCCCGTTTATTTGTCACTCTCCCTTCCCGTATCCGTATCCCACTCTCCCTCTCCACTTCCTCACCCTCCCATAATACCACACCCTTTCATTATCCATTCCCACTTTCATCTATCCTCATTCTCTCCCTCCCTACATCACTATCTATAGAGGATATATCCTCTCTCATATATATCTTTTATCTCTCCCTCTCCCTATCTCACTATCTATCCTACCTCTCCCTCTCCCCTATATCTCCTTTATCTCTTTTATCTCTCCCTCTCCCTATCTCACTATCTATCCTCTCTCCTCCCTCTCCCTCTCCTTCTCCCCTATATCTCCTATATCTCCTTTATCTCTCCCTCCTCCTCCTCCCCATGAGCTTATCAATGTTATCGCAGGTATGCGCTGTCTGGATGGAGAAGATGAAACAATCTCTAAACCGTGGAGAACGGGTGAATTCCTCAAGAAACGACTGACGCAGCTGTCCGAGCCTATTCACGATCTAGATCCCCATATGCCAGTAAGCATGCATGACTGCAATCACGTACACTTCAAGTAGACAAATAAATTAATCAGATAATATTTTTCGAAAAATTATTTCACAATTGAATGAAATTTAAAAAACACTTCAAATGATATAATTAAATAATTAAGGCGCGAAAATATTACGTATAATGTCATAATAATTTTTTTATTAATTTTGATCACAGCTTATTACTGTATGAAATAATTCAGGCAAAATAACACCATATAAAATAATACTATATATTATATTTTTAATTATATTTTAATTATTTCATTGAGTTTAAAAAATATATATGACCCAAAAAATCATGATATCCATACAATATTATAAATGCTAATAAAATATAAAAATATAAAATAACTAATTTTTCTAGCATAATTATATTATAATTAATGATAATAATTATAATAATATTAATATTAATGACAATAATATGATTAATAAATTTGTAAGTTTTCTTTTTTCATTCTAATGAGATATTTTGATAATTTTTATAATCCTATATTCATAATTAATCCATAATAAAAACATACTATATAAAACATACTATAATGTGGTATAATTATTTATATAAAATATAAAAACTATATTACAAATAATAGTAACTTATTTAACATAATCAATAAAATTAGTAATTAGCGAGATAATTATTTAAAATTTATAATAATTATCAATTGTATATCTATTTTGTAATTATTCAATAAATAATTTCATGTGTATATATATTATCTTATTATTAAACATTATAAGTTAACGGTATTACATTTTCTATTTCAATTATATTTGAGTATTGTAAAAAATAAATTTATTTCTTATATTATAATTTGTTGATTAAAATATAACAAATAATACTCCGTATAAAATAATACTCTATAAACGTACCAGTCGTGACATTATTTACAGATCGATCTGTTGATATTAGACGAAGATGTGGTGAGTAGCATGATGATAACGATGACATTGTCACGCTTACTATCGGTGTTGTTCGCGCGCATGTGACTTTTCATCGTACACTATTCACAGTGATCGTATTATCTATTCGATATTAGACAAATGTAAATATTCTTGAAACGATGTTCAAAAATATTACCGTTCTCACCGTGCTGTTTATTGTTACCGTCCTACTCGTCGAGAATATCGTTTACGATTAGAATCTGCTGCTAATCTATCGTTTCTGTATCATTTCTATCGTGGCTATTGTAATCGTACTCACTGATTTACTCATTGTAAGCGATTGTTTGCTATTTTCATCGTTGATCGATGATCCATGTAGCCTTATGATCTATGATTGTTATCTTATGTATCTCAACATCATAAGGTAATGCTGATAATTAAGGTGAATAGACATGGATATTATAATTATTATTATTATTATCAGATTTAGGTATAAGTACCTGGGTAATTGTAAAGGTATTGCTGCTTGTCATTATCGCATCACTACTTATAAATTGCACACGAATAATAAGCTGCTACTGCGTTTATATAGTTTCAAAGCGATTTAAATTCATAGAATGATTATTTCTAAATCGGTAAATCTATAAATAGTTATCTTAATAGTGTATTACGAAATCATGAAATAAATAATCAATGAAAATGCGACGATAGCTCGAATATATTAAAATTAATATTTCTAATAATAAAATCTATATTCTATCGATTCGTGACGTATAATCTTCCGTAATCGCCTCGAGTAGGATATAATGTCCCTACATTCACGGCCTAGAAGAGACAATAACACTCATCCGTTGTGATCGTTTCGCGCAGGAACTCCGAGACCTGTCAATCAACGCGATCACTAACGGCGTAGGGGGCGGGGCTAAACAACCACAACAACAACGGCGTACGGACGACGTTAAGTCCGCCCGTAACAAAACACCGCCGGATATGCAACGCTCTACGCTAACGCCACCTATGGGAGGAACTATACGCAGCGATACCTATGAGTTAGCCTATATGTCTGTGATAATGCCGCTATAGCTGATACTGAGATATTTGTGAAAATATTATATACATGAATTCATCTTTTTCTAATTTTTTTCTATTATATTAATACAATATTGAGAATAATATACACATATATATATATATATATATATTTTCAGAATTAAACATTTATTACTTTCCACTCTTACAAATGTCTAACTAAATGTATGTACAAAAGGTTGGCTAATGCTCTGGATTCGTTTCCGGATATTTACAAAGAGCCGGTAATCGGTCCGGCCTTGACGGTTAACGGAGATTTGGCGCGATTCAAATCCGGAAAAGTTAACGAAAAGGTTACGGAGTTGGTTACGGTGTTCGAATTTCACAAATATCGTATTTTTATTATTTGTTATTTTGATTTGGTGGAGTCCTTTCATCCCATCCAGGAACTTAGATGAAGTTTTCACCTATAACCATATATGACTCTAATGTCCCGTCGAAGCCCAATCGATATCCCTTATGAATATTCACGTCTCGATCGGTAAATCTACAGAGAGTTATCTCGACGTAGTACTAACCGGCGAAACACAATACCGAATGTAAACGTGAGGATAGATCCGATGAATTTTTCAAAAATAGTATTTCATTTTAACAAAATATATATTTAATCGTAAATATATAATAAATATTCATTATACTTCGAGCGAACATTCATAGTTCTAATGTATATTTATATATAGTTCTAATGTTATCTTCGGGCCTATATAGTCCCGATGGCGTAGATTAAAACCCTCGTGTTCTCCTCCTCATCGTAGACGTGTCAACCGATCGAAGCGAGAATCCTATTCGAGGTGATGTCGTCGGAGAAGGTGACGTCCTACCTACAACTGGAGAACAGCGGCACGACGGCGATCTACTACAGCTGGAAGAAGTACGAACGCAAGAATCCGTTCGACGTGCACGTGAACACGGCGCAGAATTTCTATTTCAACACGAGCGACGGTTTTAATATAGTCGTAGAGATGGTTTTAATATAGTCGTAGCGTTGATTGTGTATCTTACATAGTATTGATTGTATCTCGCAAAGTATTGATTGTATCTCCATAGCATAGATTGTGTATCTCCCATAGCATAGATTGTGTATCTCCCATAGCATAGATTGTGTATCTCCCATAGCATTGATTGTGTCTCTAGTATAGCATTGATTGTGTCTCCATAGCATTAATTATGTGTCTCGCAAAGCCTTGACTGTTTCTATATAGATTCATCTCTCTTAGTTATAAGTTATGACTCATAAGTTACGACTCATAAGTTATGACTAATAAGGTACGACTCATCGATTGTGACTCATAACCCTATCCTATCCCTCTCATTTAGAATACAGTGAATCCTATTTAGAATCATCTCTCTTAACCATAACCATATCCAATCCGATACTCCCTCTAACTCGTATATTTCTCGTAAGCACTCGCGGCCATACAACTTAATTCTACCCAAATAAGGTTTGCTCCTCGTATGTTTACTTCCGTCATCCGTTACATTATGGAGACAATCATTATCTTACGTTATTGCACTTTTATAGAATGCCTTGCCATATTAATCCATAATCAACCCATACTTCACATCATACCACTGACATTAAATCTTAAGCCTTTCGAACATTTCAGTTTCTTTCTCCCCATTCTAATTTACTATTAATCTATTATATATTTTTTTCTTGTTCTTATATATATATATATGTATCAACTATGAGGATTATTTTCAATGTTTTCATATCTAATACATGTATTGCATCATATCTAATACATGTATTGCATCATATCTAATACATGTATTTCATCATCATCATACATCATTGTACTTGATGTATTATACTTACTATATTATATCCATACTCTGCATCATAGTTGTACATGCTATATCACCCCCCCCCTCACTCCACATCACTCTATTGATAGAATGAGATCCAGTGAGAAGTAGTTTCAGTCTGTTGCTTCAACTCACCCACACAGCATAGTATACGTATCGCACTATATCTATATAGTGTTTGTAATACTAGTACTCGTATAAAACCCTATTTCACTCCGCCTCACTCTATCTCACACTACCTCTCTCTATTACACTATACCTCACTCCGCCTCACACTATCTCACACCCCTTACCCCTAATTACCCCCCCCCCCCTACGCAGGAGTATTACTGCCCGGTGAGAAGCTGCACTTCCCGTTCATCTTCAAGTCCGAGCTGGCCGGTCATTACTCGGAACGATGGCGCTTGACCACTAGTCCGACCTTGAACTGCGGTCATCCGATAGACGTCGCTCTCAAGGGCATGGCGTGCTATCGCGACATACACGAGGGCGATCGGCGTCGCGTCGAGGTTTCACCCCTTTTACCTACCCTACCTTAACCCCGTTATGAACCCCACGATGCCCTTATTATAAACCCCACTATGACCTCCCCATGCTCCTGTATTGAACCCCACTGTAACCCCACTATAACCCCACTGTAACCCCACTATAACCCTACTGTAACCCCACTGTAACCCCACTATAACCCCACTGTAACCCCACTATAACCTAACCGTGTTTACATCCTGATGTACGCATTTCACACGAGCATAAACTTGTAACACAATAATATATATATGTATTGCTAATTTTATACGTATGCCATATAAGTTATCTTATAGGTCGTCATAGGCATACTGACTCTAATTAAAACTTACTGACCTATACTAATATCAGTGTATTTGAAATGAACACATACTAATGACGATAAAACTAAAACTCACAGGAATATTATTACTACTCCGTTTATAACCATATTTATTATAATTTTTATGTAATAATATACATTAAATACTTGCAATTATGTTTATTATTGTTATACTATTTCTCTATTGAAGCGTAAATCTTAAACACCGATGCCAATACCCGTCGTGCTTAAGATATAATTCAGCTTCACCGAACAGGAATTACTATACGCAAGACAGGCGGAGAACATCGTTCGTTCCATTCTCGACGACCTTCTATCCACCTTGGAATGTTTCCAATCTAACCCGAGACCCGAGACACCTTGCGACGCTCGCTATACTCAGGAGTTTCTCTTCAAGCGAGCTAATCCTAAGGTTGGGTCCGTTCATCTCGAGCTGTCATCGTAATTATCATTATTGTACCCAGTTTGAAACTATCCGATGGGATATTATTGCGTTGTTATATTATTAGATTCATAATCCTTACGAATTTTAAATATTTCCGTAAATATAGTAATTATTCATTTATGTATTTCATTAACGTAATTTACCATTTGTATGCTAGTTTAACATTAATGGTAATACTAAAATAGTTATAATACATAATTCTAAATTATTAATACTGTAATTTCAATTACATTTCATTATATGAACATTTTAATCAGATGAATTTCAATATTAAATTTACTTTTCTTTAGTTCATGAAACATCAATATTGTATAGGATTTATTCCTACTTGTAAAAGATATAAAAAGGTCTATTTTTCTAATAACAATTATCATTATAATTAGCCGATCATATATTATCATACAAAAGCATTCAACTGCCTGTGTGGCTCAGTTGGCTAAGGTGTCAGACACACAAGCAGTAGGTTTGGTTTAATCCCCATCCTGACCATTAAAATAGATCTTAAAATAATATTTAGAAGTGATCTTATATAATTGTGCATAAATAAATGATCGGCTTTCGTTAAAACCATGGATGCCTTAACACGAGAGCGGCTTCGAAGCGACATTAGAGCCATATATGGTTATAAGGGAAAACGTCATCTAAGTTCCTTGATGGGATGAAATGACTCCACAAAAATAAAATAACAATAACAATATATTTTGTTTATGTATTTATTAAAAATAATATATATAATAATAAAGTATACATTTTTTTTACTCGTGCATATTTTTTACAAGTTATGCATATATATTTTGAAAAAAACACGGAAAAAATTAAATATATTTATTTTCAAAATAATTATTAAATAATTGTATTATAAAAAAAGGTAGAAAATACTGATACATATACTTATGATGATATATTAAATATTAAAAATAAAAGTATTAATCATTACAATATAATTTATATATTATGTGTGAACACAATTGAAAAAAATATTTATTTTGAATATTTCCAGTTTTAATTAAATTTTCATAATTTTATTGAACCAATAAATAATGTCATGAAATATATATATATATATATGCCACGCATATGTTCAAATAAAAACATGTAAAAAATAAACTATTATAGAAATTAAATATATATCATGAGTATAAATAATATACAAATATATACCAAATAATATAAATATCTCTATACATATAATATATATTAATACAATATACTTATATATATTAAGATTAAATCTAATATTTTTTAAATATTTATGACATATATTTTAAATTATACCTGTTTAAAAATCTTTTCCGTTCCACATAAATGAATAATTTGTGCATTACTTTAAATATTATTTAACATTTTATAAAAAAATAATAAACAAAATTTGAAAATTATCTGTATTATATTATTTCATGTTGTATAATAAGTTATTATTAATAATGCATGTTGTAAACAAAACTTAATAGCGGAATAGTTAGTTAATAATTTGTGTCAATGTGTAATGATATTTTATTTCAATAGTTGTCATATGATGAAAGAGTTGTTCGTGAGATGGAGAAAATGTATAGGAAAGCCACGGAATTATTAGCTGACAAAAATGCGGATGCCTCGATGATAAAACGTGTGAAAATAGAGGGAGACCACGATAACATTGACCCCTGGGATTTAGAGGTCAACACTTTAAAACAGGTACTACTACTACTACTACTACTACTACTACTACTACTACTACTACTACTACTGCTACTACTACTGCTACTACTACTACTACTACTACTACTACTACTACTACTACTACCACTACTACTACTACTACTACTACTACTACTACTACTACTACTACTACTACTACCGCCACTACTACTACTACTACTACTACTACTACCACTATCACCACCACCACTAGTTATTGATGTCATTAAGGGACTTCAGCAAGGACAAGACCTCCACATCTGACCGGCCCTCGACTCCCGCTACGACCGGAGACACTGCAGCCTCGTCAACACCTCAACGTCTAGATCTGGACGACATCGGCCAGAATCTGATGACCTCTCTTAACCTTTACATTACCGAACTATCGTTCAAGAGATTCATCCATCGTCAGAGTAGATTACACTCTATAGGGTTCACTCCACCCCCACCCTCTACCTTATTTACCCATTATCACTATGCCAATCTATACCCTATTATCCCCTGATTACTACAATTATCATTATCCTTATCAGTACTATTATTGATTCGATTATTTGGTTTTAATCTCTAAAGTCGTAGCCCATAAGATTATATGACATGATTATTTGTATACCAATAGTGAATCATACATCTGCCACAATATCATGATATCGCATACACTAGTTCTAGACTACTATTTCTAGAGCTGTGCATTATTCGTATTTGCAATATTTCATACCATTAGATATAGAATTAGTATCGTTAGCCATGGGATGCTAATCAGGTGATGTATTTCACTCATTTGTTCACCTACACATTACATTATAAATTAACAATTATTTGATAACAGTATATACTCTGATATCATCATCGTTGTCGTCTGCATTCATACGATAAATCTAAATATAGGCACGATCAGTAATCATTAATTACGTATTAAATAGTTATTTATAGACTAGTGATTCACAGGTACGAGATATTCGTGAGCGCCGTCGATCAGATGTGCACTAGTATCTCGTCTCTGAAAACTATTCTCGGAATTCAAGAGAAGTTCTCCGAGGAACCTAACATAGAACAAGGTTTACATTTAGAGTTATAGTTTTTATATATATATATATATATATATATATATATATGTATGTTTTATATTCATGTTATGAAGTTATATATTTGTGTTTCGAGATTATATGTTTATGTTATGAGGTTATATTTAAGGTTAATTATATATATAAGTTTAAAGTTATACACACATATATATATATATATACTTATACACATATATTAATAGGCAAAGGTTATACATTAATAAATATGCTTTAAGGTTGTATTTATATATTTATGTTTCAAAGATTTATTGATAAATTTTGAAATTATAGTTAATGTTTCATCATTTTCTTATGGTTTATCTGATATTGTTCATAAATTTCTGCTATATATAGTGTATACTATAGGTTCGACTATAGTCGAACCTATCAACTTATGCATTATGAATTAGGATAATACACCCATGTATTCGTAGTTATCATCTAACTCAGTGCTTGTCTTAATATATTATATGCCTATCCTAATATTAAAGTATTATAACTAATTTAAAAATTTCTACATATATTAATAGTCAATTTATAATAGTAATGACTAAATATATATATATATATATATATATATATACTAAATACATATATATTTCCTGTATTTCACACTAATTTCACCCGAAACACGTACTACACCCTAATACCCCGTCACGATATAAACTAATACGTAACCACCGCGCGTCGTATATTAACAACGCCACGTACTATCCTCTGAGATTTCACCTCGACAACGCACAACGACTATGAGTCATCGATTACGCATTCCTCGTTGACGACGTCGCGATGCTCTTCTTCGCTGACTACTGACAGCGGTGACTCACTCTCTCTCTCTGACTCACCCTTTCTCTCTTCTCTCTCTCAGTCGTCGTAGTCGAGTGAGTCGTCGAGTTCCATCGCGTGTGTGCTTTTTATAGTCGGACAGTTAGTCGGATGGACATACGGACAGGTAGACAGTTAGTCGATACGTTGTTTAATGATAATGTTAATGATACGACTACGGTAATCTGTCCGTCCGTCTGATTTCCGTGCTCCGAAAATACGACCTTAGTGTATTCGTTCGCAATGACGAAATCGCGTGAATAGAGGCGCGTGCGCGTGTGTGTGCCTATAGATGTGTGGGCGCGAGTGTGCGGTTGCCATCCACTAGAGTAGAGCGCATGCCAAGAGTGGTGTGTGGGCGCGTGTGTGCGTTGCCGTGTGTGTAGTCTAGTTAGAGGAGTGGTTTGCGGAGTGGTTTGCGGAGTGGTTAGTGGAGTTTGCGCCGGCCGCTGTTTTCTATTCTAATAGTTTTCATCGCATAAAGGTTCTCGCAAGATGAAAGGGTGTAAGTATTATCCAATACCTTGTAGTTTTACCTACTCTAGTTCTGCTGTACAGTCTCTATCACCCATTCCACCCATAGTTACCATACTGATGTAGAGTCACACCTATATTAGGCTCCCCCCTCGCCCCCCCCCCCCAGTCGTAGGTTCCTCACCATCAACACCTGGCGAGTGCACATGTACTTAACTAGGTACATCACTCTCGTATACCCTATAGCGTAGTGCAGTGTATACAATGTAATATGGCGTAGTCCATCCTTCAGTTGTCACCTGATACACCTGCTACACCTATATCACTATATCACTATATCACTATCTCACTATGTTACTATATCACACTGATAAGACAAGTTTACTTCGTGTATTCATAACGTATACCTACTACTAGCACGATTTGTGATGGTTTTTCTCGTCGGTAGTTGAACGGTAGCCCCGTAGTGCATTAGTGGCGCCCTCTTTATGCCCCCCCACCCGATGATAACACACGCACCCGCGCGTACTTCTGTAGTTACTTCGGTCGACAATAGGAAAACTCCCGCCTCCGCGAACAAGGGAAAAGATATCGGAAAGAAAGGAGCGAGTAAGGACGCAAAAGGAAAAGATGTTCGTTCACTGAGCTACTTTATATATATATTTATATGTATAAAAATATATATATATTATATATATATATATATATATATATATATATATATATATATATATAATCCTACTATTCGTAAAAAATTCATCATAAATTGTGAAAGTTTCCGATGTAATTTTATCAATTACAATTAGAAATTAAATTCAATATAAAAGAATCACCATCACCTGTAAACATTTAAAAGAATGGGTTAATCTTTTCTCATTAACTACTAGTTGGCTTTCACACTTCCATAGAATACAATAACAGTACCTAATACTATACATCGCTATACATTATAACTATACTACTATACGCAGTCGAAATCTAAAACCCCCGGCGAAGGAAAAGGTCCTGGAAAACGTTCCTCCGGTACCCCCGCGAGCACCGTTCCCCACTCGGACATCGCTAAACCTTCACCTCTGACCTCCGTCACTATCGTAGAGGTCGACCCACGCTACAACGAAAAGATGGTCACCACGGTTAGACCGCTGCGGTCAAGCGACGACTCATCACGTTTACTGCTGCGTTCCCCAGCGAATACTAACGCCCTAGAAATATTCTCATAAAATAATGTTATCAAATTATATCTTCAGAATATTACCAGACCGTCAGCGTTCAATAACATCATCATAGCTTCCTCAGTTAATATCATCATTCGATATCAAATGTATCATTTAAGTTTGTCATCGGTGAATCATCATTTTTGCACATTGGATAACGTATAATGAATGTAATAATGATATTCTGAGGATGTCTGCAGTATTTGCTAGAACTTCTTATATATATATTTATAGCATTATAATATAAACATATACTAATACTAAATATATTTCCAAGGAAAGATATAACACTAACAGCGCCACCTATATAGGGTCACTTTTCCGGAACTTACGTTGTTATATTGTAAAATAATATTTTTTTAATTATTATGTATACGATGAAAACTAAGTGCGCATTACTAATTTAAAACAAAGAAATAGGATATGTTGGTTATAAATGCTATACATATCTATATGGTGAGTAAAAGCTAATTTACATTGCATGTAATTTAATAGAGAATTGAAAATATTGTAGTATAAACAGCACACAAACCTAAATCTATTTCAATGATTTCTATACCACTTCTAGCAGCGGAATGCATAAATAGTAATTACATTACGTAGATAGGGAGTGTTATATCTTTGATCTGCTTTCGTTAAAAAGTTTGAAGGTACATTATAGCCGTATGGTTATAAATAAAAACTTCATTTAAAGTCCTTGGATGGGATGATAAGACTCTACCAAATAAAAACAACAATAACAATAATAACAATAATACCGTATGTTCTTGAATTCGTATTAAATTATAAAATTAACATATATTTTATGAATTATAAAACATGAATAATATAACATTCAGTATAACATTGCTTTGCCGGTATAACTATTAATTTTAACTATTAATTATTTAACTATTAAGTATTTAACTATTTAACTATTAACTTCAACATCGTCGAATCATTTTACTTCTACGCAATTTAGCGAATCATCGCAATGAAATTATCGCTGCAGCATCGATATCGTGTAGTGCGTGTGTTCTGCTTATGTACATGCGATGCAAGCTCGTGTATTCTCTGTAATATATGAACTTATAAAAGTCGTTTTGGTGAAGTATCATTTCAACTGCGGAACCTCGTATGAGGAACGCATTTCCAAATTATATACATCTATTATAATTATAGATCAGCTATAATATATATCGTAGATATATCGATATATCGATATATATATATATATATATATATATATATATATATATATATATATATATATTCAAGATAGGAATTATAATAAAATCACCTATTATTATTATAATATTGTTAATACGCCTGATAGATATATGATTATTTAAGGAGTTTTTAGTAACCGCGTTGTTGCATCACTAAATAAATAATATATAATATAGTGAGACCGAAGAATTTGTCAGTAACCCCACCCAAATACACCTCATTAACGCACCCACTATGCATTACATTGTCCACATCTACAAATTATAACATCCGTATACTATTATATTAACATATCAACTATTATTTTGTTACTATAATCTATAATATATTACATCGATAAATACATAGCTACCTATCTATCGCTAAACAGTGATTACACACTCTGATACCAATACTAACGTACGCTCTCGTATTATCCACCGACATACATGTCTACAAAGCATAACTTGCCCATACACTAGTATGCTAACATATCCGCTACGTACAATACCACCACTAATAACGTACACTGCACACATACCTCTACACCTATAACTTGCCCATACACTATGCTATGCTAACGTAACACATGCTATCGTATAGATAGATCACACTATTTAACGTACACCACCGCAGACGTACCTGATCATGAAGTCGATGCTAGAGAGGATTGTGGACGCTTTCGACTACGTGGACAATGAGCATCTAAGCCAGCAGTCGTGTTCCTCGCTGTTGTACAAAGCTTGATGTCCTTACGTATGTCCCCCCCGCCCACGTGATCACGCCGCGATGTATTGTAGTGCCCTTATTTATTTAGAAATAATCAATATATTTAAAATAAACAATTAAAAAAGATCTTAATAATAAACGTCAACTTTACATTCGATGATAGTGTATATTTTTATTATTAATAACTTCTTCTTCATTCGTTATATTGAATTTTAAAATATCGTCAATAAAGTTAATACAAATTTAACGCTATTGATAAATGTGTACAATTACAAAATTAATTACCTTATTACTGTATTAAGAAGCCTTGTATTAATTCTTTAACGAAATTCTAATCCATTTCACTGTATAAAAGTATGTTTAATGTATTATTTCTATATAAATATATATATATATATATATATTTATTGTACTGCTGTGTATATAATTAAGGCATACATTTGTAACCAATACTATGGCTTGGTTTAAATAAAGAGGGAGTTAATGATAAAGAAATAACAATAGAATATTTAGTGAATAACCATAATATAAAGTATAAATCACTGTATATCATAATTAATAATCATCTATATAAATAAATCTTATTCAAGAAAATCACTAAAATATAATTCTTCACATACAATTTCTCACAGTAATTCGATAGTCGTTTGATGCGGTATTTGATATTGACTAGTGATCCCTATAGTTTAAATAGAGAAATTAATGCATTTAGTTGGTGTTTATTAACATTGTATTTCTAAAAAAAATAATTTTATTATAAAAAATACATTATCATTTATTTGTAAAATCCTTATTTAAAATTTTTTCGAAGTTCGTCTTATTCGCAGTCGTGTTTTACTGTTTCGATAAATTTGTATTGTCTCCCTCTTGTTCGTGTGCCCTGTTTTGGAGTCCATAGAATTAAATTATGTGCAACTTCTTCGAGATGTTTTACACAGTGTCCTGCAAGTCTCATACGTCTTTGCTTTATTATTTCTGAGATCTTTGGCATTCATCTGTATAATTCACAGAGCTAGAGAGAAAGCTTTCTCTCTAGCTCTATGGTATAATTCATAGATTTACCTGGTACTCTAAAACTATGGTATAATTTATCATTGGTTAATTTTTCTTTCCATGATATGTCGGAGGCCATCCTCAATAATCTCGTATAACAACCATCGATTTTCTTACGTAGAGATACATTTATTGTCCAGGTTTCGCTTCCGTATAGTAGGATTGGTTCGACTGTAGCTTTAAAGGTTCTTATTTTTAGACTTATATTCATTTTCGAATTACAGATTGATTTCATTAAAATAATATTAATAATTGATATATATAATGAGCGCTAATGATGCCTCGGGTTATAGGAGGTTTTGTGCCTATCACACCATTATAACATACTTTTATAAATGTTTAATTCAAATTAAATATCGCCAAACGATATGTGGAAATATTTAATTAATTCTGCAATAAAATCTAACGTCTGAAAGAATTGTCTTATAAAGATACAAGTATAAATTATAACATAGTGATGTTGATTGTAAAGTTAATAGGTTAACTATATTTGAGAATATTTAATATATTCTGCAATATGAACATTAAAATAGAGTATGAATAAAGATACTATGTAATACATGATGTATAAATAATTATAATTCATATATATATATATATATATATATATATATATATAGATTAATTTACAATAAAAAGTATGCACAGTTGTGTATATTCTTGGGATAATATGCTACTATCAGATATATAGCTTTCAATAGTAGGTATGCATACCTATCAATGCATACATAATATTCAGAGTTTAAGATCTTCTTTATTAAATGCGAAGTATTGCACGTGTTATGTAGTTGATGATATAATAGGTGTATAGACATTAATATATATATATATCTTAAACTGCCTGTGTGGCTCAGTGGCTAAGGCGTCAGACACACAAGCAGTAGGACACGGGTTCGAGCCTCGTCCGGACAATTAATCAATTTTATAAAATGGGTCTTAAAATATTATTTATAAGTGATCTTATATAGTTGTGTATAAGTAAATGATCGGCTCTCGTTAAAACCATGGATGCCTTAACATGAGAGCGGCTTCGTAAGGATATTAGAGCCATATATGGTTATAAGTGAAAACTTCATCTAAGTTCCTGGATGGGATGAAAGTACTCCACCAAATAAAAATAACATTAACAATTACAATATATATATATATATATATATATATATATGTATATATACCTAAATATGCTATACATATACTGATGATTGATAATGTTCAAGATATGTACAACTGTAATAGGTGGCCTATAGGTATATTAAAAATGAATATTAAAAATAACTGAATTTACGTAAATCATTTAGATATATTTTTAATGAATTCATTCCATATTTAAAATAGATATATAAATGTTATTATGTGTTTTTACATATATCCATAAAGTATTTATTTTAGTTGATCTATTTGATCATGAATAGGCCTATAATAACAATGTCGAGGAAAAGTAGGACACATGGAACTCATCAGATGGCACACGCATAATCACATTTATTATATGCTGACACCGCAACCTTTCAAGTCGAGTATACATAAATCAACAACTAGAATATATCCTGGGGCTGATATATATAGCGACCACGACATGATGTTATGCAATATAAAACTAAAACTGAAATGAAGCCATAAAAAAAATCAACGAGGTTCAACTTTGATGTAGAGAAACTCTTAAACGAACAAACTAAAAGTAGATTTCAACAGGAAATTATGGTCAAGCTAACCCAAATGGATATACAAAGCCAAACAACCAACGCATGTTATAATGCGATTACAGACATTATGATGTAAATGCAGATACTAGAAGAAGAATTGAAAATGAAGCTGAAGAAGATACACTGGCTAGATTATTAATTGTAAATGAATATACTCGAAGAAGAAGTAACAACGAAACTGAAGAAGAGATAATGTCAAGATTATCAAATATAAATGAAGATACTCGAATGAGAATTGAATATGAAACTGAAGAAGAGAGACTGGCTAGATTGTTAATTGTAAATGAAGATACTCGAAGGAGAATATAAGATGAAACTGAAGAAGAGAGACTGGCTAGATTGTTAATTGTAAATGAAGATACTAGAAGAAGAATTGACAATGAAACTGAAGAAGAGAGACTAGCTAGATTGTTAATTGTAAATAAAGATACTAGAAGAATAATTGACAACGAATCTGTTGAAATAAGAACAGAAATATTAACAAGTCAAAACGTTAAAAATAAATGTACCCTTGAGAGTGAAACCGAAGAAAACAGAAACAAATGATTGAGATTGGCGAGAGTCTACCAAACGCAATATATATCAAACATAGTTTCTGTTGAAGATAATGTAGGAGAAATGTATCCGGCAGTCAATGGAAAAAGGCTGCATATAATTATAATAAAAATATAGATTCTAAAAGTGATAACAGAATTACCATTGGAAGTATGAATTTTGTATGCACTCATTGTAAGGCGTACAGATTTAAAGGAGAAACAAAAGGACTTTGCTGTAACCAATACAAGGTCAAATTTGAAGTTATAAAGGAAACACCTTTTCCTTTAAATGAATTATTATTTGGGAGATCTACCAATTCAAAACATTTTTTTATGAATATTAGATATTTTAATTCAGCCTTTCATATGACATCATTCGGGGCTTCCAAAATGAATCGAGAAAATGTCATGCATACGATCAAAATTCAAGGCCAAGTGTATCACAATATAGGATCTGTATATCCAGAAATTAGCGGAGAAGACAAATATTTACAAATATATTTTATGGGAAATAATGAAAATGAAATTAACAAAAGAAGCGATTTTCCCCCCCACATTAACCAAAAGCATACTTAAGGAACTTCAAGATAGGCTATATATTAACAACGAAAAAATCAAGAATATAAAATACGCTTTAGAAATAAATAACGAGCCAGACTTCAAATTGGTAATTAAAGAAGATTGCAGACCACCAAACGAACACGAAAGGAGATTTAATAGACCGACACATAATAAGTAGCTATTGTTATGATTGGAGATACCACCAACAAAAGAGATATCATCATAAATAATAGAGACTCGACCGTACAAAGAATAAACGAGATACATCCGGCATACGAATAATGCCTACAATACCCCTTAATATACTGTAAAGGAGAAGATACGTGGGACATACATATGAAACAAACAAATGAAACGAAATTGTCATGCATTTGATATTATGCATATATTATCATGGTACGAGAAAATGACAAAAATGTCCTACTACAATTTAGAGAACTATTCCAACAGTATATTACCGACATCTATGCTAAAATAGAAGGACAACGATTAGCATTCATAAGATTTAACCAAGGAAAATTAAAACTGATAGCTACGACATTATTAAAGATGCGATGAACAATAATGAAGATATAGAGAATCTGGGACATATGGTTAAACTACCTTCTTCGTACACCGGAAGTACTAGATACGTGCAAGAATGCCAAGAAGACGCGATGGCGAACGTAAGAAAATATGGAAAGACGGATATATTTATAACATTTACATGCAACCCCGAATGGACAGAAATCAAAGATAATTTATTCGCAGATCAAAAGCCGATACATAGACACGATATTACGGCACGAGTATTCCGGCAAAACATTTTAAAATTAGTAGACTTAATGAAAATAGCGGAAATATTTGGAAAACAAAAATGTAATATGTACACTATCGAATGACAGAAGAGAGGATTACCCCACGCACATTTTTGAGTTAGAAGAAAGTATAAAACAGGTAGATAGTTTAATCAGAGCAGAAATCCCCAATGAAACTGAAGATAAAGAATTATTTGAAATAATCAAGAAAAATATGATTCATGGACCATGCGGACAATTAAATGAAAATTCCCCATGCATGCATAATGGCAAATGTTCAACAAAATTCCTTAAACATTTTATTCAATAAACTCAAACGGATAAAGATGGATATATGTTATATAGAAGACGATCTCCTAAAAATAGAGGTACAATCAAAAAAATGGAGGTGAAATCATAAATAAGAAAATTAGAGGAAATGAAATCACATTAGATAATAGATGGGTAGTTCCGTATTGCCTAATATTATCGAAAATATTTAACGCTCATATTAACGTAGAAATGTGTAATTCGGTAAAATCAATCAAATATATCTGCAAGTACATCAACAAATGATCGGATATGGCGATGGTACAACTAGAAGACAAAGAAAAATACGATGAAATAAAAAGATTTCAAATGGCCCGATACATAAGCAGCTATGAAGCAGTTTGAAGAATATTGGATTTTCCAATTCAACAGATGTATTCTGCAATAATCCAATTAGAGGTGCATTTAGAAAATTGCCAAAGAATTTATTTTACAGAGAACAATATAAGAGAATACAGAAACCACCTAAAACTATGCTTACATCCTATACTTCCATTTATGCGGCATAGATGAATTCGCAAAGATTATACTTTATCAACAAATTCCCCAATATTACACCTGGAAAGTAATCAGTAAATCATGGAAATGAAGATTGGAAGGAGATAAAGTTATTGACGGACTTTTTAAATCAGAAGCAATAGGAAGAATATATTCTGTACATCCCAAACATATAGAATGTTTTTTTATTTTTCTACTTCTAACAACTGTTAGAGTTGCAGTATCATTTGAAGAAATCAACACTGTAGACGGAGTTATATGCACGACATTCAAGAAGATTTGCTAATTATTAAATTTACTAGAAGACGACAAACATTGGCAAAAAACCATAGAAGAAGCCGTAATATCGAAATCCTCAAATAAAATAAGAACATTATTCGCAATGATGATTTTTCATTACGAAATATCGGATATTCCAGCTTTATGGATGGTAAATAGGGAATGCATGAGCGAATATATATTACATAGATACCGAAGAGACAACGAAGAACAGAATTACAATGAAGAAATATTCACGACCGCTTTACAATAACTGCAAGAAAAGATACACAAAACAGGAGGAGAAAGAATGGAAAACTATGGATTCGAAGAAGTAAAAATAATAAAAACGGTATCTGATGAACACGACTACGAGGTAATTATTCAAGAAAATGAAACTAAATTGAATGATGAACAAAGAATAGTTTATAACAAAATCTTAGAAAGTATAAATAACGAAGATGGAACATTGTTTTTCCTAGATGCCCCAGCAGGAACTGTAACAACTTTTTGATTAATTTATTGCTAGCTAAAATGAAGATTGCAAATAAAGAACATATTGCGGTAGCATTATCAGGAATAGCAGCAACTCTATTATTGAACGGTAGGACATCCCATTCCATTTTTAAGATTCACATACAGTTAAACGAAGATTCCATTTGTAGTATAAAGAAGAATTCAAAATCAGGGAAACTATTTAGAAGCTATACATTTATTGTTTGGGATGAATGCACAATGAATCACAAGAACGCATTAGAAGCCGTCGATAGAATGTTAAAAGACATAGTAAAAAAAGATAAGCCGATGGTAGGATTGACATTACTACTTAGCTGATATTTCAGACAAATCCTTCCAGTAGTTAAAAGAGGTACAAAGACAGACCATATAAATTCATGTTTGAAAACTTCAGTAATTGGAAATATATAAAATCAATGAAATTAACTAAAAACATGAGAGTATTCTTATCTAACAATCAAGATACAGCCACATTAGAAAATCATCTCTTAGATATAGGTAATGGAATGACGCAGATAAATAATGGTATGGATATTATCCCGTGCGGAAATATAATGGAAAATAAGAATGAACTCATCAAGAAAATTTATGAAAATGTAGAAAACAATTATTTGGATGAAAATTGGCTTTGCGAAAGATGTATATTAACACCTAAAAATGACAATGTATATATAATAAATCAAAATTTACTAAATAAATTTCCAGGAAGGATGAAAGTATATAGGTCCATATACAGAGTAAAAAAAAGAAGAAGAAGTTGTAGACTATCCAATAGAATTTTTGAATTTCATTAAACTTTCCGGATTACCAGACCATAAACTAGTATTAAAAGTAGGAGCGCCAATCATGCTACTAAGAAATTTATATCCCCCAAAATTATGTAATGGATCCAGATTAATCATAACTAGGTTATTAATTATATATAACCTAATTAATAATTTGATAGAAACCAAAATACTAACGGCTCAATATAAGGGAGAAGAACTCTTGATTCCTAAAATACCACTGATACCATAAGATTATCCCTTTACTTTAGAATAATCCAATTTCAAATAAAACTTTGTTTTTCCATGACAATAAACAAATCTCAAGGACAATCTTTCAAAGTCGTGGGCTTAGATCTTGAAAGCGAATTCTTCGCCAATGGTCAATTATATGTAGGCTGTTCTAGATCACGAAAAGAAAAAGAATTATATATACTGGCCAAATATGGAATAACAGCTAACGTAGTATACAAATAAGTACTGAATAACTAAAGACATAATTAAAACATTGCTTGAAATAAATAAAACATATAATGATTCAAATTCGTATAATATCTATATATATATGTAGCAATGTGAATTAGCTGTTTAATAAAGTAATTTTAATGCACAACTATTATAGGATAGCTATGTACGTCATGCGTAACGTTACACATGCTAACGTCTCGCTACAGTAAACACGATGGCGAATGTTTAATTTAAATATGCTATATCATTTATGTTATGTTCTTATAATTTACTATTATACAATAATATATATATAATAATAACTAACATTTAATTTAATTGTTTATTATTCCAAGAGATCGAGTTCACCGCCAGGTCATGTCATATCAATGATAATAACACAACATCTCTCCTTCCTCCTCTCCTCTTAATGTTGATAGCGGTTAGGAATCCGGATAGTTCTTCCGGACTTCCTAACTGGGACACCTTCTTGGGTCATTTCTACACCATTTTGTAGTGGGCCATCTGATTTAGATATTTCTACGGGTGTATCGTTAGAGCTCGTTATTGTTGGGCTCTCTCTTATCTCTTCATTTGCATCTATAGATGAATCTTCTAGTATCTCTCTTGGTAGCGTGTCCATTAACTCGGGTACAGCTTCTTTATCCTCGTTGCAACTCCTTCTAGTTCTAACGTGGTCTAGATGTCTTCGAATACGACGTCCATCCTTCAAAAGTATCCATACCAAGTTATTTTTCCTTTCTTCAATTCTCCCCTCAATCCATGTATGTCCAGGCCTAAAATCCACTGCGGATACTGTATCTCCTGGACTGAACAATAACTCATTTCTTATCTTCTCTCTATCTCTTCCAGCTGCTATTACTTTATTCTCTACTGGGAACATGGCATCCAATCTAGTTCTTAACTTTCTCTTCATCAATCTCTCAGCTGGTGATATGTTTGTCACGGAATGCGGTGTTATGCGGTATCGCAGTAAGAACTTTGATAATCTTGTCTTGAGTGATTCTTCATTCCCACTGCTAACCAAAGCCTTCTTGAATGTTTGTACGGCTCTCTCTGCTAAACCATTCGAGTTTGGATGATACGGTGGTGTAAAAATGTGTTTTATCCCATTTTGTTTTAGGAAAACCTTGAACTCCTCACTTGCGAAGTTGGGAGCATTATCACTGACTATTACTTGGGGAAAACCATGTGTTGCGAATATACTTCTTAACTCTTCAATTGTTTTTCCGCTAGTTGTTCCTTTCATTACCTTCACTTCAAGCCACCTGGAATATGCATCTACAACCACTAAGAACATCTCACCTAGATACGGTCCGGCATAATCAATATGTATTCTTTGCCATGGACCCGAAGGTTCCATCCATGGACTATACATTATTTGGTCAGGTTTGTTCAAAACTTGTTGACACCCACCACATTCTTTAACCATAGATTCTATGTCTAAATCAAGGCTAGGCCACCATACGTAACTCCTCGCCAGACTCTTCATTCTCACGATGCCCGGATGTCCTTCATGGAGGGTTTCTAATATGGCCTTCTGTAATTTATATGGTACAATTATCCTGGAACCCCACCATACCAACTCATTATAATTTAGGAGTTCTAGTTTCTTACGGTAATACGGTTTCCATACTTCTTCCATCTTATCTTCTGGCCACCCTTCCTGGATGTGTCTTCTAATTACCGTTAATGTTCGGTCTTCATTTGTTGCCTTCTGCAAGTCTTTCCTCTCTATTACTTCATCTAATTTGTTTATGTTAAACACCATTTCTTCTGGTATGGGTACTTTTCTTTCTTTTGTCTTTAAAGGTAACCTACTCATGGCATCTGCGTTTGCGATCTTACTTCCAGGTTTGTATTCAAACACATATTCGTATGCGGATAAGAGCAAAGCCCATCTTTGAATCCTTCCGGATACCATAGCAGGTACAGATTTAGCTTCATTCAATAATGTCAGTAATGGTTTATGATCATTCGCAATAGTAAATTTGCGACCAAATAAATATTTATGGAATTTCTTTACTCCAAATACGACACCTAACGCTTCTTTTTCAATCTGTGAATAATTTTTTTCAGCTTGTCCTAATGATCTGGACGCGAAAGCTACTGGTCGTTCTTCACCATTGTCCATTTCCTGACTAAGTACCGCTCCAATACCGTATTGCGAAGCATCACATGTTAATCTCGTGTTTCTCTTACTATCGAAATGTACCAACACCTTGGATGATGTTAACATCATTTTTGCCTGTTTGAAAGATTTCTCACACTCTTTAGACCATTTCCAACTCTTTCCTTTCTTCAATAGTTCATGTAACGGTCCAAATAGGTTTGATAAATTATTCAAGAATTTTCCGTAGTAATTAATCATTCCTAGGAAAGCTCGTAGTTGTGTACTATTCTCTGGGGAAGGTGCATCTATGATAGCTTTAACCTTTTTCTGTACAGGATGTAGTCCTTCAGCACTGATAATGTATCCTAGATACTCGACTTGGCTCCTTCCAAAAGTACACTTCTCACTTCTCACTCTTATACCCGCCATATCTAGTCGTTTTAATACCATGTTCACATTTTTATCATGTTCTTCTTTATCTTTTCCTGTGATTAAGATATCATCCAGGTAACCACACACCATATTTAAACCTTGCAGTAATGAATCCATCACTCTCTGAAATATCGCGGGAGCAGCGGCGATGCCGAAACATAGACGGTTATATTTGAACAACCCTCTTGATGTGTTTATGGTTGTAAGATTCTTTGACTCCTCTTCTAATGGCATCTGTAGATATGCATTAGATAAATCTAATGTACTGAACATTTTTCCACCTACTAAATTTGTATAGAGATCCTCAATTTTTGGTATGGGGTAGCTATCAATCTTTGCAACTCTATTAACTGTGATTTTATAATCACCACATATTCGTATGCTTCCATCTTTCTTTAATATTGGCACTATTGGTGTTGCCCAGTCTGAATATCTTACGGCCTCGATTATACCTTCAGCTTCTAATCTCTCCAATTCTGCTTCTACTCTTTCTCTCATCGCATAAGGTACTGTCCTGGCTTTACAGAATTTTGGAACCGCATCTTTATGTATATTGATTACACCTTTTACCCCCTTCATCAATCCCAGTCCTTCTTTGAACACTTCAGGATACTTTCTCTTAAAGTCCTGTCCTTCCGGTTTTAGCGTGTCCACTACCAAAACCGACCTCCAATCTAGTCATAGTGAACTTATCATGTCCCTTCCAGCAATGTTGGGGACCTGTCCAGGTACTATGTATATTTTCATTCTTTTCTGCTCAATCTTTACATCAATCTTCCCTAATACTTTAATTAATTCGCCCGTAAAACTCTTTAGCCGTATATCTGACCACTGCAGTTTTGGCCTCTTTGCCTTTACCCATAACTGCTTGAATGTCATTTCTGACATGATGGATACCGCTGCCCCTGTATCTATTTGAAACTTACAGATAGTGCCATTGATTTTAACAGTGGAGGTTATACAACCACTATCTTCTTTCACAATATTATACATTGTATATACTTCTGGTTCAGAATCGGTATCTTCTTCTACATTATATGTGGTTTTCGGATGATTTCTGTTTTTCTCTATTCGTGGTGCTTTCTCGAGACACATAGGTTTAATATGTCCCTTCTTTCCACATCTATAACATGATGCGTTTTTCAACCTACAATCTTCTGATTTATGATTTCTTTTACCACATACTTTACAAGTTGTAAACTCCTTTTTGTTATGTTCGGGTCTTGGAGACCACTGTTTTCGATCCGTCTCCATGGCGTATACCTTCTCTGTATCATGATGTTCTAATGTTGTTAATTGTTCATCTGTTAACTCTGCTCCAATCGAAATATCGATTGCTGTCTGTAGGTCTAATTTTGTTTTGGCTAGTAATAGCCTTTGTATACGTGTGTTATGTATACCACATACAATACGGTCTCTAATTTGTTCGTCTAAGTCTGCAAACTTGCAAAATTCGCTCATTTTTCGAAGTTCTGCAATGTAACTAGCCACTGATTGCCCTTCCTGTCTCACATAAGTGTTAAACTTATACCTCTCTATTATCTCAGAGGGTACTGGATTAAAATGTTTTTTTAATACATCCCAAACATTTTCTAATGTCGATTTCAATGGAGAAATAGGGGTTAGTAAGTTCCTAACCAGTTTATATGTCTTTGGCCCTATAGCTGTTAGTACATTTGCCAGTTTCTTTTTTTCGTCCGTGATATCGTTCGCGATAAAAAAACATTCTACTCGCTCTTCATAACTTTGTACATTTTCACTTTAAGCATTAAATTCACCTATACTTGCTCCAATATTCATTTTTAATTTCTTTCCTTTTTGGTGCTTATTGTTGAATTTTCTCTGCTTGTTCTTATGTCCTCGTCGCCAATTGTTATGTTCTTATAATTTACTATTATACAATAATATATATATAATAATAACTAACATTTAATTTAATTGTTTATTATTCCAAGAGATCGAGTTCACCGCCAGGTCATGTCATATCAATGATAATAACACAACAATTTACCTTTGCTATTGCTATAGCATATACGCTATTAGTAAGAACCCGGACATATACGGTATGTAATATATTGTGTATACACACGTATGTTAAGCGGGGTTCACACCGAGTTTTCATCACGTTTTCATCGGCAATTTTGCCGATGAAAATTGATCGATAATTGCTTGAGCATTCACACCAAATCAACTTGAAAACAAAGATCATTTTATTTACTATTTACCATTATCTTTGAAAACAAAGATCATTTTATTTAATATTTACCATTATCTTTGCAAATATTATTTAATTTGAATAACATTTTAAATTTAAAAATAAAATATATTACAAAAATACAATAAAATGGTTCATAAAAAACGTATATTACAAATATTATTGATAGTTCAAAAATATAGATATTATAAGTACATATCTAAAAGAAAAAGAAGTTGGAGTTATAATTGGCTCCAAAATCGTAAAAATCAATATGCCGGCTCGTATAATTTATTAGAAGAGTTGGCATTGGAAGATCCTTCGTTTTTAAAAACTTATTTAAGGATGGATTTTGAGACTTTTACGAAATTAGCAGATTTGGTATCATCACATATATCAAAAAAAGATACCAACTATAGGAAGGCAATACCAGTAAAGTACCGTCTAGCTATTACACTACGATTCTTAGCTTCTGGTTATTATAATAATTTTATTATAAAATAAATAAGTTAATTACAAAATAATATAATATATATATATATATATATATATAAATATAGTTAGTAATATAGTTTAATTAATATAATATTTATATATATTGTATAAGTTACAGCTAAAATTGAATATAACTTATGTCAATTTATGATAATGATTCATTGGATAAGTAATATATTTACCATTAATATAATACAATATTACTATTGTTAGGTATATATTATATATTATATATTACTAGGTGTGTGTTAATGGTATATTATTTAAACTATACTTTTATAGTAGTCATATTTTATATATACAGTAGTAATAATTTTATGATAGATAATTTATACTTTTATTGTTAATAGTATATCTTAATTAGTTACTACGCTGCAGATGCGCCAATTATCTATGACTAATAATTTATTCTATATCGGTTCGCGCGCTTTCTGAGTTTAGGCATCTCATATCTACACACATATATATAATATGTATATACTATACATATATATATATATATATATATATATATATATATATATATATATATATATATACATATATATATATTATATTTATATATATATATATATAGTATCGAATTCTATTCATTGAATCAATATGTTTTTGTTTGTTTTTTATTTATAATATGCATGTATACCTGAATATACATATATTTATTATATATAGCCTATTGTGCATATATATAAATTAATATTTTTAATTTTATTTATTCTATATCAATTGTATTTTTATAATGAATATATAAACCACTTTTAATTAAATTATAATTGTATAACGATCATCTTTAATTATAAAGAATAGGTAAATTGTAATATGTATACTATTTTTATCATTATATATTACTAATTAATTATCAATTATAAACAATAAATTATATGTATGCAATATATGCTACATTACTACATTAATTTAATTGGTTTTTAATAATATAAATTAATATTTAAATTTAATTATAATTATATAGATTTATTTTATGAGAATATTTATAATTGTTAAATCATCTACAACATTTTAAACAGGAGATTCCTTCAAGAGTCTAAAAGCTCAATTTAGAGTTGGTCATTCAACAATTAGCCTGATTGTAGCAGAAACCTGCAAAGCAATTATAAAAGTTCTCCATGGTGATTATATGCAGATGCCGAATAAGAAAGAAACGTGGGAGAAGATAGCCGAAGACTTCAAAACTATTTGGAATATGCCTAACTGCATTGGTGCTTTAGATGGAAAGCATATTGTTATACAGGCCGTGCCAAATTCAGGTTCAACTTTTTATAACTATAAGGGTACGAATAGTATTGTTCTCATGGCACTTGTGGATGCCCACCGACGCTTTATTTATGTTGATATCGGTTGCAACGGTAGAGTGAGTGATGGTGTAGTTTTTGATGAATCTACTCTATCAAAATATCTTAGCGATTCAAATAATCCCTTAAATATTCCTGCCCCAAAAGAGTTACCCGGAAGAAATCAGAAGATGCCTTACTTCATTGTAGCTGATGACGCATTCCCTCTAAAGCCCTTTATAATGAAACCTTTTCCTACTCGGAATTTAAGTGAAAGGAAAAGAATATATAATTACAGGCAGAGTCGTGCAAGAATAAATGTTGAAAATGCATTTGGCATTTTATCATCGCGCTTTCAAATAATTCGTAAACCCTTGCAATTTAACCCAAGTAAAGTAGATTTATTTGTATTAACGTGTTGTTGTTTACATAATATGCTAGTAAAGGATGATGAGCGTGTTACAGATACAAATAAGATGCTACAATTATCACGAAATACTGTAAATACTAGTCAACAAGTAAGCCGAAATATAAGGGATGAGCTTGCTGATTATTTTATTAACGAAGGTAGCGTATCTTGGCAATTAAATAAAATTTAATTTATATTAATTTCTTATAGTATTATTTTTCGTTATCTTTAATTATAATTTATCATTATATTTTTTTTATCATTATCTCATATTATTATTTATCATTGACTTATTCGAATAAATAAATCATTTAAAATTATTCATCATTTATTTTATCTACGAAAGTTACAATGGTTTCTGAAATAGCATTATAGTGCATTTACTATATCTACATTATAACAATATTGAATTATGATTTTAATAAAGTAGTTAAATGCATTATAAAATAATACGTTTTGATTTGCGATTTTATTCAACATTATTAATAATTATTTAGTTGTCTCATTGAATTATTGAAATTGAAATTAGTATATTATTCAATAACAAACGTTACATAATAATGGGAGCCAACAATTAAACATTACGTCATTCTCTAGAGTCTATGTATACCGCCAAGAGTGTTTCGTTAGACTTCTGTAGAACACGTCTACTATCTCTATGATGGTGATCACACTGCCACCTATGAACAAGCCCATCGAACCTCCTATATCGCCTATAATGTAAATGTTGAGGTCGTTTAGAGGTTAATGATAGTTTAATGTGAAAACAGCGAATAATGAACGTATAGAGGATAATAGTTCAAATAATTAGTATAATATTAACTTGTTATTTGTTGATTTCTATTTAACAATTGAATATATATGTGTACGATTTAATTGGATACTACATATTACATATATAATTAAATGTAAATACTAGTATTATTAGCTAATTAGCTAATTAATTATAAAATTAATCATTATGAGTTGATAATTTGAAATCATTAGTTTAAAATATGTCTATATATATAGAGATTGCGTAGGATTGCCTAAATGTATAATTAATTTATAATTTTTTATTTAGAATTGATAACATACTTTAATATTTATAATAAAATGTTAGTAGTGTATAAATTATAAAAATATAAGTTTAAAATGACTAAAATTATTGTATTCTAATCATTAATAATAAGAATTAAAAATGTTAGGCATATCAATATATTATAATATATAGAAGTTAACAATTATTATTATAATATTCATAGTTATTTTTAATACCTAATAATATAATAATATATTAATAATTATTGAATTATAATAATATTCTATTGGTTGATTTATTTAAGACATATACTATTATAACTAACTATAATACCACTAACTTAACAAAGAGGTAATAGAATATGAAATCCTTTGTTCTGTTTCTTCGTACGTCAATTGTTTCATGAAGATATTCATCGTTATGAAATTATTACTATTTAATTATAAAAGATTTTAATCATCGACAATTATTTATTTTAATAATATCAACAATAATATAGATTATTACTAATGTGTTTACCTTACAACTATATTTTAATATAATTTACTATCTTAAAAATAGTTATTATTATATTACTACAATTCTCGGAATTATATATTTAGTCTAAACATATTTATAAATTATTTTATTAATAAAAGTATGATGATGATATATGTTTTATTGCAATTAATTTTCATAGTAAATTTTTGTATTTTTTGTCCGTGTTTTAACTCGTGTAAAAGTCCGACGTTTTATACGATTTGTGACATTTTACACGATATTTAAAACATAATTATAAGTTATTATATGATATAGATATTAATCTTTATTTAGATATAACAATTTATTTAAATTTGGTTTATAAAAATAATAATTGTTTTATATAAAAATTAATTAATTTGTAGGATGAAATATGTAAGTATTTTACACAGACTAATTATCCGTGTTTTACATGGACAAATTTCCGTGTATTACACCGACATAAATCACTATATATATACAAATATAAAATATAGTTTAATTTATCATAGGTTGTAGAATAGTATTAATTCTACTCATATTATAGATTATTTAAATAAATAAAATATAATAAATTAAAAAATATTACAAAAAATATGTAGGGGAAAGTGGACGGCACCTAATACACGACACTTTAATAATAAATGGTCTTAACATGTTATGACTCATTATTTTTTTGCAAAAATTACAATATATTAATATTATATGATTATAGATATTATTGTGATTTTAAAAGTGTATTTAATCTTTTAATTCCATAGATAACGGGGGTGTCCGTATACGGTACCCGTGTCCGAATACGGACACCCCATGTTATAATACGGACACCCTACATACCACTATATAAACTATATATTATTGATGAATCAATCAGACAAATTACAATTACATTATTTATAATTAATATTATGAACAATTTATTCTAATTTAATTAGTTAATAATTTATTTATTTTATTATTTAAAAAAATTAATAATACAATTTAAGTATCTAAATAATAACAATTTTAGATTTAGTTTTATTAGTTGTATTAATATTATAACGCACGCGATTTTTATGAAAATCAGAATAGTTCATACGCTGCGCACTGATTATAGGGTGTCCGTATTAGGGACATATATGACCTCTAGATATATGCTTATAACTTAATGAATATATGATAACAAATATAGAAATGACATATATAATTTTATAATGCTTTATTTTTTAATAATATGGTGTTATATTTTATATCGATACATTTGTATATTCTTGAGAAGGTTTTAAGTTGACATTTTTTTTGATACATTTTTGGATATATCAGCAATATTTTGAATATTAAAAAATAAAAAATACTTTTTTAGACTATTTATATATTTATGAATATTTTATTCATTAAACATTTTGTTGTAGGATTTATGGTTTCTGAGGTACCGAGAGTATCCGTATTCGGATATAAGTATACTTTCCCCTATATTGGTCGTGTAAATCATACTAAATATCAGTGTATTACACTGTCACAATGTGCATGTATTACACAGCGATATGGCTACGATAGTGTAGTACACGGATATTTTGTCACTATGAATATCATTTACAAATACATTCTTTTTTTTAATATAGAAATTGTTTACTATTGTACCTTTTCTTTATTTAATATATTGATGTAATTTAGTACTAGTGTAAATTAATTATCAATTATTATTTTAATTTATATTTAAATTAATATTATGTAATTAATAAATAAAGTTACTATTTTAAAATCATAAATTACTTAAATATCTATGTTTTTTTTTAAATAATCATAATTTCATTTATTGTAAACTTAAAAAAAAATTATAATAATACACGCTCCGAAAAGCTGGAATTCACTTCCATATGATATTCGTTGTTTAACATCACTTTTATTGTTTAAACGTAAACTGTATATCCATTTTAAGTTATTTTAATTCGTTCTATTTTATTATTCGTTTTCTATTTGTTTTTGTTTTTGTTTTTGTTTTTATTATCTAACGACACCTATACTCACCATGTGTTTTTGTAGTCATTAAACTATATATAAATAAATAAATAATTATATTGATAATTAATATAATACAATTTGAAATAAAGTTATAATGATTACTCATAATTGAACATTGAAACATTATATTTAATATTAAAAATATTATTATTATTAAATTTATGTTTTAAATATAACCGATATGTAATTCTATCGAGTATAAAGAACGTATATAGAAAAACGTGTATTATTGTGAAAACATTTCCGTGTAATACACTGGTTCTATCGTAGCCACAGGGCTGTATAATACACGGATATTTTGTCAGTGTAATACACCAATTTACTGGGTGAGACTAAAATTAGGGTAGTATGTATATATATAAATATAAATTATCTTAATATATTATATTCTAACTTGTAGAATTGAGGATCAATAACTGTGCTACTTTTGAAATTATTCAAACTGTCTACAAATTCTAAATACGTTCTCTGTAATTCCAACGGTTTCTTCCCAACCAGTTTCACAAAATCATTATCTGACGCAACCTGGCGAAATTCTTCCATCATTCGCTTATAACCCTGTATTATGATATATATATATATATATATATATATATATATATATTTATTTATTTATTTATTTATTTATTTAAATCAGACATGAAATACAGAGGTCCATAGAATATAAACGAAAATTAAAAAGAATAAACTAAAAAAAAAAACAATTAATCTAAGAAACGAAATTTAAAATACTATACAAACAATGAGTTATACCACATGGTAAACAGTGGCGATGGGAACACAATATTATATTCATATAATTGAACAATTAGTGAATTACACGATAATTGTATTCGTTTATATAGCGAATAATATGACTTGCGTAATTTAACAGTTAAATTATTAACATAATCGTTAAAAAACATTAAAGAGGCACTATTTCTACGTCTGTAGTTCATAACAATACGATAAGCATTATTATAAGCTATATTAAGTTTAGCCATGCAATATCTATTTGGTATCCATATGCTACTAAGGTATATATTAGAAACAAATGTTTTAAATAGAATAATTTTTGTATCCTTAGAGCAATGATTAAAGTTATATGATATTGCATAGCTTTGTTTATATAACTTTTTAATATTACTATATATATCAATATCATCAGATAAGTCCTCTGAAATCCAATGTCCAAGATATCTATATGATTTGACAACTTTTAGTAGTTTATTATCTATATATAATTTCACAGGTTTATGATATGATTTATCAAAATAAATTGGTAAAATAACCGATTTATCAATATTAAACGTTATATGGTTATGGCTAGCAAACTCTTCACAACAACTTATCAACAACTGCAAACCCCCTAGTGATGGTGAAAATAATGCTATATCATCTGCATAATATAGATTATTTATGATATTTCCATTTAAGCAATAACCTGAATGTATTTCATTTAATTTCTTAATCATAGGATTAGTATATAAATTAAATAACAATGGTGAGAGAATTCCACCTTGACGAACACCCCTTGTAACAGGAAAGCTATCCGAAGAATTATTACACCATTTAATATATATTCGTTGGTTTCTATACCAGTAATTTAAAAAATTAATTATGTATAAAGGAATATTATTATCTATTAATCTTTGAAATAAAATGTTATGATTAATTTATCAAAAGCTTTGGAAGCATCTAAAAATGCTACGAACATATTAGTGTTATTATTATTATAATCTGTTAAATATTGCTTAAGGGCAAACACACACATTTCAGTACCAAGATTTTTTTTAAAGCCAAATTGATTATCCATAGTAATTAATAATGAAGATATTCTATTATGTATGACCTTTTCAATTATCTTACAGATAATATTAGATATACATATAGGCCGATAATTAGTGGAATCATTCGACCTTTTATTTTTATTTTTAACTATAGGTAAAATATAAGAATACATTAGCTTCTTCGGGAAATACGAATGCCGCAACATATTATTAATTAGTAGCATTATTAATTCAATTACAAAACTATTCGCGTGAGAAATATGTTCTATAGATATTCCATCAGGGCCTATAGCTTTACCCCCTTTAATTGATTTAATTATAGTTGAAATTTCAGCATAGTTAGTATATTCAATGTCATTAACATTAATAATATTGTAAGGATAAGGTATATCAGTAGTACTGTTAAATAAATTATTAAAATAATTATACCGGAATTTAGTAATATTAACTATACCATATTCATTTTCAATGTTATTTGGTGCGGAAGAGTTTTTTTTCTTCAGATTGTTTGAAATCACCTTCCAAAAATTTTTACGATTTTTAATTAATTTTAAGGCAATCTTATCAGATTCTGATTGATTAGATATCAATTTACTACGTCGCAATTCGTATTTGAAATTTTTTCTCGAATTGACCATATTATCATAGCATATTCCAGCCAAGGGTTTGTTATTACATTTCCAAGTTAAATAGTAAGATCTGGCAATAGCATGTTTCTCATGTACATTATTATTCCACTCCATACGTGCATATTTACATTTATTAGCTACTGAATATATATCGTTAGAACAATATACAAGAATACTCAATAAAGAATTATATAAGTAATCCGAATAATTAATATTACTATCAAAAGAATATATATCATTAATTAATTTTCCTAAGTTAAACTTAGTATCAATATTATATTTCAAAATTTGTTTCTTATCAAGTCTATTCCATTGAATTTTTTTATGAATAATACTATTATTATAGCTAATTGAGCTAGGAATAGTATTCTGATTTATGATAAAAACTAATGGATGATGATCTGATAATATAAAGGAGTAATCAATTGTAATATCTAAAATGGATGAATGCATATCAAAAGTGGATAATAAGTGATCTAACCATGAACATGTTTTCCACGCCGAACTAACACAAGTATAACTATCAGAATCTAGTAATGATTTATCTGACATAATATTATTGTTATCCGCACAATATTTAATTAAAGTATTACTAAAGTATGAATCAGGATTAGAAATATTAGCATTAAAATCTCCTACTATACAATAATTAGATGAATTTAAGAATTCACAATATAATAACAGTTGAACGAGATGACCTTCAAATAAACTAATATTATATATATATATATAATAATTATAATTATAATAACAATTAATAATACAAATTATTAATTATAATTACGAAAATAGAGATGATATCATATACATATTCTATATATCATATACATATTACGCATAATATTATAGTATTTTTGACATATTGAAGTTGAATTTATATAAGCTTATTTCTATACAATGTTATATATTCCATTTTATTAAAATATTATTCAAATTAAATTATATTGTTTTATTTATTTTATGCAGATCATAACGAAAACATATTAAAATTATATATGTAGGGACAAATTGCGAGATTTAATACAACAGGTGGGGGATCTTATCTACCTGAACAAAATCGTATTAATAATTACAATTACCATACTTAGTAACCTAATAAGGGGAAATATTTATGCCATGACAACATTTTGAAATTATTATCTAGAATTAAATTATTTTAAAAAAAGTTGTTTAAAATTACTTTTACAATAATATAAAAGTAATTTAATATTAAATATCAATATATTACATGAATACATTATATTTGTATATTATATTAACTATGATATAAATAAATAAGTAATGTATAAGCATTTAAATAAAACACCTGCAAAAGATGAAAACACGAACGATATGTAGATATAAACTATTATTTATAAATAATGTTTAGACAAATGTATTTAAATTATATACAATTACTATTAATTATATAATATAAACCTATAAATAGATAGATGAGAAATATTGCATACACAACGTCGCAGTAGGTGAATGTTAATTATATAATTATTCCGCCACCATAATAATAATATATAGGATGATAACATTACTTGTGGGAGGTTTATGTGAAATTCAGGAGTTAAGGGTATTTAGTGTTATATTGTAACTATTGAATACATATAAATGTTGATTAATGCTTACGTTACATCTATAATAACCATATGATTGCTACATTTAATGAGATTAGCATATGAGATACCACCACCACAAAGTCTAGAGGAAAAGTTGTGTTATGTTGATTTATTATTATTAATTAATTTATGATTAGTTATAGACTATAATCGAATTCACAAGTATTCGAAAAATATATTAACTATAACAAACTGAAATATTGAAATAATAATTAATTAAAATTAATCCACAGAATATTTGAAAACTATATTTTACAAACACACAATAACAGATATATTTATCATGGATAGTCACCAAAGATACTTTATCTGAATTTAAAAAAAAGTACTACTTGTTTCAAGTTAATTCGCATAAAAACATCTTAAAAACCCCAACTGGGAAATGGAATACCATACAACTATATTATTTGTTATTTGTACTAGAACTTTAACCGACATTCTATTGATAATTGGAAAGATTCATAGGGTAATTACTAAGGTAAATAATATAAAGGGTAATAATAATTAGGAAAAGCTAAACAAATATAATGATATAACCTAAAAATGTATGGAGTTGATTTATAGGTGAATGAGTGAGATTAAATTAATATAAATAGACTTATTTACATGGCATCAGTGTTTACAGCGGATTATAACATTATAAGTTATATTATGCAAATATGAAGATTAATAAGAAATATAACTTATTTGAGTAAAAGTATAGATATATAGCTAATATTATATTAAAAAATAATGTTGTCTTGATCAAAACTTATATACAGTGCAGTTCCTTATGTTATTACGTTAATTAATTAAACGAATATAATCCAATGTAAAGTATGTTAACTACTATATATAATTCAGTATACTTATTAATTCATCGGGTGATTAATGTATACATATGTATAAATGTTTACAAAATATAATCAGTGTTATCATTGTAGTTTAGATATATTCACGATGTATTACGTGAATATTACTAACTATGCATATAACTACATATATAAACATCTACATATATTTATATATTATAAATTGAAACTAAGTATTCTAAAAATCTATAATTAGCATAATCATTATACTTAATAACTACAATTTATATAGCGGTTAGTATTTATATCCTTTGACAATAACTATTATAAATATATATACCTCACTATCTAAATTTAGATAACGAAAATCTGTATTAGAAATCCGTAATAATTCTTGTTTGTCTTTCTTGTATAATTCACGTACAGAAATGCCAAGCAGATGCGCAAACGATGTCGCATTCCTGATACTTGTTGTATTTGAGGTCGTCTGAACGAAAGTTCATAAGTTATTAATGAATTATAATAATTAGTATATTATCGCCTAGTTAAATTAATATGTTATACATTATTATGTGAATGTAAATATTCTTAAATACATAATTAGTAAGTAATATAATAGTATATATATATAAATATATATATATATGTATATATAATAGCGTATTTAATTAAATATGAAACAGTTGATTATTTCTAACATAACACTCATGAAATATTAATTTAAGATTTTACAAATAAGTAGTTTACAAAATTATAATATAATATTCCTACGCATACAATTAAAATACTATTAATACATGTATGAGAATTCTACGCATTTCAGTTTTCAATTAAATTTTAATAAATTGTAGCCGTTTTAAGCCGTTTTAGCCTATATCTATAATATATATATTATTTTTAATTAAAATTAAATAAATAAAAATCGTAAATGTAAAGGTAGGTAAATTTATATTTTCTTATACATATATATATATATATATATATATATAATATATATATTATATATATATATATATATATATATTGTCTGGGGTCTATGACTCAGTGGGACAACCAAAAGCTAGTAAGCCATAGGTCACGGGTTCGACTCCAGGCAGTTCTTGTTTTTCTCTTGTGTTTATCAATAACTTAATAAACGATAAATCAATCACAAGAATAAAATGTTACTATTTGTATTGTATTGTCTGGGGCCTCTCACAGTTATTTATAACATGTATACGTCTATGACTTCTTAGGGGTCCATTTGTATCCGCTATTTGTATTGTATTCAATATATATATTTTAGATTTCATTAAATAAATATTATTATTATATATATATATATATATAGTAACAATATATTGAAGCTAACTTTAATAACATCTTCGTATACGATATCATAGTAAGCGTACAATGATGTATCTTCCGTCATACGGAGCCACAGAGTGTCGTAATCCACCCAGGCCTGATGCCATAGGTCATGAACCCGGATACCAGAGTTACGCATGTCTTGGAAGTAGGTCAACATCTGAGATAACGCTAGAGAGGTCTGCTTACCGGTGAACCGAGTGTACAGGTTCATACGCGTCACATTACCCGCACCTGACACATAACTATGGAGATGTGTATATCATAACAACAGTAACGGTTTAGTTCTTGGTATATAGGTCCTAGTTGTATAATATGTATATAGTAATAATTATGAAATATACTATATAATTTGTTATATAAATGTGTCGGACTAGGTTTACCTTAGATTAACTTTTGAGTATAACCTATATAAATATAAATACACATATATATATATATATATATATATATATATATATATTCGATTGGAGTTATATTGATAATAAAAATAAAGATTTAAATAATTGGTTGATATATTTTTAAACGATCTTTCTAATATTTACAATAATAATTATCCTTAAAAAAAGAAAAAACTACAATAAAAACATAATCAAATCTTGGTTATGGGATTCTATCATTAAATCAATTCGAGTTAAAAATAAGTTATTTGTTTAATACAAAAAACATTATACAGAAAGTAATAAAACAATATATAAGAAATATAAAAATATATTAACAAAATTATTGATATTTAAAAAAAAGCAATATTTTCATGATATGTTTGAAGATAATATAAAAAATTCAAAAGGTACATGGAATATTATTAATAACTTGATTATTAAAAAAAAAAAAAAAAATAATATCGAATATATAAGTAGTAGTAAAGAGTCTAACTTTGAGATTGCTAAAAAATGCAATATTACCCTAGGTAATATTGGTAAAAAACTAGCAAATTTAATAGAACGACCAGATAATATAAATATATATGATACTCTATGCGAAAGGAATAATTATTCATTATTTATAACTCCTATAACCTCCGTAGAACTTTTTAATATAATTTCGAACTGTAATTCTAAATATAGCGCTGATATTTTTAATATGAATATGATTTTTTTTAAATATATATTAAATGCGAAATTTGTGTTATATTATCCAAGATTTTTGACGGAGGCTTAGTTGAAGGAATATTTCCCAGTGCGTTTAAAGAGCAAACATTATACCATTATATAAATCTGGTTCAAAAAATGATATGATTAATATTAGGCAAATCTCTGTATTGCCACAAATAGCAAAGATATATAAGAAAGCTATTCAATATCGTTTAAATAACTTTCTAGAGAAATATAACATAATAAATAAGTTTCAATATTGTTTTAGATCAGGCATATCGACAGCTGGTGCATTAGCTGATGTAACAGAATGTAATAATGACAATCTAGAACATTAAAAAAAATGTGCGGTAGTTTCAATAGATCTGAAAAAAGCATTTGATACAATTGATCATGATATTTACAATCAAAAACTTGAACATTATGTTACACGTGGTTCAGCACTGGATCCATTTAAAAGTTATTTATCGAATAGAAGTCAATGTGTTGAATGTTATATCTGCTTATCGGTTTTATTAAAGTTAGCTGTGGAATATACCAGGGTTCGGTTTTGGGACCTATTTTATTTTTAATATATATAAATTACCTACCAAACATATCAAAACATGTTAAAACTATACTTTATGCGGATGATACAAATTTAATATTTTCAAGTGGTACTTTATCTAAATTAAATATTCTTATAAATACAGAATTAAGTAAAATATCTTCTTGGTTAGTTATTAATAAATTAGCCCTAAATGTAAATAATTGTAATGTTATGGTTTATAATATACGTAATATACATTCTGGCAGTAGGCAGTACCTACATTCAATATTGAAATTAATGGTAGTACTATTGAGCAAGTAAATTCAATATAATTTCTAGGAATCTTTATTGATAATAAAATGGATTGGAAACGGCAACATAATTTTGTTTCCAGTAAACTATCACGAATAATCGGTATTTTAAAAAAAATCTCAAAATATCTAAATACAGATACACGAGTTTTAATATTTAAATCGCTTTTTATGGCACATTTAAATTATTGTTCCCATATTTGGGGAAATACGTTTGATTCCAATAAAAAATATATAATACAATTACAAAATCGAGCAATAAAATTTATATCGTATAAGAATGATACACAGTCATCTTCTGAATTCATGTTCAAGAAAAGGATTTGGTAATTTGATACTTTAGTCAAATTTAATTCATTAACATTTATATAGGAGGATCCTAGAGGATCTAATAATTTATTACCACTTAATATATAATATAGGTTGAAAAAAAATACTTATAATCCAGATAAATGTATTCGTGGTTCTTCTAGAACATCGCGTAGCCTCTTTCGAGTAACTAATATTGGTGTAAGTCATTGGAATTATTTGCCTAGTAATATAATTAATTCACCACATTTAAAAGCATTTACCAGATTATATAAACGTCTTGTCTTTAATTAATATTAATATTTTTATTATATATTTTATATTTTGTATACATATTTTAATTTTATTATATCTTACCTAGTTTTTTCATTTATCTTTTCATGTTAACATTATATATAATATTTTATTAAACATGATGAGTTAGAGATAAAGTTTCGTTTTATATTTTTATATTTTTACCAGATTATATAAACGTTCTTAAGTTATATTTAAATTTTATTATACAAATTTTAATTTTATTATATCTTACCTATTTTTTATTTTAACATTTGATCAGTTATAATTATATTTTATAATAGTATTTATTATTTTGAACATGATGAGTTAGATCTAAAGTTTCGTTTTATATTTGTATTTGATATTGTTATTCAAAAATATTATTTATATTAAAAATATTATATTATTATTTAAAACAAAAAACAAAACAAAAAACAAATAAAACATAACAAAAACAAAAAAAAACAATTAAAATAGTCTTTCTATAATATTATTATTATTATTTTTAAAAATTAAGTTATAATTAATATTATTATTATTAATTGTATTGTATTGTTATTTTTAAAAAATATATAATTTATAATTGTTGTTTTATATATATTTGTATTTTATATTTGAATTTTATCATCGAAACTTTACTCTAAACATAGATACCTCGATAAGCTATTATTGCTTATGTATCTACTCTGATATTATTATTATTATTATTATATATATATATATATATATATATATATTGTATACATTTTATAAAAATAAAATGAACAATTTTTAAATCATATAATCATTAAAATTAGTACAATTTATATGAAGTTATGTTTTTATGTATAATTGCATAAACAGATAATAATATAATGATATAAAAATCGATATTTTCTAAATAAATGTACTTGGTACATTTATGAAATTTGTTGAATATAAGTTTTGAATTATTAATTTTAAATAATAATAATTGAACGAATTAAAATATCTATATATAAATATATTTAATTCTATTTACTTATTGTTATAGTTATTATTATTTTTATTTGGCGGAGTCATTTCATCATTTCCAGGAACTTAAATGCAGCTTTTACTTATAATCACATGGCTCTAATGTCCCTTCGAAGCCGATATCATGTTATGGCATCCATGGTTTTAACGAGAGCCATTATTTATGTATACACAATTATATACAATCACTTCAAAATATTATTTTAATATCTATTTTAATATTCAGCACGAGGCTCGAATCCGCGCTAAGAGTGATTTTAAACATGATATTGATGATAGATTCAGCTTCATTTGATTCATCAACATGTTAGTATTGAGAATACCCAAACAATTTTTTTTTGATTTAGGTCAATATTGGCTGTGCAAGGGACTGTTCACTTTACAAAATATTTAACATGGGATTAGATAGGAAAATTCCAAAAAATACAAATATGTATATTTTTCACATTTATAATTAAGATACAATCATGACATTTTCAGAATATGTGTAATGTGTATAATTCCTATGAATGATATACAATTTATAAAAAAAAAAAAATTTATTTCTAGGATTTTTTTCTAATTATAGGATTTTCCAGAATATATTTTGACCTCTTATAATTTTGTACATAATCGTTATATTTGATAAATATATATTATAAATAATAAAAAAACAATTAGTTAATCACTATATATGACAATTTCACCGGAAAATAATAACTACCCTGGTATTTCTTTAATTTTGTTAAAAATCATCAATAAATGACCATTTTTTCTGTGGATTGGTATTTTTACAAATTTTAAGATTTTTTTTTCTACCTCATCTTAAGATGTTATATTTTAACGTACAAGTATTATAAATTAAAAAAATAGCTTTTTATAATTTTAATAAATAGTCAAAGTGGCCTAATTTTTAGAAAATTTGTATATATATATATAAAATTTATTTTATTGTTTTAATTAATTATCTAATAACTAATATTGTAATTAGGGATACAATAGATAATATTTACTATATATTAATGTTATATATTAGAATAATATAGCATTTAAGAAAATTACTCATTAATATATACCCATTACAATAAAATACAAATAAAATGTACAGAATTCAAATACATTTCCTTAAGCTGCCCTGCGCCTCCAGCGCAGAATGAGTTAAGAATTGTTTATAAACATATACAATACAATTACATAGGAGTAACGAAATTTCGAGATTTTATTTTGTAATAATTTTTTTTAAACCTCCATCATCAATACCAAAATGTATATGGTTTAATTAAATAGTATCATGAACAGCATATTTATAGAATCTAGTATGAAGCAGTATGATCTGTAAAATTAAATCACTCTTACCCCGCGTCCTACTGCTTGTGTGTCTGACGTCTTAGCCAACTGAGACACGCAGGCAGTTGCCTATATTTCACTAATTTAATTGTATATTAGTATCTATAGTTATATATAATATTGTCAGTAATGTATAATAAATATAATCCTTTGAAAAACATAGAAATTATATACAACATATTTATGATTAACATATTAATACAGAAATTGAAATGTGTAGTATTTGAAGAGGTTCTCTTTCATATGAATTTCCAAATTATTAAATATAAATTCATGATAATATAGTTCTATATACTATATAATATCTAACTCCTTGGCATAATCAATGGCGTCTTTAATCTGAAACAGTGATCTTAAGTCATTATACGAATCGGATCCAACGAAATGTAATTTCACGTCGTTAAATGAAGATTTCATCGTGTCCTCTATTTTTATGAAATCCTAGAAAATCGATATGTAAAGACATAAACACTAGTATTGATAGATAAATAAGTACAGTTATGCAACCATGTAGTTAATAAGTTAAGTACAGTTAATTAACTGGAATATATGAATATAAGTAAAATAAGTTATTGATAAGGTGTAACAAGTTCATTTAACCTATAGTGATATTAATTTAGTAACTTATTATATCGGAAAATGTTTCCTAATATACGTTATATTCTAATTTATATACTATTTTTAAGTGGCATCACTTTATATTAATGAAAATATACTTACATTGTGTATATAGAATATATAGATAATAATACAGTTAATATTTTGATACTATAGTATGTCTATATGTATAAATAATATAGAAGTTTACAACACATAATCTAATTTAAGTACAAATTAAAAAAATTAATTATTTTTCGAATTAATCATATCATTAAATAAAACTGATGTACAGATTATTTATTTCTTATATATAAATTTAGATATTTATTATACATATTATACTATTATTATAATATATAATACAAATATTGATTAATAAATTAAATACATTTTAGTTGTAATATAAATTATTATTATATTTGTGTATAAATATTCGTCATATTTGTTCCATTTATTCGCATATTAGACGAATATATATATATAAAATGAATTATGAATTATTATAATATATGTTATAATTATTATAAAAATTTAATTTCACAATAATAAAATACATTAAAACCCTGAAATAAAATACCATATACATATATATATATATATATATATATGAATCTCATTGGTTACATTGTAAGCACGTGGTATAAGGATATTATATATACTATAACTGTTATATAAATAAATATATTTTATTATTTCATGTTGTAAAGCATGAAATAATGGAGAAGGATGGAACTTATATGGAACTTATTATTTTTATATATATTAATATATAAAAGAAAATGTTCTTATAATTTACTATGTTATACATATATGTAAACAAAATGTATTATTAATTATACTTATAATCGTATCTATTAAAGAATTTGTCAAAAATAATAAGAAGATTAATGAACGTCTATTAAAAAATCACTGGAAAATCTAACGGAATTGGGATAACTCTCCCCTATGAATTATGGTTGTAGAGTAGGATCACTTGTATATTTAAGATAATTAGATTATTCCATTATAATAATTATCAACAATGTATTGTTTTAATAAAATATATTATTTTGTATTATGATGTTTAACTTACTTTCCACTATCAGGAAAATATGTCAGTGTATTATTGTAATAATATTGCCACGTATAATATTAGACATCCAATCTAAATAAGTATAGATAAATAGTACATATTTATATTATATAATTACTCTGTAATAAGATAATGTAATATAATAAGTAAATTAGGGAACAGAACAAGATAAAAACAAATATACGAGTGAACGTATAATATACTATAGTATATATATATATTATAAGATATAGATGACTATACATTGATGAAAATGGAATGAAAATGGAATGAGGTACATATTATGATATATCGATAACTAGATAATGATACCCATGTGTACTGCAGGGTATAATGCAGGGTATAATGCAGGGTATAATGCAGGGTATAATGCAGGGTATAATGCAGTAAGTAGCGATATCAGTTGATATATCTATGTGTTGAGAGCGTATCTTAGGTGCAAAGTGATTCGTGGTCGACGATATGCTGATCATGCGGCTATGTATTCGATACGTATCAATGATACGGTTTAAGGGGGGGGCAAATCGGGCAATTGCCCGGGGCCCCAAATTTTGGGGGGCCCATGAATTATTTGAGACATTTTTTTTTTACTATTTATATGAAAAAAAAAATTTCTTAACTATTTTTCTTATATATTATTAATTCTAATTACAAAAATAAAAATAATATAATAAATTAATTAAATATGAGTCATTTAGGCCGATTTGAAGAGTGAATTTTACAAAAATTTCTAAATTGACATGTTGGGAATGTATGGTGGAACCAGCTACATGAAGATTTTGGACATGCTAATAGTGATAACATAGATCTTGAAACATGTTTGATAAACTAGAAGGTGATAAATGATAAACGTATTAAGGGATTATTAACCATAGTTAAATCTTAACAATTTATAATTCTATAATTAGTTTACAAAACAAAAAGTATACTTTTTGTTATTAAAATTAAATATGATATATATATATATATATTAAGATATATCTTAACTATGATTTCTGATATTTTTAAAGATTATATTGATTATAAATTACGAAAAGACGATATTCTATATAGATTTATAATTGTTATAGTAATTAAAAAAATAGATATTTTCAAAATAATTGTTCTCAAAATAATTAATTTTCTCTACCTTATGCTCGTATTAATAAAATGTGTATATTCTCATAGTGTATATCCGGGTGTATATATTATTATAGTTGTATTAGTACACATACTATATATATAATAGTTTTAATTTAAATAGGATTATTCTGCTTTAGGTTATTATTATAGTATTTTTAATAATGTCTATTGATGAAAGGGAATTATGTACATAAAATGATTATCTTTTTCAACATACTATTATTACAGAAATATATTATATTTATTAAAACAGATATTATTTATAAATATATATATATATAACATAATACTAAAGTCATTTTTGCAATTATCCACCTAGTACTTACAAATGAATGTTTAGATTGACATCACCCTCATCTATCTATGTACAAATAAATACACACAATGTAGATATTAATATTGGAGAATAGGTGATAAGTTATCACTGATAACTACATAATTGAAGAAATACAAAATTCAAAATATTATATTATATATCAGTGTACTCAATTCCAGATATATCACATGTAGGTAAGTTAACAATTATCGTTATATATATATCAAGTTAGGTACTATTATTATATAGGTATTTATTGATTTACGACATACGTTATGATTCATTATCACTGATTTATCACCCTAATTTATCATATTAGTCAATATTTAGCTACCGATCTATTAGAATTTTTTAAATACTAATATAATTATAATATATTATAAAGCTCAAATTTATGAAAATGCCAGCAATATGTCTGGAAGATTCAATGACATGAAATATATTATAATATACCATAGTCCATTGACAATATGGATCCACATATCTACACTGTGTATTCCTTAAATCTGGTTGGGAAAAATGCCGTTAAATCTTCGACAGGTGTAGCAATATTCTTTGCCTTCATCCCAAATCAATATAATTTATTTAGCCAAACTATATAAAGAATATATTAACATCTATATTAAAGAATAATATAATATTTTTTATTAAAATCATTATCGAATATAAAATGGTGATCGCAAGCAGATTATGTTAGTGCACTCTCTTGTGGAATTCCTATAATTACATAATTTATATCTGATATTACATATTTTTAAATATAACGTAAATTACATTACTAGAATCAAAATATTTATTCAATAAAATGCAAGAATTTGAGACTTCAATATAATGAAAACCGTTTAGCTGATTACTTTGTAGGATGAAGTCGATCAGAAAAGTATTGCAATTAGGTTACATTGAGATAATAGTGGTAATAAAAAATATTGATGCACTTTCTAAATCAGTGGTTCCCAATCTATGGGTCCCAAACTCGTGGGTCATTGAGTATTTTTTGTAGGTCATGAGCCAATTTCTAAAAAATAATATAAATGCTTTTATATGCAAATTGGATTTATGGTCGAGAAAAATTTAAGATGGAAATATATATATATTAATGTTTATATGATTCTTTTATGATTAAATTATAATAATTACAAAATAAAATTGTTCATTAGGTTATGGTATATTTTTTAATTAAGAATTATAAAAAAAGGTCACGGTGAATAAAGGTTGGGAACCACTGCTCTAAATATATACGCGAGAAAAGAAATTATTATGAGTATACTATAGTTGATTAAAGTATACAAACAAATTATGAGTATCAACTATAGTTGATTAAAGTATACAAACAAATTACAAAATAATTAGTATAATGATAACATATGATAAAATTGAAGAGTTATAAATATTAGTTTTTGCTAAAATGGCCCATTTAATATGTTATTCAATTATTATGGGGCCCATACGTTTTTTTTTGCCCGGGGCCCATAGTATGCTTAAGCCGGCCCTGCGTATCATATATGCGTATTCAGAATGGATACGCGTTGGATAGGTATAATGGATACGTGCATATTTCATAAAATTTTATTGAATTATTTATTAGTTGTATAAATAATTTAAATTATTAGAATTAGTAAATCATATATTAATAAAATGTTAAATTAATAAAATATATGTTGAGTACTGATTCATATGATATGCATTAAACAAATATCCATTTAGTATCATTATTATCAATGATTTATAATTAATTTAAGAATAATATAATCATATGATAATCGATAAACACAGATCCGTTGAGTATCATTGATTTATATTAATATATAAATCATATTAATATAACAAATGTGTTCAAATGTTATGATAATTTATCAAGGATAAAAATAACCTCTTTGATAGGTAATAACCTACGTGTTTAATCCCTATCAAATAGTAGATTCATTAATTCGTGTTATATGTGTGTTATATATTTATCCACGATACTGCGCCCTTACTGGGTATACTAATAATAATATATTTACATCATTAGTATAATGATTTACCTACCTCAATATGTAAATCTACTTTTCGTTGAGATTCGCTAACCACGTCATTTTCATACTTGAATCGATAATTAGTATATCTCCTATGAAATTAAATATATTGTCAAATATAGGATATATTATTAATATAAGTTACTAACTTGCAATTATGTACAAATGATTTTAATATTTTCTCAAGAGTTGATTGGTTTGGAAAAGTACCATTTCTTAAATAATTCTCGTTAATTTTATTTAATTGTAATATCTAATTCCAAATGAATATTAATTTAATAATTATTAATATGGAAATGAAATTATAAAAGTTATTTCAAATTAATGTAACCGTTATAAATTTATATCAATAAACGAATAAAATATGATATATGTAAAACGTTATATTAAATAAGCGCATATTATATCAATTATATAGTTTAATAGTATTTAATATGTTGTCGTTTTAAAAGAAAAAGAAATATAGAATCGAAGTATATAAGGAATATTATATAAAATTCTTAAATTATTATTTATAAAAATGTAAATACATACATATATTAAAATATGCGCTATGGATTAGTGCTGTAAAATTTCAAATCTCAAATATCAAATCTCAAATCTTTTTTTTTCGGTTCGGTTCAAATCTTTAATTTTCGGGTATTTGGAAAGATTTGATGGTCTCAAATCTTTATTTTAAATTTAGTTTCTGTTCGGGTATCATGTCGGGTAATTATTCGGGTAACGATCGATTAACATAATTATGTAATAAGTTTCTATCAACTATTTTTAAATATCCATTAAAATATATAGATACTATTAATTCAATCATCAGTTATGATAATATGATAATATATTTAAAATAGAATAATGTTATCAAGTACACCGCGTCATTGATTTATTATCCATAACAATATTTAAAAATGAATACGTATATTCTGCACATTCCTGATGGAATATCATTAGATATATTTTAAATAATGTATACTCTGTACTAATATATAAAAATGTTAATTCATAAACCGTTTAAAACTATATTTGTCTACAAGTACTTTTTGAATAAATAGTTGACACTATGGTATATATGTATATATATAGTCTAAATATAATATTTATATTTAGCCTTCTAAATAATTATAATAATTAATAAATAATTATAATAATTAATAAATAATTATAATAATAAATAAATAATTATAATAATTAATAAATAATTATAATAATTAATAAATAAATATAATAATTAATAAATAATTATAATAATTAATAAATAATTATAATAATTAATAAATAATTATAATAATTATTATTAATTAAATAATTATTATTTAATTAATTATTATTTATAATAATTAATAAATAATTATAATAATTAATAAATAATTATAATAATTAATAAATAATTATAATAATTAATAAATAATTATAATAATTAATAAATAATTATAATAATTAATAAATAATTATTAATTAATTTATTATTATTAATAGTAATTAATTAATTAATATCTCATTTTTTTCTTATTTTACTTATTTTAAAATATTATTAAAAGATTTGAAGTTCTCGAGAACATACCTAAATATGAAAGATTTGAAGTTCTCGAGAACTTGATATTTTTTTAAAGATTTGAAGTTCTCGAGAACAACAATTTTAAGATTTGATGTTCTCGAGAACAACCAAGTATTTGAAATTTTACAGCACTACTATGGATACATTTAAATACAATATGAAAACCTGTATTCTGATTTCTTCTAAGTACTTTATGATATATAAATATAAGGATTTTTCACTTTTTGACTTTAAAAACTTGTATGGAATATACCCATTGTCGTAATGATTGTATTTACTATTAGAATATTGAAAAATAGGTTTACCATCATGATAACCTAAATAGATGAAAACAAAATTAAGTATGTAAAATTAAATTACATATTATTATAATTATTATTAGCATTATTTCTATTGTATATATATATATATATATATATATATATATATATATATATATATATATATATATATATATATATATATATATATAGTAAATATTCATAATTATAATTATAATTATAATTTTTTATGCTAATATATATTTATATTATTCATGAAATAAATATTCGAAATAATATAAATTATTATAACCATTATTTTTATTATTATTAAAATGGATTTCTCACCATCTCGTACGCAATTATTAACTCTAATAATTATAGGTTAAAGTTAAACTCTAATATTTAAATCCAATATTTAAAATAAAATAAATGCTTATCTGTAAAAGGGGTTTCACATCAACTCAAACTCAATTATTAACTCTAATAATTAGGTGTAAAACCCCTTTTACAAAGAATTAAATAATATAATTAAACTTTAACCTAATAATTAGAGTTAATAATTGTGTTCGAGTTCATGTGAAACCCTTTTTACAGTAAGTGTTCTAATTATAATAATAATAGTAATAATAATAATAATTATTATTATTATTATTGCTAATATATATACGAAATAATATAAAATTTTATTAATAATAAAGTAATACTTATTGTTTTTTTTTAATAATAATTAATTAATTTTAAATTCTTTCATATTACAATTGTACAATAAATCAGGTACAAATTCTATAAATGAACACAATTAATAAAACGATATTTAAAAAATGATATATAGTAACAGATAAAACAATATTAAATTAAAGATTTATCTCCAAAAAAAAGACATTGGTTTATAGATTTGGATACAGATTTTATTTATTTTATATTTGTATGATGACAACAATATATTGTATTAATTATTTTATTTATTTATTCCACATATAATTTGATAACTTATTTATTATATTTGTAATTTTATTATCATGATAATGTACTACAATTACTTTTATTTCTACTATTATTATAAATATTAATAATATTATACATATATATATATATATATATATATATATATACGTATTTATATATGTAGATTAAAATCATATATACTTATATTATTATCATTATACATATTGTTATTGTTATTGTTATTTTTATTTGGTGGAGTCCTTTCATCCCATCCAGGAACTTAGTTGAAGTTTTCACTTATAACCATATATGGCTCTAATGTCCCTTCAAAGCCGCTCTCATGTTAAGGCATCAATGGTTTTAACGAGAGCCGATCATTTATTTATACACAATTATATAAGATCACTTCTAAATAATATTTTAAGACCCATTTTATAAAATTAATTAATGGTCCGGACGAGGGTCGAACCCGTGTCCTACTGCTTGTGTGTCTGACGCCTTAGCCACTGAGCCACACAGGCAGTTATAAATATAGGTATATATACCTTTGCATTCATGGTTTATTATTAAATATCACCGTTTTATAACATACCCGTTTATTGTTGATTCCGTAATAAGTGAATTTATTGTTTTACATGTTTTCTTTTTAACAAATATTGAAATTTGTTTCATGTATATATATGGAATTTATTTTGTAATATGGGTATATTTATGTGTAAATATATGGTCCAGTATTGTATGTATATGGGTACAATATATATGTCACACACCTATAACCTAATATATATATATATATATATATATATATATATATATATATATATATTTATATTTATATACGTGTAACTATTTTTATTGTAAATATTAAATTTATATTTTCCTTTCTAACGCTTCCGCCTTGCCGTGGTAGAAAGGATTGCGCGCATCAGTGATTCCTTGAGCTATGGTAACGGGGATTAACAATCTCTAGTAGCTTCAAGCATGTTACAAAGATTAGGGATGAGATGTCAGACTAAATGGAAGTAACCGATTGTGAGTTGCGACCAATGTTGGTATATCAGCAAAGACAACCCAATTATGACAAGTACAACAAACAGCTCCAGGGTTAAAGCTCCTGCTTACAACACCACCCAGCTTCCGACTGTAGATGTGGATCAAAATAAAATCCAAAATGACGGTATATATCCAAACCCGAAAGGAAGGGATATACTTGACAACAAATACATGAGGGCTAAAAACAAACTATTAAAATGCAGAAAAATATTAAATATATCCGTTATGAACGTTAAAACAATCCGTTTAAAATCAAAAAAAGAAGAACTCGCAAATAACATGAAAATGAACAACATTAACATACTAGGCATAGTCGATCACAAGATCAATCATACAGATAAAATTCGATACGATAAATATTGGTAATTTAACTCTGATTACTAGCTCAGCATGGCGCAACTCAACTAATGATTCCGTTGGAGGCATAGGAATTATGGTAGACAGATCTTCTTGGAAAAAAATCGAAATGTGATATTTACAGACTAATATGATTTAATACGAACAAAATTACAGCTATTACAAATATAGGTGATAACTACAATATTGTATAACCTCGGTGAATTCGTGGTAAGTTTGTAATAGTACTATCGATTAGAAACATCCTCGACAGGAAGTCGATTCTCTTGTGTTCGTAGTTACTGGTAAGGTACATTTTCCACTCTTCGTCCGATAAAACCGACCGTTGATAAGTAAACTCAGATCTGGCGTTACGATATAGGTATGCTGTTTGGGCACAGTTTGTTGACACGTGGATGAAAATTCTCTCATTATAAACCTGTTTGCAAATCAATTAATTAGATCATATTTATAATAATAATGAAGCTTCTTAGAAACCATCCATGCTTTATTGAAATTGAAATCAACTGAGTTTTTTAATTTTCGGAGACCTTTATCCATGTGGAATTTGGCTCTTTGTAATATATTTTTTTCGTATAAAAGTATACTTCTTAAAAGTTCTTCTGCTAAAATCTTTTTCATCTATTTAATTCACCATATTAAAATATATATGGTAACATATTATTATAGTTTAACAATTTATATACATTATTAGAACTTATTGATTTATCGATGAATATAAATATCATTACCTAAACTATGAAATAAACATATACTTAAACCTTATATATATCTATTAGGTCATCTATTTGTTTACTCATTTCATCAATGATAGATTTATCAAAGGCAATTTTCTCACTTTTTACTTTGTATTCTATTCATTATAAAAATCAATGTTAAAGATGATAATTAAATTTGTCATTATTAATATTATATGATAATCAAGTAACTTAAAACTTAACTTAAAATTAAAGTTCATAAACATTATAAGATTATCATTAGGAGAATGCTAATTAAATACTAATAGTTTATTGATACATATTAATTAGTAAATTCTATATGATTTAAAATATGATACATTATCAATAAATCAATTAATGCATTTTTGTAATATTATAAAATACTATTTAAATTAATTAATACATTATTTATGATTAATTTAACAATATGTATTTGTATTTAAAAAATATTATATTTGTATTTAGATTAGTGTAGATCCTAGATTAATTTTCACATCACCTATATATATATATATATATATATATATATTTGTTGTTTATATATATATAATATATATTATATATATATATATATTTTTTTTATATAAATTTAATAAAATAATAATAAGATTATTTAAAGTTATATAATTACTATAATAATTGTCTTAAGTAATTAAAATTATTTTATTAATTTGATTCCAGATTAATTGGTCTAGATAACCACGATAGAATTATTAATAAAATCTGGCTTGATCAAACATATTCTAATACCAACCGGTTTCTCTAGATCTTATATAGTTCTCCTGTAATTGGTCGAGATCGCCTCCCGGACTGATGTTATTGGAGTTTTTACTGGCGTATGTTATCTTCGACTCGTAGAATGTCTCGTGGCAGCTGATTGGACAATCGCATTTGATACCTTTCCGGCGGAACTCTTCGATTGTTCTGGTCAGACAACCGAAATGTTCGGAAACCGTACATATCGGATAGTTATCTAAGAAATCGTTGTTAATATCATAACATTAAGTAATGTAGTAAGATGCAATTCTTCTATATATATAATATTTAGTGTATAATTTATTACAGAAATATATATTATTTTTAATATTTAACATTATTTCCATTAATACATTAATTATGAATAACATATTAAATGTTGTACCTATATTGTAAACCATAAACAAATTTATAATTATTATATATATATATATATATATATAAATATATATATATATATATATATATATATATATATATATATAGATAATAATATACATCGACGTTTATCTTAATAATTCATGAACAGATATGATAACAAACATTAATTATAGGCTATGGGTGAACTATGACCTACAAATGGCATGTAGACAGCTTTACAGTGACACCTAGAGACCACATAGTCCACCTGACACTTGATTACACACTTGGACTTCAGGTACACGTTATTTTCACCGTCCAAATCTTGCACTTCTTTACGACATTTGCCGTGTGGTGGCTCCAAGTTCTTATTCTGCGGAGGTGTTAATTATAGTAAATATACTATAATATATAAATATATGTAGATAATAGAATATATATTTTCTTAATTTGAATTAATAGTTGAATTTAATAATCTGATGTTTAATTATAATTAAATTATTGTAGTTTAATTATTGATTATTAATTATTCAATAATGTATCTAAATATAGACTAATATAATTTGATAGTGTTGCAAATTTATTTATTCGATTATATATGTGTATATATACATTTATACATACTACTCATTATTACACATACATATATATATACGATATAAGGTGAATTATAATGATGATCATTAATACAAAAATGCAACAAATATAATATAATACTTTATATATATATATAGTAAATACACAGATATATATATATATATATATATATATATATATATACTCGGTCGACAGCATAGCAAAGATATTGATATTAATCTTATTTATAATTAATGAATCCCTTTAGAGGAAATAATAATATAAATAATTACATACTTCATAAGAAAAAAAATGTACAATTTAATAACTTCTAATAAATATTTATTATTATTATTATTATTATTATTATTATATATATATATATAAATATATATATATATATATGTGTGTAATAATGAGTGGTCGAAATATCTGCTGGCCTCCGATACTACTCAAAATGATAGATGCACTTTGTATCTATACACCTCTATTCAAACTTCCACGTATCAAGGTATAATCACGGAGGATATCATATTATTAAATCCAATATAATATAAATATAATATAATATAATTAAATATAAATTAAATATAATATAATTAATTTTATAATAATGCTTCGCGATAGTTCATAGGTCAAACAAATTATATTAAATTAACTTAATAACATTAAATAAAAAACACAACAATAAATATATACGAAAAACAACATTTATACTTTGGGGACCAGTAAACTCGGACCAGGTAAACTCGGACAACTTTTGAAATAAACTCGGAACACTTTTGAAGAAAACTCGGACCACTTTTATGCTTTAATCCATTTTATAGAAGTATTCTATATATAGTTATTTTAAACTGGTCCGAATCTTCTTCAAAAGTGGTCAGATTTTTAGTTCAAAAGTGATCCGAGTTTACCTGGTCCGAGTTTACCTGCATTCTTATCATTTATAATTATTACATAATCTAAACCGAAAAATAACTAATTAAAAATATATAATACACAATTAAAAACAACTACATTAAAATTCTAAAATACGTTAGCATGCTACATAATATGTAGTACATATATATATATATATATATATATATATATACTATATATATATATTATATAGGTATTGTCTTATGTACGCTTTATGTAATACATTTTTATAATTATTTCAAGTTCCTATTTTATCGGTAACATTTTAAACCCATATAATACAATAGGTCATTAATAACTTATATAATTATATTATAATTCTTCTTTCATATATGTCACTTGGTAATACTTTTGATGAAGACGCCATAATTTTTTGAGTTATTTTATGATTATTGCTCCTCTTGAAATGGTTGTGCCCCGATATTTGATTATTTCCAATCGTTCATAATTATGTGTATTAATAATAATTAATAATTATGTAAATAACCTAGAAAGGATACGACGTCTGCTCATACTGAAATAGTACCTTATTTTATTGATGAAATAGTGTATTATATATAATAAATATATAATTTTCTATTGTTTCTTTTTTAAAGATCGCGTAGATAAAATATCACAATCTAAGATTTTGTTTATCTAATTTTAATGAGTGTGTCAAATGAAAATTAATAATCGATGAAAATAATATGTATTATGTTTTTAATACACGTTAGTTTATTATGTTATTCATTATTTAAATTGATATATATTTGTTGTATATTGTTTGTATAAGTATTCATTAGTTATTTATTTAAAATGTTCCATTGGTATATTATTATTATTAATTATGTAATTTACTGTGATTTTTGAATTTTTATTTTGAATTATTCGTTTTTTATAATATACATTATTATGTGTGCATTATAATCTCAGTTATCTTATAATTTATGTTGTATATTTAAATATTTTATATAAATTGAACCTGCTTCAAGAAGACGGAAACAAAAGAATGTGACCCGGCTGGAATTGAGTCCCCGAGATCGATAACAGATATCTCTCCTAATCGATAAGTTAACGATATGAAATTAAATATAATATAACAAAATTAAGATGAAAATTAATAAAAATATTAAAATAATTGTTTTAAAAAATAATTCATCTAATTAAAATCATAAAATATACAGTATAAATTATAACTGACATATATTATTGATTATTTTATATAGATAATAAATGTTTCTTATTTCTAAAATAGAAAAATAAGTAGATAAATACAGTCAATGATTAACCAAAGAATTTAAAATATATTTTATGAATTAATATAACCTATCTACATATTTTTATAATAAATAATTTTCAAGGAAACATATTTTCTAGTTCATAAATGTAGACAATCTTTGGCAGTATATACCAGATAGGCAATACCAATGTGATTATATCCTATAATTTTTCATTTTAATTATTTGATATATATATGTATACATATAATTATAATCGATTACAAATCAATATTATTAATATATTTATAGATTAATTAACTCTATAATGATAATAACAAAAAATATAATGAATATAAATATATATATATATATATATATATATATATATATATATATATAATAAATATTATGAGTATTGGAATCATGAAAATATCCATACATTACAAGTAGTGTATTTTATTTTAAATTTACGAAATATAAATATAGATATATAATAACTAAAAATAATGTAACAAATATTTCTTAATTCCATTTAACTTTGTCAACGTTCTAATAAATGCAATAGAATAAATGCACTTTAAGGTATAAAGGTAAGGCTACCCAATACGAATATTCTTAGTTATAACTACACATTTATAACGTTACATTTCATAACAATTCTATCTCATATGGGAATTACGTTCATTAATAAGAATATGTTTACATGCTATGTGATAAATTAATTAAATATAAACAACATTAATATAACATAAACTTATATATATTAATTAATGAATTTTCAAACGACTATATAATCAACTTCATCCTCTCTGGGACTATCTCCGGGTCATCACAGTACAATATATCGGCTTACCTTGACTACTTCCGAAAGAGTTCTCCGTAACATAGCTAGCTGATCCGTCGTAAAGGAGAATCTTCACTCCTCCTGCGTAATGTGGCCCTCTCATGTATTCGTACTGCTCTATGTTCAACTGTAACTTTAGTCCATTCTTTGATCCTTGTATTCATAAGTTATCCTTATATTTACTTCATAACCACTATCGTACGCATGCCACATAGTTATATGTCACGTGATACATATATATAATCTTAATAAAGGCATATATGTTAACATTTCAATTATTCAATGTTTTGAAATGTCAGATCGAGCTCGAATGTATTAATTATTTTACAAATAAACTCTATAAATATATGGAACATTAACACGTATAACAGTTAGCTAAACATTTGTAATATCGTAAGAAAGCTGCATCATTATTATATATTACCTGTTCGTTCAGTGTGTAACATAGCTCGTCTGTCAGTATTGAAACTATAGCATATTCCGTGATCGGTGAAAACTCTTTTGAAATTATGTTTGCAATCTTCTCCTTTCCAGGTACATCTTTTGATAAATCGTTACATATAGAATTCAATGATAAAATATCATTATATATGTATATATATAAATGATGAATAAGTTATATATATAAATATATATATATATATATATATATAATATTAACTAGGTTGTACCTAATTGTATAACTAATTCAAAATATACTTATTCATATTTAAATATATATGAAATGTATATCTCGTTTCAAATTATCATATACATTATATTATAGTGAGTTTATAGGCACATATATTACTTTTAGATTTAACGTTAAATGTACATTAATGTAGCTAAATGAAAATATTAGATATATGTTATTTTATACTTCATATAATATATATATATATGTGTAAGGTATAACTTATTGTATGACAAACATTCAAATATATATTTACAATACACGAATACATACTTAGTTATCATATCAGATGCTTTGTGTTCAGTATTAATCAGAATATCTCTCATTGTGAGGTTTCGGTATTTATAATCTGTTTCGGTGATATTTAATTGGGTGGAGTTGTTTTCTTCATCCCAATACTGTGAATACATGTTATCTAGCCAATCGTAGTAACCGTACCGAGCTGAAGATGTTAATCTGAGAGATGATGGTAAATTCATTATATCATCGATACTAAAAAGTATCTGATCAACATGTATAAAATAGGACAGAAGAAAGTTATTATTTTGTGAAATTTTGAAAATAATTAATATATTTATTTAAATTATATTTAAAATTTTTATATTTATATAAATAAATAATCGTTATGACTACAAATCCCTATTTTTTCCTATAATTACTTATTATATATACAGTTAATAATGAACGAAAAAGAACGCATACAACTATGGCACCAACACTTCAAAGAACTACTCGGCAAACCGATACAAACTTCAACAAACAGCGGAAATGAATGCATCGTAAATACCAATAAGCATCTAAATATAGAAACTGGACCTTTTACTGCACCTGAATTATCAAAAGCCACCAAAAGTATCCAGAATGGAAAAGCGGTTGGCCTCGATGAAATTCCTGCTGAAGTATGGAAAATAGACGATTTTCAAGAATTTCTTCTAGAATCCTGTAATTGTGTATACAACCAAGAAAGTATTAGAAGATGGAGAGAAGGGTGCATTCTCCCTTTCCCCAAAAAAGGTAATCTATCAATAACGAAAAACTATAGAGGAATCACACTCACACCAATTGCTGCCAAGATATACAACCTGATGTTACTAAACAGGATAAGACCTGTGATCGACCCTATCCTAAGGAAAAATCAAAATGGATTCAGGACAAACCGATCCACATCTGGACAAATATTAACAATTCGGCGCATATTAGAAGGCGTGAAAGCCAAAAAGCTACCTATAACGCTGCTTTTTATTGACTTTGCAAAGGCTTTCGATTCTATAAACAGACTTAAAATGGAAAATATATTAATAATATATGGAATACCAAAGGACATAGTCAATGCAATAATGATGCTATATAGGAATACAAGCGCTATGGTCAGATCACCTGACGGAGATACTCCTTATTTTGAAATTACGACCGGTGTCCTACAAGGAGATACATTGGCTCCGTATTTATTCATAATCTGCCTTGACTATATACTAAAACACTCCATAGATGATAATATTAATCTAGGCTTTACACTTTCACAAAGAAGAAGCAGTCGACATCCAGCTATACATATTACCGACATTGACTACGCAGACGATATTGCAGTTACTGCAGATACAATAAAAGATGCTGAGAAAATGCTACATCAAATCGAAGAAGCTGCAGAAGACATTGGACTGAAAATAAACTCAGATAAAACTGAGTATATGAGCCTAAATTCAAAGAGTGACAACATGATAAGCAGAAATGGAAATTCTATCAAAAACGTAGACAATTTCAAATATCTCGGCAGCTACATTGCAAATACTGAAAATGATATCAATACAAGAATAGCAAAAGCCTGGGCAGCACTGAATAGTATGATTATACTGTGGAAATCAAATCTATCAGAAAATCTCAAAAGAAGCTTTTTTCGAGCTGCGGTGGAATCAGTACTAGTGTATGGTGCGACGACTTGGACTCTAACAGCAACGTTGGAAAAAAGACTGGATGGAGCATATACTCGCATGCTCCGTGCTGCACTCAATAAATCCTGGAAAGATCACATCTCTAACAAAGACCTATATCTTGAAATCCCAAGAATATCAGCCTCTATTCGGAAACAACGCCTACGATTTGCAGGCCATTGTTGGCGAAGAAAAGATGAGCTAGCAAGTGATGTACTTCTCTGGCAACCAACTCACAGCAAACGGCCACGAGGACGACCTGCCAAGACGTACATCGATCAACTACTGGAGGATACCGGATGCAATATAGATGAGATTCCAACCGCGATGAACGATAGAAAAGGATGGATGGAACGTGTCAAGAAATGCCGAGCAAGCTCGACCTGGTAAGGTAAGTAATAATATAATATTTATAGAGAATTTTGTAATTAGAAAACCAATTAACGCAAATAGATTTACTTTTATGTATATATTTAAATACAAGTTTAAAATGGGACATAAATCACTATTTTTATTCCACATAGAATTTATAATATAGATAATCACAATGTAAAAAGTAATTATTTACAATATCGTAAATATATAATTATTCTATAAGGATTTTCAAACTTATAATTATTTAATCTATACTATTATGATTGAATTAAAAAATATATTTCAACAATATCATGTTAATCATGGACTATGAAATATTTATTATATATATATATATATAATAATAATCAGAATTTAGGTATTACCATGGTAAACGAAGAAGCGCTATGCTTATCTAGTCATTTACCTATTTCACTTTCCTATAGGACAATTATGAGGAGAAAATTATAGTAAAAGTCAAATAAAAATAAATAAAATATTAAGAGTTAAAGTTAGTATAATAAATATATATGTATATAAAATATATACACAAAATATATACAAAAATATATGTTAAAAAACAAATTATAAATAAAATTTAATTATTTAGTAATCTATTAGAATAATACACTTATAAAAATACGATATATTCAATCATTAAAATTATAACCAGAGTAGCCAACAGTAATTGAAACTAATGAGGACATATGTTGTATCAACTTCAGGGGTATGGGTTCGTCAGGTCCAATGCCTTAGGGAACCTATTTGTGCCAATAATAAGAACACTGGCAATACTTTCCTCTCAGTAAAAGTATACCCCTTTCCCCGACACGTACCATACCACACAATTACAAAAACATCAGCCACTCCGTCACCAAAAAAAACACAATATAAAATAGTTAAAATGTTACTATAAATGTATATTCATATAGATTACTTTTTTAAATTGTTAAACAATATAAATATTTTTAAAAAACTCCCCATAATGCCATACATCATGTAAATAAAAAATATATATATATATATATATATATATATATGTGTGTGTGTGTGTATTATTTATAATTTATATAGTAAGTATGTATATAAATATGTGATATGACTAGTACCTACATATGTATAACTTTACTATCTTGTGTATACTTATGTATACATGATAATGTTAGGTATATCTCTATAGAGAGTTAGGTATATCTCTATAGAGAGTTAGAAAATGATCGATACAACGATTGTCGACAATAAACGATTGACGATCGTGAAACAATCGTGCCCATCACTGTATATATATATATATATATATATATATATATATATATATATATATATATATAGTATAGAGTTTTGTTTATATTAAAAATAATACTATCATTAATTTTAATATAATATAATTAAATATATATTCTACAAATTATATAATCACATACAAATATTTTATAATATATATATTAAATAAAAATTAATTATTATAAAATCTCTGTCACACTGATAACGTAACTATACTAACCGGAAGCTGTTCTGGTTACGTAACTATACTAACCGGAAGCTGTTCTGATTACAGACGATAACGGAAGGGAACATGATACTGGTGTTCGAGTGCAGGTTGATATTGATGTCTACGGGATGACCTAAGTAGTAGCGACCTATATCTTGAACCTATCGAGTCACGTGTGGTAAGCACGTGGTTATAGTAACCATTATTAATGTGGTCACGTGTGGTTGTTATGGCAATGCCACGTAACCATGGTTATCACAGTAATGTATGTATTGGTTATAATGATAATATAAGGTTAACGTGATTGTTACATAAGTATTACATAAGTTGTGCATAATTGTTACATAAGTGCCCAGTATTCAATACTCGTGTTTAACTTGGATCTAACTGGGAAACTGGGGGAATCTGGTCCAAACTTGGATCTAGGTGGTGTAAACTTGGATTTATCTGATCCATATTTAACTAGTTGAAACTTGGATCATCATATCCCAGTTTAATCCAAGTTATTGTTTTAAACTGAGATCAACTTGGATTTAGCTGATCCATATTTAACTAGTTGAAACTTGGATCATTATATCACAGTTTAATCCAAGTTATTTTTTTAAACTGAGATCAACTTGGATTTAGCTGATCCATATTTAACTAATTACAACTTGGATCATTATATCACAGTTTAATCCAAGTTATTTTTTAGTCCAAAATATTTATCTATAATATTACCAATTATTTAATTATTTATTATTTTATTAAATTTATGTAAATCTATTGAATCTAAACACAAAAAAATATTGAATATTTGTTGATAAATTTATCATATTAAAAAAATGTTTTTTTTTTTAAATAATTTATTTAACCTATATATAACAATGTATAACTATAATATATAAATATATAAAATACCATATAATTATAAATACTTATAAAATAATTAAAATCATATAAGTATTTAGGGATCATACTTATATATAAGGTTATATATATAGGGGATATATGGGGACATATATGTATGGGGACTGTATTGGGACATATAATATATAATATATGATATAATATATGTATAATATATGATATAATATATCTTATATCATATATCATATATTATATATAATATATCATACATGATGTAACATATAATTATAATATTATAGATCTATAGTTTCGCCAAAATAAAACTGATATAAAATTACTAATATGTAAATTAATTGTCTAGCTATAATATAGATAACAATATAATATAAATTAGCAGGTATAAATTATACCGTATAGTATATTAATAGGTATACATAATATATAGATATAATATAAATATAAATTTGAATTATTTTTAAACTTGGATTTAACTTGAGTTAACTTGGATTAATCTCGAGTTAAACTTGGATTTAACTGGGATTTAGCTAGAGTTAAACTTGGATTTAACTGGGATTTAACTCGAGTGAACTTGGATTTAACTTGGATTTATCTGGGATTAATCTCGAGTTAAACTTGGATCTAACTGGTGTTAATAGTGTTTCCAAATTAGCAGGCTAAACACTAGTTTAAACTCGAGATAAATCCAAGTTAAACACGAGTATTGAATAATGGGTGTTACATAAGTAACATATGATTATTGTGAATGGTTCATTACAAGTGAAATAAGAAAATGTAACGCTTTAACGAATGATCATATCCGATGATGTTACAAAATTAACACATTTTTTAATGCATACAAAAAGTTGACATATCTAAAATAATTGTTCACACAAATACAAAATCAGCCCTATTTGAAAATGTAGCCTAATTTTTCTATAAAAACAATAATCGAAATATCAATAATCAATAACTTTGTTGAGTAAACATATATTTTTTATTATCATTAAGTTGTTCTTATTCTTCAATATGATTTAAATATTTGTAATATATTAAATATATAGTGCAGTTATTGGTTTAAAGTTCATTGATTATATATTTTAAATATTTTAATATAATTTTCAGATTTAATAGAATATTGTATAATAAATGTATATATATACATATATTATAATATATAATAATATGAACATGTACTGCGTATATAACTATTATTAACCTGATATATAAATATTCCTATTCCAGTGAATAGAATCATAATCCAAAAATACCTACAACGTAAATTAGTGAAGTAATAACATCAAATATAGTATTAATATACATTTATTAGATTTAATATCGAGAGAGGGTAGTACTAATATATATTTTAGAATGAAAATTAATTATAGATATAACGCATATAAAGTGGCGCTCGTATACGACAGCATAGAACATCGCATAAAGGATGAACATACATGCGTAAACACCGTTTTACGTAGTATCTAATGACCTTCGAACTTTTGAAGGTTGTTTCTCCATGATATTCGCAATAGCACTCAGAGAGATAGCGCTGCAGTGTTCTCTCCATACACTCGTCATACTCTTCTGTTTTCGTTCATTCGGTTTCTCTGAATCAATTCCGATGTCCACGTCTACTTTGTTATGTGTTATGTTAAAGCTACTAAGTATGTACATTTATAACAACATATATGTATTATTAATATTGAATTTCTTATGATTATATTTAAATTTATAATATAGCGAATATCTATATTTTTCATAAAATATGATTTAATTAACAAATTATATAACTAAACAATTATGAATTATAAATAAAAAATATAAGTTTGCAGTATTAAAGGGGTTTCACACCAACTCGAACGTAAATACTAACTCTAATAATTAGAATTAATATTTAGAGCTAATATTTGATCTAATAATTAGACGTTGCATTTTTCATAGCACATTTGTAAAAATATAAAAATTAAAATTGTATAAATTTGTATCCGATTATATATTATTATATATATTATAAATATTTTATATAAAATAATATGAAATATAAATATTTATTATTTGCATTACTATTAATAATAATTTATCAAAATTATTTAATTATTTAAAAAAATAATCTCATGAGCCCTATAAATAACGAAATATGTAATTTAAATACATTGATAAATTTAATGTATTTATGGAATTTTCGTATACATTTTAAATATATACATTATATAGTTTAATTTATATGGTTATAATTTATATTTTTTTAAATAGTAATTAATAAAGTAAATAAAAAACACAAATTTCTAGATTATATAAATTATATTTAAAGCCTAAAATAAAATAAAATGAAATATTAGCTCTAATTATTAGAGTTAATATTTCGAACCGGTGTGTAACTAATATTTAAATATTATATCGAAATATTAGAGTTAAGCATTTATGTAATTAAAATACGGAATGTAAAATAGTAGTTTTAATGTATCAAGGGTTCTGGTCTAATCACTCTCGAGTCTAGTGACCTGATTGCGTTTATAGCGAGAAACGAACGCACGCTATAGCGTCTTGTTTTATAAAACAAGAATAATTCCATTTGTGGAGTTTGAATGTTGTCTTTGAATTAGATTGATTTAAGGTTAATATTTAAAATAACGGCCTTCTGACGATGTCATTGATATAAAGAAAGTATATATATATATTTACATCGATGGTTAATGGTTACATTAATGGTTAAATTAATGGCATATAAATACATGTAATTTATGTCATGCATGACATGTATACATTTCTATGGAGATAGTTGACAATAGTAAGTTCATGGAATAAACTAGAGTTTTGGAAATATAATAATATATGTATATTTAAATATATTATAAACGTATTATTATTATTAAATTGTTATTGTATTATTATTATATTATTATAATTTCCTCCCGCACGAGCGAAGGGATCATATATGACCCTATTTTAGTGCCTAATAAAACGTATATCATCATCAGCATATATGACTCTATACATAATATTATATTTCCAAATATAGTTGTAGTTTGGTAGTACCGTATTAATCATCGTTGTAACACAACAACGCGCATTATCTTATAGGACACATTAGGAAATATCGCCACAAGAAAGGCTATATACACAACTTGTCCATAGACTTGCATGGTCTACGTGCACGACGTGGAGTGGTATCACGTGGTTATAGTGTAAAACTATTAGTAGTAGTAATAATAATAATAATATTATTAATAATAATAATAATAATAATAATAATAATAATAATAATAATAATAATAATAATAATAATAATAATAATAATAATAATAATAATAATAATAATAATAATAATAATAATAATAATAATAATAATAATAATAATAATAATAATAATAATAATAATAATAATAATAATAATAATAATAATAATAATAATAATAATAATAATAATAATAATAATAATAATAATAATAATAATAATAATAATAATAATAATAATAATAATAATAATAATAATAATAATAATAATAATAATAATAATAATAATAATAATAATAATAATAATAATAATAATAATAATAATAATAATAATAATAATAATAATAATAATAATAATAATAATAATAATAATAATAATAATAATAATAATAATAATAATAATAATAATAATAATAATAATAATTGAGTTTTATATCTAATGACATAGATCATAGATATAAATTACAACATAATATTGATAAATTTTATGAATGGTCTAATTCTAGGCAATTAGAAAACGCTGCAAAAAAATCAGCTGCTCTTACATTAGGTAATACTAATAAACCATTGTATACTATAAATAATGTTTCAATAGTAAACTGTAGATCGTATCGTGATCTTGGTATCAAATTTGATCCATCATTACATTTCTCTGAACATATTGGTGTGTGCTGTACAAGTGCATATTGTGTTATCAATCGTATATTTCGCTGTTTCATTACTAATAATATGCCAGCTATTAGAAAAGCATATATATCATATGCTAGACCCCACCTTGAATATGCGTCGACAGTCTGGAATCCGGGATTAGATGCCAGGACATTCAAAGGACTGAAGATAAAACTAGAGAAGGTCCAAAAATTCTTTACGAGAAGATTAATCGAGAGATGCGGTTTACCTTATAAACCTTATAATGAAAGATTAATATACCTAAATCTAGATTCTCTAGAAATCAGAAGAACTAGATTTGATCTTGTTATGGTATATAAGCTATTTAACGGATTGGTATCTATGAATACATCATCTATTATTAATATCAAAAAGACCAACTACAATACCAGAGGCCATTCTCTGCAAATTAGTATGAATACATGTAAACTAAATGTAACAAAAAATCTACTAAATAATCGAATAGCTAAAATTTGGAATTGTCTTGATGAAAATATTATATTAGCAAATAGTTTACATACCTTTAAAAATCATATTAAAAAAATTATAACTTAATATTTATTTATACATATATATATATATATATATATGATATATATAATTTTATAAATTATTAATTTTTATGTATAAATTATGTATATATATATATAATTTTATAAATTATAAATTTTAATTATTAATTGTTTTTATCACCGGCACATGTAATACGTTTCTAATTTACTATTTATATTTTTATATGTGTACTAGGGATGTAAACGGGTACCCGAAAACCCGGTTCTCCCGGGTATTAGTATACCCGTAAATTCACGGGTTTTTATAAAGACAAAAATGTTTCAGTTCAAATTTCCCGGGTATTAGATAAATTAAACCGGTAATTCATTATTGAAACCGGGTATGTATTTTGTATTCTTATATTAAATTATTCTGAATATTTTGTCTTTTGTATTCACTATATTCACGATCTTTGTTAATGTTTACTTCCATAGACAGCATTTATTCTAATTCTACTTGTAAATATTTGATATTTCCAAAATATCTGTAATTTTCAAACTCATGTAAAATAGTAATTAATAAATATTTTTAAACCAATTAAAATGATTTATAATTAGTGCAACATCCTCTACGAATAGTATAAAAGTAAATCCAAAATTCAAGGGGTTTCCATTTCAATTTAAGGATTCGCGGTAAGTCCATGTGCTTTTTTTTAGTAAATTATTTATTTTAAAAATAAATATATATTTATTATTATTATTTATATATCTTTATAGATTATTAAATTAGATGTACTATGGTATATACTATATACACTAATGTTTAATATCGAGTGTTTAATCGAATTTTCAAAATCGTTAAAATCGTTAAAAAAATATCATTTTAAATATATTTTTAAAATAATTGTGATTTATTAAATCGATTTAACAAGTTTTAATAATTATTTGTTTAAATATTTAATATAATATGTATAAGTATTATTAATTTATTTTATAGACTATTTAATTATAAAATTAATAATTTATATAAGCATTACAAAATAATGTGTAAATAAATGTTGATTTAGTAAACATTTACAACAAATATCATTTAAAAATGTAAAATAGACATTCATTTATGATTTATAAAATTAATTGTTAACGTAAATTAATTTAGATTAATATTATTCTATGTTACATAGACTCTATGTATCAAACATTTCGATAAGTAATACAAATAATGACGATTAAACTCGGAATGTCACATATTTTTTAATAAATGTAAATTATCAAAAATACTGAATTAATCTAACTCGATTTAACACATTTTAATAATTATTTCTATAAATATTCAATATATAATATGTTAAATATATATCATTAAATAATATAGCTATTGTTTTAATTTAATCATACACTAATTAATATAAATATATACATTTAAATAATTATTAGAAAATTATATTTATAAATAATATAGATAGTTGGTAATAAATAAAAAAATATCATTTAAAAATGTAAAATAGACTTATTGATTTATGATTTATCAAATTAATTGTGGAAACAAATCGTAATTAATTTAGATTAATATTAGTCTATGTAAACATTTAGATATTTAATATATTTAGTAATAAAAATAATGACGATTAAACTCGGAATGTCTCATATTTTTTAATACATTTGTATTATCAAATATACTAAATTAATTTTACTATAATATAAAATATACTAAATATATATCATTACCTAATATAGCTAAGGTATAAAGATTTTTTATATACGAATACATATAAATATATATAAATTTATATAATAATGATCTTATTTATTTTATATTTAATATAATATTACTGTTTAAATTCCTTACAGTATATTTAAAATGACAACGAAGTTTCTAGAAAAGTACCGCTGCCTTCTCGCAAACATCAAAGTTGGTAATGTTTTATACCTTATTAAGAATGGTATGTGTGTTGCTGACTGTTTACAAAAAATAACATTAAATCGTAGTTTCCGTGTAACTGAAATAGGATTATCACGTAGACTATGCAGGACATATAACATGCACAGGAATAATGTTGGATTTATATTTTTCGATTAGTGTGAATAATTAATTCTGTAAGAATGACAGAAAAATTCACTAAAATACCTCTATGGTATAATGAACAGTTAATTTCATTTCGAGTTACAAATTTACAGAAGGCATTAATATTTTTGAATACTAAAATAAACAATTGGAAAGTGATAATTTAAATTTAGTTGAAAAATTAATTAATATATTCATGAACAAATCACGCTACTGGATAAATAAAATTCCAATATCTCATATTACTAATGTATGTTGTAATTCGAAAAGAACTATTGAAAAATAAAGCAAATTTTAAATTTTGTAAATTATCGATCCATCAATAATCTAATAATGTTGTATATATAATTGTCTATTATCTGTCTACATAGATATTATCATACTAATAGTTATCTATGATTTACCTTTAACTTCAATTTTATTCATTACAGATAGTAGATGTATTCCATTTGAGACTAAAGAGGATATCGATATAACTACTGCTGCTATTGGAGACTTGGTATGAAAAGATAACAGTTTTAAATTCAACTCGGAGTACTTCTTCATATGGTAATTATTATTATATTATTTAAAATTTTATATTTACCCATATTAATTTATTAATATTATATAGAGATGATATACTTGCTTATTGGAGTTGGTTCTGAATACTGATGTTCAAGATATATTTCAAATTCGTAGGAAATCGTGGAAATTTGGTATATAGCTATGAATTCTATGTACAAATCTATGTAATGTCGTTATATCATTATGTTGTTGTATTCACATATTATAACTAAACGTATCTATTTATAAACCAAAATAAATATTAAAACACACCTTTAGTAATCATATATCTTATTTATTTATTTTTATTTAAGAAAAAAATATAATTGAATAAAGTAAATAATGTAAAGTATATTTGCTAAACTATAACATGCACCTTTGACATAAATAATGTATAACATACTCTATGTAAATATACAGATAAAATGTAAAAAGATGCAAAAAATAAATATGATATAGTTAAATATACACAGCAGTGAAATATTTTGAAAATCTTTAGCAGCTTAACATAAATTGATTCTTCTTGGCTCTGTAATCTGTAATAATAAATATATTATAATAGAATTAATTTTTGAAGTTAAAAATATTGAATATTAGTTGATCAAAATATTTGTAACTTTTACTTTTATGTAATATTTTACTTAACCATCACTTTTTTATTATTAATTATATCAAAAAAGTAAAATATGAAACTTATATTACTTTTTCATCCTCTTTCCAATGGTATTAATAATTTTATTCTAACTACAAAATAAAAATATCATTGCTATACCTATATAATTAAATTTAATTAGTTTTGTTCACTAATAATTAATGTTTAAATTTAACGTATAATGTTTAAATATACTCTTTATAATAATATACCCCGATTGTATAATTATTATATAATATGTATACAACCATAGATTTAGAGTACCAAGTGATACTCCCGATTATATAATTATTAATATAATACCCTCACACATGGGTTATCAATATATGTAGTTATAACAAAGATTTTGCGAAGCAAAGATATAACACTCCCTATGCATGCAACGTAATTTAGTAATATCCCCAGCCGTCACTGAAATAGATTTAGGTTCGGCTCTGTTTACATACAACAATGTTTTCATTTCTCTATTAAATTACATGCAATATAAATTAACTTTTACTTACTAAATATATACTTATAGCATTTAAAACATAAATATCATATTCGTTTGTTATATATTAGTAATGAACATTTAGTTTTCATCATATAAATATTAATTTAAAGCATATTATTTAACATTTTAAAAGTGTATAGTTAAATACGAATTTACATTATAAACAACGCATATTTCCTAAAAGTAACCCGCTATAGGTGGCACCAGGGTATTTTGTATACAAATTCGAATTACACGATTTCGCGTAAGTGTTATATCTTTCCTTCGGAAAATCTTTGGTTATAATGTTATTAAATTTGTTATTAAATAGTTTAAATATTTCTATTTATATATAATATATGTTAGCGGCTTTATTTATCTGAATGTATATTTTTAAATTTATATATTTCTATAACTTAAATTCTATATATTTCTATACTATATCTATATCAAATTTCCTGTAATTTGTTATACTTGTTATATAAATGACACCTTACATTAGTGTTCGAAATGAACCCAACTACTGGTGCTTCAAGCTTCACTTAAACAAAATGTATAGTTAAAAGTTCATGCAAAGTTCATTTGTAAAATAATGCTAAAGTTTGAACCAGCTTCATAAATAAGGGGTATAGTTTTAACTTGCTTAAAATTCTAAAAATAATAGTAAAGCTTCGAAGCCATATTAATAATATTGTTATTCTATTTAGTGGAGTCCTTCCATTTCATCCAGAAACTTATATGACGTTTTCACTTATAACCATATAGCTCTATAGATACATTATAATGTCTCTTCGAAGCCGTTCCCATGTTAAGACATCCATAATGTTAATGAGAGCTGGTCATTTATTTATACAAAATTATATAAGATCACTTCTAAATATTATTCTAATACCTATATTAATATCACGACGGTATCTACACCCACAAAATAATACCTGTTTATTTGTTTTAGTCAATTTACCGTGTGATACTGGCTTCTAATACTATAATACATATTTATTTTGATAAATAAAGGTAAGATGCATATATGTATTTGATCTGTAAATGTTTCGAATGTTTCGAAGCATGCTAACAATTGTTTCAAATGTTTCGAAACATCTATATTGGAAAAAATGTTTCGTTTCATATGTTTCGAAACATGAGAAGTTGATGTTTCAAATGTTTCGAAACATCAAAAAGTGTACCCGTTTACATCCCTAATATGTACTATCTACGTTTTGTTGTCGTTTTGTGAATTTATCACTACATATTGTTATATATTATTACTAAATAGAACTTGAAAAATTCATAATAAATATTCATTCAATTCAATTCAATTCAATTCAATAATAATAATAATAATAATAATAATAATAATAATAATAATAATAATAATAATAATAATAATAATAATAATAATAATAATAATAATAATAATAATAATAATAATAATAATAATAATAATAATAATAATAATAATAATAATAATAATAATAATAATAATAATAATAATAATAATAATAATAATAATAATAATAATAATAATAATAATAATAATAATAATAATAATAATAATAATAATAATAATAATAATAATAATAATAATAATAATAATAATAATAATAATAATAATAATAGTAATAATAATAATAATAATAATAATAATAATAATAATAATAATAATAATAACAATAATAATAATAATAATAATAATAATAATAATAATAATCGAAATACGCCAAATGAGATTCGACTTAATAATGATATTTAACCTTATTAATGGTTTGATTGATATTGACCCATCTTCAATCATTCAGATAAAATCTAATAATATTACTCGAGGCCACTCTAAAAGACTATTAATAGATAAGGCTAGGATTGACCTACGGAGAAATCTATTGAAAAATAGAGTGGCCTCTGTATGGAATAATCTGGATGATAATATAGTCAATGCAAAAACGTTGTCAATCTTCAAATCTAAAATTAAAAATATTATTAAGTAATATACTTATTAAATACGTAAAATACATATCTGTATTTAATCTGTGTATTATATTGCTTATTTTATTCTATGTTTATTAATTATTTCCCGGTACATATAATTCGTCATACTATATTAATAACTTATTATTATTATATTTTTATTTTACGTTTTGTTATCGTTTTGCGTTTTATTTTGTATTATTTATTTATTGTTTACTATTCATACTATGAATATAATTCGTAATAAAATTAATTCAATTCAATTCAATTCAATAATAATAATAATAATAATAATAATAATAATAATAATAATAATAATAATAATAATAATAATAATAATAATAATAATAATAATAATAATAATAATAATAATAATAATAATAATAATAATAATAATAATAATAATAATAATAATAATAATAATAATAATAATAATAATAATAATAATAATAAGTCTGATACAGTTAAAATAATATCTGGTGTTCCACAAGGATCTGTAATAGGGCCTTTACTATTTCTAATATATATAAATGATTTAGTCGAAGTGATTGATAAAGATATATCCATTAATCTTTTCGCGGATGACACTAAATTGAGTTTTATATCTAATGACATAGATCATAGATATAAATTACAACATAATATTGATAAATTTTATGAATGGTCTAATTCTTGGCAATTAGAAAACGCTGCAAAAAATCAGCTGCTCTTACATTAGGTAATACTAATAAACCATTGTATACTATAAATAATGTTTCAATAGTAAACTGTAGATCGTATCGTGATCTTGGTATCAAATTTGATCCATCATTACATTTCTCTGAACATATTGGTGTGTGCTGTACAAGTGCATATTGTGTTATCAATCGTATATTTCGCTGTTTCATTACTAATAATATGCCAGCTATTAGAAAAGCATATATATCATATGCTAGACCCCACCTTAAATATGCGTCGACAGTCTGGAATCCGGGATTAGATGCCAGGACATTCAAAGGACTGAAGATAAAACTAGAGAAGGTCCAAAAATTCTTTACGAGAAGATTAATCGAGAGATGCGGTTTACCTTATAAACCTTATAATGAAAGATTAATATACCTAAATCTAGATTCTCTAGAAATCAGAAGAACTAGATTTGATCTTGTTATGGTATATAAGCTATTTAACGGATTGGTATCTATGAATACATCATCTATTATTAATATCAAAAAGACCAACTACAATACCAGAGGCCATTCTCTGCAAATTAGTATGAATACATGTAAACTAAATGTAACAAAAAATCTACTAAATAATCGAATAGCTAAAATTTGGAATGGTCTTGATGAACATATTGTATTAGCAAATAGTTTATATACCTTTAAAAATCATATTAAAAAAATTATAACTTAATATTTATTTATACATATATATATATATATATATGTATATATATATAATTTTATAAATTATTAATTGTTTTTATCACCGGCACATGTGATACGTTTCTAATTTACTATTGTTATTTTTATATGTGTACTATCTCTTTAGGTCCCAGCAATTTTAAATAACTATGCATTCAATACCCAGAGATTATGTATATTTAAAAAAAATATACGCATGTTTTTAATAAACGAAAATGTGTACTCATACATTACTATTTGTCTATTACAAGTGATATTTATTTTGATTAGTATATAATATATTATATTAATCTAAAGAAAAAAATCAAAAATAATCATTATTCATAATATTATATTCAATTAATTATAATAATTATAAAAAAAAATTATTAAAAATAAATATGAAATTAAAATTAAAAATAATATATAAAATATTCGTATTTTTATATAAATATATATTGATAAAATATTTACTATATATTATTCAACATGATAATTAAAAAAAATTATTACTTAATTAATTATTGAATAAAATAAGGATAATTACCTAAAGACAATATTTGTACTTTTTTCTAATTTTTAATTTTATTTAAGAATGTATTCAAGGTTAACTATCATAATTAAATAATCATTTTCTTTCATTACATGTTAAGTTATTTTGTTTTGGTATATATTTTTATAAATTATGTAATTAAAAATTCATAAAAATAATAATTATTGAATATTTTATAACTGTTTATATATAGAAAATGATTATAAATTATTTAAATTGTGTATTATTATGTAATAAAGATGTATTCAAGATCAAATATCATTGTTAAATAATCATTTTCTTTCATAATAAGTTATTATATTTTAGAAAGGTATGTATTTATATAAATTATGTAATTAAAAATTCATAAAAAAAATAATTATTGAATATTATAGAACCTTATATGTAGAAATTTATAAAATTGTGTATTATATTTACATGAATATTTTTTCAACTTATATTTCATGTAATATATATTTTATTTTAATAAAAGTTAACTTATTATTTACACATATAAATATTTATAATTATTATTCTATACTGTAATACTAATTTTCACTTATATAAAATTTAATTTGTATTTATATTTAAGTATAATATATTATTTTATTTAAATTATATAAAAAAATAACAGTTCAGATAAATATTTATAATATATTGAATTTAAATAAAATTAAGAATACATAATTATTTACAATACATCATAATTGATAAATATACAATTATTTAGAATGGTATTCTACAAAACAATCTTCTCTAGACCTTCCCCTAAGTCCACTTCATCAGCTACGTTCACCTTCTCCCAGGCTATCAAATACTTCATCTACTTATTCACTTTCACCGAATCCATCAACATAGTCGATACTGACTTGAACATAATCCTGTGATATTAGAAATATATAATTAGTATATAGTAATATATTGGTCAAATATAATATTCTATTCGATATATAATACTATATTATTTATAGTTACTTATCACATTTAAGACTCACATTTAAGTCCTATCAACATAAGCGTAGAGTTCAAATATGTCATACCTCATTATCTACAATACCATAATATATATAATATATATATATATATATAAATTTATCAAATGCATGTAGATTTATATATTTTCTGATGATATTATCTGAAACATGTATAACAATATAAATAATCAATTGTCATCTATGTAGAGGATTCAAAAATAGTAATTCGCCTGATTCTTCAGAAAAAATAAAATTGAATTATAATATATAATTAATTGTAATATTAAATTAATTGTATATTGTATAGTGTATTAAGTTAAATTAAATTAGTTAATATATTCTATAATTACTATATAAAAATTAATGATTATAAATAATGAAATTAACATGGAATCAAACAAATTACATATAATATCATATTAAAATGATTTTGTTGCTAGTGAAATTAACAATATTGTAATTAATACAATTTAAAATATAATATAGAATTATAATATTTATAATGTATATAGTTATATTAAATTAGATAATATATTATATAATGACAATATAAAATTAAAGATTATAATGAATGAAATACACGAGGAATCAAACATATTACATAATATATGATTTTGATGCTAGTGAAATTTACAATATTTTGATTATTACAATTTTTAAATATAAAATAGAATTATAATATTTAGTGTATATAATTATATTAAATTAGTTAATATATTCTATAATTACTTTATACAAATTAATGATTATATTTAATGAAACACATGAGAAATAAAAACATATTATATAGATATTTATACTAAGAAAATTTACAATATTTGTATTATTATAATTATAAAATTAAGTATATTATTGACTCAACTACTATATTGAGTGTATATATCATATCATATATATAATATATATATTAAAAGTAGTTCAAATATTCTATTATTAATATATAATAATTATAAAAATTTGATATTCGAAGCGTAGAATTATTATAAGTATAATGAATGAAATTCACTAAAATTAAATAAAATACATTTTTATGATTTATGTTGCTAAGGAAATGTATAATATTAGAATATAATAATATATAATGTATATAATGATAATTATAAAATGTTCATTATTTATATTTGTAATTGTTATGATGATATTATAAACAAATTAAATATAAAATAATTAAATATTAACGATTATATATATATAAATATAGATGATAAATACAACTAGTATTGAAAATTATAAATCAAAATTAAATATATTTTTATAAAATTAATATGAAAAATATTGTATAATACATTTGTTTATAAATATATATATATATATATATATATATATATATATAATGTATGAGTATAATATATCATGTTATATATATATAAATATGCATAAATATAAACCTCATTATATTAACTTGCATCGAAAGCATTATCAGACTCGCTTGTACTTGAATGTATAACTAAGTCCAAAGCATCATCAACATTTACATATTATTCAGCCATTTTGTTAAATTTAAATAAATAATGCTATAAATCACATGACACTTCACAATATAGCATTGTGACCTATAGTTCGGTTAATTTAATAATTACTACGCGAGTTTTATTCAAATAATACAGAAAAAATTATTAATCAACGTTATTTCATTAAATTGTTATAACATAATGTATTTTTGTTATATTTAATTTATAAATATACATAATTTTAATTTAGTTGTTGATTTAAATGCGTTTTATGTTAGGAACTCTTTATTTTATCAATGTTTACGTTATATTTAAAATAAACATTGGAATGTTGTTATTAATATAACGATTATAACCAGTTTAATACACGATATTGATGATATAAAATTTGCATTTATAATTTATTAATTTATTTATTTAATAATAATAATATATTTTTAAAATAAACACTATATACACTTGTATTATATGAACATTCTCAAAAACTAAAATATAAAGATACTTTTTTTTAAATTCTATGATAAAGAAAACATATTACTATATATTTTTGGATTTTCATTTATATAAATCGAGTGCTGAATTATTGAATTATATGTGTTAATATGTGTTAATAAATTATGAGACGGTCCAAGACGCCTGGGTTTTTTTAAATCAAGACGGTCCCGGACGCCTGGGACTCAAATAGATAATTTTGTACAAAAAATCTACTAAATAATCGAATAGCTAAAATTTGGAATGGTCTTGATGAACATATTGTATTAGCAAATAGTTTATATACCTTTAAAAATCATATTAAAAAAATTATAACTTAATATTTATTTATACATATATATATATATATATATGTATATATATATAATTTTATAAATTATTAATTGTTTTTATCACCGGCACATGTGATACGTTTCTAATTTACTATTGTTATTTTTATATGTGTACTATCTACGTTTTGTTGTCGTTTTGTGAATTTATCACTACATATTGTTAATTATTACTAAATCGAACTTGAAAAATTCATAATAAATATTCATTCAATTCAATTCAATTCAATAATAATAATAATAATAATTCGCGGTATACTGCTGCTATATTGTCTACAGATAGTTAGTAGCGTTATATATTGATTTTCTATATTGTATGCATTTGTTCAACACACACCAATACATTTATAATATTATGTCTGTATTCTATATCTACACATAGTATATATATATAATCCAATTTCTTAAATTAATATATTATAATATATGGAACGAACAGTATATTACATTGTAATAGAATACTTGTGAATAAAACGTTTTGTATTAATATAATAGCCTTATGGCCTGTTATTAATAAGTTAATAAGTATACTGATATATTAGTAATTTATAGTTATTATGACATGCTATATATGTACAAATATTTCTCAAGAAAAATTATTAAATTGTTCATGTGGTAATCATATACACATAAAATGTTTACATAAGGCTAAAATATTATCAACCCATTGGTCTAATGGTAATCCACCTAAGTATGTGCTGGACATATTCGACTCTCCTAATTTTAATTTTAACTGTATTTCTTGTGATAAAACTAATGCATCGAATTTAAGTAAATCTGATAATAATCATTCACCTAACCTATCTGACATTAATAATAATATAATGATAAATACTAAATTAATTAATGTCATTAATTCTAAAATTAGTGAAATGATATCTAATCAACCTACAAAATCATATGCTAGTGTTTTGAGTGATAATTTTATAAATATCAATAAGTCTATTAATTCTATTAATTGTAATATGCATGCTATCAAAATTAACGATGAAAATACAGTTATTTTTGAAAATCTGCCTACAATTAATAATATGTCATTTGATAATAACTATTTAAATTATTTTAATAACATTATTTCCACAAATTTTGATATTCCAAATTATAAATTCAACTCTAGCTTTAATTACAGTCTTAAATCTATTATTCTAAAGCTTGATTCACCTATTTCGAAAAATAATATTATCAATAACTCTAAAATTAAATTAAATACAATTCATGATTTTAAAAATATTTTTACTAGAACATCTCTTCAAAATTCTGAAATTATTCGTAAATAAATCCTATATCATGCTATAAAATCAAATATGTTGGACTCTAATATAAAATTGGTTTTCAACAAATTTACAATGAAATACGAGCTTCATAAATTAGTTGATAATAAGATTGACTGGCATTCAAAAATTCCCGAAGTTGATTATGAGAAGTGGTCCACATCGTTTATAACCTATCAAAAATCTATTTCTTCTAATGACAATTCAACCTGACTATCAAATTCATCTAATTTAAAAGTAATGTTTTCAAATTGTCGCAGTGTTAGAAACAAACTACCTTATTTAGAGTTAATTCTTAGTTCTAACATGTATGATATTGTTTGTCTTGTTTAAACATTTCTAACAAATGTTGATACTGATGCTTTACTCCTTTTTGGTAATACTAACTATAAAATATATCGTAATGATAGGAAATATCATTCAGGTGGTGTAGCGATAATCTGCAAATCTAATTTAAATCCAATTCAATTATATTTCGATAATTTTAATAATATTGAGCATATTACTCTTGTACTACATTCTACTAAAAATATAAGATTATCTTGTATTTATCGTCCACCTTCAACTGATTTTAACACTCATAAATCGATTTGTAAATTTTTATTTGCACTATGTGATACAATTTCACCTACTATTATTGTAGGAGATTTCAACTTACCTCTTTATAATTGGAATGATAATACATTTCCTAATTACCCATCAACATATTGCGAATTAGAAAATAGTTTATATCAAAACTCACTCATTCAATTAATTACTTTTCCAACTCGTAATAATAATTTGCTGGAATTATTACTAACCAATAATCCTATGATTATTTCGAAAATTAATGAATGTCCCCCTTTTGGAGTTGGTAAATATATTAGTGACCATATATCATTTTCATTTTCTCTACCTTTCCAAGCTAATTTAAAAATAAATCAAAAAGTTGGGCCAAATTTTAGAAAGTCTAATTTATATAGTATACATCAATCCCTTTCTTCTATTGATTGGAATTTATTATTATCTAATTCAACAGATATTAATAATATGTTTAATATTTTTTATAATACTTTATATAATATTATTAATGATAATGTTCCAGCTTATAAACATATCAAAAATAAAAAAACGTATCCAAAATATATTCTACGTTTAAAAGTAAAATGTTTAAAATATTATAAAACTAGATTAGATTCACATAATAATTTTATAAATTGGAAAAATATTAAAAAATTATTAGATTATAACATTAAAAAATTAACTATCGATAGAGAAAAATTAATTTTATCATCTAATGACAAATCACGATTTTATAATTATATTAATTCAAGATGTTCCTCTTTTTCCACTATAGGTCCCATTAAATCTGACGATAATACATATATTTTTTCAGATATAGTTAAATCTAATATACTCAATAATCAATTTTCTTCTGTATTTATTAATGATAATGATAATATTCCTCATTTATCTCCACCTAAACATAATTCAACTATAAAAAACTTTTTATTCTATAGGCATAACATAAGAAAGCATCTAATAAATCTTTCACTATCATGTACATTGCCACCAGATAATATCCCTTCAATATTTTTCTAACAATTCTCATATGAACTATCTATTCCACTTACGATATTATTTAATAAAACTTTATCAGCTGGTTTATGTCCTGAAATGTGGAAAGTAAGTTATATGGTTCCGATATTCAAAAAAGGTGACCCTTCAAATAGAGAAAACTATAGGCCGATTTCAATTACCTCAATTATGTCTAGAGTATTCGAGCGTATATTAGTTGAGGAAATTAATTTGTTTCTAGAACGTAACTCATTAATTTCTGATTCTCAATTTGGATTCCGTCATAAAAAATCTGTTGAACTGCAACTATTAAATTGTTATACTAAATGGATTACTGCAATTGATAAAGGCAGTTTTATTGATATCATATATCTTGACTATGCTAAAGCTATTAATCTTTTCGCGGATGACACTAAATTGAGTTTTATATCTAATGACATAAATCACAGATATAAATTACAACATAATATTGATAAATTTTATGAATGGTCTAATTCTTGGCAATTAGAAAACGCTGCAAAAAAATCAGCTGCTCTTACATTAGGTAATACTAATAAACCATTGTATACTATAAATAATGTTTCAATAGTAAACTGTAGATCGTATCGTGATCTTGGTATCAAATTTGATCCATCATTACATTTCTCTGAACATATTGGTGTGTGCTGTACAAGTGCATATTGTGTTATCAATCGTATATTTCGCTGTTTCATTACTAATAATATGCCAGCTATTAGAAAATCAAATATATCATATGCTAGACCCCACCTTGAATATGCATCGACAGTCTGGAATCCGGGATTAGATGCCAGGACATTCAAAGGACTGAAGATAAAACTAGAGAAGGTCCAAAAATTCTTTACGAGAAGATTAATCGAGAGATGCGGTTTACCTTATAAACCTTATAATGAAAGATTAATATACCTAAATCTAGATTCTCTAGAAATCAGAAGAACTAGATTTGATCTTGTTATGGTATATAAGCTATTTAACGGATTGGTATCTATGAATACATCATCTATTATTAATATCAAAAAGACCAACTACAATACCAGAGGCCATTCTCTGCAAATAGGTATGAATACATGTAAACTAAATGTAACAAAAAATCTACTAAATAATCGAATAGCTAAAATTTGGAATTGTCTTGATGAAAATATTGTATTAGCAAATAGTTTACATACCTTTAAAAATCATATTAAAAAAATTATAACTTAATATTTATTTATACATATTAATTTTAATTATTAATTTTTTTATCACCGGCACATGTGATACGTTTCTAATTTACTATTGTTATTTTTATATGTGTACTATCTACGTTTTGTTGTCGTTTTGTGAATTTATCACTACATATTGTTATATATTATTACTAAATCGAACTTGAAAAATTTATAATAAATATTAATTCAATTCAATTCAATAATAATAATAATAATAATAATAATAATAATAATAATAATAATAATAATAATAATAATAATAATAATAATAATAATAATAATAATAATAATAATAATAATAATAATAATAATAATAATAATAATAATAATAATAATAATAATAATAATAATAATAATAATAATAATAATAATAATAATAATAATAATAATAATAATAATAATAATAATAATAATAATAATAATAATAATAATAATAATAATAATAATAATAATAATAATAATAATAATAATAATAATAATAATAATAATAATAATAATAATAATAATAATAATAATAATAATAATAATAATAATAATAATAACAACAACAATAATAATAATAATAATAATAATAATAATAATAATAATAATAATAATAATAATAATAATAATAATAATAATAATAATAATAATAATAATAATAATAATAATAATAATAATAATAATAATAATAATAATAATAATAATAATAATAATAATAATAATAATAATAATAATAATAATAATAATAATAATAATAATAATAATAATAATAATAATAATAATAATAATAATAATAATAATAATAATAATAATAATAACAACAACAATAATAATAATAATAATAATAATAATAATAATAATAATAATAATAATAATAATAATAATAATAATAATAATAATAATAATAATAATAATAATAATAATAATAATAATAATAATAATAATAATAATAATAATAATAATAATAATAATAATAATAATAATAATAATAATAATAATAATAATAATAATAATAATAATAATAATAATAATAATAATAATAATAATATTAATAATAATAATAATAATAATAATAATAATAATAATAATAATAATAATAATAATAATAATAATAATAATAATAATAATAATAATAATAATAATAATAATAATAATAATAATAATAATAATAATAATAATAATTATTATTATTATTATTTTCCGGTATATATATATATTCCGTCGTACTATGTTAATGATTTATTAGTATTATAATTTTATTTTACGTATTGATATCGTTTTGCGTTTTATTTATTTTTATTATTTATTTATTTATTTCCTATTCTATACACACATTATCACCTAACTTATCTAACGTTAGATAGTGTACACTATGTTATGTTATACCTGTGTTAATGTAATATGGTTAGGTATGTGTGTGTATCCCGCAGCTTTCGCGGATAGTATCAATAGGCAAGGGGTCCAGTATCAAAGTTTATTAGAAACAACAATGTATAAAGCGAGCGATACGTTATATATACTATTGGTGGGCGGGGCTTCATGGGAAGCGCTCAGCCAATAGGGAGTCATGCACAGTGTCACGGTCTACGGATTGCATTGCGGAATGCCTATTTGCCTATTCGTATGTTCGTGTCTTATATTTAGGATGCACGTTATATAATAGTGATATCTAAACGGAATATCTATATACGTATATGCGTACATACGCAGATATATATGTATATGTAAATACATGCATATACATATGTATCTATATAAGTTATAGTAACATATCGATATGTATATCTGTACACATGTAGATATATATATAAGTATATATATATAGTCGTAGTACAGTGGATATATATATATATACGAATACATGGATATGTGTCGACATATAACATCCCCCTTTGTAAATCAAATGGCTACGAGTCGATAAGACGAGCGGGGGGTCGTGTGATACGATTGGATCGACGCAGCGATATAGTTGGTAGGGTGTGGTTATCTAGTTCCGGACCGGGTGTCAACGGACTAGTGGGGAGAGGGTCATCCCTGAGGTGAGTGTGTGGTGATACATCACGGAGGGGCATCTCTACGTCCGGACCGAGTGTCGACGGGGTAGAGGATGGGACATGAGACCCGCGGTGATACGCAGGTGCATCTAGGTGTGTTGCTACTACCTCCGGACGGCGCGTCGACGGGGCAGTAGGGCGGATATCTCGGCGATTCCTCCTGAGGGTAGTACCATCAGTCGTGCGGATGTCGTAACTCCGAGGCTCCTGGCGTTGCGATGTCACTACGGCTGGCTTCCATGTGTTCGATACATGGTCGCGGTAGTGGATGTTCGTGAGTGGCTCTATGTCGGGCGAGTTGCGGTGGAACTTGTTCTTGTCGTAGTGTCGAGCGGTTGACACATTAGACGACAATGTGTTCTCGTGGGACGGATCTATGGGGTAGTTACAGGGCAAAGGGTTTGCTAACTTGCGACCGTAGAGCAGTTCGGCGGGGCTTCGTGTCGATCCGATTACTGGTGTAGATCGTAGTAGAAGTAGCGACATCTGGAAGTTCTCGGACTTCTTCAAGATGTTCTTCAGACTCTGTACGGTTCGTTCGGCCAGGCCGTTACTTTGGGAGTGATAGGGGCTGCTCGTCACGTGGTCAAATCCCCATTCGGATGCAAACGTTCGGAATGCTTGTGACGAATAGTGTCCTCCGTTATCACTAAGTAACCGGTCAGGGATGCCATGTTCCGCGAATAGTGTCTTTAGCCGATCTATAATGTTTGCGCTGGTTATGGGCGCGCGCATAGCGTATACGAATGGGAATTTAGTATAATAATCGCATATAAGGAGGTACGTGATATTGTTATAATAGAATAAGTCCGAACTTAGGTATTGCCATGGACGGGTCGGGGTGTCGTATGGCAATAGGGGTTCCTTACACTGCTGGTTTGCGTGTTCCCGGCACTTGAGGCATGATTGGATCATATCAGTGATATCTTTCGAGATACCGGGCCAGTAGACATGTGATCTCGCTAGATCGCATGTTTTGACGATTCCCATATGGGGTGTATGTAGAGTGCTGAGGATCGATCGTCGGGAGTTTGGAGGTACGAGGACTTGTGGGCCTTTCAAGATTAAACCGTCGTGAGTAGTCAGTTCGTCTCTGAATGGCCAGTAGTCTCGGAGGTCTTTCGGAGCGTCTCGATACACTGAAGGCCACCCGTTGTGGATTACGTGAAGCAGGGCTTGAAGTGTTTCGTCTCGGCTGGTTTCTAATTTCAAATTCTCGATCTTCTGTGTCGCGAACTGCACGGGGCTGATCTGGATGTCAAGGTCGATATGTTCGCTGGCATCTAATGGCTGGCGGGAAAGCGCATCCGCTATCAGCATCTCTTTTCCAGGTTTGTAGATTAGTTTGAAGTCGTACGGCTGCACTCGGAGCAGCATTCTTTGGAGGCGGGTAGGTGCGGCGAATAGGTTCTTTCGGGTGATCATCTCCAGTGGCTTGTGGTCAGACTGGACAATGAACCTGGTCGCAAAGACGTAGTTGTGGAACCTCTCGCATCCGAAGACTACGGCCAACATCTCTCTTTCGATATTAGCGTAGCGTGTCTCAGCAGGGCTGAGGGTCTTTGATGCGAAGGCAATGGGTTTGTCGTCTTGTAGGAGGGTGGCGCCGAGGCCACGGCCTGAAGCATCTACTTGAACCGTTGTCTTCTTCTTTGGGTCGTAATATGACAGAGTAGTCTGTGCGCATATTCGTTCTTTCACGTTATTGAAGATCTTCTCGTAGGTAGGGGACCACTGGTAATCGACATCTTTCTTGAGGAGTTCACGTAGAGGTGTCGCATGGTGTGCCAGGTCTTTCGTAAATGGTCCCATATAGGTCGCGATACCCAGGAATTCTCGCAGGGCCTGTGGAGAGTCTGGTGAGGTCATCTGTTGGATCGACTTCACACGTTCGGGGTCAGGATGTACGCCGTCTTTGTCGAAGTGGAGACCGAAGAAAGTAAGGCTGTCGGTCTTTATCGAGCATTTAGTTTCGTTGAAGACGAGGCCGTGTTGGGATGCGGTCTTCATCAGATGACGGAGGTTCTCGTCATGCTGTTGCTCGTCCTTCCCGAAGACGCCTACGTCGTCGGCGATTCCGATAGTTCCGGGGCAGTACTCGAGTATGCGGTCCATACGTTCTTGGAACACGTCTTGGCTGAGATTTAGTCCGAAGGGTAGGCGTAGGAATCGGTATCTACCAAAGGGGCTATTAAATGTGGTTAATAGACTAGAGGGCTGGTCGAGATGTACTGACCAGTACCCTGAACGCGCGTCGAGTTTCGAGAATACCCGAGCGCCGCCTAGGTGGTGGGTCACTTCATCGAGGGTCCGCGTCGCGTAGTGTGGTCGCTTAATCGCGAGATTAAGGTCCTTCGGATCTAAGCATATCCGGATCTTGCCGTTAGCCTTGCGACTGTATACGAGGCTCGATACCCAATCGGTAGGTTCGTGTACACGCTTGATTACCCCTAGGGATACCATATCCTCGAGAGTGGCCTTGACCTCGTATCGGAGCGCGATAGGGCATCGGCGGGGTGCGTGTACAATCGGTTGTGCGCATGGGTCGACAACGATTCGATATGTACCCTCAAAGTTTCCGATGGGTGCGAAACACTTTGGGTATGCGTTGACTAGATCCGCGGTGGATGCTAGTCATAGTTGCGGATTTACAGAGCAGTGCATTGTAACTAACTTCAGTGCAATGCTCGAAGGGAATCCCAGGAGAACGGGTCCGGGAGTGTCGACAACGTAGAATGTCGCTTCCGTTGTATGAGCTCCAGAGCTGATCGAAAGCTCGAGCTTTCCGTATTGCGTGAGAGTGCTACCGTCGTAGACTGATAACCGTGTAGTGCTGGGTTGTAGATGCGGTCGGTTGCGTTTGTCGGGGTACATTTTATGGAATGTGCGTAGAGGCAATAAATTGCCTTGTGCACCCGTGTCGACCTTAACTCGGAGGTACGCGTTAAGGGATGGATGGTTGAAACGTACATCGGTGTACGCTTCGTCGCGGGACGTTATCGTATCGAACACGACCTTGTCGAAGGTTTCGTTCGTGTTTACGTCGTGGTGGTGCCGGGTCTGGTTCGGATGTTGTTCCGAACGACATTTCGCGGCCCAGTGTCCTTCGCGGTTGCATTTGCGGCACTTAGAGTTTCGTGCCGGGCAGGACTTACGACCGGGTTCGTGCGTGGTGGTACAGTTCGGACATGACGTACGGTCGTGGTGGGATGTGGATGAATGTGGAGTAGATGAGCGGGGAGTGGATGACTGGGGGAGTGCGTGGGTTGGTGCGTTGTTACGTCGTGGCGCGTTGTGCCTTCGAGTAACGAGGTTTACCGTAGCGCGATGTTGAGGTTGCCGGAAGGAAGCAATAATGGCGAGTTTGGCCTCATGTATGCGTACGTGGTTAATGGCCGCTTCCAGTGTCATCGATTTGTCTTGCGAGAGCATCCAGTCCTGGACGATGGAGTCTCGAACTCCTATGACAAGTTGTTCCGTGAGGCGTTGTTGTATCTCGGTAGCGTCACGGAATTCGCATCGTTGGCCTTGCAGACGTAGTTTCGTCATGTAGGTATCTATCGATTCTTCTGGTTGCTGCCTCAATCGAGATAGGTTGATCCTCGATAACCAGAAGTTAGAGCTAGGGGACACGTGCTTAGCGAGGTAGACCCAGAAGCCGATAAGAGTTTTCTTGCTGGCGTCTAACTCCCAAGCGTTGTAGATTTGTCGCCCGTCGCGTCCTAGCCAGAGGAGAACGTGGGCGAGTTTCGATGCGTCCGTAGCGCCTTCAAGCGGTCCTTCGAAGGTTAGTTCAGCGTGCTGTTTGAACTCAGTCAGTTCCGCGGTGATGCTCTCTGACTGCCAGTCGAATGAAGGAGAAGGGAGGAGCGAGTTCGTAGCTGTCACCATGTTATGTTATACCTGTGTTAATGTAATATGGTTAGGTATGTGTGTGTATCCCGCCGCTGTCACCATGTTATGTTATACCTGTGTTAATGTAATATGGTTAGGTATGTGTGTGTATCCCGCAGCTTTCGCGGATAGTATCAATAGGCAAGGGGTCCAGTATCAAAGTTTATTAGAAACAACAATGTATAAAGCGAGCGATACGTTATATATACTATTGGTGGGCGGGGCTTCATGGGAAGCGCTCAGCCAATAGGGAGTCATGCACAGTGTCACGGTCTACGGATTGCATTGCGGAATGCCTATTTGCCTATTCGTATGTTCGTGTCTTATATTTAGGATGCACGTTATATAATAGTGATATCTAAACGGAATATCTATATACGTATATGCGTACATACGCAGATATATATGTATATGTAAATACATGCATATACATATGTATCTATATAAGTTATAGTAACATATCGATATGTATATCTGTACACATGTAGATATATATATATAAGTATATATATAGTCGTAGTACAGTGGATATATATATATATACGAATACATGGATATGTGTCGACATATAACACACTACACTGTTAAAAATAATGACTATAAAAAACAACTAGTTTACGTTAAATACGAGGTAAAGGTTTTTATATATAAAAAACCTTTAGTTCATTAAATCAAAACTAAAGGGTTTTGGTAAATCTTTACCTTTTTAGTAAATTACAACTAAAGGGTTTTTGATTAAATAATAATTAAAGGTTTATAACCCTTTGCTTTTTATTAAATACTAACTAAAGGGTTTCAAACCCTTTAGTTATACCTCTAGTTGTACTAAAGGTTTTATATATTACAATACAAGTCAAGCCTCTCCACATCGAGCTTATTTACTATCGAGCCTATAGGCTATATATTAATAAATCATAGTTATAATATATATATAGTGTTATTGTTATTGTTATTTTTATTTTGTGGAGTCCTTTCATCCCATCCAGGAACTTAGATGCAGTTTTCACTTATTATTAATCATATATGGCTCTAATATCCCTTCGAAGCCGCTCTCATGTTAAGGCATCCATGGTTTTAACGAGAGCCGATCATTTATTTATACACAATTATATAAGATCATTTCTAAATAATATTTTAAGACTCATTTTATAAAATTAATTAATGGTCCGGACGAGGGTCGAACCCGTATCCTACTGTTTTTGTATCTGACACATTAGCCACTGAGCCACACAGGCAGTCAATATAATTATACTAATGAAGATATAATATATTAATAATTACTTTAATAATTTATTTAATATATACATACTGAAAAATATTCATCATGTTTAAACAAAATCGATACATATATACGGAAAAATATCTATAATATATAAACAGAATATTATATGGAATGTAATCAATTGAATAAATAATTCTAAAATAAAATAATCTATAGTTCACTTATCTTGAATTGATTTTATAGAAATTAAATGTAAAATTTAAAATTTAAAATACGACCGTTCAATAAGATGTAGGTAAGATATATTCATTACATTCCATATTATATTCTTTTTATATATTATAAATATTTTTCTGTATATATGTATTGATTTTGTTTATATATGATGAATATTTTTCCAGTATGTATATATTAAATTAATTATTAAAGTAATTATTAATATATTATATCTTCATTAGTATAATTATAACTTACATTTATATTGTATATTTTTAATAATATACATAAATAAATAGTATTAAAAACTAATTGTATGCTTCCCTGATATTCTAGTTTAATTTATTTACATTTTTATATTGATTCATTGCAAAACTACTCCCACAAACCTGACCCTTCGCACACTGCAATCCCCTTCTACACCTTTAAATCCACTATACCCATATTCCTAATGAGAGTTTTTATAAATATATATTTAATAAATATTATTTATATATATTTTCTTTTATATCATATAACTCTGTTTGAAGATAAAAGATTATTTAATAAATAATATTTATCATAATAAAACAAAATATTTTTTTTTATTATTAATTATATGATGATATTATTAATGAGCTATATTTAATAATTAATAATTAATAATTTATTATTATAATAGTTTCTCATTGATGATTGTAATTTTAGAAAAATAATCTTTGATTTTTATTAAGCCCCTATCACACCGAAAAAATCACCGATTTCATTGATATCGTACCGATCTTTCAGAGATCTCTCTTTGTGCGATACTCCTACCGATATCTCACCTATATCGTGACAATATCACTATCCATCATTTGGAGATGTCTCTAAATATTTAATGATTTCTCGATGATTTCGTTACTGCGCATATCGGTGAAAAATCGGACGATTTTTTCGGTGTGAATGGGGCTTTATATATAATTTAAAAATTTTTATATTTTTATATTATTATTATTTATTTAGAATAAAAATTACTTTCATTCATTATTTTATTAATATATTAAAATAATATTCAATTAAATAGTACATATTGAAATGTATTCTGTACCTAAAAGTATAAGTTTATAAAAATCATATCTCAATCAAATCTATTATAAAATATTTGTTGTCAATATTATTAAATTCACCATAGATATTCTAAAATTTTAATTAAATATACAATCATACTAAACATATGTGTACATCACACTACAAATATTTTTTTTTTAAATTCCTATATCTTTTTATGCAATAATATATTAATGACAAAAATATGATATTTTATTGAAATATTATATTTTTGAAAAACCGAAAACACGGAGAAAAACCCAAAAAAACGGATAAAAACCGAAAAAACCGAAAAAACCGGGTTTAATGGTTTTAACGAAAAAACCCATATAACATTTTCTTTATGTGTAGTGTAAGTAATGTATATTATTAATGTTTATATTGTCTATTATTTTATATTTGTTTATATTTATATCTTTATTTTATTATAACGAATAAAATATGAAATAAACTTTAATGATTATTTCATTAAATAATTGTTAACATATTATATATGTATTAATCATTAATTTATATAAAATTATATTATAAACAAGTTGTCCGAATTATAGTTATGATGATCAAATACATCTTTTTATATTTTATAAATAAAATATTTCTGAAAATATTTATATAGCAATGTTACAAAATTATTTATCTTTATATAATTATCTATATAAAATATAACACAAAATAATAAATATTAATTTTTATAGGTTCTAATTTAGTTCTATATATACATATAAATATATTCTTTATTATATAATATCAGTCTCTCATATATATATGGAAGATAATTGTTTTATATATATATATATATATATATATATATATATATTTAAAAACAATTAAACTTTAAAAATCTATACAATTATTTTATCATGTAAAAAAATCGATATTATTAATTTGTAGTGTTACATTTTATAGGTTATATATATATATATATGTGTGTGTGTATTTGTAGTATGCAATATCAACTTTCATATTACAATTGATATGATGGATAGTAGTAATATTCCCCATCGTAAAAGTACGAGTCAATTGTATACGAAGATTATATGCGGAGTATAGTATATTTACTTCGTAAAATCCTTAATATAACTAATATAATCTTTACGCACAAGTACAAAATAACAAAACTTTGTGATCCGATGCTATTTGGCTTACATTACATTGATAAACGAGTAGGTATAACATATTGAATAGCTATTGAATATTATACTATTATATATAATTATTTAAATTATTATATAAATTATATAAATTAATTTATTAAATATTATTTTATTAATTATATTATTTAATTATTTATTAAAATTTATTATATATAATTAGTATACTAATTATTAATACCTATATTACGTATATTTTAATAAGTAATTCATCGTTATTATATAATATATATTCTGAATTTATATTAGTATACTAAATATATATATTTATACGTATACTAAACCTTTACTTTTATTATTGCTCGTGTGATTTGTCATATTTGGATTGTGCTGTTATTCTTGTATTCTCTGTGTATTAAATAGTAATGATATTGTTAACGTTTAATTACTAATACATTAATGTATTGTACTTATAATATATTATTAATCAAATGCAATCTACTTGGATGTATATAGAATGCACATGCGTCACTAAATATTGTATTAGTTATAATCATAGATTTATAGTTTTCATAGATCGGTAGTCACGTGGTTTTTCATGGTCATACATGGTAGCTGGAATGGGGATTTTGGATTTTTAATTTTTGTAAACTTAAGATGGCCGACATAATGATATTTCATAACAAATATTTAAATAAATAATATTTATTTTTTACATACATTTGGTTTATTTTTCTATATACGCTTATAAAATGCATTTCGATTAAATCAAAATAAACAATTATATTTATTTATATTATATATTTATAATGCAATATAATCGCAACATGTAATTTGCTTAAATAATACTTTATATAGGTAATTTTAAATTACAATTTATCGGTGCATTTTTAAATTCTTATATCGCTTTAATTTATTCTATATACGCTTATATAGTGTATGTTTATTATATCAAAATAGACATTTATATTTATTTATATTATATATTTTGAATGCACTATAATTGCATCACGTAATTTGATTAAATAATACTTAATATTTTAAATTACGATTTATCGGTGAACTTTTGAATTCTTAGATCGTTTTAATTTTTCTATATACGCTTATAATGTGCATTTCGATTATATAAAAATAAACATTTATATTATATATTTATACCGCAATATAATTGCAACATTTAATTTTATAAATAATACTTTATATAGGTAATTTCAAATTACATTTCATCTGTGATATTTTAAAATTCTTAGATCTTTTAAATTTGTTTATAAATTGTATTTAAATTATATAAAAATAAACATTTATATTAAATTGTATTAAATATATAAATTACAGTATAATACTTTAATTACATAAAATAATACTTTACATGAGTAATTTAAAATGTGAAATGTTACAGTAAAATTTTAAATTAGTAAATAGCACTATATATGTTAATGTCATTACTAATATTTAAATATTACAACTTAATTAGATAAATAAACATTTGTATTAATTTATATTATATACTACAATATAATTACAACATTTAATTTGATTAAGTAATATATTATATAATTCTAAATTACGACAACTATAAGAACGCTATTTTTTTTTAATATTTAAAAATGCCATTAGAAAAATTAGTAAAATATTAGTAATGACATTAACCTATATAGTGCTATTTACTAATTTAAAATTTTACTGTAACATTTCACATTTTAAATTACTCATGTGAAGTATTATTTTATGTAATTAAAGTATTATACTGTAATTTATATATTTAATACAATTTAATATAAATGTTTATTTTTATATAATTTAAATACAATTTATAAACAAATTTAAAAGATCTAAGAATTTTAAAATATCACAGATGAAATGTAATTTGAAATTACCTATATAAAGTATTATTTATAAAATTAAATGTTGCAATTATATTGCGGTATACATATATAATATAAATGTTTATTTTTATATAATCTAAATGTTATAAGCGTATATAGAAAAATTAAAACGATCTAAGAATTCAAAAGTTCACCGATAAATCGTAATTTAAAATTACCTACATAAAGTATTATTTAATCAAATTACGTGATGCAATTATAGTGCATTCAAAATATATAATATAAATAAATATAAATGTATATTTTGATATAATAAACATACACTATATAAGCATATATAGAATAAATTAAAGCGATATAAGAATTTAAAAATGCACCGATAAATTGTAATTTAAAATTACCTATATAAAGTATTATTTAAGCAAATTACGTGTTTCGATTATATTGCATTATAAATATATAATATAAATAAATATAAATGTTTATTTTGATTTAATCGAAATGCATTTTATAAGCGTACGCTATATATGTATATAGAAAAATAATCCAAATGTATGTAAAAAATAAATATTATTTATTTAAATATTTGTTATTAAATATCATGTGTCACGTGATGTCGGCCATCTTAAGTTTACAACAATTAAAAATCCAAAATCACCATTCCAGCTACCATGTATGACCAATAATGTAACGTTGGCAAGATATAGCAATACCGATCTATGTAAACTATAAATCTATGGTTATAATACTAATCCTATAGGATGTATCCAATACATGGTATCGAATTCTATAACCGGTTTAGATAATGAAAATAACTACATATTGTGTATGATAACAATATTAAATTGGATATGTGTATTAATTGTATGCTATATTACCACTATATTATCAATATATTAACATTATATTACCACTATATTACATTGAGAAAAATAAACGAGTAAATGTACTCATATATCGGTATAAATATGAGTAAAAACTGGGTGTCATACGACTCATATTTATAATTAACGAGTAATATTACTCAGTTTATAAAATAAAAATGAGTAATTTTCCTATACAATATTACTCGTTTTATTGAAAAATGAGTAAATAATATTACTCATATTTTATATTAAAAAATTAGTAAATAATATTATTCATATATTATATTGAAAAATGAGTATATTGTTATAACATTATATTAACATTACATTACCTCTATATCACCGAATTCTAACAACTAATGTAACATACATTTTTAACGTTGTAAATTTAAATTAGAAGACATATGATTAATGTTAACTAAACTATCGAAAACTATCGATAACTTTGTCATGTTGAAATTGATACTGACTAATGGAAAATGTTTAGTTTTTCGAAATTCAATAAAGTATACTTATTAAGTAATTAATAGTAATTAATAGTAATTAATTACACGTTTGCATATATGCAAACATGTAATTAATTAATATTACGGAATAATAATAAAAAAACAAGTATTAAATAAGTATTCACATTTAACATAAACATTATTAAATATTATTTTATTTGTTATCATATTTAATATAATTATAGTATTTAAATTTATAATTATGGGTTATAATATAATTATAATCATCACATTAGTTATAATAGTTAATAAGTAGGTATATTAAATTAGTTATAATATTTTTTATATGTAAAATATTTTACATATATTTGACATTAATAAATTAAATATTTTATATATTATAGGTATATACTATATATATATATATATATATATATATAAATATATGTGTTATCTAAATTGAGATATTTTTATATGTGTATTGATTAGATCATGGAATTGATCAATATTATGTTAATTATTAAATTATAATTCATGTTCTATAGTATAGATATTATTATGTATACACTAGGATATAAATTAAATTATAGTAGGCATATATATATACTTACTTAGTTACTTAGTCCCGTGACGTCGCCATCGTAGGGGGAACACATGATAATGAATAGCACAACTTTCTCCATTTCGAACGATCTTTTGCAATATCTAAAAGTTGCCTAAGAGAAAGATGGGAAAATTCGAATATATCATTCATCCAATTTCTTTTAGGTCTTCCTCTTTTCCTCTCACCTTCGACATATCCATGAAGAATAGTATTAGCTAACGAATCGTGACGAGTTATATGTCCGAATTTGGTCATTTTTCTTCTCATGATAATATCCAGAAGTGGTACATATGGGCCGACTTTTTTATTAATTTCATTGCTTACTACTATATACATATATATATATTATAACGTTAGCTGATATTTAGTTAAGGCAGTGGCTTACATTGTAGTTATTCCTATATGAGTTATAACTTCTATATATGCATATATTCTTGTTCTATAATATTATTAGATTTAAAAGTAAAGTTAATTAGTGCTGATTGTTGACCTCTGGTCATAATATAGGGTAAACTAGTTACGTTACAATATATACATATTTATATATATATATATATATATATATTTATATATAAAACTATATAGTTTTTTATATAAATTAAGTATGGTTAATTAAATAAAATAAATTGAGTATTATAACCTTTATATATCAACTAAGTGATATACTCATATAGGCGATTAATAATTAATATGATAATCTATTAACTCTACTTTCAAGAAAACGTATAACTAACATTTATTAATCGCTTCGTACACCTATAGTTAAGTAAATACACTGTATGTGTGTGTGTGTGTGGTATAAGATAATGTATCCGTACACAGGTATTATAATCCATGTAGTTATTGGTGTGTATTGGAGTATATAGTATAATACCCGCCACATCTAAAAACCAATGAATTAGATATATCCAATACATCCCATACATATTCGCTTTTAACTGATGTATTATATGATAAATTGCATTTTTATATATATATATATATATATATATATATATATAGTAATGGGCATGATCATCATTTATCACTATCAGCTATTATTTGTAATAAGATCGAGAACTATAAATGAAGAACTAGGACTATTTTATTTATATACAATATTACATAGTAATATATATATATATATATATATATATATAATTGAATACTATATCCCTATATAGAACATGCATTATACTTTTGTATTTTACATCATATTGATCAACTCCACGAAAGAATTCATTACTATATAAAAATATCACTATTTAGATATTATATATATATATATATATATATATATATGTTTTACGTTATATATATGTTTTACGGGCTATATTTTATATCCACAGAAGAAAGAACAACTGTGTTTCTGTTTTGCTAAACTTTTTGTCAAGCAATAACCTTAGATAAATAACATTTAATACTAATATTATGAATAATAATGGTAAAAATATAATAATAGCTATTCAAGTTACCGTGTATATGGTTTTGTATTCTGAATGTTAGAATACGTTATGTATAATATAATACAGCACTGTCTTAGCTAGCCGCGTGAAAATTGATACAATAATAATATATATATATATATATATATATATATATATATATATATATATATATATATATATACATATATATTTATATATATATATATAATGTAACCATCAATCCGCTTGCGTGCACGTTCCACATCAGTGCGCACACATAGTGGCAGTGTATTTATAGAATACCTGCTCGTGGTTTAACTGCTATATACGTTCTATACGATCTAGGAAAACTCGCTAATTTATTATAACTATCATTAATCACTCTATAACATATATATAACATATAAAATATTTAATTTATTACAGTTTTATATGTGGAGAATATTGTCATATTATAAATATTATAACTAATGTAATATACTTATTTATTAACTAGCATAACTAATTTAATGATTATACTTATATTATAACTCATAATTATAGATTCAATTGTTACAATTATATTAAATATGATAACAAGTTTAAGAATTATGATTATATTAAAATGTTCTTATAATTTAATATATATATATATATTAAATATAATAACATATATAGAAATATAATCTACATTTTTCATTTTGTAGTAATTGGCTTGGTTACTTGATATCGAATATTATATCATATATATATATATATATATATATATATATATATATATATACATATATATACAGTTAATTCTCGATATATCAGATTATTTATATATCAGAAACCATCATATCTCAGATATGACAACATTGTCAATCAAATTATAGACATATTTCTCAATTACCTGCATTAATTAAAGTATTCGAAAGAATAATTAGTATACAATTAACTAACCACCTAAATAATAACAGTCTTTTGGATAAATAACAATCTGGATATAGGACATTTTATAGCACTGAAACAGCTCTACTCTACGTTACCGATAACCTCCTATATAACATTGATAATAACACTCCTACGCAAGTAATTCTCCTTGACTTATCTTCAGCCTTTGATACAATTTACCACAATATACTTGTACACCGACTAAAGCCTCTAAACATTAACAACGATACATTACATCTACTGAAAGATTACAGTGTTAACCGAACGTAGACAAAGGTGTAACTATCGACCTGGATGTCTACACGAAGGACGAAACACCAGCTAGATTAAATTTTAGTACGAAAGAAATGGAGAAAAAGCATACAAAATTGCGAAACCTACAACACCTTTACATCGCTGAGATCAGTCCACGGTGTAGTATACTGTAGTATGCTATAGTTACAAATACAACACTAAGTCTCCATGCAACAAAACAGGCTGCACAGCGCAAAGTCAAGTATGTTTTGAGTGATCTACGGGACAAAAAAGACATACCACAAGAGAAATATGCAGTAGAGCTAAGGAATCGATTGAGTATAATAATATCAGATGAGGAAACAATGTCGGAAAATTATGATTGAAGATTGGCAAGATCGTCCTCGAAATTATGCAAGTAAATAAGCAACTAACCGAACATACAACATAAAACTTAAATCCGTATCTCCTAATAAACCCATTTTATTTGGAGTCCATAAGGTATTATTCTAGATTCCTTTCTGTACTCCTAATATATCACTCCAATATCTAGAACAATTTAAATAAATAAAAGCAATAAACGAGTGTAATAATTATCACAATCATTTAAATGATATAAAATGAATAAAGTAAAAATAAAAAAATCAAATCATATATATATATATTATAATGGAGATTCGTTATATATATATATATATATATATATATATATATATATATAGTTCTTTATAATTGTGTTAATAGATAATTAAATATACTAAATTAAATTTTAAAGTTTATACGATGATTATAATATGCATTGAAATATATTTGTAAGGTTTGGATATAGTAGATATTGATTCAAACAACGTTATAATATAATGACACACGAAATTATATCAATACATTACCCTCTAAAAGGTGACCAAATTACCCGCTTCAAGGTATCACGCTATATACACTATATAATAATTAATATTACATATTATAATAAATAGCTTACACACTTTGTTGTAATAATAGTTATTTAACATCCAATTATAATTTTCAATTTATATTATATATTAGTGATTTAATATATATTTTATTAAACTTTTATTTCAATTTTTAATAAAGTAAATCGTTTTTTTTTTGTATATTTTACAAAATTTTTTTATTAAAAGATATACAAACTATTTTTATTTATTTGAACAATGCCTACCAATTCGCATATTTTTTTGATTGGACTTATAGTTTATGAGGTATACCAAGTGGCCACATTACCCATCTTTCCCCTATACAATTGACCTGTCAGAAATATCACTATAGTGATGGTATACTATGTGGCAATCCATCATATCAAATTATTTCACATGATAACCTAATCAATTTTAATTTATTCCGAACTTATTTCATATATTTATACGGTATAATAATAAAATAAATACAACAATATTAAAAATAAAAGTCAATATAGAAATTAAGTAACAATTAATGATGGCTGTGTGACTGAAAGGGTTAAAGATAAACATTAATTAAAATTATCATAAATATTGTTATAGGATTTGACACACACACATATTGTAAAACCAAGTATTTCATTGTGAGCATAGAATACTCGATGCACTTGAATCATCAATATTTGTATAGTATACACCACACATAAATAATATTTATAGAGTATTTTAATTTATTGATTTATTTTAAATACTATTTTTGTATTTTTCTTGTATATTTCTACAAAATCTTTCTTGATTCCACTTCTGCTATGTATGATTATGATATAAAAATGTCCCCTTCTTAGTACAAGTGGTATTCTTTGGTTTATTTTAAAATATACTTACTTTACTTTACTTTAATCCCGTGACTCGGAAATCGTAGAGGGAATCAAAACTTTGCTGGCAACAAAACATTATTTTCGCCATTTATCACGGTTATCAACTTCTAACAAAATATCATCTATTTCCATTTTGTCCACTCTTTAACATCATCTATATATTTTCGTTTCGGCTTACCTCTTTTTCTTGATACTTCAACCATTCATTGCATAATGGTTTTAGTGATGATATTGTGTCTATAGAGGTATGACCGAACCATTTTATCTTTCGCCGTCTTATATTCTGTAATAGAGGCTCAAATGTACCAATTAGTGTATTAATTTTATTTTTGACAAATATATTGGTTTTGCCTTCTTTGTATATTATGCATAATAGTTCAGGTGTGATATGTTTTCAAAAGCATGACTTTTTTTGGTTATATTAGCATTCAAAGTCCACGATTCACAGCCATAAGTCAATATTGATAAAATCAATGATCGATATAAGTTGTACTTTAGTTTGAATCTGATATGAGCGCTCTTCCAGATAGTGGTTAATTTCATCATAGCTGATGTTGCTTGCGCCAGTCTTATTCTTACTTCCTGATCACATGTTCCATTTTTTGTAAGAGTTGCATCTAGATATTTGAATTTGTCGACTTCTTCCAGTTTGCATCCGTAAAGATATATCGATCTGCAGATCTGCATGTTGATTTTCGTTGCTGTTTATCATTACTTTACTTTTTTCGATACTAATTACCATGCCGTATTTGCTAGCGTTATTTGAAAGTTTGTCCGTAAGCGTTTGTAGTTCTTGGGTATTTCCAGCAATTAAGTCTATATCATCTGCGAATCTTAGGTTTGATATTGAAAGACCGCCAATTGATATGGATGAAGTATGGTTATTCTGTATATCGGCCATTATCTTTTCAATAAATACATTGAATAGTACAGGTGATAGAAGACATCCCTGACGTATTCCAACTGTTGTTTTGAATTTTTTGCCTTGTATGTTATTTATTAGAACAGCGCTTGATGAATTACAATAAAGAGCTTTTATCATAGAAATAATGTTGCTGTTTATGCCATTTTACTTTTGTAGTGAAGACCATAATCCGTCATGCCATACATGGTCAAAGGCTTTCTTAAAATCGATAAAATTATGATATAAGTCCTTTTGGCTTTCTATGTGTCTTTCCATTAGGATTCTGCAGTTGAATATTTGTTCGACTGTGCTTCTTTCTTTGCGAAATCCTGCTTGCTCATCAGAAAGATATTTAGAATAATTCTTAGCAAAATTTTGCTTGAGTGCGATATTAGACACAAGGTTCTATAGTTTTAAAATTTCCTGAAGTTACCTTTCTTGGGGATGGGTATAACTAAATTAATAGATTATATTAATAGTTATAACTAGATTATATTAATAGTTATAACTAGATTGAGTCCATTGTGCTGGCCATTTCTTCATAGACCATAATTGTTGGCATAATTCAGTGAACACATTGAAAATTGCATCTCCTCCATGTTTTAGTAACTCTATAGATATGTTATCATTTCTAGGCAATTTTCCATCCTTTAAAATTTTGATAGCGTTTATAACTTCGTCTTTAAGTATTGGTAAATCATCATCTTGGTTCATGCTATTACGCTGTAAGATGTTGATGTCCGGATTAATTGGGTGATTATATAATTCTTGACAGTATTCAGTCCACCGATTTACTATGGCCTGTTCTTCTTCCAAAGGTTTACCTTGCTTGTCTTCTATTATTGATGACTGTCTATGTGCTGTTTTTGTAAGAGTTCTTAGAGTTTCATAAGCTATTTTGCTGAATCTTCCGTATTTCATATATTCATCGATTAGTTTACATTGCGTTTGAATCCATTTATCTTTCGTTCTTATTATTAACTTGCGAATTTCTATGTTAATTTCTCTATATTTATAATTAAGTTCAGGTTTTCCTTTCTTAACTGATTTAAGAGTTCTTCTTTTATTTAATAGTTCGAGTATGTGGTTTGTCATCCATAGTTGTTTTTCTTTCGGTATTTTCCAATTATTTTAGTAGCTGTGCTAGTAGGTGCCTAAGTGTATTTTCTATCTTCGTATATGCAGTTGTAAGATCGCAAACTGAAATATTTATTTTTCCAAGTTACATAATCAGTTCGTCTCTGTATAACTTAGATGTATGCGTGTCCATGAGCTTGCTTAAGTTGAATCTTATTCGTTTTGATTGTAGTGTTCTGCTTGATTTTAGCTTGAGTTTTATGTTACAGAGAACCAAATCGTGGTCACTGTTTATGTCTGCACCCGGATAGGTTCTTGTGCTGGACATTTTGATGCTTGATTTGAAACGTCTTGGTGTTAGTATGTAATCAATTTGATTATGGGTTTTGCCGTCTGGAGAGTGCCATGTTGTGGTTCTTGTATCTTTGTGCGGATAGAGTGTATTCGCTATTACAAGTTGGTGTTTTTCGGAAAATTCCAGTAGTCTTTGTCCTCTTTCATTTTGATAACCTATTCCAAAGCGTCCTGCGCATGATGGCCATTCGATGTATGCATCTTTCCCGACTTTTGCGTTGAAGTCACCCTGTATAATTAAGAAATCTTTTGTGGGTGTTTCTTTTATGGTATTATCAATACTTACATAAAATTGTTCTATTTCCTCATCAGTGTATGCTGTTGTAGGAGCATATATTTGAATGATAGTTATATTCATGGGGCTTGCTTTAATCCGAATCGAAATTATTCTGCTTGATACAGCTGTGTAATTTATAACGGAATTTTTTATTTCTTTCTTTACCATTTATTTCTTTTCTTTGCTTGTGTCCTTTTTCTATTTTCAGTTAACCATCGCCTGTAAGTCTTGTTTCAGCAATTCCAATCACGTCCCATTTGTATCTGCTCAGTTCCTTCATCAATTCTTCCAGTTTTCCAAATCTTCTTAATGTTCTAACATTCCAAGTTCAGATAGTAGTTGATATTTTGTTTTGTTATTGTTGTTATCATAGTTGTTGTTGGCTTTTAGACTAGGTGGCGCCTATCTCCTCTCATAGTCCCCTCTTACAAGTTGGCCCACTTGCTGAAGTGGTTTACCAGGGTGTTGCGCGAGGAGCCAATGTAAGAGAGTTAGGGTTTATAAAAGTGGTACGCATATCCTTCCACTCTATTTAAAAGAGTGTAGCAGAAGGCAGCAATAGGATTCCACAGATATCCGCCATACACCCCATTTAAAATATGGAGAAAGCCAATAAAATGCATTTTATATGTGATCCGAAGTAGGAAAATCATCTATAGGTAACCATAGTTACTCATAATTATAATTTAAATATTTAAAATGTTATTTTTTTTTAATTTGTATTATTTATTATTTATTAATAAATAAATATACATTTAATGTGAAATAAAAGATTTGTTATTAATAAATATTAAAATAGTAGCTTTAACATAACACATAACAAAGTAGACTTTGACATCGGAATTGATTCAGAGAAACCTCATGAAAGTAAACAGAAGAGTATGACGAGTGTATGGAGAGAACACTGCAGCGCTATCTCTCTGAGTGCTATAGCGAATATCATGGAGACTAATCATTCTAAAAAAGTATTTTTTATTTTTTAATTAATCAAAATATTGCTGAGATATCCAATAAACTGATTTTTTTATTACGATTTTAAATATATGAAAAAAAAATTCAACTTAAAACCTTCTCAAGAATATATAAATGTATCGATATAAAATATAACACTATATTATTAAAAAATACAGCATTCTAAAATTATATATATATATACTTTCTATATTATTTATCAAATATTCATTAAGTTATAAGTATATATCTATAGATTATTATCTATAGATACCTCTATATAGGTCATATAAGTCCCTAATACGGATACTCTAGATGTATAATACGGACACCATATAACCAATCAGCTGGCAGCGTATGAACTATTCTGATTTTCATAAAAATCGCGTGCGTTATAATATTAATACCACCAATAAAGCTAAATCTAAAATTGTTATTATTTAGATACTTAAATTGTATTATTAATTTTTTTAAATAATAAAATAAATAAATTATTAACTAATTAAATTAGAATAAATTGTTCATAATATTAATTATAAATAATGTAATTGTAATTTGTCTGATTGATTCATCAATAATATATAGTTTATATAGTGGTATGTAGGGTGTCCGTATTATAACATGGGGTGTCCGTATTCGGACATGGGTACCGTATACGGACACCCCCGTTATCTATGGAATTGAAAGATTAAATACACTTTTAAAATCACAATAATATCTATAATCATATAATATTAATATATTGTAATTTTTGAATAAAAATAATGAGTCATAAAATGTTAAGACCATTTATTGTTAAAGTGTCCGTATTAAGTTACTTTCCCCTATATAAGTTAATAATAGTTATATACACAGTACATGTATGAATGCTTTTATTATTATATATTATTGTATATACTGTATATAATATACATTTATTATACAATATTCTATTAAATCTGAAAATTATATTAAAATATTTAAAATATACAATACTATGATTTCATAAGAGATTTCACTGATCACGGAATATGCTATGGTTTCAATACTGACAGACGAGATATGTTACACACTGAACGAACAGGTAATACATAATAATGATGCAACTTTCTTACGATATAACAAATGTTTCGCTAACTGTTATACGTGTTAATGTTCCATATATTTATAGAGTTCATTTGTAAAATAATTAATACATTCGAGCTCGATCTGACATTTCAAAACATTGAATAATTGAAATGTTAACATATATGCCTTTATTAAGATTATATATATGTATAACGTGACATATAACTATGTGGCATGCGTACGATAGTGGTTATAAAGTAAATATAAGGATAACTTATTAATACAAGGATCAAAGAATGGACTAAAGTTACAGTTGAACATAGAATACATAAATACACGAGAGGAATTCTCCTTTACGACGGATCAGTTAGATATGTTACGGATAACTCTTTCGGAAGTAGTCAAGGTACATTGTACTGTGATGACCCGGAGATAGTCCCATAGAGGATGAAGTTGATTATCTAGGCATACAAAATATCATTAATTAATGTATATTAGTTTATGTTATACTAATATTGCTTATATTTAATTAATATATCACATAGCATGTACACATATTCTTATTAATGAAGGTAATTCCCATATGAGATAGAATTGTTATGAAATATAACGTTATAAAGTTGAAGTTATAACTACGAATATTTTTATTGGGTAGCCTTACCTTTGTACTTATACCTTTATACCTTAAAGTGCATTTATTTATTTAGAACGTTAATGAAGTTAAATGAAATTAAGAAATATTTGTTACATTATTTTTATTTATTATATATCTAAATTTATATTGCGTAAATTAAAAATAAAATACACTATGCTTATAATGTATGGATATTTTCATGATTCCGATATTCATAATATTTATTATATATATATAATAAGCGTGGAGGTGGAGTTTCGATTTTCATTAAAAATAATATTAAATATAAATTAATTGATAATTTATCATTATATGTCAATGATGCTTATGATATGGTTACGATCTCATTTATATACATACGAACACATTAATTATTTACTATCATGTATAAAGCACCTATATTTAATATAATTGAATTTACTGATATTATATATAATACATTTACTCGTCATCTAAATAAATCATTAATTTTAACAGGCGATTTCAATATAAATATAAATAATCATAATTCCCATACAAGTACTACATGTTTTATTGATACTCTTTATTCCCTAAATTTAATAGCGACAATCACAACACCAACCCATATAACTAATCAAATAAATTCTATTATCGATAATATTTACACACATTTTTTATCTTTCCCACTTTTTAATGGTGTTTTCTTGACTGATATCAGTGATCATTTACCGATATTCTGTATTTAAAAAAAAATATTAATACAAAAACGAAATACACTTATAAATATGTTAGGGATCATTCAGATCAAAATATTTTAAATTTTAATAATAATCTGACTAATATAAATTGGTCTTTCATTTTAACTCAATCTGATATTCATATATCTTTTAAAAATTTTATTTCTAGATTAACTAATTCATATACCTATTTCATATACCTAATATATGTTGTCCATTAAAAAAAGTTAAAATTAAATCTGGAGTTTTTAATAAACCATGGCTAACCCCTTCCATCATTAAATGCATAGGTAAAAAGAATAAATGTATAACAAATATTTAAATAATCATTCACTAATAAATGTATATACAAATTATAAAAATTGATTAATGAAAATATTAAAATATAAAGAGAAAAAATATGATGAAAATAAAATAAAAAACAATAATATAAAAAATACTTGGCGTATTTAAATAAATTTATAGGATATAATAAAAAATCAGGAACTATTATTGATAAAAAATTAACAGATTTACAAAATGCTAATATGTTCAATTCATATTTTTCAAATATAGGTGTTGAATTAAATAAAAATATACAATACTCTAATCAAAATATATATGAAAATATTACTTGTAATAAGAGTTCGATTTTTATAAAGCCTGTTTCATCATTAGAAATTGAAAATATTGTTTATAATTGTGATTCAAAATATATTACTGATTCCCATGATTTTAACTTTTTTTTAATACGTAACATTATTTTATTCATTAGTAATATTTTATCAATTTTATTTAATAAATGCATTGAAAATTGTGTATACGCTGATGAACTTAAAACATCTAAAGTTATAATTTTATATAAAAATGGAAATAAAAATGAATTCTCGAATTATAGGAATTATAGGAATTCCCTATCTGGTATATACTGCCAAAGATTTTCTACATTTATGAACTATAAAATATGATTCCTAGACAATTATTTATTATGTAAAATATGTAGATAGGTTATATTAATTTATAAAATATATTTTAAATGCTTTGGTTAATCATTGACTGTATTTATCTACTTATTTTTCTTTTTTAGAAATAATAAACATTTATTATCTATATAAAATAATCAATAATATATTTCGGTTATAATTTATACTGTATATTTTATGATTTTAATTAGATGAATTATTTTTTAAAACAATTATTTTAATATTTTTATTAATTTTCATCTTAATTTTGTTATATTATATTTTATTTGATATCGTTAACTTATCGATCAGGTGAGGTATCAGTTATCGATCTCGGGGACTCAATTCCTGCCGGATCACATTCCTTTGTTTCCGTCTTCTTGAAGCAGGTTCAATTTATATAAAATTTTTAAATATACAACATAAATGATAAGATAACTGAGATTATAATGTACACATAATAATGTATATTATAAAAAACGAATAATTAAAAATCAAAATTCAAAAATCACAGTAAATTACATAATTAATAATAATAATATATCAATGGAAAATTTTAAATAAATAACTAATAAATACTTATATAAACAATATACAACAAATCTAAATCATATCAATCTAAATAATGAATAACATAATAAACTAACGTGTATTAAAAACATAATACATATTATGTATATCGATTATTAATGTTCATTTGACACACTCATTAAAAATAGATAAACAAAATCTTAGATTTTGATATTTTATCACGCGATCTTTAAAAAAAACACAATAGAAAATTATATATTTGTTATATATAATACACTATATACCTACCATCAATAAAATAAGGTACTATTTCAGTAGGAGCAGACGTCGTATCCTTTCTAAGTTAATTATACAATTATTAATTATTATTAATACACATAATTATGAACGATTGGAAACAATCAAATATCGGGGCGCAACCTTTTCAAGAGTAGCAATAATCATAAAATAACTCACAAAAATAATGGAGATTTTAAAATTGATGAAGATATATATATATATATATATATATATTAGATTAATACTATGATCATTACTATAATGATTTATTGAAATAGTTAACATTCAATTATATTATCAAATTTATAATCAATCAAATATAAAAAATATTTATACATTAAAATAAAAATAAACAAATTTATTAACAAATTTTATGACTAATATAGTATATCAATATATAAATTCATTGACCTAAAAATACCTTTCTATGGTCATTAAATAATTTAAATATAAAGTATTATAATTATAATTATGTTAACATATTTTCTGAATTTTTTTAGTGATCTCCATTATAATTAACCTTATATGATATTAATTGTTTATACTGAAATTATATATAGGACATATATATATATATATAATTCCATTATATACAAAGACATATTTATAAGGTTATTATAGTTAATTAATAATTGATGCAGACGAAATGATGGACTAGGTAATATTTCAATTATTGATCCTACATTATAAAACTGCATGAGTGGTTCAGTATGCTGCGTATTAGATCGCTGTACGAACCAATAAAATAGGTAGTACAATAATATGTATAAGTTATCTTATATAATTATGTATAGGTATAATTTATGTATATTATACAAAATGATCGCCTCTCGTTAAAACCATTGATTTATTAACACGAGAGCGGCTTTGAATGGAAATTAGAGCCATTTGGTTATAGGTGAAATGTCATCTAAGTTACTGTATGGGATGAAAGGACTCCACCAAAATAACTTATTTTGTAAATTTATATTGTTATTTTTTGTTGTTGTTATTTTTTATTTGGTGGAGTCCTTTCATCCCATTCAGGAACTCAGAAGAAGTTTTCACTTATAACCATATATGGCTCTAATTTCCCTTCGAAGCCGCTCTCATGTTAAGGCATCCATGGTGTTAACGAGAGCCGGTCATTTATGTATACACAATTATATAAGATCACTTCTAAATAATATTTTAGGACCCATTTTATTAAATTAATTAATGGTCCGAACGAGGCTCGAACCCGTGTCCTACTGCTTGTTTGCCTGACGCCTTAGCCACTGAGCCACACAGGCAGTTTTGAATATATATAATCAAATATATAAATATTCAACACTATCGATTTGTATTAGTATATATTTAGATAAATAATTGAATAATTAATAATAAATAATTAAACTACAATAATTTAATTATAATTAAACATCAGATTATTAAATTTATCTACACTCAGAAAAAGAAGCTAGTCATTTTAAGCCGATAGCTATCAACGAGGATGGCTAGCTTTATGGGTTAAAATATCTACAAGCTAGTCTCAAATATGTAATTTTATATATATATATATTATGTATATTTTATGGTATAATACAATTATGTATTTGATGACTAACTTAAATATCAATATACGGCAAGCTGGTCATGTTTGACTCATTTTAAATATGATAATTATTATTAATGACTCTGTTACTCTGTTAAAAATTAGGGTACAGCGAATTCAATTTATAGGGTACAGATCGTTAAAATATCACAACAATTTACCATGTACCCTAAATAGGGTACACGACTTTTAAACTCACCAGGGTACAATATATATATTTTTAGGATACATATATGTTAAATATTAGAGTACATGACTATTAAATGCACTAGGGTGCACTCTATATATTTATTAATGTACAGCTATGTTAAATATTAGGGTACGTGATTATTATATTTACATATCATTCAATTATGGTACATATCATACAATTGCATTAGGGTACACGGTATCATATAATTAGGGTAAACCAGCTAACATTCTTTAGGGTACAGTTTGATCATGTTTAGTGTACTGATCGTATTTATTCAAATTGTACTCTAATTAGGGTACGGCTATGGGGACACTACTTACACCCTAACAAAGGCACTCGCTATACCCTAATTTTTAACATTTCATACACACATGACTAGGCTAACATATTTTAATATTTGCTTTTACGTAATCTAGTCATATATTGCATGCGTATTATATAATTTATAATAATTAAATATATAATAATTATTTAATAAATAAATATTATTAAATAAATAATAATTATTAATATATTATTATATATTGTTAATTATTTAATTATTATTATTTATTTAATTATAATGAAAAATATATTGTTAACTATTTTATAATAATTTATTATTTATTAAATATTTAATTATTACATACATAATTAACATTTTAATTATTTAATTATACATACATAATAATAATTAATAATATATAATTAGTTAATAATTATTATATAAATAAAAATAGTAAATAAATAATAATTGTTTATTTATTATTTATTAAGCTATATTATAAGAATTAATTATTTAATAATTATAATTAATAATTATTATTAATTATCAAATTATAATTAACAATATATTTTTAACTATTTTGTTTGCGGATCTGATGTTATAGAATTTCTTGATAATATCAATTAGGTTTGTGTATATATATATTATATATATATTATATATATTATATATATACAATATATATATATATATATATATATATATATATATATATATATATATATATATTTTTAATATTATTACAATCATTTATTATCATACGCATAATCTTAACAGTTTGATTATGCTTATGATAATAAATGATTGTAATAATATTTAAAAAATAATATAACAATGTTACAAAATTCTATTAATGAATTTATACAATATATTGTATCATTATTTAATCATGATAATCAATAAATGATAATTGATTAATATTAATTATATATATATGTATATTCACTTAAAAATATAAATTAATGAAATAATAAATGAAAATATAAGTGGCATTTCAATTTTAAAATTTATATTTTTTTCATAAGTGTGCGAGCCTGAGATTATAGGAGTTATTGATAAAACCTATTATTTATAAACTATGTAAATTTTAAACCATTAATTCGATGTAAGATGAACAAATATTGAATACGAGTATATACCACATATACATATAATAATTATATTGGTATGGAAACTATTCTAATATCTATATAAATTACTAAAGCAATTTTTATTATTTTTAATTTAATTTTAGATACATATTAGATTATATTCAATATATGATTTTTATGTATACATTCCCATGAACCTAAGCTTCGATTCATATATGTATTGTATCTTAATTATTTTATATATGTAGGCATATAATTGACTTAAATATTATTGACAATCTAGTATACTATCATATATGCTACGACAATCTACTTTTACAACCAGATAGCCATATGATCAGTATGCAGATCATACGGCTATGTAATAATGATAATGATCAGCATATCATCGACCACGAATCACTTTGCACCTAGGATACCTTCTCAACACATAGATGTATCAACTGATATCGCTACTTACTGCATTATATCCTGCATTATACCCTGCATTATACCCTGCATTATACCCTGCATTATACCCTGTATTATACCTGCATTATACCCTGCATTATACCCTGCATTATACCCTGCATTATACCCTGCATTATACCCTGCATTATACCCTGCATTATACCCTGCATTATACCCTGCATTATACCCTGCAGTACACATGGGTATCATTATCTAGTTATCGATATATCATAATATATATATATATATATATATATATATATATATTATATGTACATATATGTACCTCATTCCCTTCATCAATATATAACAATATTATAATATAGTATATTATACGTTTACTCGTATATTTGTTTTTATCTTATATCAGAATATTCTGTTCCCTAATTTACTTATTGTATTATATTATCTTATTAAAGAGTAATTATATAATATAAATATGTATATACATGGGCGGATACATGCATTTTTCAAGATGGGGGGCTGACATTCAATTAAAAGTGTATTTTTAAAATAAGACTTATTTACTATGATAATATTCAATTGAATAATATGTATGTATATATATATATGTTATAACTATATTAATTAAATAGAATAATATTTTATATTTCATTCAATAAAAACTATTAATCCAATAAATTAATCAATTAATTTAAGAATACAATTGTATTCTTCTTGGAAATTTGGAAATAATATAATCATAATAGATCTATATTTCTTTATGTATGGGTATATAAAGAATGTCCATTTAGTAGATCTATAGATGAGTGTATACACTCATAGTCGAACGTAAATGTGTATTTATTATTTTGAATCGGCTAAATGAACGTTCACAATCACACGAGGTAATTAGGATAGTAGCCATAAATAAAAGCATTTCATAGATATTAGGAAAAATAAACCTATAATATATATAAATTATATATTATTAATATATATATATATATAATTTAATGTAAATTCAACTTCAATTTACATTGACATATTATTAAGAGTAGGCTAATTGCTATCGTATTAGGTAAATATTTAGTCTCTGTCCATTTAACTTCCCAGCAAATTAGTTCGGATTTTATTTAATGTATCTTTAAAGATAATTGGTAAATCATATTTGACTTATTCATAACACTTTATACAATGTATTTTCTTTCCATGAATCCTTATTTTCATTCATTACTTTATGGAATTAATAATGCTCCAAAAGATATATACAATATGTCTTTATTGAATATTTCTTTCATCTCCATTATCAAATGATCAAATAATGGAATAGATATTAAATTTGTTAACATATTTTTACATTTATTAATTATTAACATATTTATTATTATTCATTAATTGTTACGTATATCTTTACAAGGTTTGACATTTATATGGAAACTAATGCCGAAGTATAAAATTTACGAACAGCAAACTCTTAGCAATGAATTTCATGTATTGTTTTTTATTTTACTTTATGTATTATAATAATAATCTTTTGTCACTTAATTCACTATTGTTTAATAGTCGTTACTTGCTGTTACTTCACTAATACATGTTGTCTTACTCTTTCGACTTGACTACAGTTCTTTCCTACTGAATCGACTTCCTGCTAAATCTACTGCTCCACTAATTCGTACATACGCACTACTTACTACATAAAACGAGTAGACTACTCTGCTATGACTCATCATCAATAATCTCGTATGTGGCGTATGTAACTAACGCGTCTCTTAATACCGTAAAATAGCAAGGATCAGATGTTACCAAAAGTACATTTAGGATATCATGGAATATTAAACTAAATAGCATGGACTAGAAACACCATATGATATTTATACCAAATATATCACATGGTTAGAATATGTCTTATAAGGTGAATACATAGCATATATTCAAACTTCCAGATAACCATGTGAAATAGTAGGTACATGTATACTACTAATGAAAACAAAATACCTTATTATAGTTTATTACGGGGATATTGAAATAATGTTAATTAAAAATGAAATGTCAAAAGATAATAGGTATTATAACCTATTATAACTTCGAAATCGATATTCATGAGAAATTTTATAATACTAATAATAATATAACTGTTCATTGACTCAAGAAAAAGATAGATATCCCAGTAAACCAAAATTAGAAATTTTTTCGAAAATGGTTGTAATTTATTTACGAATATTGAAAATTATTGTAAATAATTTTCAATATTCGATAATTTCTGTATTTTTTTTGAAAATAGAACACGAAGTTTGCGCAATATTTGAAATTAATTTACGCAAATAATATGAAAATTTTACGAATATCATTTGCAAATATAACGCAAAGTTTGTAAAAAATTTGAAATATTTCAAAATTTTATATGTAACACGAAGTTTGCAATATATTTGAAAATAATTTACGCAAATAATACGAAAATGATTTTAACAAATTTTACGAAAATCTTTTGCAAATAAAACTTTGGGTTTTATACCCAAATTTTGTAAAAAAAAAAATTAAAAAATAAAACACGAAGTTTGAAAATCTATATTAATATAAATTAATTAATATATTAAGATTATTAATATATTTAATTAAATTTTTAAATATAAATTTTATTGCAGATAATTATTTAATTTTTTTAAAAAGTCTAGTTTCTATTATTTATTTATGATTAACGAAATAAATATAAATGAGATAAAATGTTTCTATTTTAAAATTAATTTGTATTTATATTGATATACATATTTAATATTTATCACCATATAAATAATATTATTAATAGTTATTCATTCAAAAATAATGGAGGATAGGTCTGCATACACCAATTAATAAACTATATTTAACCATATTAAACTTATTTTTGAATCATTAATTGAAGTAAAACATATATATTTTATATATTAATATATTTATTCAAGGTTTATATATATAACCATATCTTTTATTTTTATTATATTCTCCAGATAATTTATTTTTGATTTGCAAATGTTGTTGATTAAATATTTATTAAATTCTGAAAATTATGTGCCACGTTTACAAAATGATTTTCGAAAAATTTACGAAAATAATTGAAATTTATTTGCGAAGTTTGCGAAGTTTGCAAATGATTTTCGAACAATTTTCGAAAATCATTTTCAAATTATTTTCAAATTTAGTTTACTGGGATGAATAGGTTTCATATTGAGATGCAAAAATTAACAATTAATTATATATTTTAAAAGTAATACATTTTTAATGATAACATATAAAGTCGAAAAAATTTAAATGGTAACAAAATATAATATAATCCGAAGATCAACCTGTATACTATTCCAATACTTTGGAGCAGCAAGAGTGAAAGTAACATCACTATACTTATATAACATAAATGATTCAGAAAGTGTCATTAGCTCATATTTTCGAGTGGATACTCAAATGCTGATTCTCCTGGATAGGTATACTTCGAATATACAAGTTACTTCATATAATCTAAATATGCCATTATTACGGTGAATCACATCAAAAGACTTAGGACTTAGGACAAAAGACTTTTACCTACTGACTATTTGTGTTTGTTCATTTATTTATTGTGTGCGTTCTAATTACATTAATAACATGTCTGCTATCCCACTAGACGACGCTATCCAGTGCTGTCGGTACATACTTCGTGTAACTGAAAAAGAAAAAATAAATAAACCTGTATTAAGAAATAAATATCAGCAGTATTACATTACATTGTAAATAAAGTAAGAGAAACATACGCGAGATGAATTACACGATTATAAAGATACTACAATAAGTAAACACAACAATAAAACAACGCTATCGTACGCATTATTATTAGTAGAACAGGATTATATAACTAGAATATGAAGTTTTAACTGTAGTTAAATGTACTATATTATAACAACCTATAGGTTGTGATACAACGTTGATCATTACAGAATATTCGATTTTCGATTACATTCCATGGGTTTCTTCACTTCCATAAGTCCACGAAGTTGTATTATCTCTTAGTGGTGGATAACTAAATTATAGGTAAGTAACATGGACGGGAACATTTAGTAGATTATTTAGATAATAATTGAGCGAATAACAATATATATAAGTACAAAATCGCTTAAAATAAGCTATATTGGGGGTTTTCAAAATTCTTATTTTGGATTATTGTGGGACATTTTTTATAAACTTAAAAATCTTATAATTCCTTCATAATTTATAATTTATATTATATATTTAATAACTATAATAGTATATACTAGGGATGTAAATGATGCTCAAATCTAAAGCATGATGCAGTCTCAGTCTCGGTTACCCAAAGCATCGATGCAGTCTCAGTCTCGGTCACCTAAAGCATGATGCAGTCTCAGTCTCGGTTACCCAAAGCATCGATGCAGTCTCAGTCTCGGATACCCAAAGCATCGATGCAGTCTCAGTTTCAATACCTAAAGCATCGATTCAGTCTCAATGTAAATAACAATAGCATCATTTAAGCCTCAGAATGGGTTACCTAAAGCATCGATGCAGTCTCAGTCTCTATAAAATGCATTGCTATTAAATGATGCTTATTAAATGCATCATTCAAGTGTTAGTCTCAGTTTTCATAAGCTCAATAGTTTCAGTATCAGTTACCAGAATCATTGTTTTGTATATCAAACGAAAATAATGTCATTACAAACTATAGATAAGTATCATAAATAACTACCAGGAGTGTTAATTGATAAGAATCTTAATATGTTCATAAACACAAAAAGTCAAATCAGCTAAATATCAATTGCATAATATTAGAATTATAAGAACAAATATAAATTGTAATACATGTAAATTGCTAAATCAAATCTTTATTGGACTATTGTAAGTTATAATTTGTAACATACTTTTAATTAATTTACCTCCTCATCAGTTAATGACATTAAATAAAATAATTCGATGGTTATTCGCGTAATATATAAATTAACACCTAGATCAATATACTATCAGAATAACTGAACTGATGCGACAACAACACCTACTATCAATTAATTTCCACATTATTTATAAATTACTGGTAACTACACATTTTGCATATCATCACAAGACACCAACATACCTCGCGAAATTAATAAAGCCATATTCAAGTCTGAGAGTACAGATAATTAGTTTTTGAAATTTTTAAAATATTCGTATACTAAACGAACATTTGAGTATATTATAAACAAAATAGCCACCTATCGATACATATAATTAATATTATGTCACATGAAATATGAAACATTAATAACAATATGGATAAATATATAAAAATTATGTTTAAAATGTAAATTCAAAAAGCATCATTTCGTCTCGAATATGTTTTGTAAGAGTCTCATTTCGGCTTGGGATCGTTTGACTAGAGTCTCGGCTCGTTTGACTAAAGTCTCGGCTAGTCTTGGGCTCGTTTAGCTAAAGTTTCGGTTCGGCTCGGGCTCGTTTGGCTAGAGTCTCGGCTCGGCATGGGCTCGTTTTTGTTCCGAAAATAAAAGTCTCGGCTCGGCATCAAAAACCAATAGTCTCGGCTCGGCATCAAAAGCTCGGCATCATTTACATCCCTAGTATATACCATCAATTATTATTTATTTTATAATTTATCAAATAAACTTTATTAAATTAAAGAAATTATATAATTTCTTATATAAGATTATAAAAGTATTTACAATACATTTAAAATGTGTATTAAATAGAAATGAGATAAAAGAGTAATATTAATGTTTTATGGTTTTATAATTTATAATATACAATTTATTTGTTAATAATATATATAGTCTCTTTTAATATTTTCACAAAATTAGTAAATTACAGATCGTTCTTCTTTTTATATATTACCTACCTAACATAATTTGTAGTCAATATTTTATAAAATTCTCATTTTTAATAATTTTGGTTTTACTATTTGTAATTATAATATTATAGAAAGGATACTATTGTATAATCTTTGTTAGGTTTAATGGTGAAGTTTAATTGGCCGGGGAAGTACATGGATGTTAGAAATCATATACGATCGTGTGAACTCTGTAATATGTGTACATTGGGAGATGAGAAGGTCGAAATGGGGAGGTTAACCTTAATATAAAGCAGATAAATCATTAAATGTAATACATATCGATTTTTTAACAGTAGATAAGTCAACAGATGGATGGGAGAATATGTTAGTCATAACAGATTGTTATACAAAATTGTTAAAAGAAATACCGACTAAGGATAAGTGTGCAAAATTGTGGTTAAAATATTAATGAATGAATGGTTTTTCCATTTTTGTATACCGAATATAAAATATTCGGATGTGGGTAGGAATTTTGTGTCTGCGATAGTAAGAGAAATCTGTAGTAGTTTTGGGATTAAACGTAGTACAACGACTTCAAACCATACATTAGGTAATGGTCAAGTCGAAAGGTTTAATAGAAAACTATTGGGATTGATTAGAATGTTATCTAGGGAAGAAATAGGAAAATGGCCAATACATTTGAATAAGTTGATACATTCCCATGATACAATGCCGCATACCACGACAGGTTATAGTCCGTTTTATTTGATGTTTAATAGAGAAGATAGGATAGTAACCGATGAAACTTTAGTAGGACAGGGGTAATTACGGAATATTAGGTAAGCTATATAAATAAGAAATATAGGAAAGTTAGATATAAGGTAAATACATCATTAGAAGGGTAGTATAGCATAATGGTAGAACGAGAGCGTTAAAGTTAAAAAGTGGGGATTTGGTGAGGATTAAAGAGAGACAAGAGTATTAGGTTGCAGAAAATTATCTAGATTATGGTTAGAGAAAATGTGATAATATCTTAAACTACCCAATGAGTTATAATAAGTTTATTGAATGCATCACAGAAAATTCTCTCTTACAATATATACATTTTCCAACTAGACTAAATAATATACTTGACGTACTTTTTACCAATGATTCACTTTTATTATCTAATATTTCTAAAGAACCTAAATTTATTATAAATAAACATATTAGCGATCACTTTTCTTTTTCTTTCAATATGTTATCCATGTCCACAAATTCCATGAACCCAATACTACCAAATTTTAAAAAAGCAAATTTTATTTTAATGTATTTATTATTAAAATACACAATGGGAAAATATATTATCATATGGTAAAGATATCGATGAAACTATAAATATTTGTTATTCATCAATGTTAGATATATTTAGTAAAACCGTTCCAATGTCAAAATTATCTACATATGCACATAAATACCCCAAATATATACACTCTGTTCAATCAAAATGTTTAAGAAATTTTAAAAATAGGCATAAATCAACTACTCATAATACCAAATGGAGAGACTCACAATCACTTCTAAATTATAATATTCAAAATTATGTCTTGCAGAGAGAGTATAAGGTTATAAATTCCAATAATAAATCTTTGTTCTACAAGTATGTTAATTCGAGATGTTCATCTCACAATGGAATATCTCCATTAATTAAAGATGATAATTCATATGCGTCACTTGATTATAATAAAGCTGTACTATTGAATGAACAATTCACATCAGTATTTACAAATTATAATGGTATAATTCCAGATCATACACTAAAAACAGAAAATACTATAAATAATATTATATTCAATAGAGAAATGGTTAGAAAATTCTTATGTAAACTTTCTAATTCATGTATAATTCCGCCTGATGAAATACCATCTTATACTCTACAAAAATTCTCATATGACTTATCATTTCCATTATCTATAATATTTAACAAATCAATTGAATTTGGTTCATGTCCCTTAAAATGGAAATATAGTTTTATAACACCGATTTTTAAGAAAGATGATCCCTCTAGAAAAGAAAATGATAGACCAATTTCTATAACTAGTATTATATCTAGAGTATTTGAACGATAAATTACAAAACACATTCAATTATTTCTACTGAAAAACTCACTTTTATCAAAACATCAAATTGGTTTTATGAGTGGTAAGTCGGTAGAGTTAAAATTATTGGCGTGCCTAAATAAATGGACCTCTGCCTTAAATTATAACAAATATATTAATAATGTATATTTTGATTTCAAAAAAGCGTTCGATAAAGTCTCGCATATAAAACTTTTAATAAAATTAAAAGATATAGGTGTAACTGTTAATATTTTAAAATGATCGAATGTTTCCAAACCAATATGATAACAATCTATAAAAATAAATCACTCGTATTACAAATTCAAAAATGTACTATCAGGTGTGCCCCAAGGTTCAGTTATTGGACCTTTACTTTTCATAATTTCCATTAATGATATAACTAATCTATTCACTGATAAAATTAAAATAGATTTATTTGCAGATGCCACTAAAATACATCTACAATCTAATAAACTATCGGATAGAAAATTGATGCAATTAGCAATTAACTCATTTCTATCATGGAGCAAAAACTGGCAACTTGATATAGCACTAAACAAAACAAATCTAATGTCATTAAACAGTATTCTAGTACCAACATATTATATAGAAAACAAACTTATTAATAACCGTATTTCAAATAAAGATCTAGGTATAATATTTGATAATTTTTTATATTGTGATAAGCATATAATAGAGTGTTGTAGAGGTGCTCTAATGACTATTAATAATTTATTTAGATGCTTTATAACTAGCGATCTTACAATGCTTTTAAAGGATTATATTACATATTCTCGGCCTATACTAGAATTTGCCACAACTTTTTGGAATCCTTGTCTTAAAGCAATACGTTATAATGGACTAACCGACAAGCTTGAAAGTGTTCAGAGATTGTTCACAAGGGGGCTATTTGGTACTTGTGGACTAAAATACAATAATTATAATGAACGACTAACCTACCTTGGACTAAAATCTCTCGAACTACGGCGTATTCACAACGACCTGATTATAACATTCAAGCTAGTAAATAATCTATGCAAGGTTGATTACTCTGATATATTATATGTTACCAAGACAAATTCTGGAACACGTGGCCATGACTTAAAACTCCTGGATAGTAACTCACGAACAAATGTACATATGAACTATCTAAATAACCGTATAATAAACATATGGAACAATCTTGACTATGAAATTCATTCTCCATCTTTGAACTGTTTTTAATCACGTATAAATAAAATCAATTTGAATAGATTCTTATCTATTATGCGATCTATCACTTAATTTATTGTCATTTTTATTAATATCTTATAGCATGTTACCGTTCCAAGTAATTCGTAAATTCAATATCTTTATGTAAGATATATCATGTAAATAGTATCTAATTCTATCTTAATATTATGTATTGCGAACGTTTGATATTTATTTTATATATATTAATTTAATTAACTTACTTATTTCCCATTGTTCAATTTAAATGTTTACTGTATACTTTAATATTTATATTTATGAATTATCATGAATACAATTCAATTCAATTTAATATTGAATCGTATGAGATTAAATGGGGTAATATTCATTTCGTATTCGTAGTGCTTATTCATTTTAAATATTTTAAATATTTAAAATAAACATTATATATAATCTATAGATCAATATCTAATTATATTTTACAATACGAAAAAAGATTTTATATCTTTCATAATTTATTACAACGTTATTAACGTTTTCCTAAGAAACATACGTTTTCATAATAACCACACTGTAATTTCACATAATATCGTTATTATTATTATTATTATTATTATATTAATACCCGGTAAAGCGGATTTTATAATGCGTATTTTTAAATAGTAAAGATACTCATTATTACTGGTGTTACGTATGGATATATAATAGTCGGAAAGCAAATTCCGAAAAATGTGAAATTCATATTACGTGCGACTAGCGGTACTAGTCCGGCAATCTTGCATACGTATTGTACATGGAGATATAGCAGTTTACATGGCTTAGATACAAATATACTTAAATAATATATATATATATATATATATATATATATATAAAAAAATATATATATATATATATATATATATATATATATAATACTTATTCATGTGTTAGCATTCATAGCGAGCGGACGTGTTTATAAACGCAATCAACCGTAAACAATACAGCTAAGTTATTTATCATATTATATATATAACATTATATGTTAATATTATATCATATTTATTATCAGTATTTCTATACATATTAATTACACATATTTTATATTTATCATGTATTATTTAAATATATTTATATTTGTTTAATTTGCTTATTTAATAGTGAATACATTATATATTATATGTAAAAATTGTATAATAGTGTATATTATTTACATTATTTATTATCAGTATTTATTTATATATATATATATATATATATATATATTTATATTTATATAGATATATATTAATTACACATACTTATATATTTATCATGTAGAATTAAATAATATATATATTTGTTTAATTTGCTTATTTAAGGTAAGTATTGAATACATTATATATTATAAATTAATACGAAATAAAATATGGCAAATAGAATGTATAATTTAGAGTTGTCTGAGACAATTAAAAATTACATTAAAAAACTATTTGATGAACATATAAAATCAGTAATTGATGAAAATACGAAAGTAATAAATGATCTAAAAAATAATATCACATAATTGAAATCTATAATAAATAGTGTAAATATTAATAATGATAAATGTAATGATACAGAATCATATGCAAATATATTAAATAAAAACTTAGAAAAAACTATTGAAAATACAATAATTAAATCAGTCAATAAAAATATATCTGAAACTAATAATGTAAATTGTATAAAAAAAACTATTATTCTATACAATGTAAAAGAACAGATATTTAATGACACAAATTCTAAAGAAAATTCTGAATTTAAATCTATATCAAATATTATAGATATAGTATCTGATCAAAATAAAAATATAAAAATAAATAAATTCCATAGAATTGGTAAATTCAATAAAAATGATATAACAAATTTATCAAAAAATAGACCGATGAAAATTGTACTTGATTCTGAAGAATCAATATCAATATTAATCAGAAATGCATATAAATTAAAAAAATCATCTTTTAATAAAGTAGGAATATCTATTGAATATAGTATAGAACAACTTATTCAAAAGAAAGAATGTTTTAAAATAGCTAAAGCCAAATGTAAATTAGATACTATTTGTAAAGTTAAATTTATAAACAATGAATTTAAATTAATATATAATAATACAGATAAAAAAATCTATAATACAATAACAAAATATTATAAATATAAATGAATCTTTTAAATATAGATGAATATAATGAAATACATTATAAAGATACAAGCTTATCAATGATATTATTAAATATACGAAGTTTTAATAAATATATAAATAAATTATTAATATTTATCGATAACTTGACCCATAAACCTGATATTATTATATTAACGGAAACATGGCTTACTGATAAAGATTACCCAGATATATATTTCCTTAATTATAATATTTTTATAAAAAATAGAATATTATCCAATAAAAAGAGAGGCGGAGGTGTACTTATATTAGTTAGTAAACTGATAGAATGTTGCATAATTGAAGACCTTTCTTGTTCTATAATGGATTATATCAATTAAAATAATTATTAATTCTAATGATTTTAAAATTATATCATCTGTTTATGGATCATCTGATTATAATGGAAATGATTTTATTAATTTATTGTTTAACTTATTTCATAAATATATAAGTAGAGAAATGTATATTTGTGGTGATTATAATATTAATTTATTAAATAATACTGTATTATCTAACTCGTTTAAAAATATATTGATCCAATTAAGTATATCTAATATAATTGATATGCCCACAAGAATCACCCAAAATTCAATATCAAGTTTAGACAATATTTTTACAAATTGTTCTGATGTAATACACGGTGTAATACATACAGATATTAGCGATCATTCATTAATATTTTGTATTTTTAATTATAATCTATTTGTTAAAAGAAAGGATCAATATACACGAATTCACATATTCACGAAATATTAATGAATTAAATTTACATAATCTAAAATTAGAACTAGGTACAATACATTGGAATACCATTTTAAATAATCAGAATTGTTGTGAACTATACAATACATTTATTGATATATTAACTAAGAGTATTAATAAGCACTGTCCTTTTATTAAAAAAAGAATTAAATTGAATCACAATTTTAATCCATGGCTAAATAATAAATTAAAAATGCAATAAAAAAGAAAAATAAATTATATACAAAATACAAAATTAACAATTGTCCTTGTATGTTTGGTAAATATAAAAAATTAAAAAATTAAATTAATAAAAATATTAAAATTTAAAAAAATAATTACTATAAAAATCTTTTTACTGCAAATACACAAGAAGAAAATTGGAAAGTCATTAATAAAATAATAAAACCTACAGACTCGGATTATCCAAATACTTTCATAGATAATAATATTAAAATGAATGAAAGGTACGAACAATGTAATGCATTTGAGCAATGAGTATTTTTCGAGCATTGGAAGTAAAATAAATAATTCAATTAATAATATAAATAAAAATGATTTTAAAGAATTGTTATCTAATAATTTTAATAGTTTTTACTTTTTACCAATTGATAATGATGAAATAATTAAAGTGACTAAGGATATTAAATCAAAAAGACATTATATATAAATAATCATGACATGACCTTAATAAAAGATATTATTCAATATATTTTAGAACCATTAAAAAAGATATTTAATTTAAGTATCCAAACAAATAAATTTCCTGACAATATGAAAATTGCAATTATTAAACCTTTATATAAAACTAATGATAAACAACAAATATCCAATTACAGGCCAATTTCATTACTACCACAAATATCTAAAATTTTTGAAAAAATTATTTTTAATAGATTATCAAAATATATATTTAAGCATAATATTATTAACAAAAATCAATATGGTTTTGTTCCCAGATCTAATACAACCTTATCATTATTAAATATTCAGCATTTCATTTTACATAAACTCTCTCAAAAAAAAAAGTAGCTACTATATTCTTAGATCTCAAGAAAGCATTTGATGTGGTTGATCATGATATGTTACTTGCTAAATTGGAATGTATAGGGTTTAGAGGTGATACAAATTTATTTATTAAAAGTTATCTTGCAAATAGAAATATTATAACACGAATTGATAATACTCTATCATCAAGAAAGATTATTAGATATGGAGTACCGCAATGATCTGTTCTGGGACCTACTATTTATTATCTTTATAAATGACATATCAAATATTTTTAATAATGAACAAGTAAATAATATTAATATCAATTTATATGCAGATGATACATCTATAACTATATTTGCTGAAAATGATACATTATTAACATATTATTTGCAATATTACATGGATAAGTTAAAAAAATGGTTTGATATAAATAAGCTTAAGTTAAATATCGAAAAAACAAAAATATTGCCATATATAAATTCTGGTATATTAAAAGATATAACAATAGATAACATTAAAATCGATATAGTTAATAATTATAAATTTCTTGGGATCTACTTAGATTCTCAAATGACCTATAAAAAACATATAAATTATTTATCGAATAAATTGTCAAAAATTATATATACTATAAAAAAAATATCTTTTTTAGATACAAACAAATTAATTTTGTTATATAATTCGTTCTATTTATCTAATTTATCATATGGGATTGAAGTATGGTCAAATACTTATAAATCAAATATTACAAAATTAATTATGTTACAGAAAAAAGTTATAAGAATTATTAATAAACAAATAATAAATAAATCAAAATTACCATTAATACGTCTAACACATACTGGTCCTTTTTTTAAAAAAATAATATTTTAAAATTTGAAGATCTAATTATATATAGAAAGTTTCTATTAGAAACACATTATTAATCTATAATTTCTTAAATAATAAATATAAATTAGATTATAACTCATATTTCAAGTTAAATAAACTAAAAAATAAATTTATTCTACCACTTATGAAATCAAATAAATTAAAAATACAATATTTGTTAAAGGACCAAAGTTATATAATGAATTAATGTTTAATAATATTTTACGAAAAAAGAATATTAATAATGTATTTATTCTAAAAAAAAACATTAAAATATTCATTTATAAGTAAATATTAGTTGTTTTTTTTTATATATTTTATATATTTTAATATTTATTTTTTTTTAATATTTATATTTGTTTTACATCTTGTTTCGTTTATTGTTTTAAATATTGTTTTAAATTATTATTGGTATTATTAGTCATCTGTAATTTGACAGGAATGTGGCGCCATTGCACGTCTTATTGAAAGATGATTAATTTTTGTTTAGTAGTTTTAATTTTATAACATACTTTTAGATATTTTTATTTTACACATATTTATAATAATTTACTATTTTTATTAACAAGTTCTCAATATTGTAAATTTACATATTTTACTAATATATATTTTAATACATTTTAATATTATACAATTATTTTATTATCTTATTTTATTATTTACTTTAATGTAATGGATTGAAATATGATGATAATAAGTTATCATTATGTTATCACTTATGTTCATGAACAGTGTTTTATTATTTTTATTAATTTATATATATATATATGTATCTTCTATTTTATTACAAAAAATGCTAACACATGAATCATTATTATTATATTATTACTTTTACTAATATTGTAATCAGTACATGAACATATTGGAGGTATCGACCAAATAAAGCTTAGGCTTTCACTGATCCTCCATAGACGTATGATATACATAGTATTTCGTATGTCTATAAACTGATTTCATTCATTCATTCATATATAACTGCCTGTGTGGCTCAGTGGCTAAGGCGTCAGACATACAAGCATCCTACTGCAGTAGGACACGGGTTCAAGCCTCGACAGGACCATTAATTAATTTTATAAAATGGGTCTTAAAATATTTAGAAGTGATCTTATATAATTGTGTATAAATAAATTATCGGCTCTCGTTAAAACCATGAATACCTTAATACGAAAGCGGCTTCGAAGGGACATTAGAGCCATATAGATGGTTATAAGTGAACACTTCATCTAAGTTCCTGGATGGGATGAAAGGACTCCACCAAATAAAAAAATAACAATATATATATATATATACTGCCACGGCAGGTAATGTACCTTATTAAAATATATATTGATTGCGTGTGTTAACTAAAAGTAACATCTATATCTGATTGGATATTGGATATTAAATAATATATGGTATATCTAAATATAGATGCATTTATGATATAAGTAATGTATGCAAAGGTGTCCATGTTCAGGACAGTGGTCGTAATATAGCTGTTACCCCTGTTATCTCATAGTTGAATTTATAATTAATAAATTAATAAATTAAATTCAATTTTAAAATAGTTATTCTATTTATATACCCTCTTAATATAGATAACTAAAATTTGTAAATATTTAATTAAGAAATAATAAAGTTATGGTGATTTATTGTTAGGGTGTCGGTATTCGAGCACTCGCCCCTATATAGCTGAACAGTGAAAGGCTGTTGACATAATAGCTAGAAAGCGAGAGGTCCCGAGTTTAAGTCCGGGTGATTCTTGTTTTTCTAATGATTATCGAGAACTTAATAGACAATAAATCAAAAACAAGAAAATAAATGTGACGTGTTCGTACTGTAAGAGATATATTATCATGGACCTCTCTCAGATATGCGTAACTAGTTATTAAGTCTACGACTTCTTTAAGGGGCATCTGCTATTATTGTATATATTTATATATATATATATATTATTATTACATATACGTGATTCAATAACTACATATTATTATTAATAAACATAAAGAAGGTATGAGTAATAGGCAATAATCATGGTATATATATTTTGTTAGTGATATATATATATGTATATTTGTTAACGTTAAATATTTGTGTTTCTTTCATTGATACATACATGTGTGTATATGTTCAACCGATATCCACAGGTAACAGATTAGTATGTGTATTGTATTCGATATATATATATGCTATATCGTGATTTCAATAAATAAATATTAGTATTATATATTATATTATATAATTTATATATATATATATATATATGGAAATAAAACACATGATTTCAAATATACATTATTTTATTGAAATATATATATCGATATGAAAATAATATTATTCTATACAAATATATATGTCTACCTTATCATATAGGTATCCTACGGTATCATATAGTTACACTTATCATTGGGTATATTAGGTATATTATCAGTAACCTTGTATTCATATCATCTATACGCATACCAATAGGATTACTCGGGTCTGAAACTGAAACATATGTATACATGTATGTATACATGTATACGTATACATATCAACACGGTAGTATTGCGTGGCTCAATACATAGATGCATTACCTAGTATGTATTATATACATAAAGTTACTATCGAATAACGCGCGTAGTATTAAACGGTAACTGGTATTACGTAATAGGTCGAGATCGGTGCGTCATCGGCATCGATTACATCATTTTCATGACCAGCTTTTACGTAATAATACGTCTTCGTAACGAACGGCTTTAGATATTGAATAGAGAAGCAGCGATCCACACGTTACACGTGGGTAACGACGTAGCTCGGCGTAACGTCACGTGACTTAACGTTACGTAACACGTCGTAATATCACGTGACGGCGTCGTTACGTAACACGTCGTAATATCACGTGACGGCGTCGTTACGTAACGAGGCGTAATATCACGTGACGTGGATAAGCGTACTGTCACGTGATGGTGTCGTTAAAGAAGTTCGCGTACCGTGCGGCGAACCTCTGCACCACGAACGCGTGGAACCTATACTCGAACTTTAGTTTAGAGCGCATCTTTCTCCTCGCTCTAGCCGATACCTTCTTATTGGTCGGCGTTTTGTAGCGGCTAGTGAGGGCCTTCACTGTGGGGGTGGGGTGGGGGTGGTTGAGTAGTATAGGGTGGGATCGCGGTGGGTAAACAGTTGTTATCGATAGCCGATCGTGTGAGCGTTATATGAAGATGTTAGAGAAAAATTAAAATAGAGAAATACGTATTTAATGAGTAACGTAAAGCTATGGTAACCATAGATATATATATATATATATATATATATATATATATATATATATATATATATATATGAAGATATGCAGACATTCAAAACGAGCCTACTAAGTCCTAAAAGATCTAACGAATACAACGCAGAAGAAAAACATACACATAACTGAAAACAAAAAGGGAATATTGGTGAAGGATGATACAGAAATTCTAAATAGATGGTCGGAATATTGTAAAGATCTTTATAATTATCAAATAACACCTGACAGGAATCTGCTAAGTAACAGAAAAAGTTACAGTGGTATTAGTCATCCGATAATTAAATCAGAAGTGGAACAAGCAATAAGAAGTATACAAAAAGTAAAAGCCACGGGTATGGATAATATTCCAGAAGAACTACTTACTTATGGTTGAGAAGAAATACTGACTGTTGTGGCAAAAGTATGCCAACAAATCTGGAAGACGCAGGAATGACCAGACATGTGGTCAACATATGTAATTATTACGATACCTAAGAAAGGAGATCTGAAGAAGTGTGAAAATTATAGAACAATCAGACTAATATGTCACGCAAGTAAGATACTCCTAAGAATAATAATTAATCGCATGAATCTGCAAACAGAAGAGATACTGACAGAAGAACAGTCAGGATTTAGGAAAAAGAAACACCCGAGAGCATATATTAAATGGCAGAATACTGACAGAAAAACATATAGAGCATGACTAGAAACTATACCACAATTTCATAGATTACAAAACAGCATTCGACCGAGTTAGGCATTAAGGTCTATGGAATGTGATGAGACAATTCAATAGTGAAGAAAGATTGATCTGCTTAATAGAAATGCTCTATAAAAATGCACAGAGCGCATTAATAATAAATTGTGCGACTTGTAAATTCTTCAAAATGACAGTAGGAGTACGCCAAGGATGTTTATTATCACCTACTCTTTTCAACATTTACCTAGAGGAAATAATGAGGATCACTTAAGAAAACTAAAAGATCAGTGTAGTGATTGGAGATAGGGAAATTTTCAATCTAAGATTCGCAGATGACATTGACTTGATTGTAGGAACATTGGATGAGTTACAATTAATCACAAACACACTTTACATTTCCTCAGTAACATATGGAATGGAAATTAGCCAAGAGAAGAGTAAAGTAATAGTGAATGAAATATATCAAGTGGAACTAACAAGAGATATAACCAAATCAATATATATAACCTATACATATATGTATAGGTTATATATATATATATATATATATATTGATTTATTGATTGAAAGTTTATTTAAACACTTAAATAAATCATAAATGATCTCTTAAAAGTGTATATATATATATTATACTTACTATAACCTATACATATGTATATATATGTATAAGAATAATTCTAAACACAATAATTGTAGATGATTAGTTATCGTTAGAAAAATGTCAAATTTATACGTCCGACTCAATATATATGTACTTAAATTAGTCATCGACCAACCAATCAATCGATCAACAGTTATCCGTAACTTAAACCCAGATGCAATGACTCATATCAGAATGAATCTAGTAATAATCGCAGACGTTTAACAAATTTGCATTTGAACACTAAAATATGAATAATTTAATTAGTGTATATACATTTTATTATAATGTCTTACATGATAAGTATTACATATATATATATATATATATATATATATATATATATATATATATATATATATATATATGTAATACTTATCATGTAAGACATTATAATAAAATGTATATACACGAATTAAATTATATATATATATATATATATATATATTAATTAATGGCGACTATTGATGGTGTTAACGATGGTCGCACTATAGTGAGAGTCGCACTATAGTGCGTCCACGTCGCGCGTATACGATACTTGCACCCACTTAGAAAGTTGTAGATCAGCTCTGATCCCTTGAAGTATGACGGGTACTCGGCTTCCAGTAGGGCCAGGTACTTGCGGAACTCCTTCAGGTACCCGATGGTACCGTAGTACCTGTTTACGTTAGCGACAGCCTGGTCGTACGATCTCTGGTTTTGAATACTGTAGGTGTGCGTGTATAGGTGTGTGTAGGTATGCGTGTAAGATAAATATATTACCGATACTTATATATATATGTGATGATTATGATGATGATGATGATGATGATGATGATGATGATGATAAATATTTGTTTATTATGCACTACAAAAGAGCCATGTAGCTCCCCTCGTGCGGCAATAATAATAAAAGAACAATGTACACAATTTTACGGTAAAAATGTAATGATAATAATACGTTGAAGATAAAACGATACAAAAATAACCCAATATAAAAAAGTGAGTTCGATTATTTAATGATTTGAGGATGGGAGAAAAGAAGAATTAATATTTTTGAATCATTTATAGGATCGAACAGAGCGGATGGTAGGAGGGAGGGAGGGAATTACATGGAGTGGGACCGGAAATTAGGGTGTTTTACTAGAGTTCTGGAAGATAATGAGAGGAACATTTTGGTAAAGAAGATAAGGTAATATGGTACGTTTTTTAAAATAAATCAGAGATATAGTTAGGGTGAATGAGTGTATAGATATGTATATTATAGAGAGAAAACGTAGTTTACATCTGAGGGAGAAGGTCAGACACATATGAGATGTTTGATGATATGTTGTAAGAAAGTGGTCCAGTCGTTTTATACGGTAAGTACGTATTAAGAAATAGATAATCCAATTTAGTGAAACAGTATATTTAGCAGGAAACAGATTCATTAGGGAAGAACAGTAGTCAAGTCGGATGATTACAAGAGCATTTATTAGAGTTTCGAAAGGTTTCTGAAAAATGACGCGCATATTTTTTAAATTCTGAAGAGATGAAAATTGGAGAGATTTTTTAATGGATGATATGTGATTTTTAAAGGATAATATTTCATCAAATACTAATCCTATATTTTTTAGAATGGGAAATGATATAATCATATTGTTTAGAGTAGAATTTGGAAAAGAAGTATATATATAAATATAAGAATATTTCTAAATTACCCTGAAATCATATATCATTTATATGCTGATGATATTATTATTATTTCACCAATAAATAATTCCCGTTTAAATAATTGTATCATTGATTTACGCAATTGGATGACAACTAATTACTTATTACTTAACTCAAATAAAACAACACTGTTAAACATTTCTAATAAATTATCTCACTTTCCCACGATATATTTAGATGACACTATAATATCTCCACAATACTCAACAAAATATTTAGGAGTAACTCTAACAAATGACTTAACTATGACTACACATATTAATTCAGTAGCTAAATCAACGACTACTCACCTTAATCAACTATGCAAAATACGAAAATCTCTACCATCTAAAACAGTCTACCTTAAATTAGCGAATGCTTTAATTTTTCCAGACTTGACTACTGCTCTACTTTACTCACTAACTCAACTAAACTACAACTATTACAACTAGACCGAATTATAAAATCTACTACTCGACTTATTTTTAATAAAAGGAAATTTGATAGATGTTCTATTTCATCGTTTATGTCTTCTCTAAATATTTTAACAATTGACTTACGAATTAAGACACGACTTACTAAATTAATACATACTGTTCTATACAAAAATACTCCAACATACTTAACTGACCTACTACATCTAAAAAAATGTATACGACCACTAAGAAACTCTAACTCTAAGTTACTGACGCTACCTACCATCAACAGAAAACAACATGGCGGAAGGGCTTTTCGGTATATGGCTGCATCTACGTGGAATAATCTTCCAGGCGATATACGGAAATCAACCATATATCGAAGAAGCGATATACTTAAAAAGTACATTACGTAATATGTTTATTTAACTTATATATTATAATTTATAACACATTTTATTTTAGTTTTTATTTTTATTATATTTTATTCTTTTTACCGAGAGAATATGCTGTATATATATCCTTTTTATTGTTATGCTATTACGCACTAGTTATTATTATTATTATTATTATTATTATTATATATAAGTAGCATACTATAGTTTACTTAAAACACATTCGAGAATAGCGCTCGATATTATATATATATATATATATATATATATATATATATATATTTGTGTATAATAAACCATCATCATCATCATATATATATATATATATATATATATATATATATATATATACATTGTAGTATTTATGCATACAATCGTACACTGGTATACACGTGACTACCTGCAATAGCTATGTTGGCCGCAGAAGAAGGGTATCAACTTGAAGTAGCCCCCTTCGACGTCGTCACCCCCGGGTTGAGTACACTCCGGTTCCTCTTGTAGTACGCATTCGTCGTAGGTCTTGTAGGTCGTGTGCGGGTGTATTAGTCTAATGAAACTCTAGTGGTGTATGTCTAGCGTAACGAAACTTTAGTGTATATATATATATATATATATATATATATTTATAATAAAAGAGTATATGTCGGAGATCCTAATTATGTAATTATAATCTTATATATATATATATATATATATATCTTATAAGAATATATTAAATGATATACCACATTTATGTGCTACATTTAAACGGTGTTTATGTACACCATATATATATTACAATTGATTTTTCAGCATTAACGTCTGCGTAAATATAACCCACACACAACGATAATAGAAACGACATTATATAATTTATTCGAAATTTAAATAATATAAATGGCCGCCGTTTACACACCCGCTAACCATGTTCAGCATACGCCGAGAGAGCAGTTTAGTGTGTATGGTTCGTGTACGTATGTAGTAATACCATGATGATAGTCTGTCTATCGGATCTCGTATGAGGTTGATGTATACGGGGGCGTACTTCATCCTGCGAATTACACACTCATTTATATATATATATAAATTATAGATACGACTTTACGATTATTTAAAATAGAATGTTTCAAATATGAAATTACGTATAACATATATAATAGTATGATTTCTTAAATTATGAGTTCGTTAACAATGAAATGGTATTATCTAAACTGTTAATGTCAATAGCTCTCATTAGCTCTTTAATAGCTCTTAGATACTCTATTAAATAATACTAACTGATGCTATCAAACACCAATTATATATATATATATATATATAGGTGAATATAATGATAAGTTTTAAACTTGTAACCAATCATTGAAAGCTTGTAGCCCGGATATTGCTTTTCTACACTTTACGTAGTAATGGGTTGTGTTAATGCCTTATATGGTCATATATGACAATATACTCTATAAATTATAAATATACTTTATAAACTGTACTGAAAAAACTATTTGTAATTCAATTAAATTTAATATGTTCACATAAATTTAAGATAATATCTTATCGCTCTTAAACTTCAATGATGGGTCAACGTATATAGCTAACCTCATCTATATATATACCTAATAGTATATACTATATACTATAGTATACTATATAATATACCCATATATGGGTGTTATACAATTATGTTAGGGGAAAGTCTCCGATTACCGACCCCCTCCTAATACCGACCCCCTATCGTATCTCATTAAATATAAGAGATATCAAAAAATTATATATACATGAACTGTTAATAATGTAATGATAAATATGAATAAGTATTTTGTTTAAAAAAATATTTAATCCTACAATTATTATTTGATCAAATGTAATATTCTGTTTTTGCTTTTTAAATATTTGAATAATAACTTTTTTTAAATCCATGTAAATACTTTATTAATTAAAAGAAAACTTAATACTGCAGAAAATATTGTTGATCAATAAAATGTTTATAACTATTATAAAAATAATTTAATTTAAATAAATATTAACCAATATATCTTAATTATAGTAACCCATATGAATTTCCTATTACCAACCCCCTAAATTACCCTAATACCGACCCCATGTGATTTATAATATCCAATCAAAATAGATCAGTATATTACTTTAAAATATGTCGTAAGTTGTTTGGGTATCATTGATATAGATTTATGATTCATGATTCCAGTTGATTATATAAATACTGATTAAAAAATAAATAGTAAATAATAATATACACTATTTTAATATAATTACAATAAAGTTTAAATTTAAAATTAATATTACTATTAAAACATAAATTCAATGAAAAATAAATTGCGTGCGTGTTATAATTAATTATATTTGTATATATCTACTATTTGTATTGGATATTATAATACTACAATTATTTATACCACGATTAATTTAGGGGGGTCGGTAATAGGAGAAGGGGTCGGTATTAGGCACATGTATCGGATTATCGACCCCCCTGTTTATTCTTTTAAATATAATAATATCAAAAATTTAAAATAGTTACATTATTCATTTCCATAATATTACCCTAATTACAAAATTTCATATAAATATATTTAATATTGAATAAGTTATTACACATAATCATTTAGGGGTCGGTAATCGGAGACTTTCCCCTGTACAATTAGTTTGAAAATGAAACTCCATAACTTATCATATATCCATAATTATAGAAATATATTTACAAGTACGCGATTGTAATAAACCTATAGAAATGTACCCATTAGTATACATTGTTTCTACTAGATTCCACCCGCGGCATATGCGTGTATACGAACCCATCTAATGGTATGAAATGTATGTGTCTTTCGAACAGAGCCGGCCGCTCCACCTCCGATAGTGAAGCTTTAAAGTCTTCCTAAATGCGGAACACTTATAATACTACTGATTATGAATTCGTAAATGTATTTGAGTATACCGCTCAGTTAAATACTATATACAGTATATAATATACTATATACTACATGGTACTCTATAGAGTATATATATATAGTGAGTTGCGAGTTAATAAGTTGTGCGCATACTAAATAATTTATATATTTACAACGATTTATCTAATACATTATGTTATTAATATCTCCGAAAATATATTTTTTAACTTTTCCATGTAACAGTTGATTTGTTTATTTATTAATTTACCTATATTTTAGATTATAATATATAAGTATATATATATAATACATTATTTTGAGATAATATAAAATACAAATTAATTATAAAATATAATCTAATTTTTATTTTTAATATGATTAGTTTACTCAGGAACAGAACGAACATTATTTCCCTGTATGTTAAAAAATTTTATATTGACTAATATTATTATCTTATATTAACTAATTAAATTAACATATTAAAATGTTATTTATTTGTACTTATATATCTGAGAATTATAAATTTATTTGAAGTTTAAAATTTTAATTTGATTTTCAAAGAATTTATTTATAAAATTTTTTTAATTTAAAAATAAAATTGTTATCAAATATATATGCATATATATATATATATATATATATATATATTTATATAATTTACTAATTCTATAAGTATATATAATATAATTTTAAAAGGGTAAATTAAAGTATTTGATATTATTCCGATATTTAGTATTTAAATATTTGTACTTTAAAAAAATCTGATTTACTCAACAAAATATAAATATTGTTTATATTACTAATTTGATAATTTACGATGTAATATTTTTGTATATAATATATCATCAATTTAAAATCTAAATGATTAATTTAGAATAACAATTAATACTGAAGTCACACGTGTCCGATAGTCACGTGATGCGGCATGCCTCGTGACTCACTGTATACCCATTGCAATCCTACATATATATCTATCACATGACTAGGGGAGCTGTAACACGACGGGGGGACGGGGGGTGATATGTCTCCCCCCCACTTTAAAATCTAGGGGGACCTCTTATGTATTGGTCCCCCCCCCCCACTTTTAACACAATATTTATTTTGATTGGTTAGTCCCCCCTACATACACACCATCATTGCAGCGGCCCTACACATGACTAATGTATATTATTATTATAATATTATTGACAAAGTATATATTTTAACCATATACACACAGCTTTTTCGAAGAAGAATGTGAAGCATTCTTTCTTAGAAAAATCGTTGATATACATATAACTATATATTGTTATTGTTATTATTACTTTATTTTGGTGAAGTCCTTTCACCCCATCCAGTAATTTAGATGAAGTTTTCACTTATAACCATGTATGGCTCTAATGTCCATTCGAAGCCCATATATCCTTTTATATATATATATATATATATATATATATATATATATATATATTATCACAGTACTACCTACTATGCATATATCATACTACATATATTTAGTTAGCAAAAGCTAAAGTTTCTTTTACTAAATTACTCTCTAATAAATTAAATCTTATCATGATACTTATATATTATATGATAGATATATATAGATGATTATATCTTAAGATATATTATTTAAAATGTATAATTATTTTTTTGAATACTTTTCATTCTCGTTGAATATATTATCTATATATATATATATATATATAAAGTCATCGAATATATAAGTACATTTATTTTTACTCTTAATCACGATATAAGGGTGTGCTTTATTATCAATACAGTTGGGCAGGTGGACATATGAACAGTCAGTCGATACATGTAATACACACAATAGTATACTATATATAGTAGATACTATAGTATCTACTATAGTATCTACTATATATAGTATGTCCGTATGTCTAACTTCCAATGCTACGAAGAGCATACCCTAAGTAAAATAGGAGATAAAAAAAAGATAACAATTATTAAATAAGGGCACTAAATATAGACGGGAATTAAAATCGTCGTAGTTTAGAATTGACGATCACATTTCTATTGTGTATCAGAAGTATGACGTAATACACGACGATGAATCACCGTAGATAGGTGCTGTGTAAATACGCTCTTGCAATTAAATATAACAATTGTTAAATAGGTGATAACAATAGAATTTATTATTATTATTATTATTATAATTATTATTATTATTATTATTATTATTATTAATATTATTATTATTATTATTGTTATCATATTTAGGTATAAGTACCCGGGTAATTGTAGAAGCATTGCCGCTTGTCTAGACAATTACCCTTAAATAACAATTTTCGAATAATCGTGAAAATATATATCGCTATTCGACGATTATAGGTGGCGTTACCTGTTCCGATTTCGATATCGTATAGTTGAGGTATATCCTCGATTTGATAACCGAGAAGCCGTTCACCTTGCCGAGCACCTCGCAGATGTCCATGAATGTACTGCTTCCGCACTTAGGCACCCGATTGTACAGGAACATGGCCGGCCGGTGACCTGCGCGACAATGCGGCTGTTAATCTTGGTATCGTGGTATTAGCGCTAATCGTAATCTACATAATATCCCTAACTAATATGTAAGGTATAAAGTCGTTTAATGGCGACGGAGTTATCTTAAAATTTTGATTTTAAAAAATCTAAAAAAATACCACTTTTCTCTATATATTTCGGTGCGTATATAAACATATATATGTGGCAGGTACACGTATTAGCACACGCTACGGGTGCAGCGATAGTGGGGATGTCGGGGGGCGGCATCCACCGTTTTATAATAGGGCCACCGCTTCAAATATTATTAAAAGATAGTGTATATCATACACTGTATAATACTATATTGTATAACAATGAAGTGTGTATAAATTCTAAAAACTATAATAAAATATCACCTCCCACTAAAATAATGTCTACGCCCTTAGCACATACGTATATATATATATATATATATATATATATATATATATATATATATATATGTATACATCGTATATAGGGTGTATGTACCATGTATACCTGGTACCCTGTATACAGTGTACCTATGTATATTATTATTGTTGTTGTTTTATTTTGGTGAAGTCCTTTCATCATCTTTAGGAACTTAGATGACGTTTGTTACTTACGATCAAACAACCATTAGAGTCGACTGCAATATCCCTTTGTAGCCGCTCTCATGTTAAGGCATGCGTAGTTTTAAAGAGAGCCGATCATTTTTTGTATTCACAATTATATAATATCACTTCTAAATATTAATGTAAAGACCGACTGTATTGTTCCGGACGGGGCTTGAACCCGTGACAGGTCCCGAGTCATATATGAGTATACTACTTGTGCAGACACATGTGTATGCCGCCTTAGCCAACTGAGCTATATATATATATATATATATATAATAATGATAATGATAACAATACTAATAATGATAATGATAATGATAACAATAATAATAATGATAATGATAATGATAACAATAATAATAATAAATGTACACAATTAGTGTATTATATTTAATAAAATAACTTGCATATATCGCTATAGGACAGTAGGCAATACGCGTATTATGATCTCTAATGATTACCGTGTATCGTAATGATCATATGTGTATAAATAACTTATTTCACAATTAGGTCGTAACGTTAATTCATTGATTGATGTAAGTATGTATACACATACACGTGTGTAGGATATACGGGTTGACTGCATCTACACACAACGGAGATTACGACATGTGTTCTTAATCTATACGATGAGTGACGACTGAATCGATACATCGGTAATGCATACTATAGTATGTATTGTGTACTATAATAGTATGTATTGTGTACTATAATAGTATGTTTTGTGTACTATAATAGTATGTATTGTGTACTATAATAGTATGTATTGTGTACTATAATAGTATGTTTTGTGTACTATAATAGTATGTATTGTGTACTATAATATTATGTACCATTATATCTACCTTATATCTACCAAAAGCGTGATATTCTTCATTAAGAGCTGCTAAACTTAAAGATAATGAATTAAACCAGAAAATATCAAAATGTCAAAGAATCGCAGAACTCTCTTACTGATACTTATAAAAAAGAACAAGCGGCTATGTCATAATAAGATAGAAGAAATAGAAAATGCAGTCACTAATAAAAAATCAGCACTAGCTTGGAAAACAATTAACGAAGTCAGTGGAAGAAAGCATTCAAACAAAGCCAAACTAAAAGCAACTAGTGAAAAAGAACGCATACAATTATGGCATGATCACTTCAAAGAATCAGGATTGGCAAACCGATACAAATGTCAACATATAATGAAAGAAATGAACAACCTATCAATCAACTAAATATATAAACTGGGATATTTACGGCACATGAACTGACTAAATCGACCAAAAGTATTCAAAATGGAAATGCGGTATAACTAGATGAAATACACGCTGTAGTTTGGAAGTTAGACGAATTTCAAAAATTCTTACTAGAATCCTGCAATAGAGTATATTCTCAAGAAATCATAGAAAGATGGAGAGAAAGTTGTATACTTCCTTTACCTATAGGTAAAAATGGAAATCACTAAGAACTATAGAGGAATAACACTCACATCAATCACAGCTAAAATATTCAACCTGATGATACTAAACCGAATAAGACCCCAAGTTGATTTAATACTATGGAAAAATCAAAATGGCTTTAGTACAAACAGATCGACATCATGACAAATCCTAACGATTCGACGAATACTAGAAAGAGTAAAAGCTAAAAATTTACCAATAACACTTATTTTCATAGACTTCTCAAAAGATTTTGACCCAATAAACCGTGAATAATGAATATTATTCTGAGAAAATATGGTATACCGACAGAGATAATCAATGCGATAATTATGCTGTACATAAACACTCGCTCTATGGTCAGATCTCCTGATGGGGACACTCATTTCTTCGATATCACCACAGGAGTCCTTCAAGGAAATACACTAGCTAATTTCCTATTTATTGTATATCTTGATTATATTCTTAACAATGCATTAAACCATAATACCGAACTAGGTTTACATTGACTCGAAAAAGAAGTAGGCGAGATCCTGCTACATAACATATATTCAATATGCCGATGATATAGCTGTTATAACTGATACTTCGAAAGATGCGAAAATATTGCTACACCAAATTTAGGAAATAGCAAATGATATAGGACTCAAAGTGAATACTGATAAGACTGAATATATGAGCTATAACTTGAATAGCGATATAAAAATGATGAACAGGAACGGCCACTGTATACAAAATGTTACTAATTGCAAATACATCTACAGCTATATAGGATCAACAGAAAGAAATATAAAAATCAAAATAGCCCAAGCCTGGTCAGCACTGAATAGCATGAACACTATCTGGAAATCCATAATGTCAGATAATCTCAAAATAAACATTTTCAGATCAGCGATAGAATCCATACTTCTATATGGCTCTATTACATGGACACTAAGTTATATTCTAGAGAAAACATAGACGGATCATATACTCGCATGCTCGGAGCTGCGTTGAACACATCATGAGGGTACATATGATAAATAAAGATCTATACGATAGAATCCCCCACATTAAAGTCGCTATACGTCTCGTAGACTAAAGATTAAGGTTCATTGGATATTGCTGAGAAGTAAAAGTGAACTAGTAAGTGAGATACTTCTCTGGCAACCGCTAAATCACAGAGCTAGAGAGAAATATCTCTCTAGCTCTATGCGCTACATGGTCAACCCCTAGGACGACCAGCAACAACTGTCATTGTTCAACAAATCGAAGATACTTGATGCACCATAGGGTTCATCTAGAGTTCAGCGAACTACCAAACGTGATGAGTAATAGATAAGGATGGAGAAGACATGGCATGGACTGCTGAACATGCTCTACCCGGTAAGGTATTACTATTACTATTACTAATACTATTAATATACCTATTGGCTACTACTACTACTACTACTACTATAACTATTACTATAACTATTGTTATTGCTATTTATATTGCTATTTATACTTCTATAGCATCAGTATACTGATACTGCTACATCTACTATTAATATTAATATTACTATCATTATTATTTATATATAACTATTTTCTTATTGTATATATATATATATATATATATATATTATAATCAGAAGATAACATAAATAGTATATATATACAAGTAATTGGTACATATATATATATATATTATAATCACTAGAGTATATCATATAACATAATTAGTAGATATACACAAGTCCTTGGTATATATATATATATATATATATATATATATATATATAAGTAGATAACTATTAATATAGTTTTTATATATATATATAACTTTATATACAACTATATATAAAACAACAACAATGTGTTTATCGGGGATAGCGGTATATCATCATGTCATGCCATCACGATGATAACATGTTATATCCTCATGATGTATATATCATCATGAAACGTAACTTATGAATCGTTTGTTATTGTCATCATAAACAATACTAGTATTACGGCATACACTCGCCGACGGGGGGGGGAGCCTCTATATAACGAGTGCTTATCACAATGTTATACGTGACGAGGTATTTAAGCGTTGACCTTTGACCCCGTGCCTCGTTACATCATAGCAGCGATACAGCTCCGTTGGCATCAGGTTTATACGACATAACACTATAGCGTTACGTCATATAAACCTGTAATCTATTATGAAGTATTCACATCTATAGAGCCCCGTGGGGCGACACTTCGAATGTAATAACATGTGTTATATTCCACGATATATCGATATACCCATATATGGGTGTATTGTTTAACATGTATGACTGTTATTACGTATAATAGAGATCAACCTATATGTATGGCATATAATTAGGGGCGCTGCAACAGGGGGGACGGGGACGGGGGGATATGCCCCCCCCCACTTTAAAATCTAGGGGAACCTCATACGTATTGGTCCCCCGCCCCAACTTTTACCACAACATTTATTTTGATTGGTTGTTCCCCTCTACGTACACACCATCGTTCCGGCGCCCCTACATATAACACGTCATACTATATCAGCTAAACCTATATATATGTGCGTGTGTAACTATAGATAACAGATGATAAGAGTGGACAAGATAAGGACTAAGGTGAACGAGTGTACTTCCACTGCCAACAGATGATAAGAGTGGACAAGATAAGGACTCAGGTGAACGAGTGTACTTGCACTGCCAACAGATGATAAGAGTGGACAAGATAAGGACTAAGGTGAACGAGTGTACTTGCACTGCCAACAGATTATAAGAGTGGACAAGATAAGGACTAAGGTGAACGAGTGTACTTGCACTGCCAACAGATGATAAGAGTGGACAAGATAAGGACTAAGGTGAACGAGTGTACTTCCACTGCCAACAGATGATAAGAGTGGACAAGATAAGGACTCAGGTGAACGAGTGTACTTGCACTGCCAACAGATGATAAGAGTGGACAAGATAAGGACTAAGGTGAACGAGTGTACTTCCACTGCCAACAGATGATAAGAGTGGACAAGATAAGGACTAAGGTGAACGAGTGTACTTCCACTGCCAACAGATGATAAGAGTGGACAAGATAAGGACTCAGGTGAACGAGTGTACTTGCACTGCCAACAGATGATAAGAGTGGACAAGATAAGGACTAAGGTGAACGAGTGTACTTCCACTGCCAACAGATGATAAGAGTGGACAAGATAAGGACTCAGGTGAACGAGTGTACTTGCACTGCCAACAGATGATAAGAGTGGACAAGATAAGGACTAAGGTGAACGAGTGTACTTGCACTGCCAACAGATGATAAGAGTGGACAAGATAAGGACTAAGGTGAACGAGTGTACTTGCACTGCCAACAGATGATAAGAGTGGACAAGATAATGACTAAGGTGAACGAGTGTACTTGCACTGCCAACAGATGATAAGAGTGGACAAGATAAGGACTAAGGTGAACGAGTGTACTTGCACTGCCAACAGATGATAAGAGTGGACAAGATAAGGACTAAGGTGAACGAGTGTACTTCCACTGCCAACAGATGATAAGAGTGGACAAGATAAGGACTAAGGTGAACGAGTGTACTTCCACTGCCAACAGATGATAAGAGTGGACAAGATAAGGACTAAGGTGAACGAGTGTACTTGCACTGCCAACAGATGATAAGAGTGGACAAGATAAGGACTAAGGTGAACGAGTGTACTTCCACTGCCAACAGATGATAAGAGTGGACAAGATAAGGACTCAGGTGAACGAGTGTACTTGCACTGCCAACAGATGATAAGAGTGGACAAGATAAGGACTAAGGTGAACGAGTGTACTTCCACTGCCAACAGATGATAAGAGTGGACAAGATAAGGACTAAGGTGAACGAGTGTACTTGCACTGCCAACAGATGATAAGAGTGGACAAGATAAGGACTAAGGTGAACGAGTGTACTTCCACTGCCAACAGATGATAAGAGTGGACAAGATAAGGACTCAGGTGAACGAGTGTACTTCCACTGCCAACAGATGATAAGAGTGGACAAGATAAGGACTCAGGTGAACGAGTGTACTTGCACTGCCAACAGATGATAAGAGTGGACAAGATAAGGACTAAGGTGAACGAGTGTACTTCCACTGCCAACAGATGATAAGAGTGGACAAGATAAGGACTAAGGTGAACGAGTGTACTTCCACTGCCAACAGATGATAAGAGTGGACAAGATAAGGACTCAGGTGAACGAGTGTACTTGCACTGCCAACAGATGATAAGAGTGGACAAGATAAGGACTAAGGTGAACGAGTGTACTTCCACTGCCAACAGATGATAAGAGTGGACAAGATAAGGACTCAGGTGAACGAGTGTACTTGCACTGCCAACAGATGATAAGAGTGGACAAGATAAGGACTAAGGTGAACGAGTGTACTTGCACTGCCAACAGATGATAAGAGTGGACAAGATAAGGACTAAGGTGAACGAGTGTACTTGCACTGCCAACAGATGATAAGAGTGGACAAGATAAGGACTAAGGTGAACGAGTGTACTTGCACTGCCAACAGATGATAAGAGTGGACAAGATAAGGACTAAGGTGAACGAGTGTACTTGCACTGCCAACAGATGATAAGAGTGGACAAGATAAGGACTAAGGTGAACGAGTGTACTTCCACTGCCAACAGATGATAAGAGTGGACAAGATAAGGACTAAGGTGAACGAGTGTACTTCCACTGCCAACAGATGATAAGAGTGGACAAGATAAGGACTAAGGTGAACGAGTGTACTTGCACTGCCAACAGATGATAAGAGTGGACAAGATAAGGACTAAGGTGAACGAGTGTACTTCCACTGCCAACAGATGATAAGAGTGGACAAGATAAGGACTCAGGTGAACGAGTGTACTTGCACTGCCAACAGATGATAAGAGTGGACAAGATAAGGACTAAGGTGAACGAGTGTACTTCCACTGCCAACAGATGATAAGAGTGGACAAGATAAGGACTAAGGTGAACGAGTGTACTTGCACTGCCAACAGATGATAAGAGTGGACAAGATAAGGACTAAGGTGAACGAGTGTACTTCCACTGCCAACAGATGATAAGAGTGGACAAGATAAGGACTCAGGTGAACGAGTGTACTTGCACTGCCAACAGATGATAAGAGTGGACAAGATAAGGACTAAGGTGAACGAGTGTACTTCCACTGCCAACAGATGATAAGAGTGGACAAGATAAGGACTCAGGTGAACGAGTGTACTTGCACTGCCAACAGATGATAAGAGTGGACAAGATAAGGACTAAGGTGAACGAGTGTACTTGCACTGCCAACAGATGATAAGAGTGGACAAGATAAGGACTAAGGTGAACGAGTGTACTTGCACTGCCAACAGATGATAAGAGTGGACAAGATAAGGACTAAGGTGAACGAGTGTACTTGCACTGCCAACAGATGATAAGAGTGGACAAGATAAGGACTAAGGTGAACGAGTGTACTTCCACTGCCAACAGATGATAAGAGTGGACAAGATAAGGACTAAGGTGAACGAGTGTACTTGCACTGCCAACAGATGATAAGAGTGGACAAGATAAGGACTAAGGTGAACGAGTGTACTTCCACTGCCAACAGATGATAAGAGTGGACAAGATAAGGACTCAGGTGAACGAGTGTACTTGCACTGCCAACAGATGATAAGAGTGGACAAGATAAGGACTAAGGTGAACGAGTGTACTTCCACTGCCAACAGATGATAAGAGTGGACAAGATAAGGACTAAGGTGAACGAGTGTACTTGCACTGCCAACAGATGATAAGAGTGGACAAGATAAGGACTAAGGTGAACGAGTGTACTTCCACTGCCAACAGATGATAAGAGTGGACAAGATAAGGACTCAGGTGAACGAGTGTACTTGCACTGCCAACAGATGATAAGAGTGGACAAGATAAGGACTAAGGTGAACGAGTGTACTTCCACTGCCAACAGATGATAAGAGTGGACAAGATAAGGACTCAGGTGAACGAGTGTACTTGCACTGCCAACAGATGATAAGAGTGGACAAGATAAGGACTAAGGTGAGCGAGTGTACTTGCACTGCCAACAGATGATAAGAGTGGACAAGATAAGGACTAAGGTGAACGAGTGTACTTGCACTGCCAACAGATGATAAGAGTGGACAAGATAAGGACTAAGGTGAACGAGTGTACTTGCACTGCCAACAGATGATAAGAGTGGACAAGATAAGGACTAAGGTGAACGAGTGTACTTGCACTGCCAACAGATGATAAGAGTGGACAAGATAAGGACTAAGGTGAACGAGTGTACTTGCACTGCCAGCGCGGTGACGCATCGATAGAGCTTACGAGTCATCACCTATGGAATGTGTTGATGTTGTCGCAGCTTTACAGTATTGCATTACGCTATTATATAGACTATACACTGTATATAGTGTATAGTCTATACTGTACACTATATAGTCTACAACACTCTAATAGTCTCGTATAGACATATACAACACTATAGTGTACTATAGTGTATAATGTACTATATATATAGTAGTATACTACTAGACTATAGTCTCTGATGAAATAGAAACGTTGTAGGAGCCTGTAGGAGTATGAGTATAGTGAGGATACGAGTGGTGGCCACGCTGATGAATAGAGCAATAGAACAATAGAACAATAGAACCGACAAGAACAATAGAAAGGATCGGACGATTCACAACGGTGCGCTCGTAGTAAGATGCGTGAAGATGCGTGTGTTAACGCATTGTTACGTGTATTCTAATAGAGTAGTAGCAAGGACACTGTCCTTGGTAGTAGTACACGTTAGGTTACGATTTCACAGTTATCGCGAGTTATCTCGAGTTGTATCGAGATATCTCGAGGTATCTCGAGCTATATCCAGGTATCTCGAGTTATCTCGAGTTATCTCTACATTTCTGTAGGAGTATAACCGTATCCGTATAATTAACATGATATCATCCGGGACGGACGAGTGACGTAATAACTCTGACGTCATCGTCCGTGTTATCGCACCGATAGTTGACGTGTTAACTCGACGGGCAGGTTAAGGAGACAGACAGATACACGCGTATGATATACATATACAAGTATACTTGTATAGTATGTATACTATACACGTATAAGACGTCGGGTAACCAACTGGGGTTAAACCCCGACCGCTGGATGGCGATATAAACCTGACCACTAAACTGGGTCTTAAAATAATATGTATTGATATTATATAATTGTGTATACGAATAATTGACTGTCGTTAAAACGATGGATGCGACATTAACACGAGAGCGGCTTCGAAGTCGTTAGGACTTTAGAGTCGTTTGGTTAAAAGTGAAAAAGACGTCTAACTTCCTGAATGGGATGAAAGGAATCCACCAACAATAGCATAACAATAACAACAGTAACAATACCATGTTCATACATATATATATATATATATATATATATATATATATACACATACACTTAACTCGCCGGTTAACTGACCTTTAACGGTGGCGTCAAGGTCGCGTCTTCGTAGAGGTCGTACGACATGGCATTCGCATCGGCCGTACGATATATGCATCAGGTACAACACGAACATCACTACCAGTGCGGCTATGCACAGCAATAGTTTGGCGAGCAGCGACCGGCTCACCGTACCGGTATACATCGCCGGGCGTAGACGGTAGTCGTCACGTGACGTGGAGGATGACCTGTGGGCGTGGTCGAGTGGGCGTGGTCACTCGGGGGGCGTGGTTTAATAGTCGTCCAGTGGACGACGTCCACTCTCCGGTATCGCGGGTCGGCGTAGTGGGAATATAGGTACGGATCTAGTATTGTTGTTAAATTCGCATGCATATTGTTTTTGAGTTATTACGTAATTAATGATGCGTATATATACGTATATATATACGTATATATGCGTTTAAATGGGTATATATATATATATATATATATATACGTACATATGCGTATATATATACTCTTCTATAGAAGAGTATGTCATTCAGTTATTATTAAAGTATTACTTAATGAATGACGAATATAAATATACATATATATATATATATATATAAATATATATATATATATATATATATATATATATATATTCTCCTATAGGTGAAGTACGTACATTATTATTATGTTATTACGTAGAGAATATAGAAGTGTGTGTGGTAGGCTTATTCTGAGCTGTGTATACACCCGTATGTATACTCCTATAGGTGTATACGCTCAAGTTTATACATCGGGTTAACAGGTAAATTACATAATAATGAACAGCAATATATAAGTCTACTGAATACTATAGTATTCAGTGTATTCAGCATTCGCTATAGCGAGTGAATTACACATCTTTTCATGGCGAATGTAAGTATTCAACGTCGTGCTATACATTTATATAAACTAAACTTTTCCTCGATAGTTTCTATATCTGTTTAATGAGATCATTAGGCTGGCTTAAGTTTAGATATATTTGTATACATAGGCTATTGTGTATTACGCATAAGGTTATACACCGTGGATTTCCTGAATATTTAGCTCAATCCATTACTATTCACTGAATACTATTCAGAGATCGAACAGATCCAGTCGAAAGTGCCACATCATGAAGTTGGTGCAACGATCTACATCGTTGGCATACTCTGAATCAGCTTTCTCGGTTATTGCTCCGAAAAGCTGGAATTCACTTCTATATGATATTCGTTGTATAAAATCACTTTCATTGTTTAAACGTAAACTGTATGTCCATTTTAAATCATTGTAATTCGTTCTATTTTATTATTCGTTTTCTATTTAATTTTGTTTTTTATTTTTATATCGAATCCTATAATCACCATGTGTTTTTGAAGTCAATAAACTATATATAAATAAATAAATAAATATTCGAATACGAATGTGTGTATATATAAGAATATTATATATGAGAAATCAATTTGTAACATTCAATAATTCTAAATTCCAAATAAATAAATATTAAGTTGGTGTTAAAGTTAAATTCTAAGTTAAGTCTGGTGTTCTAAGTTAAATTGTAAATATATATTTTCATTTAAAAATATTTTAAAATGAATAGCTCCATGGTATTATTTATTTTAAAATGACTACCCAGTAAGTAAAGTAATCAAAGTTTGTAATCAGATCACAATCCAGCAAGTAATCAGATGTCTATCATGGGGCTATGTATTGGTTACGATCACAGATTACAATTCGATTACAATCATTGATATTCATTTGATTATGATCATTGATTTAAATTTGTGATCAGTTAACTATCATTGATTATAATCATATTAATATCATTTATGTAAATTTATTCTGTTAAAGTTGACGATCAATGATTACCAACAGATCGTGCATCAATGTTAGTGATCAGTTAACAAGCATTGATTACAATCATGTTAATATCAATGGTCTAGTCGGTAATCAAAACATAGTTTTTATCAATTATTCCAATATGATTGTAATCGTAGTATGATCATTTAAGCCCAAATCAAACTATAATCTAACCACTATCACTGATTACTTCACTTACTGGGTAGCCTACCTAGTAATATTTATAGTAAAATGACTAGCCTACCTAGTAATATTTTTTATTAAATGACTATCTTACCTAGTATTATTTATATTAAAATGACTAGTCTACTTTGTAATATTTGTTTTAAAATAGCTAGCCTACCATGTAAAAATGACTAGGTTATTTTTCTAATAATGATATTTATTAACCTTTGGATAAATATATTCGTATTCGATTATTAATCGATTGAACTTTCTTCGGGATTTGTCAAATCCGATTATATAGTATATATATATATATAGGATTAAATCTATTATTAACTCGGATGTGAAAAATCCCGATGAAAGGTCAACTTTAATATATACCATAGAGATATTTCTCATAGTTTATGTAGGGGAGAGTACTCGAATACCGACACCCTAACAATAAATCACCATTACTTTATTATTTCTCAATTAAATATTTCCAAATTTTATTTATAAGTATTAAGTAGGTATATACATATAATAGTTATTTTTAAATTTAATGTAGTTTGTTTAACTCTGAGATAACAGGGGTGTCGATATTACAAGCACTACCTCGAATACCGACACCTTGGCATATAATATCGACACCCTAAATATATCGATATTTAGATATGCCATATATTATTTAATATCCATTATCCAATCATAATTAAATGCGCGTTACTTTTAGTTAACACACGCAATTCATACGTTGTTTTCCTATAATTAATTATCGAAAATATGTTATCTTTTATATTATATTAGAAATATTAAGTTTTAAATTACATAATGCGAATATTCTACGTACATAGAAGTTTTATATAGTTTTGGAAAGACTATTTAATTCCAAGTAGATCAATTCTGTAGATCAATTCCAAGTATATGTATATAATATTAGGTATGTCTATTAATTTATGAATATTATCATATGGCACACACATTATAAACAAATAACGCTGATTGGTAAAGGGTGTCGATATTACGTTCAATTAGGGTGTCGGTATTATAAAAATGTATGTTGCTTAGGTAAACGTCAATAACTTTGTAACAAATTATGAAAAATACAAAATCTTTTCTGCACATTGTAAAATATAATTAGATCTATTCGATGTATTTAAAATATTTAAAATATATAAATTTTCAAATGATTGGTAATCGATATTGTATTTCAAAAATTTCATAAATTTAGAGTTGTAACGAAAAATCAGTTTTTTAGTTATAATTAAAAAAATTATACTTATATGAATTATAATTATATTGATTAACATTTCATACATTAATTATTTATTTAGTGGAATTATATTTATGAGATCTCTAGGGTGTCGATATTACGTGCATGTCGATATTAGAGCACTCACCCCTAACAATTGTTACATTAATACACGGGAGCTAATTGAAATAACTGGCGATGCTTTGAAAATAATAATTCTTTTCAAAGATAAAACTTATTCGGTTAAGAGTCACGATTACAGTTTATCCGTATTTATAGATGTGATATATATATATATATATATATATATATATATATATATCTATAGATATATCTTTACATTGAGTTCCGCATGGATCTACCTATAGGTCCTTTATTTTTCAATATGTATATTTGTTCTCTAAAATATATAATATATTCAATAGATTGTTCTATATAACAAACGCCCAATGTGAAATATATATATAAATGCTGATAACATTAAACGGTATATATAATCTTGTCATCATGAACCATTAAAAGTTACTCAACAGAAATCAACAGCTCGGCATTTTGTAACACAACAGAAATCAACAGCTCGGATGTAAATGATTAATGTTATTTAATCGTAAGAGTCTATTATAAAAAGAGTATTAAAGTAATAGTAGTAAACTATAGTTATATCAGGGAGGTGATCTCCCTGGTTATATAAGTTATTCAATATGTAGGTATTTCTCTTTTGATTTGGTTTTTTTCAGATATTATATTTGATAATCATTAATAACTCCTTCACCTATTATTAAATTGCTTTGTACATTTGTTTCATTTAATTAAAGTCAGATCAGATATATATATATATATATATATATATATATATAAATTAGCTAATTATCATTTACATCATATACATATTATTCAAAATTATCTATCAAGCAAGTCAATTATCTGACTTATTTTGTAAGTTTAGTTTATCTAAATTAAATTATTGCAATATAATTCTACATATATCTTTATTATGACGATGTGAATTGTTAGGGTGTAGATATTCTATACAATGTCATCATTATAATGGTAAATATAAATAAATTTAAACCACATTACATAATTTGTTATGTGATTAACTAATTATATAATTATATATAATCCTATAAGATACATACGACGTATGTCATACGTGTATTATGTTTATATATTATGGCTGTATTACATATATATATATATATATATATATATTTATATTTTATATATATATATATATGTGTATGTAAATGTGTTGTAGTGTGTGTATGTAAACTTTTTGTAGTGTGTGTATGTACATTTAACGTGGTATAGCTATTATTTATATAATAATTTATTTATGTTTACCATATACAATATACACGTATTATAATATATAATACTATAATACGTCTATATGTTGACCACAATCACAGATATATAATTAGGTATCATAATTATATATCTGTGACAATCCACATTGTATCTAGGGGCGTGTCGGTTTTTAATGGTTAACGCCCCCAACGCTTATAGGAAAAAACATCACATTTGATCGTTTCTGGTGAACTTATCTCGAATGTTGTGAAGGTATACACGTTCTATATCATATATACAGTGTATAGGCATATGAATTAAAATATGGGCATGTAGACCCCTTCGCTCGTACGGGAAGATAATAATAATAAGATACAAATAATACGATAACAATTAGATAATAATAATACGTTGAAGATAAAACGAGACACAATATTGAATACAAAAATAATAAGTTGGATTATGTAGTTATTAGAGGTAGATAGAAAATAATACGATTCTGTGATCTAATAATATGTATGGTATACTCCTATAGGATGAAGGGAATTCATTTGAGTGCGAACGGAATTTTAAAATTTCGAGAATTTAGGGAATTTTACTAGAGTTCCTTTGATAACGAAGAGAAGGTAATATTGAACATTTTGTATATACTACTATGTACGTTTTAATATCATGTAAACTACTTACAATATTTCAAAAGGGTGTATAATATACACCTCTTTGTTTTAAAATTTATATTTTTTATATTCAGTGTTCGGGCCTGAGGTTATTGGAGGTATTGGTATATGTTAGTGGTTTAAAAAAAACATGTGACCATATATGGTCAATAGACAGGACCTCATATCCTCGGATGTTATATGAGGTATTGCCTATATGCATATATTCCTATACATATATGTATATGTATAACGACAACATATTTGTGGAATGCCTACTATGTCCTACATATCATCCTACATTTACTATATTTAATGACACATTATAATATTATACATTTATATTTACTATATATATATATATATATATAGTAAATATAAATTTATTATATTATAATGTGTCATATATATATAGTAAATACGCTCGACTCTCTCTGTTTACTTTGAATCTGCTCTCTCTGTGATGGCTCCAAAATACTAGAATGCTCTACCATATGACATTATGTGTTTGCAATCCCTGTCACTATTTAAATGTAAACTCTCCACGCACATATTGACGTTATAACCTACTCTCCCTTTTCCTTCATTTTTATTGTACTATATTTATTTTATTTTTGTTTCCTTCTCATGACGCCCATAACCACCACGTGATTTTGTAGTCAATAAACCATTTTTAAATAAATATATACAATATATACAACTATATATATATATATATATTGTATATTGTATATATTTATTTTAAAATGGTTTATTAACTACAAAATCACGTGGTGGTTATGGGCGTTATGAGAAGGAAACAAAAATAAAATATATATAGTGTATTACCCTACCTATATCTATAATTTGCCTCTGTATATATATACAGTTAAAGTTATAGTTTATTATAATTTATATTTTCCTTCATCTATTCATTGATTGATGGATTGTGTTTTTATTGTAAAGTGCACGAACATCTGCTCACGTACCAAACTACGTAGACATTATAAGTACTTCTATGTAGACATTATAAGTACTTCTATGTAGACATTATAATTACTTCTATGTAGACATTATAAGTACTTCTATTTAGACATTATAAGTACTTCTATGTAGACATTATAATCACAATGTATATGGTTACTCTCAATTGCACAACTAATAAGATGTAAACGTTGTATATAAACGCAGATATATACTAAGATACCCTAACTAATTGTATATATATGTGTGTGTATATAAATAACTGTTTTCAAACAAGTTTCTGAGAGCTAGATATTTTATAAACGTTTATAATATATAGGGAAGTGATTCCTAGTATACATTAGGGAAGTGGGTCATAGTGGACATTAGGGAAGTGATTCATAGTGGATATTAGGAAAGTGAGTCATAGTGGACATTAGGGAAATGGTTCATAGTAGAACTTAGGGCAGTGAGTCGGAGTGAACATAAGTGAAGTGAGTGAGGACTCGTAGTGAGCATTACTAGAGGAGAGTTACCATACATAACGCTATAGCGAATGGATGACACCATAGTGAAGGAGAGGTAAGTAGGGCAGAGGTGTAGGTAATAATAGATCTGTATACAATAATGATGTGTATAATAATAGCGTGTGTTAAAAGTAGGCCGTAGGGGAGATTAGTAATATGGTGTAATATTGTATATGCAAATTACGAGGGGTATTACCGCATCATATAACTGATATGTATATATATATGTGTGTTTGTGTGTGTTTCTGTGTGTATATAACTTTTATAATATATTCTCTCTATATATATATATAAGATCAGTAGTGCCATAGAGAACAAAGTGATATATAGTCAAGATTATTATTATTATATAATAAGGCTATACCCTTACTATATTATATATATATAGGTGTGTTATATAAAATGTACTTACCTATATAATTTTCTATTTATATTTTATATAATGTACATTTAGAATGTTTTCTATTTAAATTTGAATCATTATTTTATATCGTACAAGTACAGAGGTATTACATAATCAACTTCATATTCAAATATACATTAACATGTTTGATATACGTATATGTATATACAAAAAATAACCTATGCATAGAAAATACATCTCAATTAAATATAAACCGTATCATAGATGGCGATACCATACAATAAATAACGTATTAATAAATAAAGTATTTCAAGCATAGTCAATCGTGGATAAACATCATAGATCTAGCGTACTCTATGGTAAACAAGCACGACTTATATTTAAATTAAATATTCATGTATTACAATATAAACAATGTGTATAGTATACGTTGTATATAGCTATCGGGGACCATTGTGTAGACTATTTATATAGTTAGCCTATACTCTTCTGGCATATGTACTTCACTATAATTACTTCGACTGGAATTACGTAACATACTATTATATCTATAATATATATATAATATATATATAGGAATTATATATGTGTTATTGAATTTATAGAATTTATAGACCTTATTAAATGCCTATTTTGTATCTGCAATTAAAAGTGTAAATTGTTGATACTAATACTACGATTATCTCATGACTATTATTGGGTGTAAAACAAATATACACCTACCCTTATGTATATATATAGGTGTATATATATATAGGCATATATATATATAGGTATATATAGGGGCGTCGGAACAGGGGGGGCGGGGTTATCGGACCCCCTCCCCCATTCAAAAATATGGGGGGGGGGGCTAAGTATGTTTTACCCCACATGAAATATGTTATAATAAATTTTATATATATATATAAATATATATTAAATCTAGTATATTGTCTTTGTTAATACAACTTTTTGCTAAAGAAGTTTACCAAAAATATGGGGGGGGGGGCTAATTATGTGTTGCCACCCCCCCTACATGGAATATGATCATATTTATGAGAGATAATTTGTATCTGGCGATATTCAGAATAACATTATTCAACTATATAAAACTGAATTATTAAATATTTTATTGATATATATATTAATGGTACTTTCTCGATTCAATGTGATGGAATTCAAGATATACAATGAGAAGGATATTTTGGAGGTTCGTTATAAGTCATCATAACTAGAAATTAAATACATATATAGAGTAATATGCAATATTACTGAGGCTACAACTTGGGAAGGTATAGAACATTTAATTGTATCTGAACTTGAACATCTTAAATGGCCTATTTCTAAATTAAGAGGACATTCATATGACGGTGCAGATAACATGTCTGGTAAATGTTATGGTGTAAAGACTATAATAATGACTAGACAGCTATTCGATTTTTATACACACTGTGGAGCTCATCCCACAAACTTAATAGCATATTAATTAGATAATAATATAAATATAAGAAAAGTTTTGATAGTGGTTCATGATTAGGGATTAGTATATGAACAAACTATTAAATACCGGAATGTATACAATACTAATAATACCAAAGTTAAGACAATGACACCAATATGCCCAACAAGATGGACTGCGAAAATGATGTATTAAAACAACATTATATCAACATAGTAGTTTAATCGATGCACTGAAAGAATATAAAGAATATAAAGAATTCGATTAAATTACAAATGACCAAAAATATATTAAAAATGTATTATTAAAAAATATGAATAAGTCAAATATTGTTTTTATCAAATTTTTTTCAAGTTTGATATTTGAAAGCTTGGATTTACTTACTTACTAAGTCCCTTAACCGGTTGATCGTAGGGGTATATGAATCGCTATAACACGAGTTCTATTCCATCAGTCACGGTTCCGTATAGCCTCTAGTAGTTGGGTCAGATCCATTTATGACCCCGCCAATTCCACTATGTTATCCATCCAGTTTTATAAGGATCATCCTCTTCTTCTTTTACCAAAAACGCAACCTTGTATCATAGTTTTATTCAGACTATGATAACGCATCGTGTGATCAAAATATGACATTTTCCTTTTCTTTACTTTTGATAGGAGATTCGCAACTTGACATATGCATTCAACATTTATTTGGTATACATAACAATTTGTTTTTCTTTATCTGTAGGTAATCCCCAGGATTATTTTATAGGCTTTATGCTCAAATGCAGTAATTCTTCTTTCCAGTCTTTCTGTTAGTGTCCAATTTTCGCAGGCATAAAGTAATATAGACAGTATTAGTATGTTGTGTAGTAGTATTTTTGTCTGTAGATATATATTTCGACTATTCCATATAGTGATTAAGCAAACTAATGCAGAGGTTGCTGTCGTTTAATATATGTTCTATTGTGATTCTTTTCTTTCTTAACCCTGCTTTCTCTTCAGCTAGGATATATTCTGCTATTGGATTGAGTCGATTTAAAATAATTCTCAGCATGATCTTGCTTGGGTGTGATATCAGGCTAATATTTTTATAATTGTTGAACTTTCTTTGGTATTGGAATAATTAAAGATTGTGCCCATTCATATGGCCATTCTTTCTTAACCCATATATTCTGGCAAAGTAAAGTTATTGTTATTACCATTTGTGAACCGCCGTTTATAATTATCTCACTTGGAATGTTATCTATACCTGTTGATTTTCCTTTTTTTAAGACTTCTTATTGCATGTTCTATTTCTGATTTAAAAATCGGCAAGTTCTCTTCTACGCATGCACCTCGATTATCATTAATTATATTTTCATCTGGATTTATTGGATAGAGTTATTAGCATTACCTAGTTACAGAGTTATTAGCATTATGCTTCCCTCTTTTGACTATTTTTGAGACCTCTGTTAAAATATTGCCATTTCTACTTTCCACAAAAATACTTTTCACGAAAGCTTAAGCTTTTATCATGAAAGATTTCAATATCATATTCAATTGAATATGATATTGAAATCTTTCATGATACCAACAAATGCCGTTTAAGGTAAAATTTATAAAAAATATACTTTAAAGCATACATGATTATAATTATATATATAATCATAATAATTATCAATAATAAATAAACATAAATGATCAGATAATACAGTAAAGATTATTCTAATTAAATTGAATAATGATAGAAGTAATTTGCACACATGCATTCAAGAGATAGAAACAACAGTATTTTATATGTTATATATACAATTTTGTATATTATTCAAGCTTAATAAACTAATTGTATAAATTATTATATAAAACATATTATATAATACAAAATAACTTATAATAGGTTTATAAAACCTAAATGTTTATAATAAAATATTTTAATAATTTATTTTTATTTTAAATATATCTAATTTAATTTTAAGTAAGTATATCTTATTTATGGTATACATATATCTAATTCAAAGAATAATAATAATAAATATAATATAAATTATTATAAATATGTATGAGATGAATAGTAATGAAAATTCAAAGGACTATGTATCTTATCTAGATAAAATAATATAAAATTATTAATGTTATGTTAATATAATAATGTGATTAGATATGATCAGTTAATATGTTAATATTCTGTATCATTAATATTTACATAATAAAATATATTATTTTGTTGGATTCCATAATGATGAAAATTAAAACCAAATTTGACACCTATAAACATCATGTATACATTATTATAAACTAAAGTAATCATTATTAAAAAATAATATAATTTATGAAAAAACGGTTTATTTTTTAGATTAATCTTATTAATCCTATTAATTTGGATCTCTCTCAGTCTTTGCTACACTATACATATGTGAATAAAAAAATATATGAGGAATTATCGATTGGAAGATTAAAGATGGAATTATCTATGTTCAAATCAATCAATATGTTAAATACCATAGACGAGGCAAACATATACATTATGGAACAACCTTCTGAAATTCAAAAAATATTTCCCGGCATAATGGAATTGATCAAACTTTTAGAAAATCTATATTTATATAATAATACATTTTGTAATGTTTTATATTTATTTTCTAATATAATATACTTAAGTATTGTAATAAAAATTAAACATTATTAATTGCATATTAACATAGACCAAAGAGATATATAATATTAATAAGATATTAATTTGTAATTATATTAATAAATAATAGGATACATAATATAAAATAAAAATAAATAGCCCCCATACAAAATATCATTCCGACGCCCCTATATATATATATATATATATATATATATAACTATATACATATATGTATAATTCTAGATAAGTAATATGCGTATTTCTTATTACCTATTATAGGTAAAATATACCTACCTATACCTACCTATAAGTCTAGTAGAAAACATATATATAGGACCTTTATGAAATATATATATTTATGAAAAATATATTTGTAATAATATAAAGCTGGTCAGCTTACTTCAACTTAATGTATTATATTATCAAATGTACATTTTGAGAGTCACGTGACTCTGTATTTAGTAGAATTGGTGGGAGTTGTAGAAAAAATGTGTCAATCATGTTGTGATATATCATATATAGGATAGGATGGTTTATTTATACACCAAATATGGTAAAAAAAGAGTATCATATATAATCTTATATATATATATATAATCGTATATAAACAAATATATTCGGTTGAGGTTGGGGAGAGGTATCGTATGCTAATCAGTAGGCGAATAGTAACGCGTGGATTTATATGTGAATGTAATTAGTAACATGTAAATACGACAGGGTACTGCGATACAGTATACTGTGACGTATCAGTAGCAATACCTCTTATAACCTATAACCTATAACCTATAAGAGGTTATAGGAGGTCAGTAGCCCGTGTATACAGGTTAGCTCCTCCGACAACGGCTCCTCGTATAATCCATTGTTTTATTTGTATTTTACTTCTCCGTTTATTTCTTGTTTTTCGTATCGTGTCATTTTTGTCTTATTGTTATCACATTTATATATTATGTTTAGGATTATATGTTATATATATCCTATATATGTTATACAATTATATGTTAATTATTTTTTCGTTTTTATATATAACCAGTAATTCAATAAACTTTTGATCTATCTATCTATCATATTAAAATGCTGTGTTATCATACATTATACCATTTTCCTTAATAAACAAATAACTATAATAATACAATCTATATAGTATCAACTTAATTATCTTAGAGTAATCCAATTTATATAGCGAAATTCAAGTAATATATGGGCAAAGTGGTTTTGGTGAGGAGAGAATGAATACTATTGAATGCTGGTCGGAGAATAGAAATTGGTAGAATGTGATTGTATTATATGATATAATTTATATCAGAATATTGATAAGAAATGAGTTTAGCCTATATACTATATACTATATAGGATTATCTATAGAGTATTATACCTAAATACCTATATACCTATATACCTATCTAGAGTATTACCAAAGGGCTTTGGTATTACCACATTCATCTATATACGATCCTATAGGATACGAATTATTAAGAATAACGTCTGCGTTTGATAACTAGCTAAGGAGGAGTTTGTTATATGTATTTAGGGGTAGGTATGTTAATATACCACAAATTATTATATTGGAATTAAACTCTTGGCATATAGGATAGGATAGTTTATTTAAAGTACCAATACAGTAAAAGAATACCCTCACTGGGGTAACACGGGAAATTAAAATAAATAACATATGTTTATATAAACCATAAAATCAAAGGAAAGTAGGATAATATTATCTCAAATATTAACAAATATTATCTCAATTGTAATTATTAATATATAGAATACAAATAATAATTAATAATAGTGAAACAGTTAATTATAATTTAGGTACTATCCTTTTTTAGGGGTACTATTATAGCTTATTCGCAAAGAACATAGGAATATAATTATATCAACAAATTGTTCATGCTAACCATAACTATAGATATATCAGATATGTTGTCATTTATTTTGTGTGTGTAATCTATCAGGATTTCTATATTTAGTATCAGGATAATAATATCCTTATTCCTCCAATCTCTGAAATCGGTAGGTATCCTATACCGTTCTTTTTCTGATATAGTTTAAGATGTAGACTCTACATTATTAAATGATATTCTGACATCCCAGAAATCATCTAAATATATATATATATATATATATATATATATATTATATGTTAGCATCTCTCAAGGATATATACATATATGTATAACTATAGTTATTTACTATGCACCTTATCATAAGGTCCTTGTATATTCTTTCAGTTAATATAACAAATAATTGTATACTATTGTTATCACATTTATAAGTATATAATTGTATATAAAAATTGTATTGATTATAAAAATTGTATATACAATTTTATATAATTATTTTAATTATTTTATTTGAACATTCAAATAAAATAATTAAAATAATTATATAAAATTGTATATACAATTTTTATAATCAATACAATTTTTATATACAATTATATACTTATAAATTAATAATTTGAATAATTTCTATATATAATATATAGAAATTATACAAATTAATAACGTTCAATTTTCACTGAATAATTAAATCATTTACTTAACTTTAAAGCTAATCGTACTAATAATTTCTGAGGGATTATAATGAAGCTTGTTTCATACATTTGGGCATACGATTCAAAATTCATCTCAAGTAGTCACGATGATTGACACTTTTTGGGGTCGCTTCTAGTCGATTCTTAAGATTAACTCTTTCATATATGGCTGTATTAGTTCAGCCAAGTACGAAGGCGTACAATGTTAGTAGACAAGGTGAGTTAGTAGTACTACATATAGTATATCCTATTAGCACTAACTTAAGTTGATAATTACTAATCAGTAATAACATTTGGTATTATAGGCTTATATGCATATAATATAGTATATTATAGTATAGGCCTATATGCGTAGCAACAACACTGTTAAAAATAAGGGTATAACATTATGAAATATATGGTATAACATATGGAAATACGAGTTATACCATACAATTACGTTAAATGGTATAAGATCACATATTATATGGTATAACATTTGATTTTTTTAGTTATACCATATAGATTAATTGAAATGGTATAAGATCACAAATTATATAGTATAACATTTGTTTTTTTTAGTTATACCATATAGCTTAATTTAAATGGTATAAGATTACGAATTATATGGTATAACATTTGTAATTTGTAGTTATACCATTAGCTATTAAATATAATGGTATAACTTTATGAATTATATGGTATACAATATGGAAATACCAGTTATACCATAACATTTTAAAATTAAGTTTATATTTGATTGAAAATAAAATGTATAAGAATATAATTCATAATAGTATCCTTCATAATATCCTTAATATAACAGTTTACTTATTGTTGTGTTAAATTATTATAGACATAGCATGTATTGCTTCTAATTGCAATTAAACTGGTTTTCAGAAACTATATAGATTCCCCATAGGGAAATATGTATACATATACATATTTCTTATATTTCATATACAAATACTTATAATTATTCGAGTATATGTATATATATATATAAATAATTCCATTTTATTTATTAACATATTCTATTTCCACTCTACACTCAACATGAGAAGCATCTATTTTTCAACACATTACAATATACATAAGGTATTTATACTACATTATATATATATATATATATATACAAATTATATCATATTATATATAATAATATAAAAGTTTATATAATATATAATTTTATAATATATGTATATATTATTTATAATATATAATTAAATTGTTAGAATATAATTATATAATTATATATATATATATATATATATATATATATATATATATATATATATATATGTTATAAAGTCAAAGTTGTAGATAGGTATATCGATTAATGTAATATACATTTAAATACATTTAGCATTACGTAACAGAAATCGATATATCTACATAAAACTTTAAACTAGATTTCGGTTTATCGCTTTGTGTTAAATGCATATATGTCTATAGCCATAGCCATGTAAATGTTTATTTTTCTGGTATTTTATATTGTTATCGTCTGTAAAGTATATTTCGTTATTTGTCTATAGAATAAATTCCACTCGGTGAGAATGCCTCATTCTTCGGTTTGCATCTCATTGGGTAGGTACTATTATTATTATTATAATTATTATTATGTTATATTATTATTATGTTCAACTGGTCTTTGCTTTGATTAATAAACTGTATTAGAACATTCACATTATTACATACATATATATTATAAAATTATGATAACTATATGCCAATCATTAATATGCAGGAAACTGTAGAATTATTTGCAGAATTTCAAATTTCATTTAAAATATTAGAAAAACTGCCGGAGAGGAATAGTGAGTTGATGGGGATGATAAAGCATATAACGTATATACACAAATATATAGACGAATATATTGATGTACTAGGTATCGCTACTACGCAAACTGATCAAACAGGTAATTTAGTTATATAATTAATAACTAGTTAAATATCTATATAAAATAAATATGCAATTATATTTTATTAGTCCATGGATAGTATACTATATATCCATATATGGTCAATTATTTATTTTATTTTTAGTTCACAATGTAATTAAATTTAAATAATATTACTAATAGGTATATATAAATAATGTTAACTGTTGTACAAATATTATCAATATCCTTCTTTCCTTAATCAAATATAGATTATAAAGTGTATAATTAAATATATAATATAATATTTCCTAAAATAGATGCGGGAATCATATATTTTATGATGGGAGTTTGCGAATTATTGAAAAATGAATTTACAATGAAAATAAAGATAAGGTTACTTAATAATTACTTAATAACTATAGATTTAATATTATAGTTATTTTATGATTTTTCGTATGCTAATTCAAAAGTATAGTATACTCTATTATATATATATAACTGCAGTAATTTAATATAATATATTGGATTTTTCTAATTACAATTCTAACGTATATAAAGTATACAATTATAAAGTATACTTTATATAGTATTATCATAAATGATATTAACTGTATAAAGTTTCTTATAAGATACATATTTATACTATTATATAATATACAATATTATTATTCATACTCTAGTATACTATATATATATAACTTATATAAATATTTGAATTTTAATTGCATGAAATAATGACTCCATGGATACATGGATATATGCATATATCAGAAAAGAGGATGCTTATTATGTGTGTCGATAATTGTTTGGTTTTCGTTCAAAATAATTTATTTCGTATTTTATTAAGTGGTATTGTTAATTTTATTTGTTTCACGTAACATGTCCTACAAACATTAATTGTTTATGTAATTTTGTATCACGTTATTTATTTAAAAATGTATCTGTTAATAAACAATATTGTTACACCAAAATATGTGGTTTTTAGAAAATAAATTATCATTATAAATGTCGATTCCATATATAAATTAATAATATAGAATAGTAAGTTATTATAAACACTGATATAAATTTAAATAAAATATAGTATAACTTTTAATAAATTATGATATAACTTTATATAATATACATTTTAATAAATTATGGTATAACTTTAAATAAAATATAGTATAACTTTTAATAAATTATGGTATAACTTTATATAATATATGGTATAAATTTTAATAAATTATGGTATGACTTTATATCAAATATGGTATAACTTTTTATAAATGATGGTATAACTTTATATAATATATGGTATAAATTTTAATAAATGATGGTATAACTTTATATCAAATATGGTATAACTTTTTATAAAATATGGTATAACTTTATATAATATATGGTATAAATTATGGTATAACTTTATATCAAATATGGTATAACTTTTTATAAAATATGGTATAACTTTATATAATATATGGTATAAACTATGGTATAACTTTATATCAAATATGTATAACTTTTTATAAAATATGGTATAACTTTTTTAATTAGTTATACCGTAAATGGTATACCAGGGCGCCACGGGGTTATACCATTTGTTAATCAATGTTATACCATTTATTTCTAACAGTGAATGAGCCAATGATCATTGAACCAATTTATCATTGAATCAAGAAACATCGAGGTTTCTTTATCAGGCTAGCAATAAATATATTGTTGTTTACCTATCTATGTAAAGTTTTAATTATTCCTAACTTCTCTTTTTGCAACTTTTCTCACGGCTCTAGATATTTACCAGATTAATAATTATAATATTCTACTAATATATATTAATATATTACAATAGTCGGTAAGGTAGATAACAAAAGACTAGTTAGGCTACCTACTATTGATTTATATGTTTTAAAAATGATGTATTTGCGAATTTTACGGATAAATGACGATAAAATGACTATTTGCATTTCATAATTTTATTGAAATAAATTATAGAATATCATTATTTGTATTTAAAATAATGTCAATATTGTGAACATTTCCGGTGATTTCATTTTAGTATTGAATATAAAATGGTGTTTCGAGTATATTGCCGTTTTATTCGGGTTAATAAATATTATTTGAGATTTCCCGGATTCGGTTTTAACGAATGTGAGTTAAACTATAGTCAATAATACATTTTAAACAGTTTTCCATAGAAACATATATGTGGGTATTTTCATCAGTATAATGTGGAGATACATAATCCGTGTATGCGTGTAGGCCTATAGTCGTAGATATAAAAAAAGAGTAGCATCTGATTTTAAACAATTTAAAGATAGAAGCAATACACGTGTATTTACTTACATAGGACCTATATAGGACTTATATTATAGCTATATATAGGTATATAGATAGATATATATACCTTCTCCCGATATTATTAAAAGATTATGGTATTCAATTATTCCACTGAATAAAGTGCTACCCAGGAGGGGATAGGATATGATAGGATAGCCTACATGAATGTTTAATATATATATATATATATATATACATATATATATATATAATTTAATGTAAATACATTTAATAATTTAAATATACCTTGCCATGTTATTGAGAGTACTTGTTATCGTATTAGGTAGATATTTAGTCTATGTCCATTTAACTTCCAAGCAAATCTCTTTCTTTCATATCCATTATCAAATGATACAAGAATGGATTAGATATTACTTTTTTTTAAATACTCTTCGACTGATGAAGCAGGTATATTTTCACGATTTAGCAGTCTTTTATTTAACTTTGGTAAATAAATTACTTGATTTGAATATGATAATAAATGTGAAGCTCCGTCATTCCATTCTAATTGAACTTCATCAATATTATCTCTACAAACTTGTATCCCTTTAATTACACTTTGAATATATTGAATAGCCTTATATGCGTCTATTGACCTACTCTGGAGAGCAGTTGTTAAATTGTCTATGAAATTAATTAAATTATTATATACAGTTAATGACATACTAAATTGAGTATTAATCATAGAATTGTAAAGACATTTAGCTTTTGTATTACTTTCTGAATTCCACGTTTTATCTTCATAAAATATTGCTTGATACAGTTCGATGAATACTCGCAACCCATCTCGTTTTACAAAGGTTAACTAATTTCTTTGTAGAAGATTCAACACAAATTTGTGTAATATTTTCTTCTAATACACCTTACTTCTTAGCAGAATATTTAAAAAATATGCAGATTTCTAATATTTGCACATCATATTTTGAATTAATGGTATTTTGCATGCATTTACTATTGATAGATTTAATACATGTGATATACAGTGTCCATATGTAGCTTTAGGGTACCTATTCAGAATTATAGTTGACGTTCCTTTTACTTTACCAGACATATTTCCTACTCCATCGTATCCTTGCCCTCTTAAATTTTCAAGATTTAATTAAACTTTAGTTAGTTTATCCATAATCAAATTAGCTACTTTCTCCACTAATATTTTCACATTCTATGAAAGAAATAAACTTTTCAGTGATACACTAACCATTAAAATATATAATTACTAAAGCCATTTATTCAGTAGTAGACACATCTGAGGTTTCATTAATTAGTAGGTAGTAATATAACATATTTAGCTTTTTGTATATCATTAATTATTCTTTCTTTATTATATTCACCACATTCAAATATCAATTAATTCTGTGTTATTTTTGAGGTATAGTTAGCATGTTTATTACACATTAACAACTTTTCTTTAATATATCATTTCCAGAATGTATAGGTAAAGGTCTCCGATCACCGACCCCTAAATGATTATTTGTAATAACTATTCAATATTAAATATATTTATTTGAAATTTTGTAAATAGGGTAATATTATGGCAATGAATAATGTGGCTATTTTAAATTTTTGATATAATTATATTTACAAGAATAAACAGGGGGTCGGTAATGGGATACCTAGGTATAGCAGCTGTTCCTAAGACCGACCCCCTTCTCATATTACCGACCTCCTAATATAATAGTGGTATAATTAATTTGAGTATTATAATATCCAATCAACATAGTAGATATATCCATAATGAATATATATATATAAATATAATTAATTATAACATGCAACCAATTATTTGTTATTGAATTTATGTTTTAATAGTAATATTAAATTTAAATTTAAACTTTATAGTAATTATATTAAAATAGTGTATATTATTATTTAATATTTAGCTATTAATCATTATGTATATAATCGAATGGAATCATGAATCCTTAATCTATATCAATGATACACAAATAAAGTATTTTAATGACATATTTTAAAGTAAAATACTGATCTATTTTGATTGGATATTATAAATCACATAGGGTCGGTATTAGGGTAATTTAGGGGGTCGGTAATAGGAAAATCACATGGTTTTCTATAATTAAGATACATTGGTTAATAGTTATTCAAATTAAAATATTTGTATAATAGTTATAAATATTTTATTGATCTACAATATTATACGCAGTATTACGTTTTCTTTTAAATAATAAAGTATTTACAATGATTTAAAAAATGTAAAGTTATTATTCAAATATTTAAAAAGTAAAAACAGAATATTACATTTTATCAAATAACGATTGTAGGATTGAATATTTTGTAAAACAATATAGGTAAAACAATATAAACCTACTTATTTATATGTATCATTAAATTGCTAACAGTTCATGTATATATAATTTTGTGATATATCTTATAGTTACTGAGATACGAGAGTGGGATTGTAGGATTGCATATTTTGCAAAACAATATACTTATATATGTATATGTATATATATATATATATATATATATATATATATATATATATATATATATATATATATATATATATATATATATATATATATATATATACATATATATTGTAACATAGCCATATCAAATGTATCCAGTTAAATAAATAATGTCCAAAATTCAACATAATCATGAGGGGGACTAGAGCCCCCTGTATCCGCCCCTGCTACCCACGCCTATTTTTTGGAGTATCTAAATAGGATATAGTAGATCATGCATATAATAGCCATACATAGTATTATTATACCAATACCTCCTATAACCTCGGTTATATAGGTTACAATGGGTCTTGCTTATACTCATCAATAACTACACATGTTCTTGTCACATAATAATATGTTAACCCTATATAATATTATTATACATTTTGATTCCATTGCTAGTTTTTTATTTATTTTGTTATATTTTATTATTATAATTATATCCTATCTATATGTTATACAACTTATGAGATATTAAATATATCCAAATACACAATTAGTTAATATATAAATACTCTTATATATATATATATATATATATATTATGGCAACATTATGTATCAAAGTATCAAACATTGCACGTGAAATAATTGAATAATATAATTGGTGTACTTAATTTAATTTTAATCCTATAATTCCATTGACTCGTATTGCCCAATACAAGTCAATGTATAATTCCTATAATTATATTAATAATCATTGAGAAATTATGCCTCAGAAAAATACGGCTCAAACTGTTGTGCCCAAATACAATTATGTAATATATTTATTGTAGGCTTGAATAACCTTTACGTTATATACATTTTACGTATATTATCATTTAACAAATATAATTCAATGCTAAGTCTATATATTTCCTATACTTATATTATATACACCTACATCAAGGATTTATATATTAAATATATAATCAATTTATTTTATTATAGGGTAGCCTAGTAATTGTCCTTCACCTTAAACATTTCCGCTTGTAAAAAAAGTAAACAAATATTTATGAAATTATTTATTTGTGATTTAATTTATTATTGATTCTCTTATTATTATATTATAAATAACATTTTAATATTTTTTATTTTATTTTATCAATCATTAAATTTTACTAAATAATACATTATCTAAGTGGATGGTGAACGAAGTCATTAATTTGCGTATTTATAATATATTATGAACTGTAACAATAATTGTTGTTAATTAATCGTAGAATAATTTCTCGTCCTAACGTTATGGTAGAAGCATCGGATGACGACGTTCCTTTACTGAGAACTGGTAACGACACAGTTTTACATGACAATTCACCGAACACTACTGCGGTTCAGGATACAGGTACCATAGCTTACGAAGAAGACGACGAACTCTTAATAACGTACGACAACGAGGATAACATTAGTCAACATACACCAGTAGAACTGTTGGTGAATACACAAGAAGATGACGACGTCAGGCTACTGGATACCGGTATCGTTGAAAATGAAGCGGATGTTCAAAGGGTATGTATGATGTTTATTAAATAAATTTTAAGTATTTTCCTCACCGTTTAAATACATATTCAGTAATCGATTCAATCCGTTGATACTTTGAAAATAATTTTCATATCGAATAGTATTATACTATTCGATATGAAATTATATTAAGTAATATTATACTAAATATATACAATTTATATTTTCTAGTTTTTTAATTAAACTCATTACGTATTCGTAGGCTCTACACCCGAGACGAAGCTCTTCTGGGAGGCGCCTAAAACCTACAGGATTCGCGCATTCAAATTTCGCGTCCGCTTCGTGCAACACTATCGTAGTGGTCATAGCGATCACCGCATTGATCGAACCGTCGTGGTTCAATTTCGCGGGAGATAAATGTAGAAGGTTTTTAATCGCGCGCTATCGTATTCGTGCGATAAATTACAGCGATCTGATGTGAAATGATAATGTAAACATTCGATATAAAATATAATTTTTGTAGAAAGTTGTTACAATTCATAATTTCAATGTTTTTCAAAAAATATACACATTATAGCATATATATATATATATATAAGGATACTATATCAATTTGTATTATAAAAATAGATCGTAAACACGTAACTGATCGATTTCCTTATAAGGGACTTGATTCTATATTCGCTTCCCTTCTTTAATTATGAAAGAATCGTGATTATACTAATAGGTACGGCATACCTGGCACACCAAGCAATTAGATTTTAAAATCACGTCCCATACATAATAAGTTAAGTGATAAATAGTGGAATTTAAATTTTATTTATTTATCAATTTGATTCGATATATGATTTATTCGATACAATGAATATAATATATTTAAATTATATTCATATTACAAGAATACCGATAACCGGGCTACACGGTAAAGAAAAGCGTATTCACTCCGTTCCGTGTACTAACATTACTGAGTTAGATCTCACACGCGAAATCGTGTAATTCTAATTTGTATACAAAATACCCCAGTGCCACCCATCATGTTACTTTTAGGAACAATATTTATAATGTAAATTTTATATCAAACTATACACTTTTAAAATGTTAAATAATATGCTATACATTAGTATTTATATGATGAAAACTAAATGTTCATTACTAATATATAACAACAAAATATGATGTGTATGTTTTAAATGCTATAAGTATATATTTGGTGAGTACAATTTATATTATATGTAATTTAATAGAGCAATGAAAATAGAGCCGAACCTAAATATATTTCAATGATTCGATACTTCTGCTAGCAGCGGCATCGGGTATTACTAAATGCCGTTGCATGCATAGGAAGTGTTATATCTTTGTTTCGCAAAATCTTCGATACTATGTTAATTATAAATTATATTTTATTAAAGAAATATTTTTATGATATATTTTTTTCCCTTACGAATCTAATAATGTGATTTAATACGCTATGTAAATAGATAGGGATTTCTTGCATATCGGGTAGCAAGTTATAAATAGATCAAATTATAATTTAAATATAGGTAAGTTACATAAGGTAACACTAATTTTGTTATATGAATGAATAGTTATTATACTAAACTATAAAACATAAGTTTTTGTTGTGTATATTTCATTCATTTATTATGTTGTTTATTGTGATTTTATTGTTTAGTGATGTTATTATGAAGAGTATTCTATTCATAATATTATAAACTATTCCAACAACAAAAATGAGTGTTAGATCTAGTTATTCTCTAACATCACATCTCCAATAATTTCATTATTATATATATATGTAATATTGAATACGTTAATATATGTGAACGTGTTTAGCTGGATATGTGTATCAGAAAGTAAATATGCTGACAAAGATCTAAGTATATACTTTATTTTAATAGTAATAATATAATTAATAGCTTAAAAAATAATATAACAATTCAATTACAGATACAGTAATATATAATCTAGATATTGAGTTAAAATATATAAATATTATTATTATATATTATATATGTATATATATATAATATACATTTATATAATAATTAGAATATAACATAGAATAAATTATATAAAAGTTTATATACGTATCAATAATAAATGACATAATGTATAAGTAAATTTAAATATAATATGTAATGAAAAGAGTAATGAAAATGCTTTGATTTGATTGGCTAGTTTTCATGATGAGAAATACCATATACTCATATATATATATAAATAGTGTTAATAAATAAGTAATAATTACATATTATAATAGTTTTGAAAATTTTAAAATCGTATAAATAAAGTAATCAATTTAATTTTATTACACCTATTCTACTATCACATATTTAACAATCCATATTTCATAAAACATGATTTTACATGTATATATAATGAATCGTAAAATAAATTGTACATAAAATGATAGATAAATTATCTAAAATAATTGATATATTCAATGTATTTAATGATTATTTTAACAACAGAATATTAGTATTTAAAATTATTGCATAACGCACATCGCCAACCCTAAACCTGTTTATAGAACACCTTATTGCTCTTGATAGTGTATATTTTGGGACTATTTTTATGAATTTTAGAAATAACAAAAGTGGTAACAAATATTCTATAATCGGAGAAATTATAGACACTGACTTAAGCCTAAATAGGCTAACCTACTATTACATTGTGACATTTATGATATAAGAAACATTAGCCTTGGTAATACATGCAACATTAACATGGGTAAATAGGAGATATATTAAAATAAATGTTGTTATAGTTTTTATATAATAATTTAGTCATAATAATTTATATAAAAATGTCCTCTTGTAATGTGATTATATACATACGAATATATATATTACATAACTGAATATATTTTGTTTACAGAAATTCTAGGATTTTGTTATTATTGAAAAAAAATCAATATTTTGTTTAAAAATTTATAGAAATTGATAATGAAAAATTATAGCTAAAGTCTATATATTGAATATACTGATTATTATATATATTACTAAATATATAATTATTTTTAATTTATATTATATTCAAACATAAGTTCAAATATATATTGTACATATTAATAATTATTATATATAAATGAACACAATTTATGTTTTAAAAATATTTGATTGAATCTATGAATTATTATATCACTATTTATAATTAATGGATTGATAATTTATTTAAGAAAATATATAGTCGAAAATTCCGACTCGAAATATATAGTCAAAAGTATATGATATAATTTGAAGAAAAAATAATCTATAAATTAATCATATAAAATATATGATTTTATACAAATAATTAAACATAAAATTATGGTATATATTATATGCACTATAAACGAACAATTTAATTTGTATAATTTATATACATATATTTTCAATTTATTTTACAAACAATTATCTGTAGATAATTGTATTCGTATCTATTATAAAGTTTAATCAAATATCACTAGCAGTATATATCAAATTAATAATTAACACCTAATATACTTCTACTGATATTCGATTAAACTTTATAAATCATAATAGATACCGATACAAGTACACATTTAATAATTAAATACCCAACATAACTCATATCTCTCTATATATATAGAGTTATTATAGTGAAGAGTGCTGTTCAAGTCTACTGCGCATGTGTACGCCGTATCTCTACGTGGAGAGTGTACGCTATACGTATGTGTGGCTTGGTTTCTTTACCTCACTATCTATTTATAGAGATTTATAGCTGTTCACGTATTATCAGATTAAGTAGGTTGCGTTCGGTAAGAGTTCAACCCCACCCCCTACCCCCACACTGAACTCGTTGTAGATACTCGCATGTATCTTCCCCGATGGAGGGGTTGCGATTGTAGTTTCACCGAAAACCATTATATTAACTAAACAATTATATATTAAATAAATATATATACATATATCTTGCCGCCCCGCTCAAGCGATCAGTAGGGTAATAACATGCACTGGTATAGTGGTAGCGAACCAGCGCACGTTACCCCACTGCGTATCACCCCTATGAGATGAATACAACCCCGCACACACACCCCTTCTATATTACAACGCACACCTAGAGATATTAGCTGCTAATTGCTGATATCATTAAGATGTGATATAGTACAATATTATCATTAATACTATTTGTAGGTAGATATAGTGATATAGTAACTATACGATGACTATGCTATTATGTTAAATTTACATTTAATATATATTGGGTATATTGTATGCATAATTAATAATTCATTATATATATGTATATATATATATATATTACATTTATAATAAATACAGTATTTGCAACAAAAGCTTAGAGTCCATAGAGTGCCATCCATTGCTTCCATTTTTATGTTTTCTTTATAATCATCATCATCATCATCATCATCATCATCATCATCATCATCATCATCATAATTAGTCGATATACTGTATTTTCAATGATTAATTGAAAAAGCATAATTAAAAATATTTTATTGAATATGCTAATATGCTATTCTCTTTATTATATACAATCTAAGAATCTATATATTTATATAGTATATTATATAATCAATATTATGTTAAATCATAACTATTGCATAACTATAATTATCATCATTATTATAATCAATATTAACTTTATTTAACGCTATTTTAATATAAAAGGTATTACATATATACAGTTATTTGTTTGTTTGGTGTAAACAAGCGTATTTGTTGCCAATAGATAAGGATTATCATGTACTTTTTTAATCAATTGTTCTCAAAGTTATTGATAATTATCTATTTAATTTCATAATTATTAATAATATAGTTATAATTAATAATATAATAATATAACTCATTTATTCACTACATTATTCTATAACAATAATATTAATTCATATTTATTTGCTGCATCGTATGATATTGTTATACAGAAGTATATTAGATCTGTATTCCATACATACACACTTTTTTAAATTATAATTATTATAAACGCTTTAATTAGTCGACAATTATCATTGCAAATATTACAAAATGTGTTCATTATGAAAGTGTATAAGAGATTTTCATTTATTTTATTTACGGATACTTGTTAACAAAGTTATCACGATAATCGTGCGTCGCGCTTATTTATAATCTGTCGTAAATAGCGGCGCAAAGGTAACAGCGCATCGTGTACGGTATACATTGTGTACAGTGTACGGTATACAGTGTATACATTGTACGCAAGATTTCCTATGTTTCATTGCCCACTTTATAGCGCGCGTAACTATTTATTGTATATTGCATAACTCGCTAGATGAATTGGTAATACTCCCCTGTTGTGCTATATTCACTATCTATATTGGATAATATATCATCATCTAGTAGGTAGATCTAGATTATGGAGCCTATGATTTCAGTATTAATATCTATCGATTATACGAATGAAAATGTTACGCACAATGGGTTAGGTCCAAGAAACGGTTTTTTAGATACTTGTTCATTTATTATAATTATGTAAAGATATTTAAAGTTTTTTAAAAAAAGTGATTTTCACATCTATTTACATGCAATCGCCGCGCGAAGGAGATCCTCGTCCTTAACTCAGAAAGTGGTTCTCCTTAACTCAGAAAGCATCGTAAACACAAGCCTATCCATATAGACAATACTATTACGGGTGTAACCTGCATTAAAATAATCGGCTACGGGTTAAGGGTGTAACCAATAGCGTCATAGAAGTGAATGAATG